>CM056049.1:664221152-664821152 GCA_029574335.1 Rana kukunoris
AGACATTATAAAAGAATAAAAATGAGTAAAAATGAATAAAAAAAAATTATTTTCTTGTCATGCAGTAGTAAAAAACTCAAAGAATTTTCACAGAACATGTTGATAAATACAAAAAAAGTATTCTATTTAGGTATCGGGAGCATTTGCGCGAGTACAAGTACTCCCGCAAATACTCGATATCGTTACCGATACCGATACTATTATCGGTTCCTGGACAACCCTACACATCGCGCTTTGCACATGCGCAGTAGAGAACCAGCGTTTTCCCTTACAATGTATGGCGGTGTCAGCCCCCGAGAGCCAATTATAAAATCGCCTTCGGGTGCCGACATTGCAGGATCCCTGGACAGGTAAGTGTGCTAATATTAAAAGTCAGCAGCTACAGTATTTTGTAGCTGCTGACTTTTTTTATTTGTGGTGGGAGGGCGGACCCACGGCAGGCTCTAATGACATGAAATATCTACAGTTCTTCTTTTTTTTTAAATGACAATGTGATTCAGTACTGCTGATGTGTTCCTTATTGTAGAGTGTGAATTGTATTAATAGACACTTTAAAAATTGAAAACTTTGCCTTTTAGGGCTCATTTGTGTGGTACCCTGTGTTTTTCCTCGCTGGTTAAAATGCTAGGATAATATGATAATAATGTAATATAATAATAGAATAATATGGACACTATGCTAGGGCATATTGTTTTTTTATGTGCCCCATTCACATCACAGTGCAGTTCACAACGCACAGTGCTATTGAGCAGAAGAATGAATAAATTGTCAATATTTAGCAATTCAAATAAAGTTTTAAAAAAAACAAGGAAGCTGCATGGTGTGCTAAAATGTGCATCACACTGCCCCCTGCTGGAGCTGAGTTTGACAGCTGCCCACATGGTGAAATTTTACCTCACTAAAACACAACATGGCTGCCTCCTGTGTCTATGTGTGTATGGCTGATATTATATGGCGATGCATTTTTTGCAAAATGTAGCGTGTGTGCGTTATTCCTGTATAGGTGACAGATGTGTTATGACATGACCAGAAAAACATCACTCCTAATTACACCTTGCTCGGTGGGTGGCGTAGAATCACCTTTTATTGTTCCTTTCTATAAGTGGAATGTTTTTATGATGTCTGCGTGTCACAATCAGCGCTGATCCATTAGATTAGCGATCGCGGCTGCGCTTGGTGAATCACGGCCTGCTAGAGCCACAATAGGCATGGCGAGGGGAACCTGGTTGGAAATATTCGGCAGGAAGGGAGGGGAGGGTGTCTAGGAAAAATCATTGATAGACTTTCATACACTGCGTCAGAAATACAGCTGTTCTCGGGGCAGACGATCGGTTGTTTTGATGCAGAAAGGGGGAAACGTGTCCCTTTTTTTTCTATTCCTTTAAAAAATGGCCCCTGTAATCCGATTAGTTGCTGAGGCAATGGGCTTGTTTTGTCTATTTATCAATACCGCTCAGGTGAACTTTATTTAAAAAGTATGGTGCATCTGACCGCCATGAGGTTTCTAGGGTGGGTAAGAAATGAATGCAGATTTATAATTGGTTGCTACAATTTATTGTATGTCATGTGACTAGCCACTATATGCAATAGCCACTATTTGAGCCACTATATGAGCCTTGTGATCTTCTAGTTGAGTGACATTGCAACCAAAAATGGCTGCCCCGGAACTAGTGATGTTTTATGGGTACCATTTTTAAATATTCAGGCCACTTTATTAGGTACACCTGCTGAAATGCTTGCTAACACAAATTGCTAATCATCCAATCACATGGCAGCAATTCAGTGCATTTAGGCAACTAGACGTGGTGAAAACTACTTGCTGAAGCTCAAACTGAGCATCAGAATGGGGGAAGAAAGGGTATTTAAGTGACTTTGAACGTGGCACGGTTGTTGGTGCCTGACGGCTAGTCTAAGTTTTTCAAAAACTGCTGATCTACTGGAATTTCCATGCACAACCATCTCTCGGGTTTACAGAAAATGGTTCAAAAAAGAGAAAATATCCAGTGAGCGGCAGTTGGGTGGATAAAAATGCCTTGTTGATGTCAAAGGTCAGAAGAGAATGGGCAGACTGGTTTGAAATGCTAGAAAGGCAACAGTAACTCAAATAACCACTCGTTACATCCAAGGTATGCAGAATACCATCTCTGAATGCACAATACATCGAACATTAAAGCAGATGAGCTACAGCAGCAGAATCCCACACCGGGTGCCACGCTACTGATTCTGATTCCTGCTTCTGCGATTGACAGCAGTATGCAGTTAGCTGTACAGATCAATGATAGGCTGACGGTTGCTGCAGCTTTTTCTCGGCTGTTTGCACAGTCAGCGAGTTCCTGGACGCACTTTGTGCGCAGCTGTCAATCCCAGCCACAGGAATCGGTAGAATATTGCCTCTGGGATAGAAACTTGCAAATGCAGTCTAATGCTTCAGGTCTGCTTTAAATAAAATTACGGGTCCTGGTTTTATTTTGGCAGAGTGTGAATTTGGGATTTCTGACATAGGATACACATAAGCGGCCTAGTTGTGTGCTTGATACAGGAGCCCTCTAAGCTGTTGGGACCTGGACCCTGCCATTAATTTAAGCAGCCAGTCAAGCCCCAGGGGTCAGTGTTTGCTTATTCAGTCTTGTAATTAGTGTCAAACAAATGATAAGATTGAAAGCAGATAATTTACTGTGAGATTAGAACCCTGAACTGTTTTTTTCTTCACCTTTTGTCAGTTTATCTCTGTACATTCCTATGTGTGATTGTGTGGTAAATGATGAGGTGTCCTTAGTAGAATGATATTCATTTTCCTGATAAGCCTTGCTGTTTTGGGGGTCCTACCTTCATATAAACATGTACCTACCTTTCCAGGCTGAATATGCAGAGTGTCATTACCCTGTCACAGCTAATCATCGTCTAAAGCTGGCCATAGAGGCGTAGCATTTCGTAATAATAATTCTTGGGGAAAAAAAAATTCTTAGAAAAGTTTATTTTTCTAATTGTTTTTTTTTTTTTTTTTTGTTTTCATAATAAGCATCCTTTACCTGCAGACATTCCACTTTTCACTTCCTCAGTGTTCGTTTTTGCTCAGAAGTTGCTCTATTTCTTCTCTGTTCTGTTCACTTCCTGCTTGTCTGATTGTAACTCACCACCGCGAAGGGAGGCTTTACTACGGTGGTCAGTGACGTGCTCGCCCCCTCCTGGGAACTACATCTGTGCGGCAGGACGCTCTCTACGTGTTAGAGACTTCAAGGAGGTGTGAATTACTGGGCGTGCCGCAATGCATTCTGGGAAATGTAGTTCTTACATGAACAAGTGATGCAAACCAGGAAGTGAATGAGAGAACAGAAACTAGAATGGAACTAGAACTCGTTTTTTAACAGAATCATTACACTATTCTGTCTACCTTGCAGACATTAATTGTAGCAAATTTTTTTTTTTTGCTTTACAACTCTTTTAACACATTTTCTATAGTGTATGTGGTTTTCGCTCGTTAAAGTCCATTCATTCCAAAATCAAATGTTAAACTAAATCTTTTGAACAACAAATAAATGTTCTGAGAATTTTCATCCAAATTTTCCTAAGTATTTTCGTTCAATATTCTATCCATCTATGGCCAGTTTAACTGAGATGAGTAATCTGGAATTTGTCGGTAACAGCAATTTTATCGTCATTATCATTTTAAGTGGATCTGAACACATCAGTATCGTATGCTATGGGTTGGTGTTGCCAACCTACCATATTTAAATTTACTGGCACAGCCAAGTTTTTAATGGCATTTCCAAAAGTTTCAAAACTATAGTTTTAAGTGCAAATTTCAGTATTTAGGCTACAAACTAGTACAGTATGCAATTAGCAATGTGATTTAAGGTAGGTATTAAGGCAAAAAACATTTATTTTATTTTCGATATAGTAAGTAGTTTAGGGTCAGGATTCAGGAGGGCAAGAATTTAGCACCACTTGGCTCCCTTGCACTGCACCATAACATCATACAACACACTCAGGCACTACCTCCGCTAGACCCACTCCCTGCCGGTGCCCCCCGTATGCACTGTAGCAGGCACTCGAATGGTCTTGGCCAGCTCTGGACCAAATCTGTGCATGCGCAGTTATGAGTGTCACAGCCATATTTTTTACTGGCAACCTTTTCCTGTCACTGGCATTTACTGGCACGAGAAAAATGCCCATTTTTTTACTGGCTGCCAGTAAAAATACTGAAGGTTGGCAACACTGCTATGGGCCCATTCGCATTGCTCCATTTTGGTCCATAGTGTTTATCTATGTAAAACAAGACTAGAAAAAATTACATTCACAGTCCAATTTTATTTTGTATGCTTTCGCTAAAGTCAGCCATACATAGAAGGAAATTCATCCGGTTCAGCAGAAACCAGCCAAATTTTGATTCTACCAATTGACTTCTCCCTATAGCCATACTCTTGACGTGTTTCACCCCACCCTAGGGCTTAGTTTTAGACCTCTATAAATAAGTCCCAGAAGCAGGGCGAAATGTACCAGTGGTGTGGTTATCGGGAGGAGCTGGGGCTGAAGCCGCGTTCTACATCTTACATACTTGGTTGTTGGTGTGCAGCATTTCCCCTACTGTTTGGTACAGTGCTTTCTGGATGAGCTTATTCAGGACAGTACCACAATGAGTGGGAGATCATCTGAGCTATGGCATCGGCACTTGGAGCAGTGCTCTATGAAGTTTATGTGAGGTCGCAGTGTACAACCAACCTGTTGGATATTCTCCCTGGTCGATTAAAGCCGCTGGCTATGGCTGGCAGTGCTGATCAGTGTATTTTGAACATCAATATCATGTGTGAATGGTAGCACTTACCCAAACATAACCCATCTACTCAGGGTTGATTTGAGGAAAGGTCTTAGACCACACCACACATAGCACTCAGCTCTTTCATGGATGTTAATGAGCTAAGGACTGTAAATCCCAGATGAGCCCCTACATGTAAGTAAATGGAAAATGTTTAAAGTGATATTTAACCCTTAGATTACTTTAGCACTTTCAACATTAACTACTTACTAAATGTTCAGCGTGTTTTCTTTTATTCCTTGCCTATGTTCCAGTTTAGGCTGGAACCATGATCGCTGCCCCAGGTTTCCTGTCTCAGGGTGGTTCCTTTCAGTGCAGCATCCTATGGAGCCACCCTTGCATGCAGGGGCTAGAGTTGTGTATCCCTACCCTGTGTATTTCAATAGAAATGCACAGTTCCATAGCCTAGTGTGGCAAGGCAATCCCCTGCTCCTCTCTCTTCCTCCGCACTGCCTTTTCCACACTAAACGACCGTACACACGATCCAATTTTACGACAATAATTGTCTGATGGACGTGTTGTGTCGGATAATCCGACCGTGTGTATGCTCCATCAGACAATTGTTGGCGGAATTAACAACAACAAATGTTGGCTGTTCATGCTCACCAACTGTCTGACAAAAAATCTTTTACGTCGGATTATCCAATTGTGTGTGTACACAACTAAAATTCAAATTACAAACACGCATGCTCGGAACCAATTCTAAAAATCAGACAACAATAGCAGAAGTTGCCCAAAGGGTGGCGGTAAAGAGCTGAAAAACCATGTGGTTTGGTGTATGTTGGCTGAAAATGTGGGGCCGTGTGTATGCAGAACAAGTTCACGGCCAACGCCCTTCAGACCAAAGTCCATGGAGAAATCAGATGGAAGTCCGATCGTGTGTACTAGGCTTTACAGAGTGGCTCCAGTTTGCACTGTCCACCTTTTTATTATTTTCTTGTAAAGACTGGAAGTTTAGGGAAGCAGCAATGTGAAAGCATTAAACAGAAGCATTGAAAGTTGTAAACTGCTAGTGCCTGGGGTAAAAATGTTCAACAAATAGTTTACTGGGCAATGTTTAATTTATTGTGCTTTAATATATTAAATAAAATAAAAAAAAGCTAGGGGTTTAATACTACTTTAATATTACACTAGCGCACAATTTTAACTGGTTATTTCTTCTTTTTTAATTATGCGTTCAGATTGAATAAACATTCATTGCAGGTGCCTGAATAAAGAGGAAAACTCATCTGATTTGCGCCCACGATGCCTGTTTTTATACCATTTTTACGCCATAGTTGGAATCGCTTTGCCGCTTGTTTTGAGTCTTACTCCATCTTTTCTTTTCATGTCTGCTCTACAGTAACACAGTTATGTTTTCGAACCTATATTCCATTAAACTTTAAGATGTTGTTTCTACGTAAGTCTTAAAACCTGTCGAGTGAAATAAAAACATGTCTGGGATTTCTTAATTTGGAAACGTCTGCCATTTTTCCTTTTTTGTTTATCGAGGGTGGATTTCAAAGGACATGTTTAGCTCTCCCCATACCAGAAAACCCGTGACCGTGTTACGTGCACACTATAAAGTGATTTTTAAAAGGTGAGCGTTGAACTGCAGATAAACATGGCATTTAGTAGAACACTGCCATGGCTGTTACTGGATTAGGCAGTCTGTTTAATGCTTAATTTAATAATTGAAGAAGTGTCTCCATTAATATATTTGGTCCAGGCAACTGTTTTTGCAGAAGGGGTTTAAAGTGTAATCCAGGCACAGATGTATATAGTGTAATCTAATTTATGCTTTTTATCCATGATGGGAACCTTGGCACAATTTGTCATTCGAGCTGATTATGTTATTGCATGGGTGACCACAGTACAGTGCGATCTATTAAGGGAAAAATCTTTGAGTCACTCCTGACTTCTGAATACACAAGCATGGCTCCTCTCAAGATGGCGGACTCAAGAGCCAGAAATGGTTTTAACAGCTGGGATCATTTTTCTTCTTACTTTGTTTTACATTTTTTATTTATTTTTTACTTTTTTTGTATTATGGGGCACTGTGCATCCTTCTGATACCAGTGTGTTGGTTACTGTGTCTTTGCTTCATGAACCACATTACATAACTTCAGAAAAACTGTACAGGCACCAGGATTTGCATTATATGCAATCTCTAAAGCCAGCCATACACGGCAAGATTTTACTTGATTCCCTCATTCATGCTAAATGACAAGGTGGAGGTATCTTCACCTGCTGGTACATGGCAGAAGTCTCTTGCTTCTCCCAAACCCAGAAATGTCACTTTGTTGGTGAAAGGCCTCGTTCACACATGGATCCGTTCAGGTCCGCCTGTCAGTTTTTCAGGCGGACCTGAACGGGCGCTCCATGCACCCCTATGGAGCGTCGGATGTCAGCGGAGACATGTCCGCTGACATCCGACCTGATCCGATCCGCTAAAAACAAACGTATGGGGCTCACGTCCCCATCCGTCCATGCGGATCGGATCGGGAAAGATCTGATGAAAACGGACATGCTGTCCGTTTTCATCAGATCGCTCCATAGAGGACAGCGGGACTCGACAAGCTCCTCCCCGCTCAGTGAGCAGAGAGGAGCTTGTCATCCGTCGGCTCAGCGGAGATCTGCGGACTGATCTCCCGCTGAGCTGGCAGACACAGGCGGACTCCGTCGGAAAGGACTGAGACGGAGTCGGCTATGTGTGAACGAGGCCTAACAGAGCAAGGGCTCAGTTGGAGCATGGGTTGGCTAGGGAATGTCAAGCAAACAGCAATGATGAGGTAATCTTCATTTGCCAGCACACGATGGAGATCACCTGCTTCCTCAAACCCTAAAACCTCACTTTGTTGGAGTTACAGAGCAAGGGCTCAGTTGAAACACGGGGTGGCTAGGGAATGGCAAGCAAACAGCAACAATAGGGAAATCTTCACCTGCTGGCTCATGATGATCACTTGCTTCCCCAAACCCAAAGACCTCACTTCATTGGAGTAACAGAGCAAGGGCTCAGTCGGAGCAAAGGGTGGCTAGAGAATGGCAAGCAAACGGCAACGATGCAGGAATCTTCCGGTGTTTTCACATGATGGAGATCAATTTCTTCCCCAAACCCAGAAGCCTCACTTCATTGGAGTAACAGAGCAAGGGCTCAGTCAGAGCACCGGGTGGCTAGGGAATGGCAAGCAAACCGCAAGGATGGAGGAATCTTCAGCTGTTGGCACATGGGTGGAGGTCACTTGCTTTCCCAAACCCAGAAACCTCACTTTGTTGGAGTAACAGAGCAAGGGCTCAGTCGGAACACAAGATGGTAAGGGAATGGAAAGCAAACGGCAACGATGAGGGAATCTTCAGCTGTTGGCACATGGTGGATGTCACTTGCTTCCTCAAACCCATTAACCCTGTTTCGTGGAATAATGCCACTTACACACAAGCAGTTTTCCAGTCGAAAAAAAAACAAAAAACGATTATTTTCCCGACAGGATTCTGCTCAAGCTTGTCTTGCGTACACACGGTCACACCAAATTCCAACGGTCAAGAACTTGTCGACGTACAACACTACGACGAGCCAAAAAAAAATAGGTTTAATGCTTCTGAGCATGCGTCGACTTGATTCCGAGCATGCACTTTTTTGCGCGTTGAAATTGCATACAGACAAATGGTTTTTCCTGACTGGGAAAAAGGAGATCCTGCTTTTTTTTTCCGGCAGTTTTTCTGTTGAAAAAAGTCAGATGGAGCATACACATGGTCGGGATTCCCGGCCAAAAACTCTCATCGGACTTTTCCAAATGGGAAAACCAGTCGTATGTACGGGGCATAACAGATCAAGGGCTCAATGAGAGCATGGGGTGGCTAGTGAATGGCCATAAATGTATGCCTACAAAGTTGGAGGTTATTGTGTTCCCTGGTCCAGGTACTGGTCTCTGAGCCTTCTCAACCTTCATGGGCACACAAGGTGAAGACTGCACAGCAGTCGTGAAACACATTGGAAATCCTGCTTAATATGGCCACAATGAACTCAGAGGAATGGCAAACTGAGTGTATTTTTTTGTTATATTGTGAACAGCTTTAGGTATATATAGGTTAACAGTGTACTATTATTTGAATGTCTAAAAATAAATGTCTTATGACATCACACAGCCCCCCTTGCCTTACCAGAAACTGACAAACCTGCTAGTGTCTCGCTGTCCTCAAATAAGCACAACAGATGGTATTCATCAAGTGAAAAACGACGGCCGCCACTTTTTTTATTGGTTTGCTTAATCTGATGCCCGTGGATAACCTGATTTGGCCCTCGATGCACAGTAGTTGCCTCTTGGCATCTACGGCTTGCCAGTTCGGCTTCGAGTTACCCGCCGGCTACCCCCCCCCGCCTACAAGTATCAGTCTACACCAGAAGCTTTGAGAAAGCAAAGCTCTGGAGCGAGATCACAAGTGGCGTTTAACAAGTTAATAGATGCTGTCTGCTGCTCTGTCCATTCACAATTTTTTCGCTTTTTTTTTGTTTCCTCTCCCCCTCCTCTTTCCGAGTCAAATAAACATCAGCTGTAAAGGGTTTGGTTGATTGCCCTGATTGCACAGTCTGTCCTTTGTATCTCCACAAAAACATATTATTCCGCAGAGCTGCAAATAACCTAGAATTTTTGTTTAATCCAAAAAACTTTCCAATTTTTTAAAGGGGATCTGGTGAGTTTCCCTAGCCTAAGTAAAAAATAAATGCGATAGAAATGTGAAAACTTTATTTAACCCCGGATTATAGAAACTGAGAGACCGTTAAAGGTTTAGGCTCTGTTAGCATCTTGACGCTGAGAAAATACAAATGTTGCGCTACCTTTCTGTTCATTCCTAATGGCACATTAATGTACCTTTGCCAAAGTGCATGTGTTGAAGTGCAGTACAATGCATGTTAATGCACTGTTTGTTTTAGGAGTTCATACACTAGAAACAGAAAAAAACGCCAGAACCTCTGGCAGAAAAAGCGGCAGAAAAATGCTCATAGTAGCTCATATTGCACAAGAGTTTATGAGCGTTATGCATTTTTCTTTCTGACACAATTTTTTCTGCCTCCAAATGCTAAGCTTAAAATATGCTTCCAAATGTCCTAATGTCCATTGATAACATTGAGCTTTTTCTACAGGTGGGAGAAAAAAAAAAAACAGAAATCTCCTGTAGAAGCAACATTAAATTGGCTCACGTGTGTTTGTGAGGATTCACCCCTTGACTGATTAGAGCAGGCTTTATTAACCTTTTTACCCAAGAGGAACCATTGAAATAATTATTAGGTCTCAGGGAATCCCTGCTAAAAGTAACTCATTGGGGGTCAGTGATAAAAGGAAGAAAGTGCCACTTATAATGGTGGTCATAATGCCACCCTTCCAGACAGATGAACAGATCATTGGTGCCATGCTGCTGGCTTTGCCAAGTGACCTTGGTCCTGGAACTATTTAGACACCATTAGATTGGAGGTCAATCAGTAACAACTCAAGGAACCCCTAGCAACCTTTTGAGAAACCATGGTTGGAAATGGCTGGTGTAGAGTCTAATTTGTCCAAAGATAAAATCAGTGTGGAAATTAGTCCTCTTCTCGAATCCCAGTATGGTAATCATTTACTTATCGTATATACTCGAGTATAAGCCGACCCAAGTATAACCTAATTTTACCACAAAAAAATGGGAAAACTTATTGACTCAAGTATAAGCCTAGAGTGAGAATGCAGCAGCTACTGTAAGCGGAAAAGAGGGTCAACAATGCCCATTTGCACGCCTCACTGTGCCCATTGCAACCTCTCTGTGCCCATTGCAGCCTCACTGTACCCGAGTCAGTGTACCTGAAATTATTGACAGGCTGCGGGCGTCCATTCATTATTTAAAAGTTGTGGTCTCCTCCTGGTCCCTTCCGTGATGGGCATTTCTCATCACACAGCGTTCGGCCTATCACGGATTGTCTCTTATCCTCGGACTCAGTTTGTGACAGGAGTTTGGTAAGTGTTCAGGTTCCGATGAAGCGAGCAGAGGCAGTGTTTTACCCTAATGCAGAGAATGCATTACTTTAAAAAAATGTAGACTTCAGAGTTACTTTTAGGGGAGCCCTTTCATTTCATTAAACAAGCCAAAAACCTTGCATGCACCCTGAGTGGCACCCCATTGCACCTTCCTAAGCCACCTGTGTTGCAGTGCATTGCATCATGCAGTAAGGTACTGCTGTGTTGCACTGAAAAAAAATAGTGCATGCATAATTTTTGCACCATTATGGTACGTTGGCAGCCTATTACAATAAATGAAATGCGTGTTAAAGCACTCCATGATTCTAATAAGAATACACATGCCTCTTGTATTTTAGTCTCCCCCTGCCCCTTGAACAAAGTACAGCTTTAAATTGGGAACAGAAACTTCACGAAAAGGCTTATTCTGTTTCCTCCTAAGCTATATATGTGTTTTTTGGTTTTTTTTACCCTCTGCGTAACTGTGGAAATCAAAGCGATTTCTATCTTGGCAATAGGGAAAGTTATTTTCCTTTTCTTTAAACCCCCCCCCCCCCCTCCCTTTTTTTTCCCATTGGCAATTTTACCTCATGAGCGTTCAGTGGAATCTAAGGTGTCACATGGCCAAGAGTACGGCGCAGTAAGTGGCGTAGAAAAACAAAATATAAGATTCTCGGTTCAGCTGGCTTTTGGTGATGGTCTGAAGTTTCTGTAATGTTAAGAAACAAAGTGGCTGCTGTGTAGAATTTTTTTTGTGTTAGCCACAGATATAATTTGAGTCATACTTTCTGCTTCTATTTTTGATGCCAGGGATCTTTGGCAAGCAGAGACGTCTTACATGCTGACTCTGGTTTCCTTGTTCAGGTAATGCAGTCAATTTTATCTTTTGCCAAAAATTGGTGGTGGAAGATCGACTTGATATATATTTTATATATACATATATATAAATTTAAAGTAGAACCCTGGACAACTAAATAAACAAATCAGTGAATTGGTAATAACATTTGGACAACTCGCAGAGCCCACTCATTTTGCCTTTTATGGGCACCTTCATACCTACACGCATGCATTTTTTATTGTCATTAATGTTGCAAGTAGGTCCCATGCCGTAAAAGTAAGAGCCGGTTCACACTGGGGCGACTCGACGAGTCGCGTCCTATTCTATTCACGAGAACCGTTCTAATAGGAGCGACACAAGTCCCTACGACTTAGAAAGAGATTCTTGTACGACTTTGGGGGCGGCTCAAGGCGACCTACATTGACTTCTATACAGAAGTCATCTTGCAGGTCGCCTCTGAGGTCGTCTTCAGGATGACTTGCAGAGTCGCCCCCGAAGTCGTGCCGCCTTATATGTGAACCGACTTTTACTGACTTATTTGTTTCCAATACAACACACACAGCAAAGCATGTGTAATTACAGCTATAGGTTTTGGTGCGTTTAAAGTGGACTCTTCATGAAAAATGGAAGCTCCACTTGTCTGCCAGCCTCCTGCCTGGACAAAATTTGTGGTAAAAATAACTAGACTGAAAAAAAAAGATAAACACTCTCCTTGGTCTCAGCTATTCAGGAGGCAAAGGGGAAATCATTGTGCCTTAGGCCCCTTTCACATTGAGGCGTTTTTCATGCGGTACAGCGCTAAAAATAGCGCTGCTATACCGCATGAAAAATCATGCCCTGTAGTGTTCAATGTGAAAGCCCGAAGGCTTTCACACTGAAGCGGTGCGCTAGCAGGAACGCTCCAAAAGTCCTGCTAGCCGCATCTTTACCGCGGTATAGGAGCGGTGTGTTCACCGCTCCTATAGCGCGCCTTCCCATTGGAAACAATGGGAAACCGCGGCAATAGCGCGGTAATACCGCCCGCAACGCGGGCGGTATTAACCCTTTTTCGGCCGCTAGCGGGGGTTAAAACCTCACCGCTAGCGCCCGAATATCGCGGTAAACACGACGGTATAGCGGCGCTACAAATAGCGCGGCTATACCGTCACCGCGGCTCCACGCCTCAATGTGAAAGGGGCCTTACTGCTGCCTCTTGGGATAGACGGGCATTCAAAATCCCATGAGAATGCATCCTACCCCTTGGGGCAGTGCCCTCTCCCAGGATTTCGAGTAGCTGTGAGGGGTGGTGACATCACCTGCATCTCCTGAAAGCCACTCAGCCAAGGAAGCTGCCATCTTCGGTTTGATCTGCAATTAGCATGGTGCTGCACATGTGATCCGTTATGATGCCACTTGTTGGTTTGACAGTTTGGTTGCGAACACAACCAATGTGACAGCATTCCTGGCATGCCGGTAATGTAACTTTTTTTTTAAACTGTTAAATCGATTGGTTTAGTTCCACCTGCTCAGTGCCTGAATGGCCAATCATCCAGCTTCAGATCTATCATTTGATAGGGAGGGGAGAGCAGTACATGCCCCCAGATAACTCAAAATTCCAGGTATTGTCCTCTGCTCCTGATAGGGTTGCCATTAAGGTGCAGTTTTTCTTTAAATGTAACCAATAGACATGTGCTGATTGTCCCAAATCTGTCTGAACATGGTTGGGTCAGAAAACGATCGTACTGCATGTCAGGGGACGAATTTTGTTGGTATTGTTCTTTTGAGAACCATGCATTATGTGCACACTCTGCCAATAAATATCTAATGCCTCGTACACACGATTGGATTTTCTGTCTGAAAAACCTTGGATGGTTTTTCCGACGGAATTCCGCTCAAACTTGGCTTGCATACACACCGTCATACAAAAGTTCTCTGCACTTTCGACCGTCAAGAACGCGGTGACATACAACACTACGGCGACAAGATGAAGGGAAAACCGCCGCTCCAGACGACACTCTTCAGTGGTGAGTAAAGTTCAAAAACCCAAACGGGTGCAGGCAATGCGTGGTGCAATATAAGGAAAGAAAAATGGACAGCCGCACTCCAATGGATGAAAAGACTTAAAAATAGTGCCTGTTTATTCCAGTCAAAAAACTAAAACAGCAAAAACAGCAAACAGTGGGGTAACAAAAGCTGACGCGTTTCACATCGACAACCGATGCTTAGTCATAGCTAAACATAATGATATAAGAAATCTCATTTATAGAAAGAAAAAAGTCCTAGAAACCATCTGATGATTCATTAATCAGTCTCCTGGTGGCGCCTGGCTAACGCCGGTAATCGTGCACACCTGTTGAAAGAATGCAACAAGGAAAAAACACAGTCCATCATAACTAGATGGGAACATAATATATACATCGGCCGATTAAAATTGGTTACACCAGTCTAATAGCAGCAAACCTAGTTTCAACCCCTAGGAAAATATATACAGTGGATGTGTGTTGAGAACATATGTGTTACAATGTAAAGAAACCTTATTTTTATCCCAATGGAAGTATGACATTACATATTCTACAACACTGATAAACAAGTGTAGATGTGTGTGGGATGAGAAGATATAAAAATAAAAACCCAGCCAAAGCGTGTGAATCATGTTACGCCGGACGTGTAAATAATTAGTAAAATGTATAACCCATAGAAAATTGTGTTTCAGCGTGTGGTGTGCTGCAAGAGGGAAAGAGGGGGAAAAGGAGAGGATTGGTAGTTGCTGGTTGAACCAATGTAAATGTGTAGCGTTTCACATCATATGAGATGGAAACAATATTGAAAGATCAAGTGACCAAAGTATATACGTTAGGTGTCCTCAAAACAGCAGAAAAGCATGAAAGCACGAAATGGGGTAAAAGTTACTAGGATAAAAATAAATGTGTATTACCCCTGGGGCATTAGGCCATCTTTAGCTGCTTTACTAAAATAGCCTGTTCCAAGTGTTGTCTGGTGGTTCCAGAGTCCCATGACTGACTCCACGTGCGCTGAATAGGGAGTAGAGAGCTAACTGACTGACTACAGAAAACAGAGCTGGTTTATGGGGGGCTATCAGCACACGGAGTAAATAAAACAGACAAAAGGAGCAATTAGAGCCATAATATGATCACGTTCTTTATTTTGTAAATGAATTCGATTTGGTATTGCAGCCCAGCATGACTTTTTAAAGATGTTTGTTTTTCTAACCAGTTTTGATTGAAAGAGACACAGTAGCTATAAACCAATTGTGAGTGAATGGGCCAATATGTGTGAATTGGCTATCTCGGTAGCGAGGGAGTCCTAATGGGAGCATTCATTGCTTGCCAGGCCCCGTCATCTCACTGGCTCTCCCTCTCTGCCGCCTCAATGCTTGAATGAATTCGGCCTTGGCCATTACACAAGCCTATTGTCCTTCCAGTCTCCAGCCTTTCCAGTGCATGATGAATTTATAGTTCTGCCACACTGTGATTCCTGATAATATTCAACGCACGCCATTGCATGACTTCAGCTTGCCCCCAAAGCAGGCGTGTCGCACTCGGATGTAACCGACTACCAAATCACTTCTGCTGAGGGCTACACTTGCCTGATTGTAAAAATACTACATTGCTATTGTGGGTAACAAGCCAACTTTAAAGCAAAACTCCAATTAATTTGGTTATATTTATCAACCACTTCCTGTATTTAAAACAAAAAAAATGTATTGAGTGGCTAGAACTGAGAAGTATTGAGTGGCTAGAACCTCTGTCAGGTCTTTATTTCTGTCTTTGTCCCCCTTTTTCTATTTGTCCTCGGTGAAAGTGAATATAAACTTTAAGCCCCGACTCTAGGCAAAAAAAAGTTTTCCCATGCAGTGGGGCTGTGCCTGCACTGCACGGGTCAACCGCTCGTTTTTTTCTAGGGGGAGAACAGCGATATACTTACCTAATCCTCCGACTGGTCCCTGTAGCTTCCATTTCCCCCGCAGTCTGTTCCCACCCCCCCCCCCCGTGGTCTGGTGGTCTTGTGTGGTGGACTGTTGCTGACGTCATCTCGCCCATAGACCTGCTCTGGACTGGATTACTAGTGCACAGCCTCCCTGCATGGTGAAAATTTCAATTCTTTTGCCCAAAGTTGACCTTTACATTTTGAGTTGCCACTAGAACAGGAATAGAGTGGAAATCCTTCCAATGTGAATATTGGTTTGGGTGACAACTAGGAGGGCATTTCGCTCACTTTGGAGAGATTTTCTCTCACTTTCTATTGTGGCTACATAGCCCAGACGGGGCACAGTTTTAAAAATGAAAAGATACGTTTTAGGTATACTTTAACCTCTTCATGATCCAACGCTGCCCCTAACTTTCTCTGGTATCATTCAACCCATCTTCTGTTAGCCCAGCCTTTTGTTGACACACATCGGTAGAGGTGGGTCTTCTTCCTGGAATGAGCACAGCGACATTCAATCCAGGAGGAAGACCCACCTCTGCCAAGATGCCAAAAATAAAGAGTAACATCACTGGCCGAGTGGCCAGGCAAGAACATTGCAGGGAAAAGGATGGGTATATATATATATATATATATATATATATATATATATATATATATATATATATATATATATGTATGTTTGGGACTTCAGGGTAGGGGTGGAAGGTAGTGCAAAGGGAAAACCTATTAACTAGAATTTTGCCTTAAAACAGTGGTTCCTAAGCTATTGAGATTTGCTTAAAGCACCTGTGCAAGGTGTAGGAAATGCTGAAAACTGAATGACCTGTTAAAGGAGAAGTCCAACCTGATCTTTTTAGGCTGGGCTTCTCCTCTGCGTTACAGGAGTGCAATTCGTTTTGCACTTCTGTGACCCGTTTTCAGCAGAAAGCGGTCTGAAGTCCTGATTGATAGTGGTCTCAGCGAGATGCTGGGATCCTCAGGCAGCGTCTCCCCCCCCCCCCCCCCCCCCACAGCTCAACGCTCCAATGACAGTCAGCAGCAGTAGGGATGAGCTTTGTGTTCGATACGAACGTATGTTCGACTCGAACATTGTCTGTTCGTACGTTCGACGAAATTCGAACAAAAGCGGTCGTTCGCACCAAATTCGAGTGACGCAAAACGGCCCATAATTCACTGCGGCATTGCGCGCTGATGATTGGCCAAGCATGCTGTATGTCTCGCATGCTTGGCCAATCACGGCGCGCAAAAACGAAGAGCCATAATTGGCCAAAGCCTGGGTGGCTCTGGGCTTTAGCACACGCCCCACACTACATAAAGCCGCCTGCTGGGCGGCCTCGTGTAGTGTGTTTCGGCTTGTTAATTTAAGCAGTCAGAGAGATTGTCTTTTTAGATAGCTAGATAGAGCAGGCAGGCAGGCTAGTCAGTTTAGCTTAATTTACAGTGTGTAGAGGATATATATACATCTCTAGGAGTTGTACATATATTTATACACTGTATAGCTTAGATAGATCAGTTCTTCCTAATTGACTGGCAGGCAGGTGCTATTTAAAGACGTTATTACAGGTATAGACACCCAGCAGGTACAATATTTAAAGGAATTTTTTTTTTTTAAGCATCAATAAAATCACTGCTCCTGGAGCAGTGATTTTAATGATGCTTAACTTAAAAAAAAAAAAAAAAAAAAAAAAAATTCCTTTAAATATTGTACCTGCTGGGTGTCTATAGTTTGCCTGTGAAAACGTCTTTGAGAACCCGGGTCTTGCCCGAGGTAACAGGTATCAATGGAAAAAAACGTTTTAAAAACGGTCATTTTTTCAGGAGTCCTGCTCCTGAAAAAACATTGTTTTTTTTAACTGTTTTCCATTGATACATGTTCCCTGGGGCAAGACCCGGGTTCTCAAAGACGTTTTCCAACAATAACTTGAATATTGGTCTTTAAAATGATCGTTTTTGAATTTGAACGTTCGAGTCCCATAGACTTCAATGGGGTTCTAAATGTTCGCGCGAACAGTCGGTCTGTTCGACGGTTCTAGTGCGAACCGAACGTGGGGTGTTTGGCTCATCCCTAGTCAGCAGCTTTTCTCTCGGGGATCGGTGAGAACCGAGCCATCGGTGATCTTCGGTGGCTCGGTTCTCAGTGCAGAGACGGCGGGGGACAGCTCAGTCTGATGCTCCATCCACCGAGGTAAGTATGAATAAAAAAATTAAATATAACCCATGCTTCTCTTTTAAGGCTACTTGAGGACTGAGATTGGGAACCATTGCCTTAAAATATATTGTTCACAATGATTTGTAACATGTGTCGCTGTCTTGTGAATAATTGCACGACTAAAATAGCCCAAACGCATGCTTCCATTGTCTCTCACATTCCAGTGGAGGTGATTAAGCAACAAAAAAAATTCTGTGTGCTCCCAGCCTAAAGCTGACCAAACACTAGTAGAACTCCACTCAAATTTTTTTTCCGAAACATTTGTTGTTTTTTTTTCAATTTTTCTACAGCCAATGGATTCAAATCGACCATTGTTTTTGAATGTAACAATAAGGAAAATTGAAGAAGGATGAAATTTTTTGCTGGAATGAACCAGATTTTAAATGTCAATGTTGTTTTCCTTGAGGAACAGTTGCTTTATTACAATATGCAAATATTCGTATTACAATAATATACAATAAAACCTTGGATTGTGAGTATAATTTGTTCCAGAAACATGCTTGTAATCCAAAGCACTTGTATATCAAAGCATTTTTTTTACAGGGTATAAAAGAGAAGAGAGGCACCTCTAAGTGTAGCAATAGGTTGCTAAATGTTGTACCTTCATTAAATGTAACCATATTGCTACACTTAGAAGCTCCCCTCTTCCTTTTACTCAGTTGTGATATGGCGCTACTCTTATATGAAGACATTGCTTATATAGCAAGGCAAAAGGTATTAAAACAATTTGCTTGTCTTGCAAAACGCTCTCAAACCAAGTTACTCTCAAACCAAGGTTTTACTGTAATACTGTACACAACGTTTTTTGAGAATTTCTTATTGGAAAGAACTTCTACTGGTGTTCAGCCAGCTTAACAGTGAACTCCTTTAAGATGTGTTTATGGCTCGGGCTTTTGTAACACTGACAGGATTCCCGGCACCGTGTCTCGGCTCCATCAGTCAGTCCGTTCAGCCTCATCTCCCTACACGAATGTGCTTTCCTTATTATGGCCCCAGTGTAAGTGGAAGAGAGCGATGCAAGGTCTGCCTGGTGAATACAAGTCACACCTACTTCATATTTAACCACAATCAACCTCAGTGATCAGGTCCTAAAAACATGCCTCCTGTGCTACAAAAGCAGCACTCAATTACCGTGCTGAAAAGAAGTCAGTGTGAAAGTCATCTACAGTCATAATATCATCTGAAGGTCCTTATTTTCTTACAGCGGGGTAGGGGTAGGGGTGGGGGGCATTTGTTAAGACTCGCACAGTGCCCGTGTAATTGAGTCTTGTTTATCCTGTCCGCCCTTTTCCCCCTCAGGTTTATTACCACTGTTTGGCCAGAGGAAATGAATTAACATAATTTACTGTTTCTAAAACAAGAGGCACACTGAACTCTCTTTCCACCTCCAAGCATGTTTACAGAGTCTGGGTCCATTTACAGGGAACAATAACATGATTATGAGGCATAGACTTCTTTCCAAAGAGATCTAGTGCCCAAAATCGCTACTGCAAGCTTAACGTTTTACTACAGACCAGTCGGGGGTTCTAGGAAAAAAAAAAGGACTTTCTATTCTTGTACAGTATATACCTGGAATATCTCTGTGGGAAGATTTTAATCAGATTCCGAAATCTGTTCTGTGATTGGACAAATCCTGGGAGCTGAGCAGCTTCCTAAAGCTGGCCATACACATACATAAGTTTCTTTTTTTTGTTCAGCCAGCGAGGTTCCTTCATTCACATAACTGTGATGAACCTTTCGGAAGGTTCACATCACCTGGGGATCAGTATGTTTGTCACAATAGATTTTTAAGTTGGGTCTTTTCTGATATGGAAGCCACACATTGACCTTCATCTCTTGGGCATTTCTCAGCCTGCCCCTTATGTCTTCGGCCCCCCGACACAGACTTCCCATCTGTTGGCTGATCCTCTCGAACATCTTCATTTTTGGAATATTATCATTTATATCCTGTCCAAAACATCAGATTCCTGTTTTACGAAACGCGTTGAGTTTATGATGTTTCCTAGTTTTGATTTCTTTGATTACTTAAACTATACCATAATTGAAGAAGGTGTACAATCTGTGTCATGTGCAAAACTGTAAGAATGATGTTTGGTGCATTTGTCTGCTTGTGGTCTTTTTCTATGCAATAAAGTATATGAATTTGTTTTTATATATAGTACAGTAAAACCTTGGTTTGAGAGCGTTTTGCAAGACAAGCAAAATCGGATTGGATTTTCAGCCGGAAAAATCTTGGGTGTTTTTTCCAACGGAATTCAGCTGAAGCTTGGCTTGCATACACACGGTCACAGAAAAGTTCTCTGAACTTTCGACCCCCATGAACGCGGTGACGTACAACGCTACGACGAGCCGAGAAAATTAAGTTCAATGCTTCTGAGCATGCATCAAATTGTTTCCGAGCATGCGTCGGAATTTTGCACATCGGAATTGCTACAGACACATTTTTTCCAACTGAAAATTTGAGTACCAGCTCTCAAATTTTTGTTATTGGAAATTCTGACAGGAAAATTCCGATGGAGCATACACATGGTTGTAATTTCCGACCAAAAGCTCACATCAGACTTTTCTTGTGGGAAATTCCGACCGTGTGTACGGGGCATTAGACACAATAGGCAGCTTCTGGTGATCTGACTTCTCAACCTGTGCATATTAAGGATACAACACTGACCCTAGGTGTGGGGCGGAAGGCTTGTAGCGGGCCAGATGTGGCCCTGGGCCGTAGTTTGGAGACTTCTGTTTTACAATTTAACAAATTGTTGTGGCATGGTTGTTTAAAGTCTGACTACTGGGGCATGTCCTGGAAGATGGAAGATAGTACGAGCAAGGTGCTCTTCTCCCAAATTTTCCTAGTTTTCCTCAGTCTAAATGCAGTCTAAATGCATCTTTAATAAACGCTGGGCACAGAGTGCAGCCTTTTAAAATAAACTCTTCACTATACAGCAGGGTGTCTGGGATTGCTCTCGGATAAAAGGATAAATATTAGTGTTGTAGTGAACATCTTGACCACATCACGTGTAAGATTTGTGGGCCTGCAGGGTAATTAGCCGGTGAACAGAAAGAGAGAGTATTTTAAGGTCAAGGGTAGTAGACCTGACACCCTTTCCTAGCAGGTTTTAGAACAACATGGCAGGTTCCTGTCGTGGGGGTCTGTCTCACTGTCCTCTCTGAACATTTCTTTTGACAGAAAACACATTGCCTGCCTCCAGCTGTTCATTCTGTCACTTCACAAACAAAGGGATACTGAGAGGCAATTACTGGGCCTTGGGTCTGCGTCTCAGAAACAAAAGCCTAACACAATCATAACTTCTTCTCAAATATCGTTCTCATCAATGCAGGCCAGCAAATCACCATGCTGAAGCCCCAAGCAGTGTCCTTTAAGAGATAAGTGCATAATTAGACATTCAAATAAATAGGTTCCCTCCTTGCCATCTTTAACCTTTTAGGAGTGAAATTTCTCACTTCCTGTTTCTCCTCAGTAAGCTTGTCCCCATCATCTGAGCTGTTCTGGCTGGGGGCCAGTCAGCCAGAACAGCATGCGGAGGAGAAACAGGAAGTTAGAAATTCAGACAAAGAAAACAAAGGAAAAAAACATTTAGAAGGGAAATCAAAGAAAAAGGTAAGTGAACCAGCAATGCACTAGCTTAAAGGAACCTATTTAGAAAATAAAAAACAATTTCTTGTGAAAAAAATAAAAAATAAATAAAATAAAAAACAAACCTTTACAACCCCTTTAAGCCCTAAGGTTAATTTGGAGCCCTAAGGAGGTTAAGGGTTCCTTGATCTTCTGTCTGACAGTGTCCAGCAACAATGTTGGACCAGTGCAAGTTCTCAAATTTCTCAGCTAAAGTAACCACTGACACCTATGATCACATTAGTAGTCTAAAGGGGAACATTCCTCCCATGCACCACCAATGAAAGAAGCATTTTTCGACTAACCTCCAAAGTAATGGGCTAATTACACTGACCACCAGTGTAACATGACATGATTTCCACTGACCAGCAATGTGGTTGGGCTAGTGTACCATGAGCTGTAGATATAATCATTTTTAGCAGCGGTTCCCTGAGACCTGAAAACTATTTTGTAGGTTCCTCCATAATAAAAAGATTCAGAAAGGCAAGGGTTGTGCCTTTCCTTCCTGCAGATATATGGTTCCCTAGAGCAGTGTTGCTCAACTCCAGTCCTCAAGGCGCCCCAACGGGTCATGTTTTCAGGATTTCCCTCAGATGAAACAGCTGTGGTAATTACTAAGGCAGTGAAACTGATCAAATCCCCAAAATAATGGAAAGCCTGAAAACATGACCTGTTGGCGCGCCTTGAGGACTGGAGTTGAGAAACACTGCCCTAGAGCACATCCCTTTACATGTTTATGTCCAAGGACTAGATTATGACTGGTTGGAAGGGATCAAGAAAGAGCATACATAAAGTGATTACCAGAGAAGTAAACCCGGGAAAGCAATTATTGGTATAAAGGAGTGGACTCCAAAATCAGTGCATTGATAGTGCTGAAAGATGAGCATTTCTATTTTCTTAGAACACCAAAAAAACGACTACAGTGGAACCTCGGATTGCGAGTAACGCGGTTAACGAGCGTTTCACAATACGAGTACTGTATTTAAAAAAAAATCGTGACTCGGTTTGCGAGTGTCATCTCGCAAAACGAGCATGATTCAGGCCAAAGCGTTGTGCAGTACCGTGTTTGGCTAGAGGTTGGCGGGCGCCGGAGCCGAGCAGAGCCAAACTTTGCCGTTCGCAGCTGATCGGCAATGCACAGAAAGGCATGAGAACAGCACAGCTGACCTCGGCAAATCTCGGGAAGAAGTCTTTCCGAGGTTTGCCGAGGTCAGCCAAAGTGTTTTTGGGCCTTTTCGGACGTTTTCGAGGCTCTCCGTTGCCCCCCGCCTCTGGCCGCATGCGGTATTGCATCTCATTGATGTCAATGCAGAACAAATTATTTTCGTTTCCATTGACTTCAATGGGGAAACTTGCTTTGATATGTGAATACTTTGGATTACAAGCATTCTCCTGGAACGGATTATGCTTGTAATCCGAAGTTCCACTGTATATCTTTTCTCCTTTTCTCCTCTTTGTATTTTCCTATGTATTGATTTCCACACGCTTTACTAATTGCTAGCGCTTTATAGAAACCATGATTTTAGTAGGTCAGCCAAATGCAAAGAGAAGCAAGATTATTATTTATTTTTTTCATCTCAAAGTTGCAGATATTTTCTAAACCCCTGCATTTTTAGGCAAATACATTTTCCTATAACAAAACATGTGTTAGGTTTACTAAAGAGGAAGTGGTGGAGTTGGCCCATGTTAGTCCTATCTCCAAGAAGGTTGTGCCATTTTATTAGCCCTCATAAGTAAGGGATTAGCTCACGGCTCTCCACCGGTGAATTGTAACAAACGCCTTCCAGGTTCGCGCTAATTGTTCACACCTGTAGCATTTGGCCCACGTACAAAGTGCTAGTTATGTCAAGTAAATTAAGGCCAGATATGAAGTAGAACCAGAGTGCTTTCTTGTTACATTCCCGAGCACAGAGAATATCGTTTTAGTTTCTGTAACGAGAGTTGGCGTGTAAAATACTGCAGGTAGTGCCTGAACACAAATAGGATTTCCTGTAGTACCTTCTATTTGATTGAAGGAAAAAAAAAAAGTGTTGGCCTCTAGAAAGCCTTTATAGGGGCCTTAGGTGTTCAGTTACATGTGGGCTAGAAGGGGTGTGAAAATGTCATGAAAATAATATTGCCCCCAGAATTAAAATTGATTCAGCTGCCTGAGAACATTCAAACCATTGTGTACTTTTCATTTCAAATTAAATTTGTACCAAAAGCGCTCTCATTTAGAAAATATTTTGGTGGGAGCGCTGTGGAAAGGATGTATGCTTGATTATTCCAAGCCATTATGAAAAGACCTTGCTTTAATTAGTGCGAAGTGCTTTCTTTTCCATAGAAGTGATTTTAAAAGTAAGGATTAAAATGGTCTAGGCTGAGGGTCCTGTTACTAATATGGGGAGGGAGTACAGATTGCGTTTAAAGTGGTTGTAAAGCTTTGTGTTTCACCTTAATGCATCCCATCCAAACTTTCTAAACAAAGGGCCGTTTACTGTGCTTCAGACTTTAGGGGGGCCAGCTTCAGTGGCAGTAAACAGTATTATAATATTAGGGGAGGAATAGACCCCCATCGTTGGTGTTAGTAGGAGAAATAGTGCCCCATCCTGGGTATTTGTGGGAGAAATAGTGTCCCATCTTTTGTATCCATGGAGGGAATAGTGTCCAATCATTGATGTCAGTAGGAGAAATGGTACCCCATCATTTATATCAATAGGGGGAATAGTGAGCCATAATTAATATCAGTCAAAGGAATTGTAGGTGTCAGTGGGAGAAATAGTACCCCATTAATGGTGTCACCACCAGAAATTATGCCCCATTGTTGATGTCAGTGGGAGGAATAGTGCTTCATAATTGATATCAGTGAAAGAAATAGTGCCCCATTGTTGGTGTCAGTGGCAAAAAAAAATAACCCTTTGTTTGTTTTACCACCAGGTATTATGCCTCATTGTTGGTGTCCAGTATGAGAAATAGTGTCTTGTATCAGTGAGAGGAAAATTACTCTACTCTAAGGGCCAGGTAAATGTGATCAAAGGGCAGCATCCAGCCCCCCGGGCCACAGTTTGGAAACCACTGGTCTAAATAAATCCCACCACGATGCTATTCACATATTTCCATGCATTATCATGCATTGCAATGTTATGGTGACCACGTGTCCCGGATTGACCGGAACAGTCCCACATTTTGCAGGTCTGTCCCGGGCAACTTCATTCCAGGACAGTACTTGTCCTGGTCGGGAATGCCTGGAGGAGTACAGTCCCCCCCCCCTTGCTTGTAGTTGGAGAAATCATAAATCCCATCTCTTGTGTCCAATCACTGTGTGGTGATTCGTTACAGCACAAGCTGATTTTTGGGAAGGGGTGTTGGGAAATGTGGTCACCCTATGCAATGTGGACCCATCCTCCCCCAATGCAGTGTCCCTCTGCTGTCCCAACCTCAGCTATACAGTTAACCCTTCACTCCTAAGCTGCGTACACACGATCGGTTAAACCGATGAGAACGGTCTGATGGATCGTTTTCATCGGACCAAACTGATCATGTGTGGGCGCCATCGGTTAGCTATCCATCGGTTAAAAAAAAGCCAACTTGTTTTGAATTTAACCGATGGATTCCTAACCGATAGGTCAAAACCGATCGTTAGTAGGCACGACCATCGGTTAAAAATCCACGCATGCTCAGATTCAAGTCGACGCATGCTTGGAAACATTGAACTTCATTCTTTTCAGCACGTCGTTGTATTTTACGTCACCGCGTTCTGACCCGATTGTTTTTTTAACCGATGGTGTGAAGGCGCGACAGACCATCAGTCAGCTTCATCGGTTAACCCGATGAAAACGGTCCATTCGAGCGTTCTCATCGGATGGACTGATCGTGTGTATGCGGCATTACAGTCTTGCTTGGGTATATTCTTGATTTTCTTTTCTGTTTATAATTGAAGTGTCATTCGGAAATGAAGCTTTGTAGTTTTACAGGCAGTTCAAAATTGCGACCCTGTAATCACAGAGAATCTCGGTCTGACTTTAGTTTGATGTGTTTGTGTTTTGCTTGATAATTGCATGTTTCCTCCATAGACAAAGGCGCAGTGTGTAGGATGGGGATTGTGCGATGTTTTTAGGCTCGCTGTCGTTCACGCAGGTACAAGCTGCAGCATCTGAAATTCATTTTGAGCAGCTCTCCAATTAGAATCATTTTCCCTGCCCAGGAATCCATTTTTGATGCTGTTTTTCTTTCTCCCGGCACAGGAAGGTGGTTTGGCAGTGAACTGTACTATACAATACAAAGCCCAACTGTGTCATTAACATTTGTAGTCAATTTAACATGGGAGTCAGTGAGCGTCACCTCAATAGGACATTGTACAGAGAAGCTAAGCACTGCATTTGTGTTATCTAGGGCCTGGCTGTGGATTGATTGGCATAACAATTTCAATACCAGGCACTTTCCCCAGTTCCTGCCCAGGCCAATTTTCAGCTTTTAGCGCTGTCGCATTTTAAATGACAATTACACGGTCATGCAACACTGTACCCAAACTAAATTTTTATCATTGTATTCCCACAAATAGAACTTTCTTTTCATGGTATCTAAAAACCTTTTTTTGCAAAACAAATAAAAAAAGATCGAAAATGTTATTAAATGTTGTAAATAAGTACATTTTATAAATCACATATAATAATATACACAGACGCGCACACACAATGTTTATTTTATATATATATAATATATATATATATATATATATATATATATATATATATATATATATATATATATATATATATATATATATATATTATACAGGATTTATATAGCACCAACAGTTTGCGCAGAGCTTTATAAAACGAGAGCAGACAGTAATTCATTTATAATAATAAAATATTATATTTTCTAATACAGGGTGTTCCGAAAGTCTCCATACATAGGAAAAATTAACAAACTCATTATATATTTTTAATATTTTTTTTAAATGTAATATTTTTTATATTTATATACTTGCATAACTGATATTTTCGAACATGTTTCCTATTAGTAGGGGAGACGGTGTGTTTAGAAAGCAAATAATATTTAGCAATATTTTGTAGAAAATATTTTGTATATAAAGGTAGATTTCCCATTTTCCCTATGTATGGCAAATTTTAGGACACCTTGTAGTATCTGGACATTTATTTTACTAGAATAGAGAGGCTAGAACCCTGTCAGGTTTTTATTGCTGTCTGATTTCATTTTGGAAATCTTGTTTGCTGTCCCAGGGACCACCGTGTGAAGGTAGTAGGGTGAAGCCTCCCTAGTGTGGTCTCAACGACATTCTCCACTTTCTAGATTCTATTCAATACTAAGTATAAATTGTTTTTCTATGTTGCCCTCTTTGGCTCCGGCTGTTCGTTGTCATGTGTAGGCTGTTCTGTTTTTTTTTTGTCTTACTGGTACTCTTTGCAGTACTTGATAAGTTTTTGTGGTCACCATAGCCTGTATTTTAAAAGGCTTTGGTTACATAGAACAACATTGGGGAACGGTCCTGTCATACAAGGGTGAGTTTATAAAAACACAAGTCCCCGTCAGCTGATACCCACAGCAAATCTCATCTTAATTAAAAGTCTTCATCTTCTGTTTGTCAAGTAACTTAAAATAATTACAGTTAAAGACTAGAATAATCCCAGATAGTTTTTTTTTTTTTTTTTTAAGCAACTTGCTAAAATTGAACTCTGCACTAAAACTGGTCATACAGTAGGTTTGAATCCTGCTGAACCGGCTGGGATTCGAACCATGTATGGGTGGGTTGAATGTACCCAAGTTGATTGATCAATCAACTTGGGTACAGTAGCCTGCCGGATTTTACTATAGCTGCTAGCAAGTAACACCCATGTTCTCCCAGCGGGGATGACTTCCCCTACCAGGAGAAGACAGTGGCACCACAGGAGGGATTCCAAGTAGAGTAGAACTTTAGAAGAATGGCCATCATTAGTGCAGTTCACAAAGCCTATGGCTCCTATGAAGCAGGGCTTGAAAAGGAATGAGAAAGTATAATCAGACAACTCAATGAAAGGAGCCAAAAAGCTATCTACAGACTACCCTAAGGCCTCGTACACACATTCAAATCTGTCTGCTGGAAACGGTCGGCCCGACCGTCCCAGCAAACAGATTTGACCGTGTGTACGGGCGAGCCGACGGATTTGGCCACCCGACAGATTTCAAAGCATGCTTTGAAATCTGTCGGCTGGGAACCCGTCCGCCCGACATGTCTGCTGGTTAGTATGCTAACCAGCAGACATGTCTTCTCGCACACGCGCCGAATGATTTCGGTCCGACCGATTTGAACAGATAGATTGCCTTGTGTACGAGGCCTAAAAGAGGAGTAATCCTCTATTTTTTTTAATTGTAATAGAAGTGAGACTTGGACATAGGTCTCTTAAGCCTTGTACACACGATCGGATATCTGATGGAGTCTAATCCGATGGATTTTTTCGTCGGATATCCGATGAAGCTGACTTTTATTAGTCTTGCCTACATACCTTCAGTCAAAAATAC
Organism: Rana kukunoris; assembly: GCA_029574335.1. NCBI lineage: Eukaryota > Metazoa > Chordata > Amphibia > Anura > Ranidae > Rana > Rana kukunoris. The sequence continues at coordinate 664,249,035 of CM056049.1, forward strand.
GATCGTGTCCAAATGCGGTGACGTACAACACTATGACAAGCCGAAAAAAATGAGGTTCAATGCTTCCAAGCATGCGTCGACTTGATTCTGAGCATGCGTGGATTTTTGACCGATGGAGTTCCATACAGACGATTGTTTTTTTATCCATAGGAAAAATGTAAAACATGTTTGTTTTTTTTCACCGTTGGAAATTAAACTGATGGGGCCCACACACGATCAGTTTGTCCGATGAAAACAGTCCATCAGTCTGTTTTCATCAGACAAACCGATCGTGTGTACATAGCTTAAGGAAGACTTTCCTTCAGACAGGTTTAGTCAAAAGTTCAGGTCTCTCCATTTAGAGACAGCAAGAATTCCTCCCCAGTACTAGGCTAGCTCCTTGGCTGGAAACATTATGGGAGTTTCAGGGGAGTTCTAAGCTGGTTAATGAGATTTGTGATGACAGAGGAACTCCCGACCATATCAGTTTTTGCATAGTTCACTTTTTATTTGAAAAGTACTGATTGGGATGATCAAACACATTCTCAGGATTAGGTGACCTTCCTCCTTGTTTTTGATGTCGAAGTTTAATAAGCTTGGGGTGTGAGAACTGTAGAAGTAGCCAGTAAAATGATCAGACATTGTTTCATTGTTTCTGAACTAAGCCCATGTTAGGCATTGCTTGGCTGATAGAGCATCTATTTGGCATTGACATTTCGAAAAAGGGGGATGATTGTGATCCGTCATCAACCATGAAAAGTGCCACCATGAAAAAAAAAGAGAACTAGGTTAGAGGTCTTTTATAGAGCATTGCAGTGACTCTTTAGGGTACTTGTACACTGTACTGACATTATTAATAATAATTAGGCTTATGATTAAGCGCATACTAGCGTGAAACATGTTAACATCTTGCTCCTAAGCTCCTGTCACTGTGTTGCATGGTATGGATTTTACTTTTTTGCACTTTCCTACTACGGTGTGCAGCTATCCTATTCGTTTGGCAGCTGTGTTGGTTGTAGGTGCACCAGTGGTTGTATATTTAAAGTATGCATACTTTTTGTGTATTTTGGTTTTGCCTTTGGGGTGTTAATACAGTTGTGTGTTCATTAAATTGTGTGTGTATGTGTACCTGTGTGTGCATGGGATTTCCCAAGCTGTTCCCAGAAGCCTCCATGTCTGAGTTGGCTTTGTGCTGTTTATTTGATATGGCTGAACACCTGCTTCATGTAGAAGCTCCAGCAAGTTTGCACACCTCCAGGTTCCTCTCTCCAGTGTGTTCCGGGTGACTTTCATCTTCTGAAGCTTTTGTTCCTTATTTCCTTTACCCTAAATGGATATTTTCAACAAGGCGTATTAATCCCCTATGACTGGCCCCCATGAGATGTGGAAGAGATTCAGCCTGAAAATTTAAACCCTACTTTGCTAAAATAACACGATTGCCGAGCACTCCAATCCATCTGCATTCCCTGACTCCTGCATTCATCGCAAATCTCCCATGGTTTAAACTCCTTCCTTTGTTTTGTTCTGCTCTAAAGGCTTGATTGAAAGTGACTGTGGCAGTGGTAATGCCTGGCTGAGTTTGCAGAAAACAAGTCTTGGGCTCATTTACTCACCGGAGTTGAAAGAAGCTTCCATTATCTGTGCTAATGTAAAGTGAGCCGCAGTGACTCCATCTTAAGGGGACTAGTCCTATCTTAGGAGTGCTCAGGTGAAAGTCTTGCTTGACTGTATGTTGGCATGGATTATTGGATTGATTTGGAGAGCAGACATAATTTTTGGCACAGGAAAGCTGCTACCATGTAGGAAATGCTTGTTGTATGATTTTAGTGAGTGCGTAGTAAAAGCTTTAATTTACCTTTTCTGTACTAAAAAGGATAATTTGGCTAACCCAAAGGCAGATTGATCAAGAAGTGCTTGCAACACTCAACCTGCACCTATTACATATTGCCTATTGCCTATATATATATATATATATATATATATATATATATATATATATATATATATATATATATATATACACACAGTCCTGAAAAGTTCACGATCCAACATTAAAAGAGTGACCAGACAGACAATAATGGAAGCTTCTTTCAACCCTGGTGAGTAAATGACCACACAGACATAAAACTTTATCACTGCAACAAGCCACTCTTCCAGATGTTCAGTGGTGAAAATTGCATATGCGCGAAATTGCGTTTTTTAATGCACACTTTGGAAACAGTTGGCACCCGTCATAGTCAAGTTGAAAATGGAGAAAGTGGAAGAAGAAGGCTCAAAGTATTCCATCAGCAGGCAAAGCGATGGCAACAGTCTTCTGCACTGCTGCTGCTCACCCTCGGAATCCTAGAAGACTTTTGTCATCACGTTGCCCGATGAAAGAAACTCTTTGAATTTTTTTCACTTTCTCCATTTTCAACTTGACTATGGCGTTTACCAACTGTTTGCAAAGTGTGAATGGAAAACCGTATAGGGTGCATGCGCCATTTTCACTGCTAAACATCAGGAGAGTGGCTTGGTGCACGTCTGTGTGGTCACTCCTTCTGTGTCAGGCCGTAAACTTTTCAGACTATCCTCGTATCTCTGGCTACTATAGCTATGTTGTAAGGTATTCATGCAAGGTTGTGTCCTACTTTTTCCAACCTCCAGCCTGTTCATGCTCAAAAAAAAAAGAATTTGTAAAAAAAAAAAAAATTGAATGCAATTCTTAACCACTAGCCGACCAGCCGCCGTGGTTCTACGGCGGCAGGTCGGCTCTCCTCGGCGAGAGCCCGTAGCTCTACGTCGGGACTTGCGCGGCCGCTAGGGGGCGCGTGCGCGCCGCCGGCGGCCCGCGCACTCGCCCCCGAGTCCCGCGCGCTCGTTCGTTAGAGAGCGGGGAACGAGAGCTGTGAGTGTAAACACACAGCGCTCGTTCCTGTCAGCGGGGGAAACGCTGATAATCCGTTCATACAATGTATGAACGGAAGATCAGTGATTCCCCCTAGTGAGTCCACCCCCCCCCATACAGTTAGAACACAAATAGGAACACACTTGACCCCTTCCCCGCCCCCTAGTGTTAACCCCTTCATTGCCAATGGCATTTTTATAGTAATCCAATGCATTTTTATAGCATTGATCGCTATAAAAATGCCAATGGTCCCAAAAATGTGTCAAAAGTGTCCGATGTGTCCGCCATAATATCGCAGTACCGAAAAAAAACGCTGATCGCCGCCATTACTAGTAAAAAAAAAATATTAATAAAAATGCCATAAAACTACCCCCTTTTTTGTAAACGCTATAAATTTTGCGCAAACCAATCAATAAACGCTAATTGCGATTTTTTTTTTTTACGAAAAATATGTAGAAGAATACGTATCGGCCTAAACTCAAAATAGTCGCTCTATTTTTGTTTATAGCGCAAAAAATAAAAACCGCAGAGATGATCAAATACCACCAAAAGAAAGCTCTATTTGTGGGAAAAAAAGGACGCCAATTTTGTTTGGGAGCCACGTTGCACGACCGCGCAATTGTCAGTTAAAGCGACGCAGTGCCGAATCACAAAAAGTGCTCTGGTCTTTGGACAGCAATATGGTCCGGGGCTAAAGTGGTTAATTGAAGTTGACACTGCATGTTTTATAAAGCAAAAGTGCATGCATTCGGGGATTAACCAGGCTAAAAAAAGTCTGAACACATAAACGTGCCACTCCATCATATTCCATCGGTTCATCTATCTACCTGTCAGGTTGTCCTTTCCCTCTGGTCGGTCTTTTCATACATCTTTGCACGACCAGACAAATGTTTGTTCATACTTCCATTTATCCATCTAACGGCAGTCCGGCTTATCATGTCTCTGTTTACACACACTTGCTTTTCTTAACCAGCATCTCTTTGTCAATGCCTCGACTTTGTGTTTACATCCATCCATCTGCCCACCATCTTTGCTCTGCTATACACTGATGTTATCTTCACCCTTCAGTCTTTTTTCTGCTTTTTGTTAACCTAGTATTGGTAGATTGTTGATGGATTTGTTCCAAGGAATTCCTCTTTAAAATGGTCCGATGGAGCACTTGCTCTGGACACTTCAGCTCTTGAGGATAGAGGGTCAACCATCAGACTTGTAAGCAGTAGAACCTAGATGGCCAAGGCTCATAAGGGTACTATGCCACTGTGTACAACTAAATCCCAAAAGTAATTTTTAGTTTTGGATAGAGTAAGGAAAGGTTAGACTATCTGTTAAATTGTTAGTTTGTCTCCACTGAGGACATTTTCCCCTTTCATTTGTCCTGGTGATTACTTTGTCATTAAAACATGAAACAGGAATAGAGGAGAGAGCTTCTAGTGGGGACACATTTTCTGGTGGCAGCTGTCTTAAGAAGTTCTTTCCATGCACTTTTGGAGATCTCCTCTCTTCCTGTAATCAAGGGTTGCAGGAAACATAATATCTTGATTCTCCCACCAACACACTCAGTGTTGATTGGGGAATCTCACCTGTGGAGCTGTTGTGTTCCCCCCGTGGAGTGGGGGCCATTTCTGTCGGGAGAACGCAATGATTACTGCTAAACATTACATGCTAAAAATCTGACATGCTGGTTGCACCCAATTTGATTGATGGATCAACTTTGGTACAATCAAATTGCTCATAGATAGATCTAGGCCCGCCCCTGCTGAACCAGCCGGAATTCGATCCATCTGTGGCTGGCTTTAGTTGTTCCTGTTGGGTTTCCTTTACAAGAAGTGACTGTAAATATCCTCCTGAATACAGTACCACCACCCCCCCCCAGAAAAAAAATAATACAAATGATTGACAAGTGTTTTATCCATAGCTCGATTCTATTCAAAAGTTTTTACAAAGTGATGGGAATTCCCTTCAACGAGTATTCCGACGATTTGACCACCTTAAAATTTTAGGTTGCCACTGCTTTCTATCCTGATGTCAGATCAAATAAGGAACTAAAAGAGAAAAGAGAATGGAGGGCGCACCGACCTAGTGTGATACTGTAACACGATTTTTATTAAAATACTAAAATCAATGATTATACTCACAAAATGAGTTAAAAAACAAGCCTTGAAAGACAGTTCAACAGCGCCAGCAGAACAGGACGGTTGCTTCAGTCCAAAGGTATCTAACCGATATTGAAACTAGGCTTACGCGTTTCAGGGGCGTCCCCCTTTCCTCAGAGCCCCGGTGGTCTGCATAAGGAGCCAGGACAAATAAAGAGCACAAACCTACACAGTAGACGGCAATAAAAGCTTGGAAAGGACTCCAATGCCTTGTACACACGATCGGAATTTCCGATGAAAAAAGTCCGACTGACTTTTTCCATCGAATAGTCCGATCGTGTGTAGCCCCTGAGTTTTTTTTATCAGAAATTCCGATTCATTCCATCAGGGTTTAGATATAGAACATGTTCTATTCCGATGAGATTTGGTGGGGCAAAAGCCTGATTGTGTGTACGCAATATTAGCCTCCCTATTCTTTAGTTTTGGCTATACATAAAACTTTAAAGCAGAAGTCCATCCAAATAAAACAAGTTCTAAATTAATAGCCCAAAAATATTAAAATTAACCAAAGCAGGAAAACCAACAGAATTCACCTTCAAGGTGTATACAGAGATTTCCCCGGTGGTATGTTTTTCTGTAACTAGAGGACCACAGTCAGATGGCCAGCACCATTTAATCCACTTCATCTGAGCCCAAGTCATACTGGACCCATCCCTCGTGACTGGATAGTGAAAATAATTAGCAGCATAGTGATGAGTTCATATCTCCGTTTCTCTCCCCCTATCAGTATGCTTCATGTCAGCATGTGAACTGATTGGCTCCTTGTCCCGCTTCTTCCGCTCATACTACAGCCCTGCTGTACAGCAAGAGGCTGATGCCAAATCAAATTCAGGTACTTGCACTACTTGCATCTAAAAAAAAATACATTTATTATACAATAATGAACAGAACTGCATTCATTTGTGTTTTTTTTTTATTTGTCTAGAGTTCAGCTTTAACTAAATTCTAGAATGGTCTTCTGTTAAAAGAGATTTTTGTGCATAAGAAATGCCACTCGGATTAAGTGTTTTCAGCACTTTCATTAGCATGTCCATGAACGAATCGATCTGAGCATGAAATTACTTTATCAGGCATTTAATCTTTCAGACTTTTTATTTATGCGTTGTTGTCCACGCGGCGGCATATTTATAGAAGCATTTACTTGGCCAGTCTTGCCATCCAGCTGTATTCTCGCCACCATCTTTCCGTCTCTCTTGGGCAGTGCGGCCTGCAGCTGTGAGGGCGACAGGCTTGATCTCCCCACTCGCGCCAGCTGGACGCAGCGAGGCCTGCAGATGTCTCCCTGCAGGCCTCTCTTCCAGCCAGCGCCTGTGGGGTCACCTGCATCTCTCTGTACGTGTCCTGGCTGATGGGCACTTTGAAGCTTGAGACATTTAGAGGCATCACATGGTGTTGGCATGAGTTGTTTCACTGGTTAATGCATTGCATATGGAAAAAAAAAGTCTTTGTCATGGGGCGAATTTGCCTTTTTAAATAAATTATGCAGAATCATACATCTTCAATGGCTCACTTATTATCTCTGCAGGATCTTTAATTCAGTTTTATGCTGCATTTTTTTTTCTATAATTTATAAATTATTTTGTGTTTTCTTTCCCTGTTTCTTCACGTTCCCTGTTTTTTTATACTTAAAAAAGCACCGGGGTAATGGGAGGCAACATATTCCCTAAAAATCTTCTAAAATCCGTAAATTCATTGAAATTGTAATTATATTTTTACCTGAAATGTGGAAGCTTATTTCCTCTGCATGCATTGTGTGTTTCTTTTAGTGTTTTTCATTCTCTATATGTCAACATTATCATACAGCTTAGGTGTGAGTTTGAAGGTCTGCTTTGGTTAAAGTAGATGTAAAGGCACAATACGGCCCTTTAAAATCAGCTATGTTATTCCCTTTATGAATTTTTTTTTAGTTTTGGATATAGCAGAGAAGGATTAGAACACCTGCCAGGTTTTTTTTGCTGTCTGTGCCCCCATTAGGGAGATTCATACGCTCTGTTTGTCCTGTTTGCCATTATCATTGAAATTAAAAGTACAAGTTCCCCAATTTTTTGATGAAACGTAATTAAGTGGAGATCTTCCAATGGGGACACTGGTTCTGGTGATCTGAGGGTCCCCAAGGGATTCCCTTAATTTGCAGGGATTTCCTTTCACTGCCTGTATCGGCCATGGGACAAGAAGTGAAGGTAAATCTCCCAAATGGGACAACAGGGATTATAACCTTCCCTTACTCCAAAATGGGAAAAAAATGTTTTGCCTATAGTCCTACTTTAATTCCTTCAAGCATAAAACAAATCTTTTTTTAATTTAGGTGTATTTTTCTGGTTTCTACCATAATCTACCACCAGAGAAATACCCAAAATAAATTCTCATGCTCCCGATGATCACAGCTATACCACATATGTGTATGTTTTTTGTTATTTGTACCTATTTGTAGTTAAGCCCAAAAGCACAATAGTGAGCATTTTGCTTTTTTCTTTGTCCTACCTAGAACACACTGGGGTAGATTCATGTAGATCAGCGGATCTTTTGATCCGCGTGATCTATCTTTTTTACGATCCGCCTGCGCCAGTTTTTGAGGCAAGTGCTGTATTCAGAAAGCACTTGCCTCGTAAGTAGCCCTGGCAGATCGTAAATCCCCCGGCGGAATGCAAATTCCGCGGCTAGGGGGAGTTTACTATTTAAATCACGCGCGTCCCCGCGCCGATCGTACTGCGCATGCGCCGCCGGCTAAATTTCCCAGCGTGCATTGCTTCAAATGACGTCGCAAGGACGTCATTGTTTTCGTCGTTAACGCAATTAACGTATGGCCGTATTCCCGAACGACTTACGTAAACGACGTAAAAAATTCAAAACTCGACGCGGGAACGACGGCCATACTTAACATAGGATACGCCGCACTTACCCCGCATATAGCAGGGGTAACGATCCGCCGGAAAAAGCAGAACGCAAACGACGTAAAAAAAAGCGACGGCCGGGCGTTCGTTTTTGAATCGGCGGTTCTCCTCATTTGCATATTCGTTGCGTATAGTAATAGAAGCGCCACCTAGCGGACGGCGGGAGATTGCAGCCTAAGATCCGACAGTGTAACTCACTTACACCTGTCGACTCTAAGGGAGATCTATGCGGAACCTGATTCGAGGAATCAGCCGCATAGATCCGAGCGTCGGATCTCACAGATACGACGGTGTATCAGTAGATACACCGTCGTATCTCTACATGAATCTACCCCACTGACACTAACTGACAAAAATTTACTGACCCCCCCGACCTTAACCTAATCACTAACCTAGCTCAAACCCTGATCTACTGTAGTTATTTTTATTATTATTTTTTATATATATATATATATATATATATATATATATATATACACACACACACATTTTTTTTCTCTCTGCAAGGAAAGAGAGATACATTGTATCTTTCCTCTCCATTTACAGTAAGAGAGCTGGCTTCACAGTGACTGATAACCAATCAAAGGCTACCAAATTAATTTGGTGACCCAGATTCTGGAGTTCTGGGTCCTGATCATTAGTATAGGGCTCTTGGTTAGACCACAGAAAAAAAAAAAAAAGACCACAGTCTCTGTGCTGGGAGCCAGCAGTGTGGCGCACTCCCAGCACAAAGGGAGATACGCATATATGCGCCCCCACGGAAAAGAGCTCAGTGCATTGGGGTTTTGCGTACATGTGTTATGTTGGCGGGAAGGGGTCATTTCGTTTTTAGTGTGCTGTTTTAGGACTACATCCCTTTCACATTTAGAAGGGAAATCAAAGGAAAAGTTACATCAACCAACAATGCACTAGCTTAAAGGAACCTATTTAGGAACCTATTTAGAAAATAAAAAACGAACCTTTACAACCCCTTTAAATGCAAACGTAAAATCAAATCCCTGTAGGTGTGGAATCTTGAAACTCAAGTAAATGATCAAAATCCCTCTATCTGTAAGCATAGATGGCTACACAATTGTTTTCCTCCTCCAAGAAATAGGCTGACATTTCTGGTTACACTACTCTGCACTCTTTCCCATGGAAATCAACTTTCGGGAAGTGATATATGGCTCTCCAGCTTCAATTTGTCCTTGTGTCTTTTATGCCTCCTCCACTTTTCATTTGAGATAAGGAGTCAGTGAAAGACAGTGCAAAGCACCATGTCGAGTTGCTCACAATATAAAGGGGAAATTTGATCTGGCGTTTCAGGAGAGTGGCTAGGCAGTATGGAAGTAAGGTGATGCAGCAGGAATGGGTCTTTCAACAGATTTCAGTGATTCATCAGTGGTTTGTGGAGGACCGGATCCCAAATTTGCTTTGATATATGATGTCATTCAGGTGTTATCACTGTTTGCTGGTTTTAATCTACCAGCTCTAAGCTAAGAGGGCCCAGCGTGGCAAAGTATTTCTGTGGGTGCGCTTTGTGAGTCAGCAAAGGTCTTGTGATAATTCAAGGCTGATGCACATGAGCTTAGTAAGAGAGTGCTCTTGATGTCTGACAGAGCTTTCTGTGTCAACGCAAACCTGTAGATGCAATATATATATCAAAACTTATTGTAAATAGCACGTCCTGTAGAGTGTCTTTGGCCCCCCAGGTTCTAGGGCACCCTTTAAGGCAAGAACCTATCAAGCTTCTTTGTGGCTTGCTGAGACCTCTTTTTGCCTCATGTACTTTACCGTTCGCCCATCAAGGTAATGATACTCTGCTAAGCAATAATCAGACATTCAGGCTGGATGGGTCTTCAACATTTATTGCAGGGGCAGATTATGGTAGGATGTGGCCCTAGACAAAGTAGGAATTTTGGCTCTCCCATCCCCTTTGACTGACATTGATAAGTATTGCAAAGGTCAAAGAGAAACTGCCCCAGTTTTATTGCCTATAATGCCATGACCCACCCAGCCGCATACAAGTGCGTCCTTTCTTGGGAAGTAATGTTTCATATTCCCATCATATTCCCATAAGCTTTCAGAAATGGGGTGCTGTAGCAACAACCAGATGGATACTGGTTCAAGTCACAAGGTAGATATTTGCATGCCTGACGAAAGGGGTCCTGCGTGACTCCAAAACGTTGCACTTTTCTTGTGTTGTGATCATACAATAAACTACCCGTTTGGACACCACTCTGTGCCGATCCTTTGTGTTCTGGCAAATATCTACCTTCTTTCTTGGGAAATGACACATCTTTGACCAATTGTTCTGTCCCCCGGTTTACTGCAGGAGCATGAAGTTTGTAACTAGACCCCGCTCGTTGGCTTCCATCGGACCCTAGACTCCTACTTAGGTTGCCTTGTGGATGATCTGGGTCTGACTGATCGGTATTTGCATTTCAAGGGGCCACAGGTTTTGAAGGATCTCGGGACACTCTACAGGGGAGGAGAGGTAGGTGACAGGTATCTGAAGCTGTTACTATTTACAGTGGATGACACCGGTCAACTTTAAAAACAGATGTTTTTCTCCCCAAAGTTCTACTTTAAAGTCAGTTTTGGGAGCTGCTTTCTAATGGTACATATAAGAAATGAATGAAGGTATGAAAACACATGCATTAACACCAAGTGCAAATGAATGAATGGACCCTAATGCCACGTACACACGTTTGCAATTTCCGCCAAGAAATGTTCGATGTGTTCTTTTAGTTGGAAATTCTGACCGTATGTAGGTCCCATCGGACATTTGCTGTTGGAATTTCCAACAACAAATGTTTGAGAGCTGGTTCTCAATTTTTCTGACAACAAAAGTTCTTGTCGGAAATTCCGATTGTTCTGTATGCAATACCGATTCCGGGAATAAATAAGACGCATGCTCGGAATCATTGAACTTTGTTTTTCTTGGCTCGTTTGAGCCAACATTCCATCGGAAAAAAAAACACGGTTTTGATGGCGGAAATTCCGATCGTGTGCACGCAGCATTACCGTCCTTACAAAAAATTGCAAACACCATGAAGGCCTTTCTCTATTTGCAGAGACTTATCTATACAGAAACTGAAAAAGATGTGGGATGCACCTTGGAGTTCCAGTCCAGCAAAAGGGTCCAACAATCATTGTATTATTAGAACAAAAGCAATACAAATGCCAATTTCTTGTTACAGGATATTTGGCTGCCATCCCTTGATAATTGCCATCCCAATTCAAAATGCATTGTATTGCTTTGAATGGTATCCGTACACCCATGCTATGTTAACCAATGTGCATCAGTTAGATGGATGTGAGTTGCAGACTGCCCATTATTTGCTTTTCATGGTTGGGGTACGGCGAGGTTTAAGAGGACTCGCGGTAAAAAGTGCAATGATGTGTGCACATTGTGGATTTTCTCGGCTGTTTGGTCAGGCGTAATTTTTCAGTCAGTCCCAGCCTGACTGACCTGCTCCGTATCGAATTATTCAGTGTCCTGTGAAATGTCTCTCTGCTGCAGCAGCACAAGTGTCTCGTGCTTTGTCATTAGATAACAGAGTTTTCCCGGTCCGGGCAAGGTCACTAGACATGTTAGACACACAGACTACAAAAAAGAAAAATTCTTTGTGTGCAGATTACTGAGTCTCAGCTGACACCCACTGACTGTATTCCTCTCCTTCCTCCTTGTACCATATTATGAGGGGATTTTGCAAACAGCAAAAAGTTTGCCCTTTTGAAGAATGATTCCTCCCAAAACTGCTATTTCTCTTTTGAGTAGATCCTAGCACAGCCATTGTCGAACCAAGTGTTCCAGGGTTGGCTATTGATACCAAAAAAAGGGCAAGTTTACTGCACTTCAGGCTTTACTGGACCCAGACTGCGCACCCCCAGGAGTAGAAAATGCCCCTGTGTCAGTGTGACTAAACAGTGCCTGAGTGGGAGAAAAAATAAAATACATTGTCATTGGGAGGAATAGTTCCCCGTTGTTGGTATCAGCAGGAAAAATAGTGCCCCATCGTTGGTGGAAGAAATAGTGCTCCATCATTATTTTTACCTGGAGGAATAGTGCTCTATCATTATTTTTACCTGGAGGAATTTTTTTGTGGAATAGTGCACTACACCATGAGGAGTTTTATTTATGCACCTATGATCTTCCATTTGGTGAGACTACAAGACCCAATCATCTTTGATCCAATTGAAGTGGTTTTGTGGCGCTGTGGACATATCATGCTTGTTTGACCACCTGCAATTCAGTGGTCCGTTTTCTTTGGTAAGACGCCCGGTGTGTTGATTTTTCGGTGGAGGATAAATCGATGCTCATTTGATTGTGTCTTTGTTTACACCGTGGGCGATTCCAGCTTTCTTTCCTGAACAAGGACTTTATTTTAAACACTATGGACCCTTACCTTTAATTTTATGCTACTAGCTCTGCATACACGCTTTTTTTATTGTCCCCATACAATTTATGCCAGCTGCTTCTGTAATACTAGCGCAGTGATTAATCCTGAATAAATAGTGCTCTATCGTTGGGTGTTAGCGGGAGCAATAGTGCCCCATTGTTGGGTGTCAGTGGGAGGAATAGTGCCCCATCAATAGTTTCAGCTGGAGAAATGGTGCTGCATCATTGGAGTCAGTGGGAGGAATAGTGCCCCATTATTGGTGTCAGCAGGAATACTATTGCCTCATCGTCGATTTCAGCAGAAGAAATAGTGCCCCATCATTGGGTATCAGTGGGAGGAATAGTGCCCCAGTGGTGGGTGTCAGTTGGAGGAATAGTGCTCCATCATTGGTGTCAGATGGAGGATTAGTGTCCCATCGTTGGGTGTCAGTAGGAAAAATAGTGCCCTGTCGTTGATTTAAGAGGGAAAAACAGTGCTCCATCATTGAATTTAGCAGGAGGAATAATGCCCCATTGTTGGGTGTCAGCGGGAGGAATAGTGCCCCATTGTTGGTGTCAGCGGGAGGAATAGTGCCCCATTGTTGGGTTTCAGCAGGAGGAATAGTTCCTTATTGTTAGTGAATAGTGGCTTGGGAAGAATACTTCCCCAAGGGCCAGATAAGAGCAATTGGCCGCAGTTTGGATACCACTACCCTACACTAGCCAAAAAAAGTTTGGGATTTAGATATACTTTCTTTGCTTTGCTCTTCTTCCATCATTGCCCACTCTCTAGGCAGATGTATAAAAGCGTTCAGTCCTACCATTTGTCCTTTCATAAAAGGAAGTCTCTTTCTTCTGCATCTGACTATGCCCGAAGTGTCCTGCAGCACTTCATTTGGATTCTTGTCATGAGCGGCCAAACTGACAGCTTTTAAACATTTCATTAATAACTTGTTTGTCAGCGGCCGAAAAGCATTTTGGCTAGAGACACTAGAAAAACAAAATAGAAAAAAGCTTCTCATCTCCACATAGTCAACCTCTCGGTAAGCAGACTAAAGGGAGAACACCCACAGCCTGGATAATGGTTCCAACCTGTGCGCTTTTAAAACAAATAAATAAATAACGGAGGAAGGGGGTGGTGGGGTACGCTTTCAGCCAGTGCTTGAAAGACGACAATCATCCATGTTGTTTCTTTTTTCAGGCCAAAAGGAAAGCCAAGTTCTGGAGAAAACGGTTTAGAGGCCCACGGCTCACAATACTTAAACAAAAGACTTTAAAGGAAAAAAAAAGAAGAAAAAAAGCTCTCTAGAGGTCATTCCGGTTTTTGAATAGAATGATACCTGAATTATTGGCTTTATAAAGGGCTTTTTTTTCAATCAAGCAGATAAATGGATACTTAATGGATGCTCGGTGGGGGGAGCATTTGGCAGCCAAGACAGAGAAGGCCCTTGTTTGATTTTTAAACTGGCGAGCCGGTGCTTCTGACCTTGTGTAACTGTCGGTAAAAGAAGCCGCTTAGAGAGATTGAACTGGCTGACACAGGCGGTCGGCTTCTCGAGGAGGTGGGAATCGGTGTGTAATGACAGGTACAACAGGCCTGCGATGACAGATTAATTCAAACAATATTCCTCCGCTGAATATGGCCCCTTTGACTGTCAGCGAGCATTTGGCAGGCCTTACTGGCTGCAGGGGAGGAAAAAGGGAATCGTTCTCCTTTGTGCCAGCGCTGACTTCGGTCAGGTGACTCAGGCAGGTCGATTTATCATTGCTGCTGAATTCTTCAACACAAAACCTAACGCTTGGCATTCATCAGGCTTTCATTTTCCCCAGGGCCTCATGCATAAAAGCGTGTGAAGGATGGACTATTCTCATTGGCCGGTCAGAGCCTTCCATTCAGTATAAAAGGGAATTCCACCTGTTTCTGTGGCCAGTTAGAAGAATACTTCCTGTAGATCTTCTTGGCATGAGGCTTGAGTCTTGTATCTGCTACATGGGGTTAGGTATTGAGTGGGCCTGGTAACATGAACTGTGTTGCGGGTTGGTTTTCTGTAAGTACCTAAAGAAATTACTTTTATGCCGCGTACAGACGATCGGAAATTCATGTATAGTCTCCATTGGACTTTTTCTGTCGGAATTTCCGACTGCAAAAGTTGAGAGCTGGTTCTCAATTTTTCCGACAAGAAAAGTTCATTTTTCTCGGCTCGTTGTAGTGTTGTACGTCACCCCGTTCTTGACGTTCGGAAATAGTTTGGCTCAGTACACCCTTTAAGAGCCAGAATTTGGGGATGCTTAGCAGATTTTAGTATGTGTCAGACATTCCTTTTCATCTGTCTTCTATATTCCCATCATGCACGTTCCTGGAATGGGCTCTAAGATGATGGCTGCTACAGCAACCTCCATCTGGGAACTGGAACATGCACAGTCAAGTGTAGACATTTGCTAGCATACCACAGATGTTCAAATTAAAGGGGTTGTAAAGGTTCGTTTTTTATTTTCTAAATAGGTTCCTTTTTCCTAATTTTCTAAATTAGGTCCCTTCCAAATGTTTTTTTTTCTTTGTCTGAATTTCTCACTTCCTGTTTCTCCTCAGTAAGCTTTCCACCATCATCCGAGCGGTGGATAGTCAGTCAGAACAGCTTATTGAGGAGGAACAGGAAGTGAGAAATTCAGACAAAGAAAACAAAGAAATAAAACATTTGGAAGGGAAATCGACGGAAAAAGGTAAGTGAACCAACAATGCACTAGCTTAAAGGAACCTATTTAGAAAATAAAAAACGAACCTTTACAACTACTTTGTGTCCAAATGTTTTTTATTGAAGAATATTTACATCAAGAACAGGAAAGTGCAACAGAGCCTGATGAAGGGGTCCTGTAGGGCTCCAAAACATTTACAATCTATTATTCTTAAAGGCATTCATTTTGGGCCCATGTTAATGTAGTCCTTACGGATTTAAAAGTGATGTTATCATAAGAGATATGGGGAGTGCCATAACTGATCTCCAACCCACGGTCTTAAATACTTTTTAAGTCATTGACCTGAAACAAGAATGCAGATCAGTAAAGTCAGAAGTTCTTGAGTTGAGTTGAGAGTAGGGTTGTCCCGATACCACTTTTTTAGGACGAGTACAAGTACCGATACTTTTTTTTCCAAGTAGTCGCCGATACCGAATACCGATACTTTTTTTTTTTTAAATGTGTCCACAAATGCAGCCATGTCCCCCCACAAATGCAGCCATGTCTCCCCACATATTGCAGCCATGTCCCCACACATATGCAGCCATGTCACCCCCATATATGCAGCCATGTCACCCCCATATATGCAGCCATGTCACCCCCATATATGCAGCCATGTCACCCCCATATATGCAGCCATGTCACCCCCATATATGCAGCCATGTCACCCCCATATATGCAGCCATGTCACCCCCATATATGCAGCCATGTCACCCCCATATATGCAGCCATGTCACCCCCATATATGCAGCCATGTCAGCCCCATATATGCAGCCATGTCAGCCCCATATATCCAGCCATGTCAGCCCCATATATCCAGCCATGTCAGCCCCATATATCCAGCTTTGTCAGCCCCATATATCCAGCTTTGTCAGCCCCATATATCCAGCTATGTCAGCCCCATATATCCAGCCATGTCAGCCCCATATATCCAGCCATGTCAGCCCCATATATCCAGCCATGTCAGCCCCATATATCCAGCCATGTCAGCCCCATATATCCAGCTTTGTCAGCCCCATATATCCAGCCATGTCAGCCCCATATATCCAGCCATGTCAGCCCCATATATCCAGCTTTGTCAGCCCCATATATCCAGCCATGTCAGCCCCATATATCCAGCTTTGTCAGCCCCATATATCCAGCCATGTCAGCCCCATATATCCAGCTTTGTCAGCCCCATATATCCAGCTATGTCAGCCCCATATATGCAGCCAGTTCCCACATACCTGCATCCTGCATCGCCGCTGCCGCCACTTAGTTAATACAGGCGGGGAAGATAACAGCTTTCATTTGAATAGCTGTATCGTTTCCTGCCGCGCCGCGTATAGACACTCCCCCTTGCTCGCGATCTGTCCAATCACGAGCAAGGGGGAGTGTCTGTGCGGCGCTGCGGGAAACGATACAGCTATTCAAATGAAAGCTGTTATCTTCCCCGCCTGTATTAACTAAGCGGCGGTGATGCGGCGATGTTGCGCGGCGGTTAGCAGGAGCGGCGGGGGGGCGAGTATTCTATTCTGGTATCGGGGGTATTTGCGGGAGTACAAGTACTCCCGCAAATACTCGGTATCGGTCCCGATACCGATACTGGTATCGGTATCGGGACAACCCTAGTTGAGAGATATCTTAATATAGCGCGGTCTTACCCCGAAGGGTCCCAGCGCGCTTAGCAGAGTTCCTGGAGAAGAGAGACCCAGAGACTAGGACCTGCAAGGACCAGCAAAGAGGGTGAAATCAAAAAGGCTACGCAGGGAAGTCTTATCTGCATACTTTTTTTTCCGATAGAATTTAGCAACAAACTTTTTCAAAGGAAGTGCCAAGGCTTCCATGTTTTTTGAAAAGTAGCTTTCCATAAAGGCAGAGACGGTGACTTGCCAGCTGTTCTTCCCTATCACTACCAGATTCCTTTAGGCAGAGACCGTGTGGCCAGTGTTGTTTCATTAAAGGAGCAAGTTTTTGTACATGTTAAGCATGTCTGTTTATCTTAAAGCTTATATGTTATAGAAATATTTTTAGACTAGGGGTCTGCTGTAGTGACCAGATTTGGTTGGAATTTCTGATAGGATAGAAATAAATAAAGATTGAGGGCTTGATCAAGATTGGGGTCTTGATACAAAGCCTTCTCTATTAAAAAATATACATAAAAAAAAAAAAAAAAAAGAATAAGTGTAAATGTTTGTGTTGGCCCTAGCAACCAACACAATTTTGTTTTCAATTTCTTTTTTATTAAAATTTGTCTTCAAATATAAAACTTTTACATCAACACAATGCAACCAACACAATTTTAACTGTCACTTTCCTAGTGTAATGCCGCGTACACACGGTCGTTTTTTGCGATGAAAAAAAACGTTGTTTTTTAAAACGTCATTTAAATTGATCGTGTGTGGGCAAAACGTCGTTTTTTGTCTTAAAAAAACGACCCAAAAAAAATTCCAACATGCTTGAATTTTTTGTGTCGTTTTTCAAAACGTCGTTTTTTGTTTCACAAAAAGTCACCGTGTGTAGCAAAAACGTTGTTTAAAACGACGTTTTTCAACCCGCGCATGCCCAGAAGCTAGTTATGAAGCGAGCTTCAATGGAAAAGTGTGGTGAACGTAACCTCGTTTTTTGTGAAAAAAACGATGGTGTGTATGCAACATCGTCTTTGAAAGTGACGTTTCAAAAACGTCGTTTTAAAAAACGACCGTGTGTACGCGGCATTAGTATTCTGTTTTGTGGAGTTTTTACTACAGGTTCTGCAAACGAGGTCATTCAAAAGAAAATTGTGTAGCTCCAGATTGTAATGTTCCTGTTGTTTCTAACGTTTTCATTCGTCTTATCTATAGTCCTCAATTTTTTATTTGATTTACATTTTTTCCTCAATTTTCTTTGCATAGCTCGCTTTCTGCAGTGCCAGGGGAGAATATTGCCCTGTAAGTCATTAATAACTACTAGACAACAAAAATACACAAAAATCACTACAGCAACTGGGAGAAAAGCATGGATGGACAGACTAATGGGAGGAAAGTCTGAACACGTGGGATGATATTTCCATCACATTATGGTAGATTAATGAAGGGGGATGATTGAGTGGGACCTTCAGGGTCACAGCTAAATGTTCTTCCTGTGGAGGAGTCAGGGGGAACCCAGCTGTAGTAACAGTAAGGGTTGTGGGCCTTATCTCTCAGCAAGCATTCCGTTGGTTCTGCATTTTTCTTATGTTTTTTTTTTTTTCTAGTTTGCATACACAACACATACACAAACCAATTAGGAGTGTCCTAACACTCCCCCATCTTTTCATAATTAACTTTTAGTTTCCAGCTATTCATCATTTTTTTTTCCTTGGGAACAGATGGCATTGTCAATGACAGGAGAGCATCAAGGCCCTACATAATAAAGGGATGGTGACAGGTCTTTGTTTCTTGAACTGAAACTTAGTAAACCTGTCACAAATGTGGGCAATCCAAATTGAGCATATGGAGGAAGAAAAAACTATAACGCAGAGGCAAGCTCTAATAAAAAACCCACAAGATAGAAAAGTAATTTAACCATGTAAAACCAGGGTTGTCCAACCTGTGGCCCATAGAGCCTGCAATCAGGTATCATTCACAAACACAAACCTTTATTGACTACATGGTGAGTATACAGCACAGAAGCCTAATGCATTTTGGTTACAAAGCCTTATGCCGCGTACGCACAATCGGAATTTCTGACAACAAATGTTCGATGTGATCTTTTGGACGGATATTCTGACTGTGTGTAGGCTCCAGCGGACATTTTGCTGTCGGAATTGATGCCCACTAGCAGTTTTTTTTCCCATATATGGGCATGCCGGATACCCAGCATGCACCTCCCGAACTCGTGTGTACGCAGTTTACACAGGGTGCAGGGAAAGGAATTTTATCTTTGCGTGCATTATTTCTGGGTTCTAAACAATGCGATAGTAGCCTTTGGCGTTGCCCACTGACTTCTGGGAAAGAATGACAAACATTTCCCAGGAGCACAGGAGTCGAGGGATATGATGTCAATCGGCGTGGACCGGACGTGGCAGAATTGTCCAATGTTGTTGCTCAAGGAGAATGCTGTGAATTTATGCAAAGTTCATTTTATGGGTGGAATTCTGCTTTAACAGGAAGCAATAAAAACTGACAGGGGTTCTAATCCGTCTTTACTCAAAAAAAAAAAAAAAAGTTTTGTCTTTAGTTATACTTTAATTTGTAGTTCTGTATCCTATTTCTCCCTGGTGATGCAAAACGCTTAGAAGATGAGGCAACCATCTTGGGCACACTCACTTTAAAAGTGTGCTTAGAAGACAGGTTCCTTTGAGGCCAGGTGAACTCCATGTGTTTGACAAATGTAATACAAGGTGATTGTTGAGGTACTGGATGGCCCTTTCCTTGTCCTCAAGAATAAACATCTACTTAGATCATAGCTTGAGAAACTGTCTGCTTGTCATTGGTGTGAGGTACGTCACCGGGAAGCAGTCATGCTTAAACATGTGTGTTTTTACATTAACTTCCGGTCTTCTTTATCCTATTGGATGATAGAGGGTGCAGGCAGTCACCTGTCATTCAGTCTGGCCTGTGGTATTGGGTACCTCTGTTTTCAGGCACAGGAGAGAAATCCCTCTTTTTAACGTATCACTCAGTGTCTCTCTCTCTGTCTTTGTGTTTTCACAGCTGAGGTATGACCACCCTCATACCGTTCATAGAGGGTCACAAATGTAAAATGTTTAGCTGTCTTTCACACCTGTTCCATGTGAGTGCAGCTGGCCTGGCCTTGTATCCTCAAAAAAAAAAAAAAAAAAAAAAAATCCAAAAAACCTTACAAAGCAATTCCAAAAATGTGCAAAAGCAGTGAATAAGGAATGTAGGAAGCAAATATGTTGGTGTAAGGTAGAATAAGTTGCCTTGAATACAATTCTGTAGCTATTACTGTAGTTTGCTCCTATAGAATAAGGTGAGCAGATTTTTAAAATGAAATCCGGGGACATATTTTTTCTTTACTAGTAATGGTGGCAATCAGCGACTCTCTGCCCGTCGCCCGCCTCACAGCCTCTCAAGTCTTACTCTTCGGGCCCCGGCTACTACTGGGTGGGGAGCAGAGGAAGATCACTCCACCAGGGAATGCAAATGCAGGTGGCTGGCCAGGATTTGAGCCAAGGCAGAAGAACATGCGAGCGAAGCTGAATGGGCATGCACCCAAAACTGAAGAAATATTCCCTCAGCTCCGACCAGCACATGATCATCAGAAAGGGGCACAGATTCTGGAAAAAATACATCCCCCCTATGCTAGTAGGCACGGCGGTGCAGGGGTGTGTAATTCTAATTTTTTTATTTTAATTCTGCCCCTGCCCCCTATTAAATCCAATCTGGGGACAAAACCAGGGACAGACTTGGTCCGGGGACAGTGTCCTCAATCAGGGGACTGTCCCCTGAAACTGGGGATGTCTGGTCACCCTACTATAGAACCTCTATTGTGACATGGCCCTCAGGGTTCTGTAGACACAAGTGTGGGTTGCAGCATTCGTGCCATGTTCCAGAGGACTCCTACTGGTTGCTCACTTTAGCTGCCCAGACCCATCCCTTTACGAGGTCAGCCTTGGATTTGCTTTGCATTCAAAGCCTTAAAGGAACACTAAAGTTAATTTTTTTTTTCAAATAACAAACATGTTATACTTACCTCCACTGTGCGGCTAGTTTTGCACACAGTGGCCCCGATCCAAGTCTTCTGGGGTCCCTCAGTGGCTGTCATGGCTCCCTCCGCAAGAGCTTTCCACCTTCATGCAAGCGAGCTCGCATGGTGGAAAGCTCTTGCGGGCGCGCTCCCGTGATACAGCGGCGGCCATATCACTCGGCCCCGCCCCTCGGCACGCCAAATCATTGGATGTGATCGACAGCAGTTTCAGCCAATCGTTAAACAATTGTGATCTCAAATTAACCAATGCAGAGTTTGCCAATTCTTTCAATATAACAAGTGGAGAGACTTTATCTGCTCACTCAGCTGTCAAAAGAAAATATCCGGTCAGTCTGTCAAGTTCTTAACAGGAAACATTGTAACTAATGCTTCCTTCTTAGATCAAAGGGATAAACTTCCGTGTGTGTGTGTGTGTGTGTGTGTAAAGAAAAAAAATCAGGCAGTCTGCAAAGTTTGTGACAACATGAAACATTGTAACTAACTTCCTTCTTAGAGCAAACTTCTGTGTGTAAATGCAGGAAGTTTAACCACTTAAAGTCCAAGGCCCAGATTCACAGAGCAATTACGCCTGTCTAACTGGTGTTAGACAGGAGTAATTTCAAATTTCGCGCGCCGTATCACTAGTTTGAATCCTCAAACCATGATACAGCGGCTTCGGGCTTCGATCCGAGAGGCTTACGTCTTCGGATCTACGCTGCAATATTTTTGCGGCCGCTGGGAGGAGTTTGCGTCGTTTTCATGCGTCGGGATATGCAAATGAGTTTTTACGGCGATCCACGAAGATACGAGCGGTCTTCGCAATCGCTTTCGTCTATTTTTTTATACGTACTGTTAGACCAGCTTTTTGCTGGTCTAACGGTGCATAGCCCATGTTAAGTATGGCAGTCGTTCCCGCGTCGAATTTAAATTTATTTTTATTTTTTTACGTAACTCGTTCGGGAATAGGAATCTCCGTAAACGACGCTACTCAAGAAAAAATGACGCAACGTCGTGATTTCGCGCAATGCACGCCGGGAAATTTGCGAATGGAGCATGCGCAGTTCGATCGCCGCGGGAACGCGCCTATTTTAAATGATTCACGCCCCCTACTCGCGCAGATGGATTGCGACGGGAGAAATACACTACGCCGCTGTCGTTTACTGGACAAAATCTACCTGGATTCCACGTAGAGCCAGGTAAAAAACGGCGGCGTAGTGTATTTCTGATACTCTACGATAGTCTAATTCTATGTAAATCTGGGCCCAAATCTTTTTCTGACACTTAAAATCAATATTTTTTGCTAGAAAATTACTTGGAACCCCCAAACATTATATATATATTTTAGCAGAGACCCTAGGGAATAAAATGGCAATTTTTACAATATTTTATGTCGCACTGTATTTGCCCAGTGGTCTTTTAAATGCATTTTTGGGGAAACCGCGATGAAGTCACGCTGGCATGTCAGATTCGTAGTCGCAGCAGTGTGAACTGCTTTCTGAAAATGTATCTACCGCGGATCACTTTTTAGAGGGGTGGTATACCAGTTCAAGTTCTGGACCTGTTGCCGATAGCAACCTTTTTGCATCTCCATTTTGTAGTATGGTATGAGGGAATAAAAGGTGGATCTGTTGCTATTGGCAACCAAGAGCGTTCTTTCTTCACCCTCGCATAGTTGATGCCCATTATGTCTGACTAACAAGTGGACATTTGTGAGGTGTGAGGTGATATGGAAGTAGGGCGAAATGCAGACACCAAATTGCAGAGATTCCTCCAGACTGAGCCGTGCCTGTGTAATCTGCCATTCCTGGGGCTATCGCTTCCTCTACATGTGTGCTATGAGTTCCCAGGGCTCCAGACGCTCTCCTTCTGCTCGCCATATCTGCTCATTGCTGGAATGCCTGCCGCCTTTGTGCGCATAACTTTCTTATCAGCCGAAATATAACGGTAAATCAAAGGCCCTGCTTTCCAGGGTGACATCCGCCTGTAAATATGTATGAGGTAAATCACATTATTTAGATACAATGTCTGCATTTAGAAGGGACGCATGGCAAAAGAAATGTTAAAAGGGGTATTTAAAGGGGAGTTCCACCCACAATTTCACTTTTTAAATATAAATACCCCTGTAATACACAAGCTTAATGTATTCTAGTAAAGTTAGTCTGTAAACTAAGGTCCGTTTTGTTAGGTTGTTACAGCATTTAGTTTATAATCTAGAAATAGACCGTGGCCATCTTAAGTGTGGGCATCATGAAGCCAGACTGTATGACTTCCTGGATTTCAGCTTTGCATATCTCGCACATGCTCCGTGCTGCACAAGCAATGTAATAGGTTTCAGTCAGGTTTGCAAGGACTACTGGGAAACATGATGCCTATCCCAGAAACCCTTGCAAGTAGCCTTGTGACTTAATAGCCTAGGCTAATAAGAAGGAGGAAGTAATGAAGGACTACAAAATAAAGGTATTTACAAGCAACAAAATAAATAAAACTGTCCATTCTGAACACTATGAGATTGGGGCATGCAGCACAGACAAACATAAAAAAATGGGTGGAACTCCACTTTTACAAGATTCTCTGTAGTGATTAAGTAACCCTTGGAAGATTTTATAAGTCCCAAGAGTTCCTGTTCAATCAATGCTGCCATGTTGGGTGACCTCCAATGGCTACTTGGGACAGGAAGTGACAGAAAATCTCTCTGATTGGGACACAACTCTTTTTTTTTTTTTTAGTAAAATTTTTATTTGAGCTATCATGGTCGTGGTGACAGTCCCCTCATTTCTGGCTCTGCTATGCAGGCCACAATAGAAACTTAACAGTTAGTATTTACCTATTCCAATTCTGGCCTAGGCCTAGCCCCAACTGCCTCCTGGGCCTGGGCCTTGTCACATATTGTCACATCTCACCCAGGAGGCAATGTGTTGCCACAGGCGCAAGATTCAGCGCATGCACAGACTGGCTGCAATTACACAGAAAACCTGCACAAGCGTGGAGGATTTCCACGCATGTATACAAATACTGTGGCCGCTGGAATGCCCATATAACAGATACTGGCGGCATTTGTATGCATGCACAGGATTTACCCCACGCTTTGCTAGGCCTCAAATCCTGGCAGCGCATCTGCACATGCACAGGGAATTTCTGAAGATGAATCCAGGCAGAGGGGTAGGGGATTGATGCAGCAATGAAGTTCTGCTTTAAAATGGAGTTACGCCCCCCCACCCCGCCCAAGTAAAACATTTAAAGTCAGCAGCTAATGTACTGTAGCTGCTGACTTTTAATATTAGGACACTTATCTGTCCTGAAATCCAGAAATGTCGGCACCCCATCCGATGTTTCCACCAGATCTCGGGTGCTGCAGCCTCAATTTGTGGTAAGGGAGTCCAGCAGTGAAGTCTTTCGGATTCACAGCCGGTCCCCTACTGTGCATGCGTGAAGCGTGCTGCGCTTTCTGAATGGCCCTGCAGCAGAGGGAAGAGGAGGGGGGCAGAACCTCTGAGTGATCTTGCCAGGGTGAGCAAATGCTCAGACTGTGTGCTAAGGCATTTTCCTGCAGTGATGATGTCGGTGGTCATGATGTCAGTGTTTCTGAGTCAGCGAGGGGGGGCATTGACCCTTCCAAATATGTGTCATGTTGTTGGCCTTTTTATTCCACATGTGTCATCTCGTCTGACGTAAGACCGATGTCACTGTTGATGGCGGTCCACAAAATGAGATCACCCAGGGATCTGTATTGTTTTTTGTGGTTTATTTTGTGGACTAATATGATGAAAAGGAAAATATGAAGGAAATACCAGTGGGCTTAAAGTGATTGTAAACCCTTATGTATACTAAGTGAAGTGACTGGCCTCAGGTGATACACAGAGATGAAACAAATCCCCTTATGTAAGTTGTACCTGTTCATCTGCAGTATTCTTTTCTCTACATCTGTTCAAAGTGCTGAATTTATAAGCTTGTCTGAGAGTTCTGAAAAAAGGGGGCAGAGATCTGAAGTTACACTTTGTAGAAATTAGTGTGGAGAGCTCTAAGGGCTGATTGGTGGGACGAGCTACGCCTCCCTCCACACAGCAAACGGAAACAGAACTGAGGCTGTGATCAGAAAACCTGTCAGAAGTTATTTATACTGATGGCAGAGGAATGAGGCAGCAGACAGAAATGACACTTGGTGCTCTGGATTGAGATACATACACACTATAGAAGGATATGCTTTGTTCATATTTCATGTCTGAGATTTAAAACCATTTTAATTTTGGAGGACACAGCTCTGTGCGGTCTTATGGCGACGCTTCCTTTCCGTTTACTTTTAGGATGGGTCTCAGGGACACGTAAGCTGGTGAAAATACCCTGTGTGTACTCAAAAGATTATTGGCTGGCATGGTGATAGATTGTTATCATTAGTGCGTGGCTTTGCAGAGCACGACCCCGGGACAGATTTTGGTCTGTAGCAGCTACTAAACACTAATCCATGGAATTCCAATATGTGAAGTGCAGACGCTGACTCTCGTCGCCCGCTGCCATTTTTAGATGCTTTCCGTAGTCTATACCAGCAGACAGCGATGGATTTAGTCTCATATGAAGATTGCAAATTCAGGTATGTGTAATTGAAATTGACCTATGGGCATAGAAAAAATCAGCAGAAGCTTGAAAGTCAGTTGACTACCAAGGTGGTGGTGCCATGCTGCTATTACCTTCTTCCCTTCCTTACCAGCCTATGCTGAAATGTTCTGCTTGCCATGTCTTCCTTCCCCCTGGAGCGACAATGTGTTTGAGGATGTGCAGATGCCAGTGAGATGCCTGTCCATCTATGATCAGTCTGGTTTTGGTAGGAGAGGATTTTAAAAAGGTTTAAGTTTCTATGGTGGTGTTTTCCCTAAACCAGGTGCAGACAATTATGGCATTCAGGAGCCAATCCAGTAGCCGACAAGATTTTGTTTTAGCGGCCAGCTCCGTTGAACTCCCCTATTACCCAGAATGCACCCGTGAAACTAGGACATGTGACTCAAAAAATGCACTAAAAACACAACGCAGGTGGGTTTTCGATGCATTTTCTATTCATTGAAATGGAGATCTGCACTTTTTAATATTTAACAAATTAAATTTAACAAAGCAGTACGGGGGGCTATCAGCATACAAATAAACAGTGCACAAAGAAGGGTACTTAAAGTGGAGTTCCACAGAAAGATGGAACTTCCGCTTTTCGGAACCCCCCCCCTCTCCGATGTCACATTATGCCCTCCCCCCTGAAAGGTGCCAAGACTCCCGTAGGAGTCACGTCACTCCCTCCCCTCCCGCTCTCTCCTGGGAAACACACTGTTCCCAGGAGAGAGCGGGGACCAGTGAGGGAGCGCTGCGCTACTCGTGCATGCGCAGTAGGGAACCCGGCAGTGAAGCCGCAATGCTTCACTTCCTGATTCCCTCACTGAGGATGGTGGCGGGGCAGCCGAGGAATGAGCGATTGCTTGGCCTCAGCTGCCGACATCACTGGCGCGCTGGACAGGTAAGTGTCCATTTTCAAGTCAGCAGCTGCAGTATTAGTAGCTGCTGGCTTTAAAAAAATTATGTAATAGCAGAATCACAAGAGGAAGTCAGGGCATTTAAAGGGATTGTAAAGGCAGAAGATTTCTTATCTTAATGCATTCTATGCATTAAGATAAAAAAACTTCTGTGTGCAGCAGCCCCCCTAACACTTTCCTGAGGTCCCTCTCTGTCCAGCGATGTCCACGAGTGTTTCAGCTATCCGAGAGTCTCCTTCCTGGTTGGCTGAGAAACAGCAGCGGCACCATTGGCTCCCGCTGCGGTCAGTTAGCCAATCAGGGAGAGAGGGGGCGGGGCTTTGTTTCTGAATGGACACAGGGAGCTCAGTCAAGAGGGAGGAGCCAGGAGCACTGAAGAGAGACTAGAGAAGAGGAGGATCCGGGCTGCTGTGTGCAAATTCACTGCAACAGAGCAGGTACGTATAACATGTTTGTTATTTTTATAGGAACAAAAAAACAAGTTTTTACAATCACTTTAATAATCAGACAACCTAAAGGCATTTTTGCAAACCGCACCAAAGATGCAGCATGCAGGACTTTTCAAAATGCACTGCACCTGCAACACAGTGATTTAAAGAGTCCCATAGGGATTAAAGGGATGCACAGTAAAAAGGCAGCAAAAACGCATCAATGTGAAAGCAGCCCAAGGCCTCGTACACACGAGGCAATAGATTTGTTCAAAACGGTCTGTCCGACCGATTTGAACAAATCTGTCTGTTTGGATTTTGGTTTGCTCGCGTGTACACACGAGCAAACCAAAATCACCGCCAACAGACGGCGCGCTGACGTGTCGGTGACGTGGCGGTGACGTTGACGCCGCCACGTCACCGCACCAGGAAGTAAAACACTTCCGCGCATGCGCCGAATCCATTCGGCGGCGGTGCGGGACGACATGTCTGCTGGTAAGTGTACTAACCAGCAGACATGTCAGGCGGACGGATTCCCACCCCATGCTTTGAAATCTGTCGGGTGGCCAAATCCGTCGGCTCGCCCGTACACACGATCGAATCTGTCTGCTGGGACGGTCTAGCAGACCGTTTCCAGCAGACAGATTTGATCGTGTGTACACGGCCTTACTGTGCGCCTTTCATCAAACATTTCAGGTGGAGTAAAGGCCATGTGTATTAGCTGTAATCCAAGTTGAATATGAGAATTGTAGTCACGTTCACGTCCTCCCTTTTTGTCATGTATTTCTGCATGGTGCAACCTCCCTCTCTGAGACCCATAGAGGGTGGGAACCTGGGAACACGTCATCATTTAGAACAGCTATGGGCGTTCACCCAATAGGGGGGGCCAGGGAAGGGTGGGGGGGTTACCTTTCAGATGGAATGTTTAATGAAGCCCATTGAGCACGGCACAGAGACACACTCTCACTTTTCAGGTTTCAGGAACTTTCTTGCTTCTCCTTATTTTTTATGAGTGGAGGGCGGCGTGCGGTAACGGCTTCTGTTTGTGTGAATCTGAATCCGATACTCTGCCAGATGGCAAAGTAAGAGAACCTGCATTTGTGCTCTCTGATTTATCCAGCTTGTGGTCTGTTATCACTCTTGAAACTCTCGGAGAGTGCCCCATGGTGTGCCGCAACAGTATCCCGGCTCCAGTGCCGGTACAGGTCACCAGATATAGCATTAAGTGATCATCTATCATAACAGTGCAGATGGCCATTCCTTCTTTTTTTAATGTCAGTTCCCTTCTCTTGCTGTGTTCTCTGTAAAATATATGATCTTCTCACAGGAATAGCAACGGCGGGGTTATTCCCTTTATAATGTAACGGGAGATCTGCCTTCTATAAATGTAGATCCAGTCACTAGGAGTGCTGATGTGTATATATACAGGTATTCTGCTTTTCATTATTTGATTTCCTTCAGTTAAAGCCCAACTCCGATAAACTTAAAACGTCTTCCATGTAGTGGGGCTGTGCCTGAACTGCAAGGGTCAACTGCTTGTCTAGGTCTAGGGGCCATGGAAAAGTAGATGTACTTACCCAGTACTCTGCTCCTCTGCACTGCTTGACCAGTCCCCGCAGTGTTCTCCCCATCCATGGCCTTGCAATGAATATATATAAGGTCCATCACTGGAGCATGGGGGAGGACCATCTATCGGGGCAGTGGGAGATCAGGTAAGTAAAAGTGCTTTTCTCGGTCTCTAGATCCGGGATCTTCAAACTTCTTAAACAGAGGACCAGTTTACTGTCCTTCAGACTTTACGGGCACTGGACTGTGGCCTGTGTGAGTAGAAGCTGTCCTGGAATCAGTGGGAGTAAGCAATGCCCCATCGTTAATTTTAACAGGAGGAATAGTACCCCATTTTTGGTTTTAGCAGAAGAAATAATGCCCTATGGTTGGTATTAGTGGAGGTAATAGTGCCCCATCAAATGTGTCCCATCAGTGGGAGGAATAGTGCTCCATTGTTCGTATCAATGGAAGGAATAGTGCCCCTTCAACAGTGGCAGTGGGAGAAATAGTGCCCCATGGTTGGTATCAATAGAAGGAATAATGCCCCTGCAACGGTGTCAGTGGGAGGAATAGTGCCCCATCATTGGTCTTAGCAAGAGTAGTGCCCCATCGATGGTCTTCGCAAGAGCATGCAACTGCATATCAATGCACTGCAATGCATATAAAAGGCCAAAGAAGACGTAAATGTCCTCAGGGAAATGCAAGCTGAAGTGAATGGGTTGCCCTTTGCGCAACACGTGGAATCACATAAAAATCGCACTACAAGTCACAAGCGGGAACACTTGTTCCTACTATGTGATATGTGAACGCGACCTAACTGCCAATTATTAAAGTATACTTGCTAGAGGTGGACACAAACATGCATTGTGTGTTCCAACATCACCAGCAGGCGCATCCCAGGATCACCAGATTTTAAACAGAAGGTTGTGAGGGTTGACCACCGCAGTACCACAGTGCTTGGATGGAAAACATAACAGCCTGGAAAGTAGCAATGCCTGGCTCTTTCATTTAAGCTGATATTTGTACTCAGAGTCTCAGGTAATCGTGCTAGGGAAAGGACTGAGTGGAAACAGGGAAAACGACCTGCGGAGGGAAATGACCTGAGGTATGCCGGGGTCACGTGGTCAGTATGCCTAAAAGGGGGCATACCCAAGTAGAAGTAAAAGAAGAAATAGCAATAAAAAGGGGATGGGTGGGTGGGCCACCAGAAAGCCGACGCCCAGAAGGAGGAAGGAGGGTGGGTTTAAATACCTCCCGACTCCTCCTACAAATACAGGCTTGACCTGCAGTCAGCCTTTAACACTTGTACTCAGAGTCTCAGGTAATCGTGCTAGGGAAAGGACTGAGTGGAAACAGGGAAAACGACCTGCGGAGGGAAATGACCTGAGGTATGCCGGGGTCACGTGGTCAGTATGCCTAAAAGGGGCCAAAAAATAACACAGTAGGATGAGCTAGGGAAGGGATTGAAATGAAAGTAACTGAATGTACCACAAGCCCCTAATGCAAGAATGCCTGTGACTGACATGTGAACTGGGATATGTCTGGAAAAGAAAGCTACCTACCGCCCACCTAACCCTTCAACAACAAGAATACAAACCTCCTACGAATGGCAGCCGAAACTGCACCTGTACTGAAACCATGGCCCGGAGTGAATGATGAAGTGCCACCCTAGATAGGAAGCAGGTAATGACTAAATGTCATGCCCTGTGCTAGCAGGGAAGGGGGTACTAGGGAAAAGGAAAAGTGGCCTATCCCTGAGTATGTCCGCAACGGTCTAGCGCCCAGAATGTCCTGGACCCAGCTAAAACCCGTTTGAAGCTGCAAGTGGCAAAAGAAAGCAAACGCAAGTAGGTACTGGCATGTTTGTGAGAAAAGAACCCAGGATACCGAGATAGGAACGCCTGGAAGATATCCCAGGCCGAGTCACGAGTTTCCGGGCTGTATTGAAAAGGACTTGAAGATCAAGCTTCGTCTATGACAAAATCGGAATATACAAGGAGGGTGCACAACCATGTGAAAAACCTGTAACTGGAGAAGGATGGATGACGGCACAATCTGCGATATCTGCTGCCCGTGACATGAACTCTGCAAAGAAGCAAGACATTGTTAAACAAAACCAACAAGCCCCAACTTACCTTAGGAAAAGGAAAACCCCTACCTCCCCTTACCCCTACCTACGTAAGTGTCCGTGATTGACACATGCAGTGATGTAGAGCAGGACAGAGAGCGTGTCAGTCTGCGGAACTGACGAGGCTGAGCAACCTGAGGCAAAGCAGGCCAACGGAAAACGTAACACTCAAGCCTAACAACCTGAAGACATGTCGGGTAGGTGATGTAAGTGACGAGATTACGTGACGTATGAAAAATGTAATGAAAGCCGTGAGAAGCGGATGAGGGGACTTGCCACTGCACAAGCCAATTAGAAACGAACATCTCAATCCGACAGTACCTGTAAATGTGACAGGTAACCAGCAGTGGAGAGTGGACATGAACTAACGTGAGGACATGAATGTGACCTGTATGTATGGACTGTGCAAATGAAACGTGGGTAAGTGTAGGACTAGTGCAGCTGGACTGAGAACGTGACAACCCCATGAATAGCAAAGGCCGAGCGACCTGCCGCGTAGCAGGCAAATTAAAAACGTACACTCAGGCCTGATGAACCTGAAGACGTGTCAGGTTATTGTATGCGAAAAGCCAAGATGCATGAACGTGTGAGAAACGGATGAGGGGACTTGCCACTGCACAAGCCAATTAGAAACGAAACATCTCAATCCGACAGTACCCGTAGACGTGACAGGTAACCAGCAGTGGAGAGGGGCCATGAACTAACATGTATGCCCAGACTATGAAAATTAAATGTGGGTAAGTGTAGGACAAGTGCAGCTGGACTGAGAATGTGACAAACCCGTGAATTACCAAGGCCGAGCAACCTGAGGCGTAGCAGGCAAATTAAAAACGTACACTCAGGCCTGATGAACCTGAAGACGTGTCAGGTCATTGTATGAGAGATGAAATGTCAAGATGCATGAAACGTATGAGAAACGGATGAGGAGACTTGCCACCGTACAAGCCAATTAAAAACGCTCATCTCAATCCGTAAGCACCCATAGACGTGATGGGTGACACACCCCCCCCCCCCATCGGTGAACGCCATGAATCAAAATGAACATACCAAAGCTACCAACTAGAAAACATCCCAACTGAAACCTGCATGAGAAACGTAAGTTGCATGAAACGCACACACTAGAGAACATGAAAAGCATGGGAAACAAAAACATGAGAAATGTAAATACCTGAGAACATAAAAATACCCTGAGAAACGGAATCGTATGCATCACGACTGAAACCTGTATGAGTAACGTAAACACTTGAGAACATGAATAGCATGAGAAACGTAACGTAAAACGGAAAGTACAAACGTAAAATTGCATGAGAAACGGAAAACATGAGAACAGAAATAGCATGAGCAACGTGAACACCCGAGAACATGAGTAGCAAGAGAAACGTGTACACTTGACAAACATGAATCGCAACCACAAGGCAAGCATGAGCCACGCGATTGCACAGGAACATGACAACCATAAGAAACGTAATCGCATGGGAGAAACCATACGCAACGCAACGCATGAGCCAGGTAATCGCATGAGAGCCAACCAAGAGAAGCGTGAACGCATGAGCAACTACCATGCGAAACGCAATCCCATGAGAACCAGCCATGATAAACGTGATTGCATGAGAACCTACCATGATAAACATGGCCACCACGCGAACGCAACTGCATGAGAACCACCACGCGAACGCAACTGCATGAGAACCACCACGCGAACGCATGATAACTACCACACGAACGCGACCGCATGAGAACCACCACGCGACCGCATGAGAACCACCACGCGACCGCATGAGAACCACCACGCGACCGCATGAGAACCACCACGCGACCGCATGAGAACCACCACGCGAACGCGACCGCATGAGAAACCACCACGCGAAACAAAATCGCCTGCAAAACGTAACCGCATGAAAACTGCAATCGCACCAGAAACGTAATCGCATGAGAACATAATACCATGGAAAACTTAATTGCATGGAAACATAGTCGCATGAAAAACAGTCACCTGAAAAAATTTAATCGCATCAGAAACATGATACCATGGGAAACGTAATCATATCAGAAACATAATACCATGGGAGACGTAGTCGCATGGGAAACGGAGTCGCATGAAAAAACATAGTCGCATGAAAAAACGTAGTCGAATTAGAAACATACCATGGGAAACGTAGTCACATGAAAAACGTAAACGAGTCAGAAACATACCACGGGAAACGTAGTCGCATGGGAAACATAACCGCATGAGAAGACACCATGAGAAACGTAATCGCATGGAAACGTAGTCGCATGAAAAAAAAAAAGTAATCGCATCAGAATACCATGGGAAACGTAATCGTATCAGAAACATAATACCATGGGAAACGTAGTTGCATGGGAAACGTAATCGAGTCAGAAACATACCATGGGAAACATAGTCGCATGGGAAGCGTAGTCGAATTAGAAACATGACACCATGGAAAACGTAGTCGCATGGAAAACATAGTCGCATGGAAAACGTAGTCGCATGGAAAACGTAATTGAGTCAGAAACACACCATGGGAAACAGTCACATGGGAAGCGTAGTCGAATTAGAAACATATACCATGGAAAACGTAGTCGCATGGAAAACGTAGTCGCATGGAAAACGTAATTGAGTCAGAAACACACCATGGGAAACATAGTCGCATGGGAAACATAGTCGCATGGGAACCGTAACACACGAGGACCGTGATCGCACATGAACATGATCGCATGAGAAACATAATCGCATGAGAACTACTATGCGAAACGTAATCGCATGAGAACCACCATGAAAACCGTGATTGCATGAGAAACGTAACACGATGACCACGATCGCACGCGAACGTGATCGCATGAGAACGTGACCGTACGTGAAACATAATCGCATGAGGACATCACTAGCATAAGAAACACATTGCAGGAGGACATTACTGGCATAAGAACACATAGCATGAGGACATAACTAGCATGAAAAACGTAATCGCCTAACATGAATCGCATAACATGAATCGCATAACATAAGAGAAACAAAACCATCAGAAGAACCTTAACTAGCAGGAGAAACTCAGAAACTTTGACGGGGAGCCCTCAGCACCCACTGGGCTGTCACTGGGAGACATGCGTCACAGGGGAGGAAACAGGCCGCGCTGGGGAAGATGCTCCTTCAGCCAAACAGCGCTCAGCTACATGACACAGCTAGGAGGAAGCAGAGTGCGGACAGGGAAAGCACATGCCCACACACTCGACCCCCCCCCCCCCCCCGCACCGGGATGTGACCTCTGATGCTGACTGAGCCCACAAAACTACTGCACCTGACCCAACCAACATCCCCCCATGTGAGGTACTAGACTAGCTTGAGGAGCCATGGAGCGGGTGACGTCATAGGAGCAAACGGGGGGCGGGAGGAACAGGCGGGCGGTCTCCATGGAGCCCTGTACCACGTGGACGTGGGTGCCCGGAGGAGTGAGAGGGAGGACGGCTGGCTCCCCTCTCGCCGAGTATGCCTGGAGGAGCAGGAGGGAGAATGGAGGGACCCCCCACAGCGTGAGCCCGAGTGGAGAAGCAGGCGGCCCCTATGATGCTGACAAGGGCCTGGCTGACATGGTGGACAGCCCCCCCAATGGTGCCTGCCACAACTACAAACCTGCACCCCCCTGCAAGCATCGGGAGAAGCGGGGGGGCGGTTGGGGTGAGCGGTGCTCAGCTGACAGAGGAGGATGGGGTGCAGACAGTCCGGTCCACTGGGAATCCTGAGGAGAGCACAATGGACACCTGCAGCAGCTGCCTCCATTGCTCTGGACAGAAACAGGAAGTGACGTGCAATACCCAGAAACCCCACACACCAGAAAACCGACGCCCAGAAGGAGGAAGGAGGGTGGGTTTAAATACCTCCCGACTCCTCCTACAAATACAGGCTTGACCTGCAGTCAGCCTTTAACACTTATAGCTTAAAGGGACACTAAAGTCAGGGATTTAAAAAAAAAAAATAACAAACGTGATACTTACCTCCACTGTGCAGTTCGTTTTGCACAGAGTGGCTGTCTGGGCTCCTCCTCGCAAAAGCTTTCCCTCTTCATGCGAGGGCGCTCGCACGGAGGAAAGCTTTTGCGAGCGCGCTCCCGTGATACAGCGGCGGCCATAGCCGCCGACTGTATCACTCGGCTCCGCCCCCCAGCGCGCCGCGTCATCCACTCTGATTGACAGCAACGCTAGCCAATGGCTGCGCTGCTATCAATCCGCCCAGCCTAGCCAATCAACGGCCAGGCTGGGAACCGAAGAGGACGACGTGGACGCGCCCGGGAGATTCGAACGGTCAGGTAAGTACAACGGGGGCTCGGGGGGGGGGGGGGGGGGGGGCGGTGCTGCTAGATGTTTTTTTACCTTCATGCATAGGATGCATGAAGGTAAAAAAACTTGTAACTTCACAACCCCTTTAAGGTGAAAATGACAGAATGCGTATAATGTATACTTACACAGGATCGTTTAGGTATTATTAGCTCCTCTGTGTTTGTACTGGATTATTTTTACTATTGTACACACCACCAAGAAGTCTGGAAAGACCGATCTATAGTAACAATGCTTCCATTAATTAATGACCTATATACACCAAGTTTCCCAGGAGAATGTCAGAATCCAAACATTTTTCTTTGAAATCCTCTTTTTTAAGCTTTTGTTGGCAGGTCCCCCTCCCAGAGAAAAGGCGGAAGATTTATACAGCAAGGTTTTACTAGCTAATAAAAGTGGATCGGCCAGACGGAACATGCCATGTTTAATCCACACAGTTTAGATAGATGGATTTATAAAAATTGCACTTGGTAGTGCAAAGAAAAACTGATGTGTAGGAATCCTTGATAAGAGCTGTTCAGCTGCCGCCTGTGGGTGACCACCCGGAGCTCAATTTGAGGATTGTCTATGATGATTGAGTGATGCCGAGCCTCTCTAGGGAGGGAATTTGTTTTCATGTAACGTGGTATAGTCTTATATACATGAACTCTTGGCCACACGTTTTTTCACTTGGATTGTAGAGTTTGGGGGTTTGGGCATACCCTGACGTCTAGGGTAAGGTGACCATATTTTTAAAATGAAATCCGGGGACATATTTATTCTTTTTTTCACAAGAAAAGGGACATATTTATTCTTTACTAGTAATGGTGGCAATCAGCGACTCTCTGCCCTTCGCCGCCCACCCCACAGCCTCTCAAGTCTCACTCTCTGGGCCCCGGCTACTACTGGATGGGGAGCGGAGAAAGATGACTCCGCCAGGGAAGGCAAGGAGATTTGAGCCAAGGCAGAAGAACATGTGAGTGGAACTGAATGGACATGTGCCCGAAACTGAAGAAATATTCCCTCTGATCCAACCAGGACATGATCATCAGAAAGGGGCACAGATAATGGAGAAAATACAACCCCCCTATGCTAGTAGGCACGGCGAATTGGGGGGGTGTAATTCTGTTTTTTTTTATTTTAATTCTGCACTGACTGTCTTTGAAATTGCCCCTGCCCCCTATTAAATCCAATCTGGGGACAAAACCGGGGACAGACTTGGTCCGGGGAAAGTGTCCTCAATCAGGGGACTGTCCCCTGAAACTGGGGATGTCTGATCACCCTAGTCTAGGGAGAGGATGTGTGGCCCTTAGGTTCCTTCTTCCCATGCCTTGGAAGGCAGGGAGGGGAGTCTCACTTTGGGAGAGCCCCTCTTGTAGTACTTATTGATTGACTTTGGCTGGCCATGAGGTTCGGGGGTCTAGTGGACCCTTTGGCTTGTGCCTTGCCAACTCAGGATTCCTTTGTCCCGTGGGGTCAGCGAAGGGTCCTTCCTCTTCATTAGGGGACCATATGACACACCGTTTTGCGTAAGTTGAAAAAAAAAATTGTAGCAGTCTTAGCGGTGGTCTCTTGTAACATGAAAGCAGTTCTTAGCAGTCTCTTGCACCATGTTAACTGTCCTCAACAATTGCTTTAGCTTTAGCATCAGCTTTAGCAATCTCTTCCTCTAACATAGGGCAGTCCCACAATTCTTTCTTTGTAATGAGGAACAGGTTAGCAGCTGTGGTGGCTGGTATATTTTTTTTTTGGGGGGGGCAAAAATCCCTATCGGTCGAGTCTCCCGCACCTCCCCTGGTTGGTCTATCGGTCCCTGCACTTACCCCATCTAGACTGCGGACTTCCTTCGGGAGGCGGCTTCACCCTGTGTCTCCTTCTTCTTCAGCTTCACAGCAGCACTCCTTCCCCTGCGTCTCCTCCCTTCTCCTTCTCTGGGGGCCAATAGGATTGCTTCTTCTCTCGGCCAATTGGGTCTCAGGACCCACTTACTGAGCCGGAATTGGTCAGAAGGAGAATCAGAAAGGCAATAACGAATATTAATTTGCTATTGTCACACAAGTGGGTTCCCATCCTTTTTTTAAGCCAATTAAAGCCATCGGCTTTAATCAAGTGCTTCTAAAAAAAAAAAAAAACATTGGAATCCATGAATCCAGTGCTCTGCATGTAATTTAATTAGGGGCCGGACGTATGGATTAGGGGACTGCGCCCCATATAGATGGGCCGCCACTGCTTAGCAGTCTTCTGTAACTGCAGTAGTCAGAAGTTGTACCCAGACTTTTGTGTAGTGTGACAGTCACTATTAACATCACAGCCCTTTGATAATATGGCAACTGTAAAACTGGGTTTCAAGCAGGGTTGTGGGTACAGACTCTGGACTGGGTTGCAGTCGTGTGGCTGGGGACCTTCACGTGTGACCTAAGCACAAGCGCAGTGTGGCATGGGGCTCTTTTCATTTTGCCTGCTCAGGTGCTAGGCATGGGACACTCAAGTGCCATGTGGTTTACGTCCCTCAGCCATGTGCCCACTTGGGGCCACATGCCCCCTTCTAGGGGTGCGCATGGGAAGAGTGATGGGTCTTGCAGTGTGTGCTCTTCAACTGGAGTCCTTAACAGTGTGCCTACTCAAGTGCTATACTAGGGCGCTCATGCGCAGTGTGTCTGGGGTGATTACAGTGTGCATGTGAAACGTGGCAGGGGGGTCTTTCTCATTGTGCCTGCTCTGATGCTGGGCAAAGGGCATGCAAATGCAGTGCAGTTGGGGTGCTTAGCAGTGTGCCCGCTCGGTGGTTACGGAGTCATGGTATTTACTGTGCGCGCTCCCCATCTAGAAGTTCAGGGAAGCGGCACAGTGCACACTAAAGCCACCGGTGGTGAACATGAAAATATGTAAATATTGGCCACAAACATAAAGCAAAAATGTTGTGGGGCATTTGTAAATACTTACTCAGAATGCATTAAGTTGAAAAACGCTGTACTACTTTAAATGTGGTCTGTGAATGTGTAATTTCTAGATACACTGGCTTCTACGTTAACAATAGACATACTATACTCCAACACTAACAGAATGCAAGGCTTTGATTTTTTTTCCCTGTTGCAATCATTGACAATTTTACTTAATTGTGGGACTGTTTGGAGAGGGAAAAGCCAGAGACCCAACAGTTCAAAGGTGCTACTGGAAGGCATGAAAATAAATACGGCTTTCAAGGGGAAACAGGAGAAGTTGGGGATTATAAGCACAGAGATTGGTTATTTGTTTAAGACGATGCTGTGTTATTCCATCTCAGCACCGCAATGCGATGTTTATGAATCTCGCTTGTGACTGCGACTAAAGTAATCAAGGCTTTCACTGCTATATTATGCTAATTAAAAATAAATCCTTGGTTGATCTAGAAGCTTCCCGCTCATTAAGGCCTGCTTCACACATATGCATTTTGTAGCGCGTTTTCAGTTTTGAAGAAACACACTACAGTCCATTTAAAGCTGGGGGGGGGGGGGGGGGGCGTTCACCCTTAAAACAACTCTGTGTCACCCCATCCAGCATACTGGCGTCAGCGCCAGTATGCTGTTTTTTTTTTTAAATCTTTGTACTTACTGTTTAATTGATAATTTTATATCAATATAGCGCCTGGAATACCCGAGTGCTAGTCGGCTACTTTCGAAAGCCGTGACGCTCCATAGATGCGACATTCACCCGCGGTAGGCACAATATAAAATGATCAATTAAACAGTAAGTACAAAGATTAAAAAAAAAAAAAAACGGCATACTGGCACTGATGCCAGTATGCTGGATGGGATGACACAGAGTTGTTTTAAGGGTGAACCCCCGCTTTAACATGGTTTTCTATGGATGTAGTTCATATCTGTGCATTTTATGGAAAGGGCCAGGGACTTTTTACTGGTTTTTGGTTCAATAGACTACATGTATTGAAAAATGCAAAATACACCTGAAATATGCAAGCTGCAACTTAAAGCGGAGTTCCACCCAAAAGTGGAATTTCCGCTTAAAGCACTCCTCGCCCCCTTACGTGCCACATTTGGCATGTCATTTCTTTGGGGTGGGAGTGGGGGCTTCGTTAGGAGTGGAACTTCCTGTCCCACTTCCTCCTTACAACTACGGGCCGCCTAGGCGACTCCTCCTCTCCACCTAGGTGGCCCCTCCCTCTAGGCAATCTCCTGGGATACGTGACAGGTCCCAGGAGATCGCCTGTCCCCTCCTAGAGCGCAGCGCGACTTGCGTATGCGCAGTACATGCCCGGCCGTGAAGCCGAAAGCTGTCACGGCCGGGTGCCCAGAGTGGCAATGGAGGCTCCAGCAGAAAGGAGAGACGCTCCGGGTGGCCGTATCGCTGGTCCGTGGAACAAGTAAGTGTCTGTTTATTAAAGGTCAGCAGCTACACTTTTTGTAGCTGCTGACTTTTAATAAACATAAAAAGCTGGAACTCCGCTTGAAGGATGAATATATGAGGTTTTTAATGTTCTGTCATTTTTGGATGAAAAGTGAAGAGATATTCAACTAGCCTTTCTCAACCAGGGCTCTGTGGAACCGTAAGGTTCCCCACAGATGTTGCTAAAGGTTTTTTTTCCCACTAATTTTGGATAAGTAACCACTGACACCAATGATCTTTTTAGCCAGTTGTAAGGAGGAAATTCTTCTCAATGGTCATAAATGTAAGGGCCATTCTTCCCCGTGACTATTACGCTATGCAGTGAGATTATAGTAAATATTAGCATTAACAGAAACTCATTTCAAGGGTTCCTCCATGTTTAAAAGGTAGAGAAAAGCCGCATTCAAAACACTCTGTGCGTGTCCTTGGTGAATAGAACTTGTTCTACGGCTGGCCATACATGGTTAGACTCTCAACCAGTTCAGCAGGAACCGGCCGAGATACGTAACTTTAATGGGCAGGCTAAATGTACCAAGATGATCGATCAATCAACTTGGGTACAACCAGCCTTCTGGATTCTCTTACGGTTATCGATGGCGGTAGCAGATAATTAATGTCTTCTCCTGGCGTGGACGGCTTCCCCCATGGATTAAAAAACGATATTTATTCAGAAAATAATACTAGTGCCTAGATTGTTTTGTTAATCAATCTGTGTTCCATATATAGGAGAGGCCTGGATAAGGAAGTCTCCAGGTTTTGTTTGCTCCAGTCTGCATTGGCCATTGTGAGCTGGTCCAGGCTGTTTGTGTTGGTTCCCCCTGAACGTTTTCTGATAAGTAAGCTTTCAGCTTATCTAAATATGCAGCTCAATAGCTCTAGGAAGCAGAAAGGAGACACATTCCAAAACATCTTTATGTTTCATTCCTCTGCAGGTCTGAAAAGTGTCCAGGTCTTTCTCTTTAATTTTTATCTGTATTTTATGTGCAGCCAAGGAATTTAAAGATTCATTCTACCCAAAATGAATGGCTGAGTTAAAGTGACCTTTTCCTTTGCCTAGTACACACGACAAGAATATTGGACGAATGATTGTCTGTTTTGTTTGCATGCTAGTCTCATTGAAAACCAATAATTTACTAAAGTTACGAAAATTCTTGTAGGACAGAATACAACTTCAGAAGTGATGTAATAGTATTGTATTGTAATGTATTCTTTCATTTACGAGCATTACAGATACAACCGGCCCTTTAAGGGCAACCATATTGCTGATGTGACCTGTGATGAAATTGACTTTAAGGCCCCTGTCACACTGAGGCGTATTTCAGGCGTTTTAGCACTAAAAATAGCGCATAAATAACGCCTGAAATAATCCTGCTCCAGCATTCTCAATGTGAAAGCCCGGCTTTCACACTGAGGCGATGCGCTGGCGGGAGAAAAAATCAAGCAGCATCTTTGGAGCGGTGTGTATATCGCTCCTTCACATTGAAAACAATGGGACACCGCGTTATTAACAATTTTTCGGCCGCTAGCGGGGGTTAATACCGCACCGCTAGCGGCCAAATTCCGCGGAAATTCCGACGGTATAGCGCCGCTAAAAATAGAGGCGCATTGCCAGCGGTATAGCCGCGGTGTTCCATTGTTTTTAATGGAAAGGAGCGGTAAACACACCACACCTCTCACCGTTCCTAAGAGAGGTCCTGCTAGCGCACCACCTCAGTGTGAAAGCACTCGGGCATTCACACTGACACTGCAGGGTAGGTGTTTTGCAGGCGCTATTTAGGCGCTATTTTTAGCGCTAAACGGCCTGAAAAAAGGGGCCTTAGTAGAACGTCATGCACTCAAAGGAGGATGTACATGTTGCTATAGGTTTGAGATCACAGGCTCTGCGGGCCATGGGTTGAGCATGCCTGACCTACGGTACTCTATCCCAAATAAATTAGAACTTTGACTATAGATGTGCTTTAAGCCTGCAGCTCTTCCAGAATGCAATGGTTCATGCTATGAAGCTCATTATGTAAGGAATGTTATTTGCTGCTGTTACATCATACTTGTTTTATTATTGGGTTAACTTTCTTTTTACATTAAGTGGTTGTTTAAAGACATCAGGAAATCCTAAATGGTTTAGCAATAGAGATCCTTTTGTTTTGTTGGAGGACTGAGGAAGAAACTCAAAGCCTTCCATCTGTCCCTGAAGACTCAGTGATACATTCTTGACCATTACCATTTGAATTGGTTTGAATTAGAAAAAAAAAAAAAAAAAAAACACCCGATGGCTTCCCAGATATAGTTTGATGGTCCAGCCTAAAAAAAAAAAAACCCAACGAAGCAGATCTTTTTTTTTTTTTTTCTTCTCCCCAGCCATTGTGACAGCCCGGATCATGTTCTTCAAAGGATGGCCGTCTCTTTCAAGATACAAAGTCCATATCGCAGCTGAGCATTAGTTACCTGATAGGCCCGGCGTCCAGCTCCACACTGCAGTTCCCAGTCGGCTAGGTAGTAGAGCTGAAACCACAAAGGTAAATGTAGTGAATAAAGAGGCTTTGTATGTAGCCTTTGCATGGCTATTCTGTACCATCGATTAGGACAGTGGGATCGGTTACCGGGCAGGTTTCATGGCTGATAACCTGCTCAGTTTGTATCGGACCTTCTCGGAATGTGAAGTATCTCTTGGGCAAAAGGTTGATTAGAATCTTTAGGATTTCAATATAAAGTTCTTTTGGAAGAAGATGATATCAGTCTCAAACATAGAGATTGTCTGTCCCGTCTATATGGAGAACAATACTAATGCTTCATTATTTTCATATCACATTTCAGATGAGACTTAACGATTATGTGTGTCTGTGGACAATTTCTGGGTAATGGTTGAATTTGTAAAAGGGATCTATACTTTAATGTGCCGTTTTCTGATAGATAATGGGTTTAGTTCATTCAAGCCTTGTACACACGCTCGGTTTTCTCGGCAAGAACCAGCAAGAAAACTGCTGGCAGAGCTTTCTTGCCAAGTAAACCGAGCGTGTGTACGAGGTTTTCAGGTTTCTTGTCTGGAAATCTGGCCAGAATCTCGACGAGAAAAATAGAGATCCTGCTCTCTATTTTCTCGTTGAGATTCTTGTCGGCCTGTTTCCTGACGAGAAACCCGAGAGTGTGTATACTTACCTGTTGCCGTGGAAACCTGCGCATGCTCAAAATGACTTTGACGCATGCGCAGTAGCTTCCACGGCATAGGTAGGGTGAAGCAAGATGGCGGCGATGGCATCGAATGTGATGCTCCTCATACATGATGACGTCACCGCGTTCTTGCCTTTCAAGAGAACCGCAGTTCTTTTGAAAGGTCTTTTTGTACACTCGGGCGGCAAGAGATTCTTGCCAAGAATCTCGTCGGGAAAAACAGCGTTTTTTTCCTGACGAGATTCTTGCCCGTGTGTACGAGGCCTTTTCCCTTATGTTTTATTTAAAGAGTCATCAAGGCTGCCACTGGACGCCACTATGCTCTAGTCCAATATAAACTGACTGATTGGCTGTGGCTGGTTTATGCGTGTCCATAAGTGCTGTCCTTGGATGTCAACTGTCTGGGTTCTGAGATACCAATTTTTCTTCATCTAGGTGCCAGTCATTGATTTGCACAGGGCACAAACCTGGCTGTATCCACAGCTGT
This sequence comes from Rana kukunoris, assembly GCA_029574335.1. Lineage (NCBI taxonomy): Eukaryota > Metazoa > Chordata > Amphibia > Anura > Ranidae > Rana > Rana kukunoris. Next base: position 664,291,650 of record CM056049.1, read on the forward strand.
TTGTACAAAGTTTGCATAGGATTGAAGTTTTTTTGGCCAGCAAGAATCCCTGGTACTTGGATCTTAGGCACCCCTCTGTACCCACCTTCACAGTTCTCTTGAGTGGAATTGAGTGGATGTGGCTCACAACTCCACTCCATGTACCAGAACTGGTGCCTCTGGTCCTCTACAAGTTAGTGCCCAGGTTAATGGCCGACCAAGGCGGTTATTTTTGACACATATTAACTCCCTCTCATGCGACTGTTATTGGTTGCTAGCACAATATTCCCAACGCACACATTCCTGAAAAGTGTCTGTAGATGCGAGTGGGTACAACTAAGGTTATTGCCTAAACGCGTCAGCCTAATTGTTTTATTGTCACTCTGATGTACTAATAAATGAAACTTCAAGGATTACAGTCTTGTCGGCTCTTCTTACTACAGATGCGAATGGGTGTCGCAGCGACCAACAGTTGGGAACCAAAGACATTCAAAACACAAAGGGGTCAATTCACAAAGAGAAACATTATTGGTATTCTTCAGGTGTTAAATTAGCACTCCTTATTTAACGCTAGCAAACATGGTATTCACGAAAGCTATAATCGTTATTTAACATAGTCGTTATGGTTTTCAACTGACTCTTTATCCAAACGTTATTCTAACTACTCAGACGTTATTATTAAGATTCGGGATGTTAAAATAACTCTTAAGATCGTTAAATAATGCTGGAGAGATGCATTCTGGGAGCAGAAGGGGAGGAGAACAGCTGCATGTGGAAAAGAGCAGATACAGAGAGAGAGAGAGAGACACAAGCATTACACATGGAGATTGAGCATGTGATGTGCATAACTTCTAGTGTGTGCTTTTCTAAAGCCATGTGTATTTCCTCATACAGAGAATAAATCATGGGAGATGATAATCGGAATTTAGCTATCACCTGGGTTTCAGAAAAGTCATCCAAAATAGTATGTGAACGGAATACACATTTTATAAATCTGAACAACATTCTAACATGTTCTTCTTCGTCTCTGGATAATTTTAAGTTCAAATAGAGCACGGTTCTAGCTTGCCCAACACTACACTACACTACAAAAATCGCCAAAAGCTTCCTCTAACAACAAAATATCGCCTGGGAAATGTCATAACGCCACCCTGAGGGAGGTGTTAATTTAACGATTGCTTAACGATTGATAACTGTCCAAAAAATCTTTGTGAATTGCACTTCTGTACATATTTAACGATTTGAATCTTTAAAATAACGATTTGAATCTTTAAAATAACGATTTGAATCTTTAAAATAACAATTTGAATCTTTAAAATAACGATTTGACTCTTTAATAAGGATCCACACCTTAAAATATCGTTTCTGTGTAGGGAAACGTTATTTGATGATTTTTCAGAGCGTTAAATCGTTTAGTGAATTGAACTAGCTTCAATAACGTGCAAAATCGTTAAAATAACACTCGCAATCTGAAAATAAAGCTTTGTGAATTGACCCCAAAGTGTCCAGCATACCTAGAAACTCCAGAATGGGTCTAAAGCTTTATTTACTGATCCATATTACAGATGCAAGGTTTCGGAGACTCGCAGAACCCCTTCATCAGGCATGTGACTTTGTTTCTTATGAAATAAATAAAGCTTTGGACCCGTTCTAGAGATCATTGGTTGCTAGGACACAGGTGGCTGGACTGTACAGTGGTCATTGGTTGGTATGGTGCAGGATCATGCCCCGATGCCAACATTCTAGTAAAAGAATCAGTAATTCTTTTACAGGGCAACATTCCTGATCTGCAGTGAATGCAGAGTGTCCGTTGTGGGCACCCTGCCTCAGTGCCGCTCTTAACTGAATGCCGTCTGAGGTAGTCACCTCACTTTGCCTCATTGACAAAGATTTGTAGATTCCACAAGGATCTCTTTCCCTGGTTTTGGCATAAGAATAGAAAGTTGGGTGAGCAAGGAAAGATGAGAATGGGGTGCTGTGGAGGGATCAGTTAAGTGACCCTTTTCTTTTGCCCTGCATGACCAAAGGAAAGGTGTATACAGGGCTGCAGCGAGGACGGAGTGTCCAGCATGGACACCCCAGCTCTAGTGCCACCCCCAATGGAAGGCGGTCCCCTCACTTTGCCCCACTGGCGGCACACCCCTGATACCACAATTTGCTCTTCATGATCAAAGGAAAGGGCAACCTTCATATGCAATCAGTTGTAAACACAAATTGTAAACACATTAAAGAAAAATAAATTGTAAAAGTGTAAGGGTGTGACCACGATCTGAACTCCTTGTTGGATTGTGCGATCCGCCTTTCTCCTGCCGTGCTCACGCCAATTTGTCTTCAGCCGAACAACTTCTACACAAGCTCCAGTATACACAACCATCCTAAAATGTCATGCATATCCACTAGATTTTTTCCTACATGGTTCATAGACGGAGGTCATCTGCTATAGTCATTTCATGGATCATTAACATACAGATGCTCCGATGATCCACTCTAAACCCAGTATATAGAAGGGTCTTCTCATATCTGGGCCAACCTTCAGATCTGCCCTACTAGAGCTTGTAAAACCTAAAGAACGCTGCTACACACAAGTGAATTTAATGTGGTCATGGAAGTTGTTGTAAATATTGTACTCTGTAAAGTTCAACGGCGGAGTGGTTCTGCTGATTTAAATAGTGATGTTGGTATTCATAGCATTGCTCAAAGTACTTTACACCCAAGAGCAAATAATACAAACACATTGCAAAGTGCACAGCTGTATACAATTGTATATTAAAACATAGGATAGCAAAACGGGATTTAAGTGTCATAAAAGACCTGCAAATACAAGGATGTGCTGACATTATGAAATAAAAAACAAAACAAAAACACATATACTGTGTATATATATCAGGGTGGATAAAAATAAATGATTTATTAAAAAAAAAACATTTTTTTTAATTTAAATCAGATTTTTTTTTTTTTTTATCAAATTTATTTTAATAAAATGCTTTTGGAGTAAAAATATACCTAAAGATAGTTTTCTATTTAATATACATTAATAATTTTGTTGGAGCTTAGTTATGAATAGTGTTGAGCGGAATACACCATATTCGATTTCGCGATATATCACGAATATTTTTCAGAATATTCGAGAAATATTCGCTAATTTCGAATATTCGCGGTATTTTTGCGTAGTATCATAAGTGCGATTTTTCGCTAATTGCGATATTTTGATTGCGATTAAAATCGCATTGCGTTTTTCCGGCCGAAAAAACGCATTGCGCTTTTTCGGCAACATAAAATAATTGCATCAGCTACTCGGCCCTTCTTTTGCATCAGAGCCAATCAGAAATCTCGAATATCGCGCAATATTGCTATTGCCGAATATTCGAGATTTTCTGATTGGCTCTGATGCGCCAATCAGAAAATCTCGAATATTCGGCAATAGCAATATTGCGCGATATTCGAGATTTCTGATTGGCGCATCAGAGCCAATCAGAAAATCTCGAATATTCGGCAATAGCAATATTGCGCGATATTCGAGATTTCTGATTGGCTCTGATGCGCCAATCAGAAATCTCGAATATCGCGCAATATTGCTATTGCCGAATATTCGAGATTTTCTGATTGGCGCATCAGAGCCAATCAGAAAATCTCGAATATTCGGCAATAGCAATATTGCGCGATATTCGAGATTTCTGATTGGCGCATCAGAGCCAATCAGAAATCTCGAATATCGCGCAATATTGCTATTGCCGAATATTCGAGATTTTCTGATTGGCTCTGATGCGCCAATCAGAAAATCTCGAATATTCGGCAATAGCAATATTGCGCGATATTCGAGATTTCTGATTGGCTCTGATGCAAAAGAAGGGCCGAGTAGCTGATGCAATTATTTTATGTTGCCGAAAAAGCGCAATGCGATTTTTCGGAAAATAAAAGAATTGCATCAGCTACTCGGCCCAGGGTCTCTCTGTAATCATACCAGCATGCTTTTAGACCTTGAAGGCGATCATTGATCACTAGGATGTGATCTGTTTTAAAAATAAATTTGAAAAAAATAACAATATTCGAAATAGCGAATATTCGCCGCTATATTCGAGTTATATCGCGAATACTCGAATATGCAATATTCGTAGCGAATATTCGCGATTCGAATATTCGCGAGCAACACTAGTTATGAAGCATGAGGTTGTATATTCTGCAAGATTTACCGTACATTTTTGGTAAACTCATTCAATGACTCCAAGCTCTGCTAGCTGCAATAACATGCACTGGCAATGCTATTGTTTTAATTAAATAAAATAATTTGAGTAGTTCTCCAACTATGTGTGATGAACCTAAAATCAGTCCTGATATGGCTGTATTACTTATTATTTTTTTTATTATAAATAGGAAACCTTAATTTTGTTTGCAAATATTAAAGATTCTAACTACCAGCAAGAATAAGACCTTACATGTAAAGAGCACCTGTCATTTCAGATCTATCATGGCAGTGCCTGTTAGCGGGCATCTCTCACCTGTTGCCGCCACATCCCTCACCTTGTTGTGTCACTGCCGCATCACCAGCTGTACAATTAAAGTGAATCGGACTGTTGTAGAGTCAACAGCATGTCAGAGGAGAAGCTGCTGCGGGACAGAGATGACATTTGCTCTTTAAAAATTATGATTTAAATCAAATCCATGATATATATTAATTATATTCCAATGACTCCATGCTCAATCAAGGCATATTTTATGTTGTGTTTGCTGTCTGTTTTATGTTAGCAGCCATTTCAGGCTGGGGAGAGAGCTAGCGACAAGCCTATAATTGTGTCACAGGCTCCCATAATCACATCTGTGACTTCTGCTTTGCTCATTATACCTTTTGAAGTACATGGTTTAATAAAGCTATTCTCTAGGCAGATATAAGGGCTCAGTCACACGTGCGTCTGGGGGCAGTAAAACCAGGTGGTTGAGCCGTGCTTTTGCTCTGACCAATCGCCTGAACACTAACATATAGCCACTCACAGCTGTACACATGCCGTGGCCGCAGTGCTGTGTTTCGTGGCATCAGGAAAATGTAAACAAAAAATGAAAGGTTAGCAGCTCTCTGAGGATCCAGCACTGTCCTCACCTGAGCCGGTTCTTGGTTAGTCTTTGGGGCACCGGAATTTTAATTGTGGGCAGTCGGCTGTGACTCCTTGTGGCTACACAGTTGGCTGCACATATGTGAACTGTACAGCACTTTGTGAATGTTCCACAGCCTTTCTGGGACCTTCCGGTGGATCTGCTGTGGTGATCCAGAGTAGGTATCTGTTAAAAGCGCCCCCCCCCCCCAAAAAAAAAGCTGTCCAAAAGTGGTAGAGGGAAAAGAGGAGGAAAAACGGAATTTCCCGTTTTGGGTGAGGTTCTGTTTTATAGACGCAACTTTAAGTAGCTGAATCTGGCCTGGTATGAGCTTTTTGTAGTCCCTGTACAATAGGGCTGGGGTGTAAGAGGAAGATGCACCATAAGGAGCCAATCAAGTTATATGACAACAGTCATGTTGATAGGAGGAGAAAGCAGAGAGATTTGTTAATCACTTTGATACTTCTCCTTTCACTATCCAATCACAGCCTGGGGTATGTCTATGACAACCTGGGCTCAGAAGAAGTGGGTTAAATGGTGCTGGCCCACAGACCACGGGCATCTAGTGGCAAAAACAAGTATTGCAGATTACAGCTTTGGATTAGATGTGGGTATTGCAGCAAAAGCTGGTATTTTATTGTGTCTTTAACAGGCTGTTCATTTTTATGTTGTAATTTTTGGCTGGCGTTCAGCTTTAAATGTAGTTGTACAGGCTTTCACTGGCCACCGCGTTGTCAGTGTCTTCCTCGTTATTGGTTGTGGGGCTCACATTTTTGTGAAAATAATTTGGTTTTGATGCAATTGGAAACCTGTCGATAAAAAATGGCTGCTTCACCGTCCTTGGCATGCCGTTGTTTTGTGCAGAGACTTGTGTTTAATGCAAACATTTTCTGGTTCAGACAAAGGAAGAGCGGATCTTACTAAGGCGCCTTCAGTTTTACTACTGGCACCAAGTGACGGTAGTGACTAATACAGGGGAGGGCAGATTTTTGAATCTAAGAACTTTATTACTCATCATTACAGGCCTTGACCACATTCCTTCCAAGCTGGATGCATGTCATCCTTTAGGTTGGGTCTGCTTTCTTTTAAGGATTATAAAGAGATTTGAAACTGTCAAGACTTATTTAGATTACGCATGCAGGGAAGCCCACAAGATTGCCTGAAACAAGAATTCATTCAACTAAAGCTCAGTATTTGCAGTGCCTAGAAATGGCACCCGGTTTTCATCGGAATTGAGCCACTCCTGCTCAGGATATATACATTTGGGAATTCACAGCCACATGTAAACCCTTCAGGTCAAAGCCTCACCTAATGATTTTGTAGAAAATCTAATAGGCTTATTCAGACGCAAACTGTCCTTAAGGATGAACTTTTTAAGAAAATAAACCCTTGCAGCGGTGTCAACCCTAACCCCACCGCGAGGGTTAAATGCTCGTTAAGTATAGGAATAAGCTGTAATACTTAGCTTTGGCAGGTTGTTGCTGACCCCACTCCATCCTCTCGTACAAAGTAGGACTATGACCCGACATTGTACTTGGTGACTTCAACCATCAGCCAGAGCGGCTTAGAGATGAGGATTTGGGGCACCAGTTGCCCAAATGTAGGGATCCTGCTGGGGCTTTGGTTAGCTCTAAACTGTAAGGAGATGGCTGCCTGTAGTTGAGTACCAAAACCCACAATGATTCTCCCTCAATGGTACTTGCCATTGAATCTTCTACGTAGAAACCAACCCCACACAAGGGACTTTCCATCAAGCTTCTCAAGCATTACCTGACGTTTGATTATTTCCTCTCTGTCAATGGCAGTTTATCAGTGAGCCTGCTCAGTCACTGCTAAGATGGGGAGCTGAGCTGCTGAATCGAGTACACGATCGGACAAGAAAATTCCGACAAGAAAACCGTGGATTTTTTTTCGATGGAATGTTGGCTCAAACTTGTGTTGCATACACAGAGTCACACAAAATTCCGACCATCAAGAACGCAGTGATGTACAACACTATGACGAGCCAAGAAGTTCAATGCTTCCGAGCATTGGTTTTTTGTGCGTCCGCATTGCATACAGACAATCAGAACCAGCTCTCAAATTCTTGTTGTTGGAATTTCCGACCAAAAGCAAACATCAAACTTTTCTTTGTTAGAAATTCCGACCGTGTGTATGTGGCATTACTTCTACTGAAGGACTTCAGTGCTTTGCTGTGAAATTTGAAGATGAATTTCTCCACAGTGTGTGCAGCTACCAAGGTCAGTAAAGGCCTGTTTTAAAGCATTTGCTTTGTGTTAAGAAAATGTAAGTACTTGCATGTCTAAAACCAGGTCATGGATTCATTCTAAAGTGCCTGAGAATGTGTTCCCAATCTGGCAGATGGATCTGGGAATGTTTGTTATGTTTAAAGGGCCATGCATGACCCCGGCTTACTTCTACCTCCAGGCCAAACTTGCATGGGCCAAAATTGACCCGATTACTATTGTTTATCCTACCCATAGGTACACATATTGAATTATTAGGATAATAGCTCAGTGAAAAACAGAGCATCTTGTTTATTTTACGTCTTTTTCTCCTCACTATTCAAGAAGTGTTTGATTGCAGCTTTGATTTCACTTATTTGTAGCTAAGCGTACCTTTTTGTATTGTTTAGACATATTGAATTTAGCAGTGTTTGTAGTAAGGTAATTCGTTAGACAAATTTTTTTCTTTTTTTTTAACATATTTATCATCCCTTGAAGACAAATGGCACAGGATTTTATTTTTATTCTTCAAAAGACCTTGGGAAATGGGAAATCTTCACCTACAGCAATCAGATTATCAAAAGCTCTCTTTATCTGCAGAGTAACCAACACAATCTTTTTTTCCTGTGCCGAGACAGAAAGTGCAGACAGCATTTCTGAGTTGAACTAACACAACAATGTCCATACCCAAATCCCATACTTGTTCGGAGGCTCTGTTCCGATGCCAGGCTACACCCACCAGATTAAACGCTTCTGACTCTGTTCCTGTGTCTATAGATGTGGATTTTGGTTCTTCAATGAAACACGTCCTCACATGAGCCTACGTCGGATCACATGCTCTTCACGTTTGCATGGCTGCCTTTTGATTGTAGTAAAATAATAAAGTACATACTCAAAACTTTCCCATTTGGTATGTCAGACTTATGCTGGAATATACAATAGTAGATTTTCAAATGAATGTTCATTCAAATATTTGTACAAACATTTGTATAATAATTCTTTGTACATGTGATAACTGGACAAATGTCGTCTAAAGGTACATCAACTTTTTGCTTGTAACATTTGATTTTTGTAATGTTAAAAGTTTTTTCAATTAACTTTAAAATCAAATAAGCAACTAAATTTTTTTTTAATAAAAGAATGTATAAAAAATATTTGTATTTTTTATTTTATTTTTATGAAAACCACATTCACTTTTAGGAATCTGTTACATAGTTGCATAGTTACTCGCTCTAACATTTGCGGCGATACCTCACATGTGTGGTTTAAACGCAATTTACATATGTGTTCATGACTTACGTATGTGTTCGCTTCTGTAAGCGAGCACGCGGGGACAGGGACGCTTTAAAAGATTTTTTATTTACTTTTATTTTTCTAGTTTGATCCTTTTTTATTTTTTATTTTTTTTTATTCTTTTTTTTTTTATCACTTTTATTCTTATTACAAGGAATGTAAACATCTCTTGTAATAGGAATAGTGCGTGACAGGTCCTCTTTGCAGTGAGATCTGGGGTCAATAAGTCCCCAGATCTCACCTCTAGGCTGGCAAGCCTGAAAGAAAAAAAAAAGAAAACGATCCTGGCTTCCCAGCCGAGGTGACAAAAATGTTTCAAATGCAGAGGCCAGGCGTGATGTCATAACATTGCGTCCGGCCTCTGAACGATTATAGAGACTTCGGTTACCATCTGGCCCACTGGAAATCTCTATGGTCATCCTCCAGCACCAGTCGGTTCCTTCTGTGGCTCACCAATCACAGGGACTAGCTGAGAGAAGCACTGGACGGCGGTGGGGACCGGGAGGGGGATGTCCTCCTGCAACCTGTAAGAACGATCAAGTGGCCGTCATGATTGTTCTTATGGTAAAGTGAATCGATGGCTGTAAATGATATCTGAATGATGCCTGTAGCTCAAGGCATCATTCAGATATCATCGCTCAAAGTGGACAAAGTCATATGACGTTGGACAGATGGGAAGCGGTTAAGGGCAAACAGCTAATTAGACAGATCAAATAATATGTATAAGGCTAATTTCACATGGAGGCGTTGGGGGCGTCAGTGGTAAAGCACTGTTATTTTTAGCTGTGCTTTACCATCGTTTTTATGTGCTTTTTCGGCTGCTAGCGGGGCTCTTTTAACACCGGCTAGCGACCAAAAAAGGGTTAAAACCACCTACGGTTCGGCGGCGCTGCCCATTGATTTCAATGCCCAGGAGCGCTTTAGGAGCGGTGTATACATTGCTCATACAGCGCTGAAAAGATGCGGCTTGCAGGACTTTTTTTTACCATCCTGCCAGCCTTTCCTGCCCTCAGGCTTTCACAGTGAGAGGAAAGGCTCTTTCAAGGCGCTTTGCAGGCTCTATTTTCAGCGTTATAGCGCCTTAAAGCTCCTCAGTGTGAAAGCAGCCTAAGGGAGCTGTTTTACCTACCAACAGATTTGTATTTCTGTCCATTCAGTCTTGAGATGTACACAACTCTGCCACACAGCACAGTCCTGTCTGGCAAAGGGGACCTGATTTTTCTGTGTTGCAGTTAAGTAACACTTGCAGGTCATGTCCTTCCTCCAGCCTGTGATTGGACAGTGAAAGGAGAAGCAGCACACTGATGAGCTCATCTCTCTGTCACTCTTTTTTGTCTTTTATATCTCCTTGGAGTTCCGCTTTAAAGGGGTTGTAAAGGTAAAAAAATGTTTCCCTAAATAGCTTCCTTTACCTTAGTACAGTCCTCCTTCACTTACCTCATCCTTCCATTTTGCTTTTAAATGTCCTTATTTCTTCTGAGAAATCCTCACTTCCTGTTCTTCTGTCTGTAACTACACACCGTAATGTGACACTTTCTCCCTGGTGTGGAGAAAGCCTCTTAAGGGGGCAGGCAGGAGGGTCAGGATGCTCTCTACTTTGCATATAGAGAAAGGAGCTGTGTGTTAGTGGGTGTCCTGACACCTCTGCTCGCCCCCTCAAGAGGCTTTCTCCACACCAGGGAGAAAGCCTTGCATTACTGTGTGGAGTTACAGACAGAAGAACAGGAAGTGAGGATTTCTCAGAAGAAATAAGGACATTTAAAAGCAAAATGGAAGGATGAGGTAAGTGAAGGAGGACTGCACTAAGGTAAAGGGGAAAAATTACCTTTCAAAACCCCTTTAACTTGACGATGCTGATTATGAATACATTGCCACCCACTCTTTCCTTTTGTTTTTACATATGGATGTACACAAGATAGAACATTCCATTTAGAATGTCTGACATTGGTAGGAGCCATGAGAAAACGGAGGAAGGCTCATACTGTGGCTGGTGCAGTTGGCAGTTTTGCATGAAGTGTAATGACTGAGGTTCGCGGCTGTTGAGGCTTAGAAGAGGCATTGTGAAGCAGTTTGCAGAACAATCTGTTTTGAAAGGTGTTGAATTTAGGAAAAGCCTGGCAGGCAGACGGATTGTCTCGGTAGCTTACATTGGCTGATCTTGTTGATCCTTCTTCCTGGCCTCCTAGTGTAATTGTGCTTTAGGTAGGCTGGTTAGTCATCTTTTGGCAGGCGCTGTTCCTACCAAGCGAGAGAGAAAAGTGAGATTCTTTTGTCTTCTGAAATCTGCTGAGAGGAAAGCCGAATGGATCTCTCATCACTTGTGCCTCTTAACCCTCCCAACTGTTCGATTAAGAAAAAAAGAAGAAGTAAAAACAATAACATCACCACTCTTGTTACGCTGAAATGTGTGATAAATTTCCCTTGTAGCTTAATTCCTACAAATTGCACAACATTGATCCAGGATGTGGTTATTTTGCCACATTCTTTAAGGCTTAAAGTCCAAAGTCAAGGAAGAGCGTGATTCAGCCGTGACACAGTTTTTACACACCATTGCTGATTCTCAGAACTTCCTGCCCTTGCTTGTGTCCACCAGTATCTAATTTCCAACCACTACCTGTACAAATGTCCTCTCTCTACTGCTAACCACTGAAGAAGTTAAAGATGTGTTGCCCATTTAGATCAGTGGTCTTCAATTGGTGGCCCAGGGGCCACATGTGGCCCTTTGCTTCCTTTTTTCCGGCACTTGGGGCAATATACCATCAGTTGACACCAGCGATGGGGCATATTTACTCCCACTCACTCCAACAAAAGCACACAATTATTCCCAATGAAAGTATTAAAATAGTCTTTGCTTCTGACCTAAAAGCATACCTATAACAAAAAGCACTTAAATAAAAAAACACATGTTACAGAATACATTGGGAGCTCCAAAACCTTGGATGCTCTATCATGCATGCCACTTCAGTCAACAGCTGTGGCCTTACTCTTTCCCCACCTCACTATTGGTCAGTAAAGCCATCTATCTTGGGTTTCAACAAGCTAGACTAACCTTTCTCAACCCATTCAACATTAGGGGCCCCTAAAGTAGATCTAACCCTGATTTTTTATTTTTTTTTCATCTGGCACAATGTATAGTATAGGATTTCAGATCATCTGTGCCCAGTCTTGCCACAAAGATTTAATCCAGCTCTGAGCAATCCTTCTTATCTTTTTTTCAATGAGATAAAACAGACAAAAGGAGAAAACCCTGTCTATTCTTCCCCCCTGCTGTGAGTGACAGGTGATTTACATATCTCATGCACGAGCCTGAGACAGACCTTTCTTCTGCAGCTCTCCCGGGATTGGCTGTTCCACACCTCAGCGTGATTGGGCATGCTGAAGTCATGTGGTTACTTTTTGGGGTTTTGACTGGATGTTAGTGATCATAGCAGATTTTTGTGTAAGAAATACACAGGAGAAAATGCATGTTGACAAGTGTTGAGTGTAGAGGTGGGCGGGGAGTCTACTGACATCACGACTCCACCCACCGAGCTCCGGACAACAGACCCGCCCACAGAATCTGCAGTTTTTCAGGTCTAATAACAGACAGAGGGGAAACATTTGACAGGTAAGGATACATGCAGAAGACATGTATATCCTTTTTAGATCAGCACTATGGCAGTAGTTTAGAAAGGATGAGAGTGGGTTTACAAAATGAATTTCCAGGCTCAGGAAGCCCCTACTAATATTATATATTTTTATGGTTCACAGTACATTAGCGTGACGGACAATGGGAAGAATGCTCCATACATCTATGATCATTGGGAAAATTATTGCAAAGAGCTAAAAAGATCATTAGTGCCAATGGCTACTCATCTGGGAGTCAAATGTTAATCATTTCTCAAGTAACCCCTAGCAACCTCTGGAGAAACCCTAGGGGTCCAAGGATCCCGGATTAAGGGCTGAGCTAGACTTGTGAATTTGTTAAAGTGCAATTGTTCTTAAAATTAAGAACGTCTAGCGGGCTTCACTTATTAATAATTGAGAAGTGTTAAGATTCTTTGCTTTGTTCTGTCTCACTGCCCTGGTAAAATCTGTCTGGCTGCTCTGGGAATCAGGACAGGTCCACATTCGAGTCCTTTGGTGAATGAGACCGGTTGTGTTTTCTTTCAGGGCCATGCTGAACTCCATTCATCTATGGGTACTTGCCATGTTTTTGGATGAAGCACTTGGTTTATCCCTGTGTTGCTAAAACAGACCGATAACACCTTTTGGTGTTTATCGCATATTTTTCATGACTCACTCCTCCTGCCGCTTGTATGGTGTTAAGAGGCAATTTGATAGAAAACGTGTTTTAAACACATGCCAGCTACCTTCTATATCTGTGTGATATGACATTGTAACCTGCATAAACGGTGCCTATAAAATGTGGGATGTGCTTGTTCATGGCACACAGGAACAGTAGAGCAAATTCCTTTCACCTGATTCATTTCATAGATTTGCTTTGTTGCCATATGTATCGTTCATGTTTGTTTTCTGCTTTTGTCACACACTTTTTATTGGATGAGGCGGGAAACAGTGGAAATGTTTTCTATCCGGGTTAATAGTCATGAGGTTACAACACTTGTATGTGTTACTCATAGCCAGGGCTGGTGCAAGGATTTTTGACAGCCTAGGCCAGTGATGACGAACCTTGACACCCCAGATGTTTTGGAACTACATTTCCCATGATGCTCATGCACTCTGCAGTGTATCTGAGCATCATGGGAAATGTAGTTCCAAAACATCTGGAGTGCCAAGGTTTGCCATCACTGCCCTAGGCCATAGGTGTCAAACACAAGGCCCGCGGGCCCAATCCGGCCCTCCAGGCCATTTCATGTGGCCTTCGCACCTCCAGCCCTCCTCTGGTCCTTCTCCAGTCCCTTACTTTCTGCTTTTAAGCAATGCATCCAGCTTCTTCCCAGCAGCAGCATAAGGAAAGGGGGGTGCACTGTGATGTAAGGGAGAGTAGGGGACTCAACTTCTGATGGTGGGATGGCTCTTGAAATCAAATGTAAGGGGAGGGGATGCACTGGACATCTAATCTTACAGATACAACCAGCCCTTTTGAGGGCAATCATATTGCTGATGCGGCCCATGATGAAATTGAGTTTGACACCCCTGCCCTTGGCGAAACGTCATTTTGCTATCCCCCTTGGCTCCACCCCCTTTCCCCTGCCCATGTAAACCCCACCATTTTAATGACGCGCCCATCAAATGCAGCCTCACCAGCACCCATTAAATGCAGTCCCATCAATGTAGCCTACCAGTGCCCATCAATGCAGCCTACCTGTGCCCATCATGGAATGTTTTCTTGCTTCCATTCATTTGAAAGTCAGGACACAGATACAGTCTTCCGCTGAAGCTGCGCCTCTGACACTATGTGCGAATGGAGCGGCGGCTGTCTGCTGATGCTGAGATTTAGTTGCTTACTGCAGAGAGAAGAGAGTAGGAACACCAGTGTCCGGGTGCCCTAGGCAGCAGGGCAACCTAGGTGGCCGCCTAGTTTGCCTAGTGGTAGCATCGGCCCTGCCCATAGCAACCAAGTCTGGTCATCGTTGTCAAAGTATTTGCAAGAGATGGTCGTGTGTACAACATGGGTGATTGACAGGTATTTTGAGTTGAGCGAAAAATTGTTGGTTGAACAGTGATGGTATCCTATCAGATGGAGTCACTTTTCGGCTGCCTGAATACAAGAGTTGGCAAAGGAGATTCCTTCATGGATGCAAGAGATTTTCTCATGTTGAGCCCATGGTTTGAACAAGGGATAATCCACTGGTGTATGACGCCTTAAATCCTCAGAATAGTTGCTAGTATTGTACATTGCCTTGGCTGGGCATGGATACAGGAATACACCCCAAACTAGGAGAGCTCTGTACATTTCCCCTGAGCCGGTGTAATGCCATCGTGACAGGGGATTTCATGCTCTGTCTCCTGTCATACAATGGGAGGTGTACTCTGTTTGGCGGGGCTGCTGCTCGCTCTCCGTGTGTGGCCTTGTCTTGTAATTAACCTGAGGAGTGATTGTGCTTTGCTAATTTGTAGGAAGTAGTTCATGACATCTGCTGCCGCCCCAGGCCATTCTAGTTGGAGCTGCTTTCCAGTTTTCTTACCGCTCTTGTTCCTGAACAAACACATGCTTTTGTGTATGCATTCATCGTCTAGACTCCCTTATGTCTTTCTGTACAGTACACAGCATGAAATGGCTAAATGCTGGCAAAGGTTTTCCATCAGGTTGGGTTAGATAAGGAGGCCTGTAACTTTTAATTAAAGGGTCACTAAAGTCAGGGATTTTTTTTTTTAAAAATAACAAACATGTGATACTTACCTCCACTGTGCAGTTCGTTTTGCACAGAGTGGCCCGGAAACCTGTCTTCTGGGGTCCCTCGGCGGCTGTCTGGGCTCCTCCTCGCAAAAGCTTTCCTTCTTCATGCGAGGGCGCTCGCATGGAGGAAAGCTTTTGCGAGCGCGCTCCCGTGATACAGCGGCGGCCATAGCCGCCGACTGTATCACTCGGCTCCGCCCCCCAGCGCGCCGCGTCATCCGCCCTGATTGACAGCAGCGCTAGCCAATGGCTGCGCTGCTATCAATCCGCCCAGCCTAGCCAATCAACGGCCAGGCTGGGAACCGAAGAGGACGACGTGGACGCGCCCGGGAGATTCGAACGGTCAGGTAAGTACAACGGGGGCTCGGGGGGGGGCGGTGCTGCTAGATGTTTTTTTACCTTCATGCATAGGATGCATGAAGGTAAAAAAACTTGTACCTTTAGAACCCCTTTAATAGGATGCTTTAATCAATGCACACTTTTTTAACCACTTCAGTTCTAGAAGATTTTACCCCCCTTATAACCAGGCCAATTTTTGCTATTTAGCTAATTTTAGCTATTTATTTATTTAGTTAACTATTTGGCTACTTTTAACACAAAAATAGAGATTTCCTTTGGTGTTATTTGATCACTACTGGGTTCTTTTTTGATTTGTATTATTATTATTATTATTATTATTATTATAGTAATTAAAAAAGACCAAAAATTTAAAATAAATAAAAATATTTTGTACTTTCTGTTATAAAACATATCCAATAAAAACAAATTTCTTCTTAAATTTAGCCCAAAATTTATTCTGCTACATGTCTTTGGTAAAACAAAATCCCAATAAGTATATATTGATTGGTTTGTGAGACAGCTATAGTATCTACAAACAATGGTATATCTTCCCGGAAGAGGCCAGCTACGTACAGGTATGTCGCTGTGCTTGTAGGAGCCGCTGACTGTTGCCTAAATGGGACCTACACCCAACAAAACAACTTATTTCCACCTGGCTCCTCCCCCTTCTGTCTTGCCCAGGTAAGAATGATGTGTTTCGAGACCCATCAGAAACCACACACACCATCAAGGTACCAGATACCAATGCTGGATGCGTGGGAAATCCCCATGTGTGCACCTATGTGCCACAGGTCTCTGAAAGGTCACGAAGACCTGGCAGAGGTCTTTGGCATGTATGCATACGCACAAGACATTCAAAGATGGGTGTGCGTGCATGGAGGGGCAGGACGTAAGTAACAAAGACTGTTCCTTTGTGGTCATAATATGCTTGGCACCCCCAGGTTCTTGTATGTGGTTTTCAAATTCTTACAAAGCAAGCTTGGACAGTAGGAAACTGAGGCATTAGCTAAAAGCACCATTCTATCCGTCCGTGTAAAAGGGGCCCAATATGCTAACAGCAACAACTTCACCAACTATGGCCTACCACCTAGAATTCATATGGATTGATTTAAAACAGGCAAATAGACTGTGCACTTTCTCAAAGCTTAGTAAATGAGGTAAAGCTTCACTTTACAAAGAATACCCAATCACAAGCAAGGAAACTGAGAAAAGAGCATTTTTGCTTGCATGTGATTGGATGATGGAAGTCATTTACTAAGATCTGGAGCAACTGGACTTGCAAAGTGCACAGTCTATTTGCCTTTAGTAAATTAACCCCATAGTGAGTCATAGAGATCAGGGGTTGGCACAGAATAAGCACCCACGTTTGAAATGTTTGATGTCAAAGTCCAGCCAAACAATTTTTTAAGCGTTTTACAGAGGGGAGAAAGGTTAAATAAAAAAATAAAATAAATAAAATAAAAAAAGTGTTTTTTTTTTTAACTATAAAATTGCGGTACAAAAATATGAAATTTTGTAGTATAAAGAGAGATAGAGATATAATAGAAATTACACAGTATATATATATATAAGCCAGTGACAACACACTGGTCTAGATCTCTGAAGAAGCTCCATTCGGAACTCTTCAAATCTACCTTGGAAAATAAAATTAAAACAATTCAGCCAGGTCAAACGGCCGCAGACATACTGGACGCCATAAACGCAGCCCTACTACAGTCAGCCGACTTAGTAGCACCAGAACGCAAAGTCCTTACCCGGAAAAACAAGGCAGGCTGGTTCAACAACCAGCTATCGCTACTGAAGCAAGAGCGTAGAAGGGCAGAAGCCGCCTGGAAAAGAAACGCTTCCGAGACGAACCTCGCCTTCTACAAAGCAACAACAAGAAGATATCACATAGAAATCTTCAAAGCCAAGAAAAACTATTTTTCCATGGCTATCAACAGCGCCTTAAACCGCCCCCGGGATCTCTTCAAGCTGGTCTCGCAGACCATGAATCCACACTGTCTTGAAGCCCCCAACACAGACACCCAAGAATTTTGCGATGAATTGTCGGATTTCTTCATCAATAAAATTGAGGGAATCCGGGAAAGCATTCCGCAAAACAATACTCCTGAGCTACCACACAGCACCCGGAGGAACAGGCTACAACCAACAAAGTTCACGCTGGAACCCGTTTCCATCGTTGCCACAGAAAATATCATCAGCGCTTTGCGTAACAGCACATCGCCTAATGATATCATCCCCACTAAGCTGCTAAAGGAATGTGCCGATATCCTGGCGCCTCCCATTACGCAGCATATAAATCAGTCATTTAAGGAAGGCATAGTGCCCTCCCTGCTGAAAGAGGGCATAATCCAGCCCATCTTGAAGAAACCTACCCTGGATCCCAAGGATCCAAATCACCGCCGTCCCATAACAATGCTAAACGTTTTCTCCAAGGTAATGGAGAAAGTGGTGGTACAACAGCTGCAACAGCATCTAGATACCCACAACCTACTCGATCCACTGCAATCGGGATTCCGTCCCGGACACGGGACGGAAACAGCACTACTCAAAATATGGGACGACGTTCTGGAGGCCGCAGATGAAGGAGAATCTTGTCTCCTGGTTCTGCTGGACCTAAGCGCAGCCTTTGACACCGTAGATCACAAACTGCTACTGACTCGGCTGAATGAGGTAGCCGGAGTCACAGAGAGTGATTTACCATGGTTTTCCTCCTTTTTGGGAAACCGATCTCAAACGGTGAAATTGGGACCGTTCACTTCTGGAAAACGCACGGTGTCATGTGGAGTCCCCCAAGGCTCACCTCTGTCACCGGTGCTCTTCAACATCTATCTTCGACCTCTCTTTGAAGTCATCAGTAGTCAACAACTACTTTATCACTCATATGCAGACGATACGCAACTGTATTTTCGCATCTGCAATAGAAAGGATCATCATCTCAGCTTAGAGAATTGCCTCTCTTCGATTGAAAACTGGATGACTAGGAGTTATCTCAAACTCAACAATTCTAAAACAGAACTTCTTCTGTTTCAGGCCAGTCGCAAGAGTCAACTGGCAACAACCTGGACACCTCCACCCATTCTGGGCCAGATCATCTCCCCTAGCGCCAAAGTCAAAAGTCTCGGGATCATTTTTGACACCCACATGACAATGGACGCACAAATAGGGTCAGTAGTCAGCGGATCTCACCATCTGCTGCGCCTACTCCGCAGACTTATTCCATTCATTCCCAAAGAAGATGTGCCAGTCGTGGTGGGAACAATTGTGAACTCCAGACTGGACTATGCAAATGCCCTCTACCTCGGACTCCCAAAGTACCAAATCGCACGTCTGCAAGTCGTACAAAATACGGCCGCCAGACTGGTGACTGGGAAAAAACCCTGGGAAGCAGTCTCACCGTCGCTGAGATCCCTTCACTGGTTGCCAGTAAAAGACAGAATTGCTTTTAAAGCTCTCTGTCTGACTCATAAATGCATCCATGGGAAAGCCCCGCAATATCTTTGCGATAAAATAGAACCCCTCAATCCCAATCGCATTCTGCGATCCAGTGACCAAAATTTGGTCAAAGTACCCAAAGCCAGACTCAAGTCCAAAGGAGAAAGAAGGTTTGCGGTCCAAGGTCCCAGACTTTGGAACGCTTTGCCAACCTGCATTCGGTTGGAGGAAAACCACCTGACCTTCAGAAGACGGATTAAAACTCTGCTCTTTTGATGTCAAGAGAGACTGATACAACAAGCGCCCAGAGGCGATTTGGTTCGCATGTGCCGCGCTATATAAGTTTTTCATTCATTCATTCATTCATTCATATATAAAAAAGATTGGATTTTTCTGTCTTTCTTTGTCTTCCTGTTTTGGTGACACTTACACGTTCCTATTTCTTGACCTGGCAAGACCAAGACAAGAGTTGGGTGGGGGGAATTCAATTGGAACCAAGGTCCTAAATCCTAACTACTTTTTTAAACAAAAAAAAAAGCGACTACATCTACTAATAAGTGGCCTATCTAGTAATGACATCACCTTACGTCTAGATTCTTTACAGAGCTGTACATTAAATGCAGTCGTGCAATAAATAAGAGTAATTAAAGGCATAGTCTACCTTTTGCAAAAATGTAAAACATGTACTCTCATTACCAAAATACAAAACATGTTATGATTTGGGATTTTAAATACAAAATGTACATTTATAAAATGTTTGCATTGAACCCTGCAGAGCGTTGCAACCATGATCAGTGCATTGGGGGTGTTTTATGCACATGTTAACTTTCTACTGTAGCTCCATATGAAGGTACAAACTTTCTGTTATGGGGCAGGAGAAAGTAAACTATGGACTACAAGTGTGGTGACATCACCACACATGCCGGTGCTCTCTAAGTCCCATCTCCCATGGTGGCAGATGGCACTTGTGGTCTTCCTATTAACACAGTGCTTCTCAATTATTTTCTGTCATGACCCCCTAGGAAGAAGAAAAATTTTGCGCCCCCCTCGCGACTGTAAATAGTATCATTTGTCTATAAAATTGTTATAAGTACACCTCTGCATAACACTGTATCCACATAATCCCCCCACACAGTATTGCCCTTCTTCACATATCCCCCCACACACAGTATTACCCTTCTTCACATACTCCCCCCCCCCCACACACACAGTTTTGCCCTTCTTCACATATCCCCCACACACAGTATTACCCATCACATATCCCCCCACACATTATTGCCCCATCACATATTCTCCCCACACAGTATTGTCCCATCACATACCTCCACCACACAGTATTGCCCCATCACATACCCCCACCACACACTATTGCCCCATCACATACCCCAACCACACAGTATTGCCCCCTTTACATGACCCCCATCACATACCCCCCCAACAAAGTATTGCCCCCTTTACATGACCCCCATCACATATCCTTCACACAGTTTTTCCCCATCACATAACCCCCCTTTTCCCCCTACAGCACAGCCCCCACTCCTCGTCCTTAAAGCGGATGGTTCAGGAAAAAAAAATATTAAAAGCCAGCAGCAACAAATACTGCAGCTGCTGACTTTTAATATTAGGACACTTACCTGTCCTGGAGTCCAGCGGCGTCCGCAGCAGAGGATGAGCGATCGCTCGTCACCCTGCTGCTCCCCCCTCCATCCACGGTGAGGGAACCAGGAAGTGAAGCGCTGCGGCTTCACTGCCCGGTTCCCTACGGCGCATGCGCAAGTCGCACTGCGCCCGCCGATTGGCTCCCGCTGTGTGCTGGGAGCCGAGTGTTCCCAGCACACAACGGGGGGGGTGACGGGATGTCGCCAAAAAACCAGACTTTTGCCCGAGACTGCGGGCCGGAAGTGGTTGCAGATACCTGTCTTTAGACAGGTATCTGCAACCCCCTCCCCCCTGAAAGGTGTCAATTGTGACACCGGAGGGGGGGAGGGTTTCGATCAGCGGATCTTCACTTTAGGGTGGAGATCCGCTTTAACATTTCCATATATTTTTCCTCCCTTCCCTCTCCACTCCTACCTGTAACTTTTCAGCGCGGAGAGCAGGAGGCGGGACATTCGTCAAGTGAAGCCGCAGCAGCACTGGGCGAGGCGGGGAGACTTTTGGGCGAACTGGTGATTGGCTGCTAGGACCGCTTCCTAAAAGCCAATCACCTGCCATCCAACATGACAGGCTGCTACCTCTCTGGTCCCGTCCCCCAGTTCAAAAATGTCCCGCCTCCCGCCGTCCGCTCCTCTAACCAGCGGAGGAGGCTGGGGACAGAAGCGGATACTAAATGGCACGATCGCCGTGGTCCGGAATGAGCCCCCATTTATGGAGCCTCGCGGCCCCACTATTTGAGAAGCACTGCATTAACAGAACCACCATGGAGCCATGCAAAACTGCACTAGATTAACAAAGCATCAGGACACTCCAGTAAGTAGTACCCCATAATTAAAGGGGTTGTAAACCCTCATGGTTTTTCACCTTAGTGCATTCTGTCAATCAGCAAACCCCCGAGCCCCCATTATACTTACCTGAACCCGACGGGAACGAGCACACCAGCTCTGGCCGGTGTCTCGTGTCCTGATTGGATAGATTGACAGCAGCACAGTCATTGGCTACTGCTGCTGTCAATCAAACCCAATGACACGGGTGTGGGGGGAAGTCCTGGTTTCTGTGTCAATAGACGCAGAAGCAGGACACGGGAGTGCATCGGCAAGGGTGTCCACGAAGGAGATCGCTTCTCCAACGGGGCACTTGAGAAGAGGAGGAGCCAGGAGTGCCGCTGAGGGACCCCAGAGGAGGAGGATTGCGGCCACTCTGTGCAAAACCAATTGCACAGGGGAGGTAAGTATGACATGCTTGTTTTTTTTTTTTTTAAACCCTGAACCTTTACAACCCCCCATATTTTGATAAACATAACATATGATAAACATGTCTAAGCTAGATATGTAAATAACCTGTCACTCAAAGCAAGAAGAGAGAAACTGACTTGTTATTTAGACAGGTTTTTATCTGGAAGTCTGTTAATTTTCACTTCACAATAAAGAGGATTTCTCAGCGCTGGATTGACTCTGTGTGGCAAGACTGGGCACAAATGATAGGAAATCTTTTACTCTACATTATGACTTAAATGACATCCACTTTAAGGTAAGTGTGGGTGAGGATAAGGCAGTTTGAGAATGGGTGGTTGGGGAATGCAACCATGTTTCATGGTACACCCTTAAATATGGATGTTATATAAACCATGGTCTCAAAAGGTGAACTATACCTTTTAAAAAAATGCTTATAAAATTAGTTGGAAATTTGTACTCTCTGAAAAGACATGAAAGTTAATCGAGTGGGAAAGATTCTTACTTTTGGACTCTTGCCTTGCTATATGGAGTAACTGCCTGGATGTCATTGGCATAATGAAACACTAGTGTCATCTCTTAACTTTCCTGTGGCACCATTAACAGCTTGTAAGCGGGTGAGGTCATATGTTAGACTTGTGTTATTCTTTTCAACACACCATTATAAATGGCCCTCTTATGAAGCTCATTTGTAAGCAGTACTGCTGTTATAATATTAGTAAAAACCTGTAATTTGCAGGCATGCAGATCTATTATATTTTATTATTATTATTTTAGTTCGCTCACGGAAAATGCACAAAATACCCTGGTGACGCCTGTATGAAGTACAGGTCCCTCTCTCTTCGAAAAAGGACCAAGGGAGAAATTCAGACAAAGAAAAAAAAAACATTTACAAGGGAAATCTAAGGAAAAGGTTAGCGACCAACAGTGCACTAGCTTAAAGGAACCTATTTAGGAAATGAAAAACAAACCTTTACAATCCCTTAAAGTAGGGTTGTCCCGATACCGATACTAGTATCGGTATCGGGACCGATACCGAGTATTTGCGCTAGTACTTGTACTCGCGCGAATACTCCCGATACCTAAATAGAATACTTTTTTTTTTTTTTGAGTGCGGGGTGGAGTGCGGAGCACTCGGAGGGACCATGGCTGAACTCAGAGGGACCATGGCTGAACTCAGAGGGACCATGGCTGAACTCAGAGGGACATGGCTGCATTTGGGGACACGTGGCTGCATTTAAAAAGTATCGGTATTCGGTATCGGCGAGTACATGAAAAAAAGTATCGGTACTTGTACTCGGTCCTAAAAAAGTGGTATCGGGACAACCCTACCTTAAAGGGTCACCTTACTGCAGTGCTGTTTTCATGTCCTCATTGTTCATTTTTGCTTTGATGTTGCTGTAATCCTGCTCTGATCTCCACACTTCCTGGTTGTCTGTTTCCTTATAACCACAGTACTGGGAGCTTTCTCACTGTGGTCACTAATCGAGGAGGTGTGATTTACTGTGTGTAAACTGAAAGTAGATTGGGTTGAGGGGTTTTAGACAAACCATCACTGCCCTCTATTGGCTCTCTGGCTCTGTACAGGAAACCGCAGCAAAAACTAAACTAAAACTATAGGTTGATTTATATGATTGATTTTTATCTATTTTTAAACATTTATAAAAGGAATCAGTTAACTTTTATGTCTTTATACCCTGTAAACAGTCATTTCAGCCCAATTTTTTTTCTTCCTTTAGTGACCTTTTAAATCCTTATGCTGCTAGCATTGGTAAAATGGATATAAAATAGCATCATCATCTTTGCTTGTTTCAAACTTTTTTTTACACTTCTTCAGTTACTTCCTGGTTTCCATGCAAGGATGCTTTCTCAGATAAACACACCCTCTCTTGCTTGTATGCCTGACCTAAGCGCAGGTGGTCTCCAGGAAGTAAATGCTACATGAATCATCTGCCCTTACTAAAGATGGCCACGACAAGAAATGTTAGGGGGTGTTTTTCAAAGTGATTTCTCAAAAAAATAAATGGTGTTTTTGGTTTGTGGTTCTCAGATGGTATCAGTTTCAGGTATCGAGTACTCGTGCAAATGCTTAGTATCGGCACCGATATGGGTATCGATGCCACCCTAATGCACATGGATGAGCAAGATTGCTTTAAATATAAAAAATTAGTTAAATAAAATTTTTGGTTTGTGACGCTCAGATGAAGTGTAGTTCCACTTTAAAGAGGAAGTAAACCCTGATGGGTTTTACTTCCTCTTTGTTTCCCAGCAAAGGTAAATCATAATGGGCTACTATGCATTACATAGTAGCCCATTATTTGTCACTTACCTGAAACCAAAGCCTGCAATGTCCCTGTTTCCTCCCTGGCTGAAAGAGTCCATTCTTCACCCCTCTTCCTTCCGGGGCCGCAAACTCTGGCTCTGTGACTGGCTGGAGTTGCGTGACAACATGCTCATGTGCGTGGGAGCTGGCAGTCACAGCGTGCCCTTTCTAGAGTGCGCATGCTCCGAATACACCAGCGCATGCACGTTGGACATCTCCGTATGGGGAACTGTAAATATCTCCTAAGCCGTGTAGGTTTAGGAGATATTTCCAGCACCTACAGGTAAGCTTTAATCTAGGCTTACCTGTAAGTGAAAGTTGTCTGTAAGGCCTCGTACACACGAGGCAATCTATTTGTTCAAATCGGTCGGACCGACCGATTTGAACAAATCTGTCTGATAGGATTTTGGTTTGCTCGGGTGTACACCCGAGCAAACCAAAATCCCCGCCAGCAGACGGCGCGCTGACGTGGCAGCGGTGACGTGGCGGTGACGTTGACGCCGCCACATCACCGCACCAGGAAGTAAAACACTTCCGCGCATGCGCCGAATACATTCGGTGGCGGTGCGAGACAACATGTCTGCTGGTAAGTGTACTAACCAGCAGACATGTCGGGCGGATGGATTCCCACCCGATAGATTTCAAAGCATGCTTTGAAATCTGTCGGGTGGCCAAATCCGTCGGCTCGGCCGTACACACGATCGAATCTGTCTGCTGGGACGGTCTAGCAGACCGTTTCCAGCAGACAGATTTGATCGTATGTACGAGGCCTAAGGGTTTACAACCACTTTAAGGTACTCTACCTACATATACTACCTAGGTATATATCTTGGTTTGCAAAGGTGTTTGGTCCACCCAAAATGGATTTATATCCTTTTTGGCTACTGAGGAATATTTTTAAATTGCATTTTTTTTTTTTTGCTTCAGCTTTGAGTTCAGCTTTGTTTCAGTTCAATGTTAGGATTTATATACACTTTAAGTATGTCAGAAAATGAAATAAAATATTTGTATTGTTTCCATTAACAATACTTTTTTTGTACTGGTTTTAGCCTAACCTGCCTCTGCCTATTCCATATTCAAACACTTGGCTGAGCCCAATGTTAGATTAAAATCCTGTACATCATTTAGACTACAAGACCCCAGGTGTCCCTGGAGGCAAAGGCCATTTCCAAGTGTTCACAAGGCGAGAGAGAGGAAACAGAAACCCTGTGGCTGCACACTAAAGTGAAACTGTCTCCAGGTTGTCTGCAATTGACCTGTGACAGCCCAAGCAGTTAAACATGTGACCTGCCTAAGTGTGTATTTGTTGATGGAGAACTGCGATCCCTTGACTTCTGGCCATCTCGTGAGCTCAGCAGCATAGAGAAAGAATAGAGGCTGCCAAAACAACCAAGTCTCACAGTTCCTATTCTCTCTCTGCAATTACTATTTTATATCCTGCAGAGCTGCAGATTGCTGGAAAGTCTCATCTACAAAATGATGTCACATGAGCAGGCTCAGCTGGGACACTGCGTTCACTAGCCACATCCTGTTGTATGTCATCTCTCAGCAGAACTTGGCCTGTCTTGGGTCATTCAGACAAGAACATTAGCATTTTCCTTAAAGCATACCTTCACACATGAACTCAGCTTACATTCATTGGTTCCCCATAGTACCTGTTTTTTTTTACTACTCGCTGCCCCCCTACATTTATAGTTTCCTCACCCGGGCAAGAATTACATATGATCGGCCACTCCACAGACACCTGGGTTAACCAGGTCACCCCAGGACTACATATATCACATAAACCCCCTGCACATGATTGTAGTGGTCTAATCCCAGCACCTGCCACACACCCCATCCACAGCTGGAGAAACAAACACACCACACCTTGCTGCCCACTCTGGACTGGGAATGTCTCAAAGACAACTGAAAAAATAAACAAGAGAGGGTGCACCGGACTAGCACATTATCTTTAAAACCATTTATTCGGAAAATTATAAATGTATCTACTCACAGACAACATGATTGACACAGCACACCAAGGTTGCACAATCAGTTCATCCACTCCACTGTCTCCTGGACTTGGGGGGACATCACCTAGGATACAAATGGCTTGCGTTTCAAGGGTCATGTTTTCCTGATTTAATCTGCCTTGAGGAAGAGGGCACGACACTTGAAACACGCAAGTCATTTGGATCCTAGGTGATGTCCCCAGCTCCCCGAGCCCAGGAGCACATAGAGTGGATGAACTGGTTGTGCAACCTGAATGTGCTGTGTCAATCATGTTGTCTGTGAGTAGATACATTTACAATTTTTTTGTGCTAGTCCGGTGCTCCTTCTCTCGTTTGTGTTTTTTCACTTGTCCCAGAATGCTGCACCAAAGTATCCAATTTGCTAGAACATCTCTGCATGGGAGAGATCAAGGATGTGTCATGGTGGGGTCGGTTGTGTGAATGAGAAAAGGCTGGCATCTCAATTATTTGTTTCAAGATGGTGGTGCCAGACTGGATGTGGAGTGGTAGGGTGGCAGGTGAGAAAAGGACAGTGAAGGGTTTGCTGGGCCTGTGAGCATACTTATTCTGCATAAAGGAACATCATGGCTAAATGGCATATGGAAACAAAAAATGATGGGCATGGGTGAAGCTCCATGGGTCGAACGGCAAAACCCGACAGAACAACCTTTGCAAAAACCCCAGCCGTTGGTAGGGCATTGTATTTACTGAACAGCACATGTATGTTTGCTTGTAGTAGAACAATGAAATAAGAGAGTACCTGCAGCAAGTGTGGGAGCGTGGAAAAGAGCAATAATCTCATCGGAGTGCTGCCAGTCTATCATTTTCCAGTCAACAGGTTGGGGTGGATCCTTGACCAAATTGTACTGTTTCTGAAGTAGATGATAGTGATCTAGTTTTGCTTTCAGACAACAGAGTTGTTTTTGGTAGAATATGACACATGTGGAGGAACATTCATGGGCATGGATGAAGCTCCATGGGTTGATGAGCAACACCAGACAGAACGACCTCTGCAAAATTGACTGCTGCAAGTGTGGGAGCAAGTGTGGGAGCATGGAGTAGTAGAGCAGTGATTCTCAACTCCTGTCCCCAAGACCTTGGGGAGATGCAGACTAGAATACTGCAATCATTGAGCAGCAAATGATATCACCTGTGATGTATTTCAATTATCTTGCAAACCTGGCCTGTTAGAGAGGACATGAGTTGAGAACCACTGGAGTAGAGCAATAATCTCATCTGTGTGCTTCCAGTCTATTCTTTTTCAGGCAACATGTTGGGTTGGATCCTTGACCAAGCTGTACTATTCACTGCAGTAAAGGTTTGTGATCTAAAAATGCCTTCAGACAGCATACGTTGCTTTTG
The DNA here is from genome assembly GCA_029574335.1 of Rana kukunoris. Lineage (NCBI taxonomy): Eukaryota > Metazoa > Chordata > Amphibia > Anura > Ranidae > Rana > Rana kukunoris. Next base: position 664,318,919 of record CM056049.1, read on the forward strand.
GTAGAACATTGAAATTGGAGGGTGCCAGAAGCAAGTGCTAGAGCATGGAGCAGATTGACAACCTCATCGGTGTACTGCCAGTCCTTCATTTGCCAATCAGCAGGTTGGGGGTGGGTCCTTGGCCAAGCTGTACTTTGTACAGCAGTAATGGTTGGTGACATAGTCCAGTCATACATGTTCAATATTTTTGAACAATTTTCCTTTAAATTTACCAAAAAACATATAATATGAGGTTAAAACTAAACAACACTTTTAGTTGTATCCAATTAGGCAGGCCCTTGCACTGCATAGTTGAAGGTAAATCTAAAGAAAATTTTAAGAACATAGTATAATGTATGGCCAGCCTTAGATATGCTTTTAGGCAGGGATTTTGAGGTTGGAAGATTGGCCCAACCGCTTTAATATGCTTTGTCAGGTTAAGAAAGTTCACATGCTCAACCATGTATTTATCAGCTTTCTTGGAGTTTTGTTTTAATCATTCCCATCACATAACACTGCCAAAAAAGTCCTAGTAATAACATTACAGTTGTAGTCTCTATTTACTTCTGTGCGTTAACTCCAGTATCACCGGTCCCAAAAGACAAATGACTCCAATGACTGATTTTGCCTACTAAACTAGGATTACATATATGCCAGTAAATCCTGTTTTTTAGGGCACTGATAATGTGAGACCTAAACATGATACTTGCAAATGGATTAACTGTACCCGTTGCTTGTACCTTGTGAAGACTGTTTATCAAAGGGAATAAATAAATACCTGTAAAATAAGTATGAGAATGACTCCCAGACTGCACATTGGTTTGAATGACTTCATTATTTTAGATTTAAGTATAATGATTGGGAGGAACACTTCCAAAAATATGCTTTTTCTTAACCAATAACACCACCAAGATGCCAATTCCCCCTTTTTTTTGTTTATTTCTTGCCTCATTGCAACTTCCTCCTCATTGACCTACCTCTACATGGGCAATTCCCTCTTCAGTCTATCAAGAATGCTGCTATACCACAGTTATCAACCTCTCAGTGTACTATCCCTTCACTGACATCACTGATGCCTGAGTAAATGGCTGCTTAGTGACCAAAAACAACTATTGTCTCATGTGACTTTATAAATTATCTATACAGGGATGAAGGATGCCACTTAAGGCTCCAGTAAGTCCTTGTCCACTATCAGCCGTTGGGAGTGCAGGCAGGGAAGAATGTTAGTCCTGTGCATCACACAGAACCCTGTATGGATAGCAATAGCAACTTCAGCCTACATGTTATTCAGACCACACTCCTGAAGTGTTTTGCCCTGGGGGTGCCTAAGCCCCATGGGTGGGGTGAAATGCATTGGAAGCATGGCCTGGGATGAGGCTGCTCTTACTATCTGTACAGGGTTTTGTGTGATGTACAGCATTTGGTACTATCGTCCTTTCCCTGCTTACAATAAACTATCCAATATGTGCTGGCAATATAGAAACCGTTATTTTCCAAATGACATTGATGGCTTAAGGTCACCACAGTGCTCCTTTTCTGAAAGCCTAAAAACAATGTTGTGTATGCCACATGCTTCAATTGTGGATTTTCCAAAAAGCAAACACCAAGATGCCTGGTATCTGTCAAGGAGAAATAGCTCCTCAATGTGCCTTTCTAAGGCTCTATGCACACTGGCCTAAAAAAAAGTTGCTTCTACAAAAGTTTTGTGTCCTGCCTATAGAAGCAGCTCAATGTTATTCTGTGTGTGGCATATTTTGCTCTAATGCGTCTAAACTTTGTACAAAAAAGCGTTTTTTAACTTCCAAGAGAACAAATTTTTTTTTTTTTTTTTTAAGCCCAGTGTGCATGGAGCCTTAGACTAGTATTTTGTTGTTGTTTGGGAAGTGACCTCAGCATCTGTCACCCCCTCCCCCCTGTCCATTGAGTGATTAATTGACTAATGTGGGTTCTCTCTTCACAAGAAAGGCTCTTTACTTAGTCCTGAAGTCCGAAAAGTTAGGGCCCTAGTACCAAAAATGGCAGGCATCTTGTGCTTTATGCTGTTAGGCAGGACATTCGAGCTGTACAATATGCATTGTTGGGGAATAAAAATCTTCATCTGACTGCTTACTTGGCTTTATTGAAGTGTCATAGATGCTGAGCTTTTGCACTCAAAGTATTCAAGTGTAGGTTAGAAAAGGAATTAAATTCCTGAATGGTTTTCTTGGACAACACCACCTTTTTTTCGCTTTGCTCTAGTCTTGATAAATGAGCCCTTGAGTTCTTTACTGCCACTGAGCCAGGTTTAGCAGCCATTTCCAGGCACAAGTAGTATATGTGGCTTTGGTAATCTCTGTGAACCATCAATTCTGTGCAATGAAAGCCTGGACTGAAAATGAATGTGTAAGTATGTTCAGAACCTTCCATGTATAAACAGCCTTTCATCTGTCTCTTGTGTTGTCTGAATCCCATTCTAAGAGACGAAGAGTGCATGGGGGGGAAATGGAACATCTGCCTGTGTGCCAGACTCCGAGCTCTTAGCATTGGTATGACACAGGAAATTTTTGAAGAAGATTTATTAATTTTTTACATTAGTTTGCTCTCATTTGCTTTGACTCAACAGGCTCTTTATGTGATGCACACATCTGGAATGCTGTGTCGTTGTTTCATAAAAAAATACCGTTACCGGTCTTCCATGTTCTTTAGATCTTTTTTCCATCTGACTGCACTTACAGTGCAGAAAATAAGTATTTAAACACCCTGCTATTTTGCAAGTTCTCCCACTTGGAAATCATGGAGGGGTCTGAAATTGTCATCGTAGGTGCATGTCCACTGTGAGAGACATAATCAAAAAAAAAATCCAGAAATCACAATGTATGATTTTTTTAACTATTTATTTGTATGATACAGCTGCAAATAAGTATTTGAACACCTGAGAAAATCAATGTTAATATTTGGTACAGTAGCCTTTGTTTGCAATTACAGAGGTCAAACGTTTCTTGTAGTTTTTCACCAGGTTTGCACACACTGGAGGAGGGATTTTGGCCCACTCCTCCACACAGATCTTCTCTAGATCAGTCAGGTTTCTGGGCTGTCGCTGAGAAACACAGAGTTTGAGCTCCCTCCAAAGATTCTCTATTGGGTTTAGGTCTGGAGACTGGCTAGGCCACGCCAGAACCTTGATATGCTTCTTACAGAGCCACTCCTTGGTTATCCTGGCTGTGTGCTTCGGGTCATTGTCATGTTGGAAGACCCAGCCTCGACCCATCTTCAAAGCTCTAACTGAGGGAAGGAGGTTGTTGCCCAAAATCTCGCAATACATGGCCCCGGTCATCCTCTCCTTAATACAGTGCAGTCGCCCTGTCCCATGTGCAGAAAAACCACCCCAAAGCATGATGCTACCACCCCCATGCTTCACAGTAAGGATGGTGTTCTTGGGATGGTACTCATCATTCTTCTTCCTCCAAACACGGTTAGTGGAATTATGACCAAAAAGTTCTATTTTGGTCTCATCTGACCACATGACTTTCTCCCATGACTCCTCTGGATCATCCAAATGGTCATTGGCAAACTTAAGACGGGCCTTGACATGTGCTGGTTTAAGCAGGGGAACCTTCCGTGCCATGCATGATTTCAAACCATGACGTCTTAGTGTATTACCAACAGTAACCTTGGAAACGGTGGTCCCAGCTCTTTTCAGGTCATTGACCAGCTCCTCCCGTGTAGTCCTGGGCTGATTTCTCACCTTTTTTAGGATCATTGAGACCCCACGAGGTGAGATTTTGCATGGAGCCCCAGTCCGAGGGAGATTGACAGTCATGTTTAGCTTCTTCCATTTTCTAATGATTGCTCCAACAGTGGACCTTTTTTCACCAAGCTGCTTGGCAATTTCCCCGTAGCCCTTTCCAGCCTTGTGGAGGTGTACAATTTTGTCTCTAGTGTCTTTAGACAGCTCTTTGGTCTTGGCCATGTTAGTAGTTGGATTCTTACTGATTGTATGGGGTGGACAGGTGTCTTTATGCAGCTAATGACCTCAAACAGGTGCATCTAATTTAGGATAATAAATGGAGTAGAGGTGGACATTTTAAAGGCAGACTAACAGGTCTTTGAGGGTCAGAATTCTAGCTGATAGACAGGTGTTCAAATACTTCTTTGCAGCTGTATCATACAAATAAATAGTTAAAAAATCATAAATTGTGATTTCTGGAATTTTTTTTTTGGATTATGTCTCTCACAGTGGACATGCACCTATGATGACAATTTCAGACCCCTCCATGATTTCCAAGTGGGAGAACTTGCAAAATAGCAGGGTGTTCAAATACTTATTTTCTGCACTGTATTTAGGCAAGCTCCTTCCATTATGGGATAGAGTTGTGATATACAAAAGATGGGTGGCCATAGACAGTCTAATACATACACGTGGGGTGATTATTGTCTCTGGACCCCTAGAAGGTGGTAGTGAATAGGTCTGGACATGGACCCATCTCTTTCCTCTCCCATGGTTCATCTCACAGTTGGCTGAGTGTCATGGTAGATCCTACTGTTCATATGACTTGTGTAAATATGGGCATATGTTCCCTCACTTATCTCACAGAGCTACCTGCCTCTCTGAGTTTAATACTAAATTCAGAAGGATGTTCGCAGGAGCTAGAGTTTTATCCATTTACATCAATGAAATTAGCTTGAAAAAAAAAAAGTCTTCAGGCATAGTGGTTACTTGACACCTGAAACATTCTAATCATGGAAACCACAAGTTCTTAAACGAATCGTTTTCGTTGACCATGGCTAATATCTCCATATGCATGATATAATTTGATATGATATAGTTTAGTTCTGTAAACCATTCCTGTATTGTAAGTATCATGGGGGCTTCCAATGTCTAGGAATCAATGCCCTACCTGTCATAATCAAGAATAGGAATATTCCCTTTTCGATGTGCTTTATAGATCCTGGGATCATGAAAAGGAGAGCAACTTCCAGGGTCTCCGGCCATGCCTTACCCGAGATGAGATGGCTTAACTGAAATATGGCCGTCCAGTAAGGTTTGATCTTAGAACAAGACCACCATAAACGGAGATGTGTAGCACCTGGCTCTCCACATCTTCAACATTGATCAGTTATAGACAGTATGATCTTGTGCAGCGTAGCTGGGCAACGGTACCATCTAGTCAAAAGTTTATAATTCCTTTCTTGTGCCTGTGAAGCTAGAGTTAGTTTAAACGTGAGAAGAAATGCTTTACCTCTGAGGAAGGCGTGTGACCCAGTTCTGTTACATTTTAGTTTTTGTTTATGCCCTGACTAGGTGGAGCAGCCCTCTCTAATTGTTCTGGTAAACATTGTCATTAATGAAGAAAGTGAGGGAAGTTCAATATTTTATGGTTATCAGAACTGAGAGGAAATCTTTGTAAAGTTCTCTTTCGTCCTGTTGCATCTCTGGGATAGGAAGTAAAGGGACATCTCCCCAACAGGACAAAGCTAAAAGTATACTGAGGTTTTAACCCTTCCCTACTCTATCTAAAGATGAACTGAAAGGTTTTGGCTGTACGTATACATTAAATCATCCATACTGAACAAGGGTTTGGAGGAACTCTACGGTTCCTTGAGCTGTGGCTGGTTGACCCCCAGCTTATAATTCTTTAATATTTCTAGAGCCAACATTACTTGGCAGAGGCAGCAGCATGACACCAATGACCTTTTAGCTGTATGTAGGGGTGGCATTCTAATGACCACTGAAAGCAAGGCATTCTTCCCACTGACCAACAATGTAAGGAGCCTTCTTCCCAATGACCAGTGTAAGGGACATTCTTTGCACTGGACACCAATGTAAGGGGCATTCTTCCTAATGGACACCAATGTAAGGAATATTCACCCAACTGACCCCAATGAATTGCTTTTGCAAGAGTTTCCTGGATCTGAAAATTATTTTAAAGGTTCCTCTGTAGTAAAAAAAAGCTTGATAAAGGCTGTTTTAATCCAACAAGTGTTTTTTTCACTCTTGAGTAGTGCTGTGATAAATGCCATACTGTTCTGTAATACGTGATGATTAATAGGTACTACATGATAGCCAATTTTTCACCCTGGCAGGAACGGACATCATTTGGGTCTGTTTTCGTGTCTTTGTACTGTTTCATTATTGATTTTCAGCCACTGGGGTCTTGTTGAATTTTCTTTGGCTAGCCACATTGTGATTGTCAGCACTGATTCAATAAGCTAACTTTGAGAAAAGTTGGATTGTGGATGGTTGGTGTAAGGCATGTGGTTCAAATGAGCTGTTAAACTACATTTTTAATAGCTTTTGAAGGGGACAGACTGCCAAGCAGCTGGGTCAATTCCTTTTGGAGGAAAACAAGGAAGGCAATCTTTATTTTAACAGTGTCTTAGGTTTCATTTTAGGTTCCATAAACATTTGTTGGTGTTCCGTCTCCTAAGACCCTTGCAAGCCCTTGGCAGTTAAGCATGGTATCTACTGAACAGTGAATGTAAATATGCTCATAGTAGATCACCAGAACTTGGAAGGTGCCAAAGGAATTCCGCCAAGCAAAGTGGATACTGGATTCTTGTTATTGAATTGAAGAATGTTGCCTTGTTTTACTATAATAAGACCTGCCAATTGGTATGGTCCAGAAGACTCCTGTGTTAAGAAACACAGTTCTGATTTGTCATTCTAAACTTTTAGTTCTAACCTAGGCAAGATGTCAAGCAATTTTGTGCTTAGTTCTAACCTAGGCAAGATGTCAAGCAATTTTGTGCTTAGTAGGAAAGTACATTGTTTTCCAGCAGTGGCAATGCCATCCACTACTGTATCAGCACCCTGGAACACTTTTCCCTAAATCTTTTGAAGAATTAGTGTGCCCAGAGAAAATTCTTGGCCACTTAAGACTGAAGTTTAACTGGATTATATTTTGCCTTCCGTTTCCTCTCTCCCCTAATCATCATTTTAATGGAATTTATAAATAAAACCTTTCCATTTTCATTACATACCTAATTTTCCACCCAGTGATGTTGTTACTTCTCTATTCAATGTGGGAAGATCACGGCTGATGGGAATGGCAGCACCCTGTCTCAGCACTCCTCTTAAATGCTTGAACAGACAATTTTTTTGCTATAAAATAATGTTTATACCAACTTTTTCTTGTTCGTTCATCTTTTTTTGCATCAACTGAACTCCTTTAGCCTCTTTTAGTCACTTCCTGCCTATATGTACTCATTCCAATGTCAGCTGAACAACATATTCAGGATAGGGACAATCCATCTCAGCTGTTTGTAATCTCTACCGGACATGCATGTGACAGGGTGGCAAGGCAGGAGCACAGTTGGGAGACAATTGTCAACACATACTGTAGCAGAAAATGTCTGAACAAGAATTTTGAGGCTGAAAAGTTTTCCCATGCATTGGGGCTGGGCCTGTGCTGCACAGGTCTACTGCTTTTTTTTGTCTAGGGGGTTTGAGAACAGAGATATACTTACTCGATCCTCCCCACACAAGATCGGTTTCTGCGGCTCCTGCCCCTCAGGCAGTCTAGTGGTCTTGTGCAGTGAACAGTTTCTGACATCATCAAGCCCACAGCCCTGCTCTAGATGCGAGGACATCAAGAACAGTCCACCTCCTGGATCATGCAGGAGCGCTGTTTGCCAGTGGAACAGAGGATTGGGTTAGTATAGGCTTTCTACTCTCCCAAGGACAAAACGAGCAGTTGACCCTTGCAAGGCGGACACAGTCCCACTGCATGGGTTTTAATGGCAGGATCACCAGGTGCTATCCAGTAGAAGCTGCAGATTTAGGCTGGCCAAAACGGAGTGTCAGTTCCTGGTATTCGGAATTCTTCTGCCTGATATCCTTCGATCTGATATAGAATTTGTTGGGTGGAAACATTTTTGGGCCAAAAAGCAGCTGCCCCCATTGTGATGCATCCACTGTTCATACATTTTGAGACCAGTGGAGCTTCTGGTTGCCTGAATACAATAGCCAACAGGGGGATTAGTTCATCCACGCTGATAAGCTTGGATGGGGGAGTCGCATGATTTCTTTCATTCAACCCATGGAGCTGAACAAGTGAGAAATTACAGTGTATAGCCAACTTTGCAAAGATATGAAGTTCCAGTAAGGGCATTTAGATCTACTTTAGGAATTATTTTATGAGGCAATCTAGCATAATGATAATGAATAACATATGACCTGATTGTGGTAAGTTACTACTCCTTACTTGAAAGTCTAAAATGTTGCTGCCAACTTGCCAAGCATGTCCTGCTGCCTAGCTCTTTAGCTGAATGTTATAAAACAAAAATGGTCCTGACATACAAGAGCACACGTATTTATATGTACCGTATTTGATGTTTCTTGAGTGACAATACAAGTGGCTTTTGGTTTACTGCAGTTACACTAGATGCATGTAAGAAGATCTTCGCTCTTTAAACTCTGTATATGTCCACCACATCGGCAGTACAGAGCAGCTTCTGTTTCATAGAAAGAATTCCTCTGATGGCTTCATCCACAATGACAGACTTTATGCCAGCAGCTATTTAAACAGTTTACATCCTAACATAGTAAGACTTAAAAGGAGCTTTGCTTTGTTTATGATGGACTGGGAGCACAGAACTCTCCTTAGGCTGAATAAGGTTGTACAGTAGTTTTACGCAAGCGATCACGAACGGTCTTTGCCATTATAGGCAATGAGACTTTCTGAAATGTTCCATTTACTGTAGCAACACAACCATTTTAGCATTTTTCTTTTATTAATGAGCAACTCCAGGCAGCAAGTGAAAAAGTGTTCTATTTCCATCAATCCTCCTTTCCCTACAAAACTATATCAACCCTAAGACTGCAAAAAATTGGCTATTTGCTAGCCTTTAATCATCATTTGGAGCACTTTTCCTCCCACTGATGCAAGACACTATTCCTCCCACTGACACCAACATAGGCATAATTCCTCTTACTAACATAAACACCGGGTCATTATTTCTCCCACTGACACAAATGATGGGGCTCTATTCGTCCCACTGACACAGATGATAGGGCTCTATTCCACCCACTGACACCAACGATGGGGTACTACACCTTTCACTAACACCATCGATGGGGCACTGTTTCTCCCACTGACACAAATGATGGATCACTATTTCTCCCACTGACACCAATGATATGGCACTATTCCTCCCACTGACCTTAATGATGAGGCATGATTTCTCCTTCTAATGCCAAAGATGCGCTGTTACTCCCACTGATGCCAGAGCAATTTCAACTCCCAGTGGCCACAATATACCCCCCCCCCCCCGCTAAAGTCTGAAGGACAGTAAACTGGCCCCTTGTTTAAAAAGTTTGGAGACCCCTGGTGCTCCTCAAAGTAAAGGTGGGTTTGTAGAAGTTAACTTCATATTAGCGGTTTGGCAAGGGCTAAGGTTAGTTTTTAGTGCCAGGGTATGTTTTAGGCTTAATGCATACTGGGCTCAAAAAAACACTGCTTTTACAGGCATCTGGCAATTTATTTTAAGCCTGTAAAAGCACCTGCCAGCCAGCAAGACAAGGGGTGCGTGTAACTGCTGCATCATTGGAAGGTGGGGGTGAGTACAGACCAATTCAGGCCAAAATGCTTTGCACTGGACAGCCTTGCCCCACGCAGCCCACCACATAGACAAGCTAATTTGCTTCATATCATATGTGTTTTGTCTTGTTGCGTTGGTGTGCACTGAGAGTACCACACACTATTTTGTTCACAATGCAGCTCACCAAAGTGTGTTATGATACACTTTACCATTGGCCAACGTGCTGCTGTGCATTAAGGTGAAGAAATTGTCATTTGAATGCATTTCAGTAAAGTTATACAAAAAAAACATTGTATCCTGAAGCAGCAAAAAAATGTAACATTATGGAAAAAAAGTGCAGTACTTGTGCGACTTAGGTGACAACATTTTTAACCGCCTCACATTCTCTTTGCGGTGCTATCCCAATTTTTATTTTATTTTTTAAACGGGTTACGTGCTGACAGGCAGAAGCTATTCACATTGGAATTTTACATAAACAGTCCTGCTAGTTGTGTACTTAAGTTAAATGAGACATGCTGCTTTGATCTCTGTTCTCTCTCTGTGAATATAACTGGAGTCCAGCCAAGTTATCGAATGCACCATTTTAGGTCTTTGCTATATTGAGGGGGTGAAGAAGGATCTGCTGCGACCTCAGTAAACCGTGTGTGCGTTCCCGGGATCTGTGTACATTGAGATTGTTGAGGCCTCACCCATCAGGTAGAGTTTCTGTCAGCTGTTCTATAGTATTAGAGAGACAGGCCAGTTTCAACATGGCAGACACCTGCCTGGCGTGTATAGACATTGAGACTCTGGCCTTCCCTGAATGGCTTTCCTCACAGACTTTGATGTATAGTGATGACATTGTTGGAACATTGTGTGGATATGTATGTATGTGTTTTGTATATATATATATATATATATATATATATATATATATATATATATATATATACCAAAATAGAGCAAAGGCTTATCTAAAACTGGATTCAGAGGAGGCGGACTTAACCCTGCATGTTCTGGAATGAAGGAAACTGACAGATAAGCTGTGTAATTCCTAACTAGAGCTAAATATTGTGTATTGCATAGGTGCCATCTTGTCATAATCATTTCCAAGGCCATTGTTTCTGTGCCACAAAGAACTCTAGTTCCAAATTTTGATTTGAATAGGCGATTTTAATTAAAATAATGGACATCCTAGTTAACGAAGGGCAGTTGGCAGCCCTTGGCATGCATGCCTGTTACTAAGTTTTTGGCAAAGCAGCCATTTTCAGCCTCATGTGTGAAAGTGCCAAGCCTTCCAACCCTGGAATTCTTACCACACTTCATTCATGTTGGCACCACTTTGAAGCCCTTGGCTGTGGTAGTGGAGACAGACTCACAGCAACAAACGAGATGCCACATAACATTTCATGTGCCGAAGTCCCTCTGGTGCAAATTCCCCCTCCTTGTGTTGTGGCTGGTGTAGATAGCTTCACCGCCACTTTCAGCATGTTGCTAAAATGTAGGAACCACTGTGGATGGAAGAATAACTCTTACATGACCCAGTTTGAGGAATTATGTTTCTCATTTCTTCGAGTATCAGTACACCAAATTACTCGGCGATATGTAACTATCTCTGGAGAGCTTTGAGATCATTATGGTTAATAGTACGGTTCTTGCGTTTATCATAGTTACGGTAAATTCCTTTACATTTCCACAAAGGAACTGGTCAATCTACGTGGTCCTCTTTGGAATTTCCGCTTTGTAATTATGTTTAATGTGTTAATAAAGTTCACTTTGAACTGAATTGCGGCAAATGGTCTCCTAGGAACTATTGCTCCATCAGTATGTGAGCCATATGTGAATAACAAAGCTCAGACCTTACTGATTGTAAGGGCCACATTCTTTTAACATTCTACTCATGACCAATAAGACTATTATAAATACACAGAGATAAAAAGGAATATTCACTGTGATATTGGTGAAGCTCACAACATACAAATGCCTATATATATATATATATATATATATATATATATATATATATATATATATATATATATATATATAGGCATTTGTATGTTGTTAGCTCCACCAATATCACATTGAATGACCTATTGGCTTATCGGACATTTTCCCATTCTAGTTCCCTAAAGGATATTTTTACTTTTAGTAAAGTTATTCCTTAAATGACCCCATTACCCAATTACTTCCACCTCAAGTCTTAAGACCCTCATAGATGGATCTAATTTCTGGTGATTCCTGCTGAATCAGCGGAAATTTGAGCTGTTGGTGGCCTTGCACCACCATTTAAAAATCGACTGAGCCCTACTTGTTTGGCAACCCTGGCTTGACCATTTTCCTCCACCTCAAATGACCTCCTGTTTCTTAGAAGTATAGTTACACTTGGGTGGTATAGAACCCCTGGGGTATTCTGTCCCATTTATCCTACCCTTTCTTCCCCTCCTTTTTTTTTTCTGATGTTTTTGAAACTTAGCTCTCCTCCCTAACTTAGGCCAGGAGCATTCACTCTCCTTCCACCACCCCATCCTTTTTTTTGGCCAGGCCTCCTTTGGATGGATTTTCGTCCCAGGGCTGTTAGCATGGCTGTGGAATAAGGGGTATGATATTGCTCTGATTGCTCCGTTGATGACTTTCATTTTAGTTACTGTTGAAACGTTTATACATAACTGGGGTATCCTCTACTTTTTACAAAAGGGTCTTCAGTTAATTCAATACCTAAATCATACCTTATTGTTTTGTTGTCTTTAATGCCTTTTATCAAGGGTGGAATTTTTGTACAATTGGATTTGCACTATATGTGTACTGCTTCTTCTGTCAAAACTTTATTAAAACTTAAAGTGATTGTTAACGATTCACTTGCAAAACAACCCATTCAGCTTAAAATAGAAAGGAAAGGCAAAACATTTTTGTATAGATATAAAAAAACATTATAAATACTTTTTTTATAACCTAGTTTATAAGTGATCACCTTCCCTCACAGCACAGCTAGAGAACTGACCTCGAGAGTGTGCTCTCCTGCTTAGTGTGGTCAGTTTGTATTAGAAAAGCAGAATGACTAGCAGGAACACCAGAGATTTCATATAAAGGAAGCAATACAAAGAAAACAGGAGACTTTCTCATACAAGTACATGGTACAGCAGGCACATATCAGGAATATGATGTCTTGGGGTAACAAACACTTTGAGTAAAAGGAAAATCAACTGTGCCAGGTGGAAAATGAGCAGGCTTTGAGGCTGCCGGCTTCATTATCCTGTAGATGGACTTTGAAGTGTAACTTTAAATCCTTTTTACTTTATTGTTTTAATATTGTATGCTGTTTTTCAGGAGCTCCCACATTAGTCCTGAAATCACTTTGCAAATACATCACAGGCAATGCTCCACCAAAAGGCATCGAGTCAGTTGGGTTGATTAAGGGAAGGCAAATAGAATGTGCACTTTTCAAGTGCAATTGCAATCCTTTTTTTGTGAATGTGGTGAACCTTTACTTTATAATAAATACCCAATCGGGCGCAAGGAAAAAAAAATAAAACATTTTAGCTTGAACATGACTGGATAATGGAAATCAGCAGAGGTTTACTACATTCTTTAAGCTCTGGCGAAAATGAGTGCAACTGCGCTTGCAAAATGCACAGTCTAGTTGCCTTTAGTAAATCCACCACAGTGACTACCGTGTATGTGGTCAGGGCTACACACAGTATGGGAAAATACATCTTCTAGGACAACCCATGAGGAGTTAAAGGGATTGTAAAGTTTTGTAAAAATAACAAAGATGTCATACTTACCTGCCCTGTGCAGTGGATTTGCACAGAGCAGCCTAGATCCTCTTTTTTTCGGATCCCTCTTTGGTGCTCCTGGCCCCTCCATGCTGTTGAATTCCCCCACAGCTTGCTATGGGGGACACCTGAGCCGAGCCACTGCTCCCTGTGTCCATTCAAACACTGAGCCTTTTCTCTTCTCATTGGCTGACTGACTTTGAAAGCAGTGGGAGCCAATGGCACCACGTTGCTGTCCCAGCCAATGAGAAGGGAAGTCCCGGGCAGCCGAGACATTCCTACAACAACTCTGGAATAGAGAGGGGGCTCAGGTAAGTATTAGGGGGACTGCTGCACACAGAAGGCTTTTTTATAATAATGCATAGAATGCCTTAAGGTAAAAAACCTTCTGGCTTTACAATCGCCTTTAACTACTTGCCGACCAGCCGCTGCAGTTTTACGGCGGCAGGCCGGCTCTGCTGGGCGAGAGCCCGTAGCTCTGTCACCTCGCCTAGCACCCACGATTGCTCGTTACAGAGGGGAGAAATGCCTGACCATCTGTTTATACAATGTATGAACAGCGATCAGTCATTTCCCCTAGTGAGGCCACCCCCCCTACAGTTAGGACACACCCAGGGAACATACTAAACCCCTTTCCCGCCCCTAGTGTTAACCCCTTCACTGCCAGTGTTATTTTTATAGTAATTAATGCATTTTTATAGCACTGTTCGCTATAAAAATGCCAATGGTCCCAAAAATGTGTCAAAAGTGTCTGAAGTGTCTGCCATAATGTCGCAGTATCGAAAAAAATCGCTGATCGCCGCCATTACTAGTAAAAAATAAATAATAAAAATGCCATAAAACTACCCCCTATTTTGTAAACGCTATAACTTTTGCGCAAACCAATAAACCCTTATTGCGATTTAATTTTTTTTTACGAAAAATATGTAGAAGAGTACATATCGGCCTAAACTGAGGGAAAAAATATTTTTTTTATATATTTTTGGGGATATTTATTATGGTTAAAATTAAAAAATTTTTTTTTTTCAAAATTTTCGCTGTATTTTTGTTTATAGCGCAAAAACTAAAAATCGCAGAGGTGATCAAATACCACTAAAAGAAAGCTCTATGTGTGAGAAAAAAAGGACGCCAATTTTGTTTGGGAGCCACGTCGCACAACCGCGCAATTGTCAGTTAAAGCGACGCAGTGCCAAATCACAAAAAGTGCTCTGGTCTTTGACCAGCAATATGGTCCGGGGCTTAAGTGGTTAATTTAAAAACACAAATTCACAGCTGCTAGTGAGGATTTGTAGCAGGTAGTAAAGGGCCAAGTGTTGAAATAAAAATACATGCAATTGTTGTGTTATTATGCAGTTAATCCTGCCTTTGTTACAGAATATGTACTGCATGTTGTAAATCCCATTATTCTGCATCCTTGTAACTGTCAGGAACTTTTACCCGCTAAATAGAATCTCTGGTAATGTAAGAGAACACACATAGCAATGAGATACGGAGCTGCACATGACCCTAGCTATGCTTTGATATACAGGATCTTCATCACTTGCTACTATGGCATCAAACAGCCTTTCTATGTGTTCGGGGAGTTTGTGTTTGCATTGGCAGGGATTGCAATTTTCAGATGGGGCCCATTAAAATTCACAGTGGAAATATACATTGAAACCACCCAGCTGTTCAGGGAGACAGGTGGACAATCCAAACTGTTTTTTTCTTTTCAAAGATTTGACAGCACAGTTGCTTCCCCCTCCCAGAACCCAATACATTGGCACGTTTGTATGCAGGCTGACAAGCTAAATTAGGTTAAAGTGTTAATTTAGTGTAAACCAAGGCGTGTGTGCAATAATGAAATATTGTGAGGTTCGCTAACTTTATTTATTATTATTGTTATAGTAGTCAGTTTTTAGGTCACGCTCTGTGACGTTCGAACAACCCACTACCACTTAAAGTGGAGTTCCACCCAAAAATGTAACTTCCGCTTTTCAGTATCCTTCCCCCTCTGGTGTCACATTTGGCACCTTTCAGCGGCTATAGCTGCTGGCAATAATTGCGTGAAAAATCTGCCAGGCTGGTTGTACCCAAGTTGATTGATCGATCAACTTGGGTACAATCAGCCTGCCCATACTTGGTTTTGAATATCTGCCGGTACATGCTGAACCATCTAAGATTCGAACTATCTATGGCCGACTTTGGACTGGGTTCACAGTTTTGTGATGTGTTGCATTTCACGTTAACACGCTTTGTGTTAGGACAGGCTATCTATTTAAATGGACTGCCTAATACATTTTGAGGTATTTTTAGCCAAACAGGAAGTGAGAGGAAATCTATGCAAATTAAGGGAATCCAATGCCCCCCCCCAATGCCCTCATAACTAGTGTCCCCACTCAAAATTTTCAGGGCGGGTCTTAAACAGCAAGGGGTGTTGCCTTGGCAGGAAGGGGTGGGTCATATTTAAATTAGGGGGTGCACGAGTTTAGTCAGGCCTAGGGCAGCACAAAACCTTAATACACCACTGCTTATGGGTAACCATTATGGTTTTAAAACTCAGTTGTGTGGATTTACTAACGGCAAATAGACTGTGCACTTTACAAGTGCAGTTTCCCCAGAGCTTAGTAAATGAGTTGAAACATCACTTTGTAAAAAATACCCAATCAAATGCAAGGAAAATAAATAAAAAAACAGCTTTTGTGCTTGCTTGGATGATGAGGGTCAGCAGAACTTCCCCCTTTATTTACTAAGCCCTAGAGCAACTGTAATTGCAAAGTGCAAAGTTTTTTTGCCTTTAGGAAATCTCCCCAATATGTGCACACATAGAAAATGCAACATAGCTGCCATTTAAGGGTGAAAAGGGCCACACTAGACCCTTTTGTGAATTAATGTAATTTTGTACAGCAGAGATCTTTTTGTAGGATGTACTGGAATAAGCTGAACAGATAGCGGTAAGAAATGCTCATATTTTACTAGTAGTCATGTTGGAATTTTTACATAAACACAACATTCCATGACTGTCTGAAAGTAAAATATGAACATATTCCACTGGTAGCAATGAATGCTATGGGATATATGAATTAAAATAAATAATGATTATTTTCTGTGTCGAGTGCCTGTGATGAATAGGCAAATGAGTGTTTGGAAATCATTCTTCATTGTCCTCTTTCAGAAGGCGTCAAATAATGAATGTGGGCAGTGATGAGCAGTCAGGATAAGGAGCAGAGGGTCCACCGCAGGAAGCAGTTGGGAAACATTATTGAAAATTGGTAATTCACCACTTGGGATTCTGGCCGCTCAACGTTACATTGGTGGTAATATAAATATAGCCAGAGCTACTGAGATCTGCATTTCCCATCATAGAACAGAAAGTCCAGGTGTTGTGTTTTTCAGAAGGGAACAGAGGGAAAAGGGTAATTTCTTGGGTCTGATAACTTGGGTTAGTCTAAAATATATTGGATGTATTTTTTGTTATTTTACGGTAAATGGTTGAAACATTAAAAAGGCTTTGAACTCAAGGTGTTTGTTTGACTACATGTATTAGGCGAAAGGCAGATAAAGAAATTTGGTCAACCTAATGTGCAGATAATGCTGGCCAGTAAAGACGCTTTGTAAAGATCCTTTCATGCATGTGGTAATAGCAGCTACTTTGGGAGTATCTTTTCTCAACCTGGGTACCTCAGAGCAGCCTTTCTCAACCTGGGTTCCTTCAGAGTTGCCTTTGTCAACCTGGGTTCCTCCAGAATAGCCTTTATCCACGTGGGTTCCTCCAGAGCAACCTTTCTCAACCGGAGTTCCTCCAGAGTAGTCTTTCTCCACATGGGTTCCTTCAGAGCAACCTTTCTCCACATAAGTTCCTCCAGAGCAACCTTTCTCCACATGGGTTCCGCCAGAGGAACCATTCTCGACCTGGGTTCCTCCAGAGGAACCATTCTCGACCTGGGTTCCTCCAGAGGAACCATTCTCAACCTGGGTTCCTCCAGAGCAACCTTTCTCAACCTGGGTTTCTTCAGAGCAACCTTTCTCCACATGGGTTCCGCCAGAGCAACCTTTCTCAACCTGGGTTCCTCCAGAGTTTCCTTTCTCAACCTAGGTTCCTACAGAGTAGCCTTTCTCCACATACAGGGAGTGCAGAATTATTAGGCAAATGAGTATTTTGACCACATCATCCTCTTTATGCATGTTGTCTTACTCCAAGCTGTATAGGCTCGAAAGCCTACTACCAATTAAGCATATTAGGTGATGTGCATCTCTGTAATGAGAAGGGGTGTGGTCTAATGACATCAACACCCTATATCAGGTGTGCATAATTATTGGGCAACTTCCTTTCCTTTGGCAAAATGGGTCAAAAGAAGGACTTGACAGGCTCAGAAAAGTCAAAAATAGTGAGATATCTTGCAGAGGGATGCAGCACTCTTAAAATTGAAAAGCTTCTGAAGCGTGATCATCGAACAATCAAGCGTTTCATTCAAAATAGTCAACAGGGTCGCAAGAAGCGTGTGGAAAAACCAAGGCGCAAAATAACTGGCCATGAACTGAGAAAAGTCAAGCGTGCAGCTGCCAAGATGCCACTTGCCACCAGTTTGGCCATATTTCAAAGCTGCAACATCACTGGAGTGCCCAAAAGCACAAGGTGTGCAATACTCAGAGACATGGCCAAGGTAAGAAAGGCTGAAAGACGACCACCACTGAACAAGACACAGAAGCTGAAACGTCAAGACTGGGACAAGAAATATCTCAAGACTGATTTTTCTAAGGTTTTATGGACTGATGAAATCAGAGTGAGTCTTGATGGGCCAGATGGATGGGCCTGTGGCTAGATTGGTAAAGGGCAAAGAGCTCCAGTCCGACTCAGACGCCAGCAAGGTGGAGGTGGAGTACTGGTTTGGGCTGGTATCATCAAAGATGAGCTTGTGGGGCCTTTTCGGGTTGAGGATGGAGTCAAGCTCAACTCCCAGTCCTACTGCCAGTTTCTGGAAGACACCTTCTTCAAGCAGTGGTACAGGATGAAGTCTGCATCCTTCAAGAAAAACATGATTTTCATGCAGGACAATGCTCCATCACACGCGTCCAAGTACTCCACAGCGTGGCTGGCAAGAAAGGGTATAAAAGAAGAAAAACTAATGACATGGCCTCCTTGTTTACCTGATCTGAACCCCATTGAGAACCGGTGGTCCATCATCAAATGTGAGATTTACAAGGAGGGAAAACAGTACACCTCTCTGAACAGTGTCTGGGAGGCTGTGGTTGCTGCTGCACGCAATGTTGATGGTGAACAGATCAAAACACTGACAGAATCCATGGATGGCAGGCTGCATGAGTGTCCTTGCAAAGAAAGGTGGCTATATTGGTCACTGATTTTTTTTTGTTTTGTTTTTGAATGTCAGAAATGTATATTTGTGAATGTTGAGATGTTATATTGGTTTCACTGGTAAAAATAAATAATTGAAATGGGTATATATTTGTTTTTTGTTAAGTTGCCTAATAATTATGCACAGTAATAGTCACCTGCACACACAGATATCCCCCTAAAATAGCTAAAACTAAAAACAAACTAAAAAACTAAAAACTACTTCCAAAAATATTCAGCTTTGATATTAATGAGTTGTTTGGGTTCATTGAGAACATGGTTGTTGTTCAATAATAAAATTAATCCTCAAAAATACAACTTGCCTAATAATTCTGCACTCCCTGTATGTTCCTCCAGAGAAGCCTTTCCCCACTCCACTCCCATGGCCGTCATTTTGTACAAGTTTAGGAGATACTTACAGTACCTACAGGTAAGCCTTACTATAGACTTTTCTGTAGGTACAATTAAAGAGGAAAACTTTACTTCCACTTGAAACTTTTCAACAAAGAGTCACCCTTAAAATAACTTTTCAGTCTCTGGGAACCGCTGCTAAATATGACTATAGCTCATGATACATTAGTGTGATGGTCAGATTGCTCCTTACAATTGTGGACGTTGGGATTACTTACCCCCTTACAGATAACTAAAATAATAAATGGTGTCAGTGGGAACGTATCTGAGAGGCAGAAATTGGTCATTGCTCAAGGAACCCCCAGAAACCTCTGGAGGAACTATAGCGTTCCACGGGAACCCTGGTTGAGAAACTCTGCTCCAGAGGTTGCTAGGGGCTCTCTGAGCAATGAGAAATTTCTGCCTCTTAAATAAAAATACTTGACACCAGTGATGTTTTTTTTTATATCTGTAAGGGAGGGCGTTCTTCTCACTGACCACCATGCTAATGTACTGTAATTATGACCCAAAGATATTTCAAGGGTTCCTGTGTGTTAAAAAGTTGAAAAAGGCTGCTTTGGGTAACATCATCTATTATTATTTTAGGTACTTAGCGCCGTCAATTTACACAGTGCTTTACATATACAATGTACATTCATATCAGTCCCTACCCTCAAGGAGCTTACAATCTAGGGTCCATAACTCTCACATTCATATACTAGAGCCAATTTAAGCAGAAGCCAATTAACCTACCAGCATGTCTTGGAGTGTGGGAGGAAACCGGAGTACCCGGAGGAAACCCACCCAGGCACAAGGAGAACATGCAAACTCCAGGCAGGTAGTGTCATGGTCGGGAATCGAACCAGCAACCCTTTTTACTGCTAGACGAGAGTGCTACTCACGACACCACTGTGCTGCCCAGTGGTATTTCTGAGTCTTTCCGAGCATTTCTGAACAGTGGCAATTGGCGCTGGCTCGGCTCCGGCGCCCCCCCACCTCAGGTGAAAAACGGTACTGCACACCGCTTTGGCTTGAATCATGCTCGTTTTGCGAGACAACACTCGCAAACCGAGTTAGGATTTTTAAAAATACAGTGCTTGTATTGCGAACCGCTCGTTAACCGCATTACTCGCAATCTGAGGTTCTACTCTATACAGATGTTTGCTCATCCATTTGTTTTCTATTCTGTTCATTTGGTGGCATACTTTGCTTTTTCTATTCGTTTGTACATCTCTTTTGTATAAATAAAGATTAAAAAAAACAATGCTTATTAAATGTCTTGTTTAATGGTGAAAGTGCAAGCAGTTAGTACACATTTGCATTGGAGACAAGCATTTTTCTAACAACATTAGGCAGGTGTTGAAGCCGATGGAAACTTCCTGACTTTTGGAATAAGAGTCTGTAGAAAGACTTCCCCCTACAACATTTGGAAAGCATTATAGAAGTATCCAATGTTGATTTTCTAGAGGAATTGTTAACATAGCTGGTTGCTGACAGACGTCAAGAAAGCTTGACATGAGCTCGCTGAAAGTGTCACAAATGTGTGTCAGCACTTGAGAAACACGGGCTCTAATAATCGCATTGGTTTCAATCTAGTGCATCTTCCAATGAATGCCCAGCGGTGAAACAAATCACTTGTTTGTTGCTTAATGAATATTGGAGTCCCTCTTTATTGGAGTCATATATAGACAGTGAGTCCTATTTCCAAAGATATTTATCCCATCACTCTGGCTTAGCAATGTCAGATTCTCCGAAAGGTGGAGTTACACTTTAAAATTTATTGGACGATAACGATCACAGCAATAATTCCTTGTGTCACGATGCCTGCTTATTTCCAATCCGGTCATCTGAGAGTCTGTTACAAGCATGTGTATGTGCCAGCTTGTCTCTGAACATACCAGAGCCGCAGGATATGAGCCGCTATCTTTACGTGAAGGAGTTTTAGTTGCAGTTAAGCAGCTGATGTATTAAATATATACAGCGATAAGCCGCTGCATTAAAAGACAAGTTTCCGAGGGTAATTATGTTGACTTAACAATAACCTGGACTGAGTATCTATTAATCTGTTTATCTCCTTAGTAACATTAGTGTAAGAAATATTTTTGTTGTGTGGTTGGTTGTCTTAATTATTTAATTCTGTCCTCTGCTTCCTAATTGATGAGGTTTCTATTGCCACATGGTGCAATTAGCTTGTATTTCTTGTATATCGCAATTGTGGCAAGTTGTGATTGTTTAACTATGCATTCCTTTTTGCTTATGGGGTTGATTTTTAGTGGCACTCCAGTAGTGCCACAGAGGATGGCAGCTGGATGATACATTTGTGGCTTATGATGGTTAGTGAAGCATACAGCCACGGTTCGTTCTGGATAATAGTACCTTTTCATGGACGATCCAAAGACATGTTGGTAAGCTCCTGCCTAAATTAAGCAACTGTAACAGCTTCAACTCTTCTGAGAAGGCTGTCCACAAGGTTTAGGAGTGTGTCTATGGGAATTATTGACCATTCTTCCAAAAGCGTATTTGTGAGGTCAGGCACTGATGTGGACGAGAAGGACTGGCTAGCATTCTCCATTCTAATTCATGCCAGAGGTGTTCTATCAGGTTGAGGTCAGACCAGTCACATTCCACTCCAAACTCGCTCATCCATGTGTTTATGGACCTTGCTTTGTGCACTGGTCCAAATCATTTGATGGAGGGGGATTTTGGTGCGGGGTTGTTTTTCAAGGGTTGGGATTGGCCCCTTAGTTCCAGTGAAGGGAACACTTAAGACTTCAGCATACCAAGACATTTGGACAATTTCATGCTACCAACTTTGTAGGAACAGTTTGGGGGTGGCCCCTTCTTATTCCATCATGACTGCACACCAGTGCACAAAACAAGATCCATAAAGACATGGATGAGCGAGTTTGGGGTGGAGGAACTTGACTGGCCTGCACAGAGTCCTGACCTCAAGCCGATGGAACACCTTTGGGATGAATTAGAGCAGAGACTGTGAGCCAGGCCATCTCATCCACATCAGTGCCTGACCTCACAAATGGGCTTATGGTAGAATGGTCAAACATTCCCATAGACACACTCCTAAACCTTGTGGACAACCTTCCCAAAAGAGTTGAGCTGTTATAGCTGCAAAGGGTGGGCCAACTCAATATTGAACCCTACGGGCTAAGACTGCCATTAAAGTTTATGTGCGTATAAAGGCAGGCGTCCCAATACTTTTGGTAATATAGTGTATATTTGTGTATATGAGATTAGGACCATAAGCTGGCCACACACCAATAGTTTTTTTTTTTCATTAAACCTCCAGGCTAAACAAAAAAATAACTGGTTCCTCCACCCACGATATACAGCAAGGAAATGAATCTCCTGCTGCAGCTATTCCATTTGGCCAGATGATCCCACCTGCTGTCAAAATACCCATACAGCAGCTGTATTTGATCATGCAGTTGCTATTTGGCCCAAAATCTTCCAGCAGACTCCTTGATTGAACACTCGCCTTGAAGAATGAATCAGGGCCACTCACTGATCGAATTTCTGTTGGTTCCTCAGGAAGTTTGCATAGCCAGCTTTAAGCAGCCCATAGATTATGCAATATTATTTCCTTCCACCAGTGGTTGCTCAATTCCCCCATCAACACAGTGGGGGAATTTCTCCAACAATGCTATTGTGTTCTGCCGGAGGGGAGCCTTCCATGCTGGTGGAACACAATGTGGTTGATTTACTAAAAAAAACTGTAGCGTGCAATATCTGGTGCAGCTGTGCATGGTAGCCAATCCGCTTCTAACTTCAGCTTGTTCAATAAAATCTGGGGACTGATTGGTTTCTATGCAGAGCTGTACCAGATTTTGCATGCTACAGTTTTAGTAAATCAACCCCAATGATCACTGCTGGTTGTTATAGTTGCTAGGGTTGGGTCTATCAAATTACATACAAATTACTTAGTAGCTCAAAATGCTACTTGGTTCTGTATTTTCTAAATGGGGCGGTATAGGGAGGTGGGTAGGGTGTGAAATTAAGGGACAGTGCTGTGCTCAAAGGTGGGTAGGTGGCAGAGACAAAGGGTGACTCCGCTATGAGGAAAGATTGGAGGAACTGAATTTATTCACTCTTGAGAAGAGGAGAATAAGGGGGGATATGATCAACATGTACAAATATATAAGAGGTCCATATAGTGAACTTGGTGTTGAGTTATTCACTTTACGGTCAACACATCTCCAGATACGGTAAAGAGAAATAGTTCTACTATTCATAGCGTAGCGGGTGCTGGATTTCATTCTCTTTCCCACACAAGGAAATGAACACAAAAATATTGCTACGGGAAGCCATTCAATTTTATCTTCTTACATTTTTTGTATAGTCACCTACAATGTGAGTTTGATTGACTGTGATTGGCAATGCAGTGAGTCTTTAAGACTGTAATTGAAGTAAGCCACCTAAGAATTAATGTTCATAAACTGGTTCTGTCCATTTTTTATTAAGTGCCCTTCTGTAATCTTGGTTGGGGACTGGTGCCAGTGGGTCTGACGTGTGAAAGACAGTAGGCAGTCAAAGGGCAGCGATTCAGCAAACGCGCTTAAAAAAGGCGTATCACATTTCCACAAAGTGCAGCATAGGCGCATCGCACTATGAAAACCACATGAACTATCCAAATTCATGATCATGCAGTTTGCTAGCTCAGCTCTGACGAATATCTAAAATGTTGTCACTAAAATAAATAAAACATTGACAAAACACAAACCAAAAAGTAATTCCTTTACAATCAAGCCTACTAGCCAGAAACATTGACATTTTCTTTCCTAGGGGTACTCCAGTTGTCTTTTTACCTTTCTAATTGGGAATTCGGATGTAGCATTCTTCCAAAGTTGATATGAAATATAAAAAACTGCTAAGTGAGACAACTCTCCAGCATCTAACTGAACCTCAAATATCAATTTAAAATTTTTTGGGGCCTATTCAGATCAGTCTACTTGACTGCACAGTATAAAACCCAGGATCTTGCTGACAGAAGTTGCACTAATGTTGTTCAAATGTTGTACGCATGTATCAGGGCCGACATCACACACCCAACGCGCAGAGAAACATGCTGCCCTTTAGCAGATGTACAGCGCTGCCATATATTATTTAAGACCGCCACATGTACCTGCTGATGTGAACGTTCTCATTCCCACCAAAACCACAAATGGTTTGGTGCAGCATGGTTTTGCAAAAAGGTCTTTCTTTTGAGCGTTTTCAGACAATGAAATGAATAGGCTGCCCTACATGCAACGCGCGGGAACACGGACATTTTTAAAAAGTGATACTATTGCTGTATATTGTAACATTTTAGAAATGTATTCATGAAAAATATCCATGTGGTTGCTAAAAGGCCAAGTTTAAATGTGGGATATACAGTATATATCAATAATATATTAAAATTATAATAATTCATTGACTTTGTCATTCTGGTATCTACATGAATGTCTTCTTATTTTTTTGTAGGTCCTCCACGCATTTCAGACAGAGTAATTCACCGGCAAACTGTGAGATTGGGAAGGACTATAAAGCTTCTCTGCCCGGTAGAGGGCGACCCCCCGCCTCTTACAATGTGGATAAAAGATGGACGTTCAATCCATAGCGGGTGGACAAGGTTTAGGACTTACGTGCATGGGCTGAAGATTAAGGATGTTGAAAGGGAAGATGCTGGAAGCTACATCTGTAAGGCCACCAATGGGTTTGGAAGCGTCAACGTGAATTACACCCTCATTGTTATAGGTGAGTGCATTGGAATATATGTATTTTTTTGCTGCTGCCTATTCTCTTGCAGATAGAAGAACATACTTCTCCTACCTTAAAGGGGTGAGACTGTAAAACTGGGACTGGTTTACAATAATTTGTATTAATTCTATGTTCCTATCTGCGTAGACTTTCGGTAGTGCTAGTGATTAGGCATTGTAAGTAGTATGATAGACACAAGTATCCTAGGAAGCCAACAGTATCCACATTATACAGATGGTTGCTTACTTAGGTTGGGCATTAAATGTAAGTGGGGAAGGGGCAGCACAGTGGTTTAGTGGTTAGCATTTATACCTTGCAGTACTAGGGTCCTTGGTTGAAATCTAGGCCAGGAGACTGCGTGCATGGAGTTTGCATGTTCTCTCTGTGCTTGCATGGGTTTTTCCCAGGCATTCTGTTTTTTCCCCAACCTCTTAAGGCATGCTGGTTGGTTAATTGTCTCCTTTCTAAATTGGCCCCAGTATGTGTGTACAAACTGGCTTTGCACATGTGTTATCACATTCTGCATGCCGGACATAATCCTGAGCACTTGGGAAGGTTGAGGAAAGACCTGGCGACCTACCTCATAAAAGCCACCAATAAAATTCTATGGAATAAAGCTGCCAAGTGTATCAGACCTGATGCCAAGAAAGCTGATTCATATTTGGGGAAAGGCATTATCAAGGGATTAACTCAGCAGGAGTCTTGAATTACTGTGTTTTATATACCTGATAATGGATACCTGAATGGCATCACAATTGGTGTCAGTAATAACCTTGCAAAAGTGCATATATCTTTCCTTGAATAGAGCAGGAAAAGGGTTAGAACTTCTGTCACTACTGGGGAGATTTTCCTTACTTCCTGCTATAACAGGAAGTGATGGTAAACATCTCCAAGAGGGGCTCTGACAAAACCTAACACTATCCAAACCTAAAAAAATGTCTGGAGCTGGATTAACAAACCATAGGATCTGATGTGCCACATGTGTACCAGCATTGCTAAGTACCATATCTTTTCAATTAAAATAGAATCTAGCACATTGTTAATAGCTCATCACTATCGAAATGATCCCTTGTAGTGCTGAAAAATGATTTCCCTCTGAATGCTTTCAGATGTTTTAGAGGCAGGAACAGTAAAATTTCCATTCCCGGTGTCCATACTTCTTCCAGATGCTGTGACTTGTACCTTCTGGACATAGGATGAGCTGGGAGAATTAGGCCTAGAAGCATGAATAGACTTGATAGACTGTGGGCGGTGCGGGCGTTAGCGTTACTGCTGTTATAGCAGCTCTTTTTGGCCGCTAGCGGTGAGCTTTTAACCCTCGCTAGTGGCTAAAAAAAAATGGTTAATAGCTCGCGTGTTGGGGCGCTGCCCATTTATTTCAATGGGCAGTGTGTCTTGGGAGATGCAGGTTGCTCCTTGCAGGTTTTTTCCCCGTCCTGCAAGTGTCAGGAGATAATTTCACCAGAGTAAGCCTTCGTCAGGCCTGTGTCATCAGCCATTAACCTAAGCAAATTGCAGCGGTAAAGTAGAATTGTCTCTTTAGTTTTGGACTTACAGAATGGAAAAAACCCTGTTGAGTTTTATTTTGTTGGCTTGGGAGATTTTCCTTCACTTACTGTTTGGAAGCACAGCAGGAAGTGAAAGGGAATTCCCTCCTAGACAATTATTACCATCATTTTCTATTGGTAGGAGTGGGGATCAGACCATCAGAATAGAGAGGATTAGAAACAAACAGTAATAATATCCTGTCAGGGGTTCTAACTTTTCCCTACACTATTAAAAATGAAAAAAAAAAAAAAAAAAAACATACACTTTAAATGCATATCTTATTTTACATTAAAAAAGGAAAGAATTCAGCGCTGGAAAAATAAAATATAAGATGAAAAATATCAACACTAATGCAAGCCAGCACTGAAGGATCAATTCAAATAAAACGTCCCAAAACAGATTCAATAACATAAAGTGCAGCGCAAACATAAATTATACAAAACATGAAGTGACATCTTGCAATAAAATAAACATATAATACATACATAATACATATAATGATCAAAAGAGTCCATATAGTGCACTGGTGAATAGAGAAAACTGATAATGCTCCAATCCACTCGTGACTGCGTGCAAAAATTCCAAGATCAGTGACCCACAGGACAGATCCTCCACCAGATATTGAAGATGGCCTCTCACCTGAACTACTCGACCCAAAGCTAGGTCACATAGCATGAACACAAGCGCATCCAGATCTCATACATGGATAACAATCAACAGGCAGCTCAGCAATTCCCCAGATCCACGGAATGCAGGAAGATTATGCAAATACAGAAAAGGGAAAGACTAGTGCTCTCTGTATAGCAAAAAGGAGTCACATGACGTCGCCCGCGATCGCCGCCTCACGTTCGGATCTGTGTGCCGTTTGTGTATCTGGATACCTGGAGATCCAGGACATGCTGTATACCACACACTCTGCTGCAAGTGTCTGAAATTGTGAGTTTTTATACTTTGGTTTTAATAAAACATTTTGCTATACAGAGCACACTAGTCTTTCCCTTATCTTACATTGCCAATGGTTGGTACTGCCATCTGTGTGTCTGTTGGAAGATGTATCCCCAAATTTGGAGAATTTCCTTCCATTTGGCACTTTTCACCAGGATTGGTGTCACCATTTGTAGATTTCCCTGTGCTTTATTTTTTTTAGAAATCTATCGGCAGGACAGGAAATGAGGGTGCAATTCCCCAACAAAGGCAGGAAAAAATAAAATAAAAAATCCATAATAGTCATTCCAGCCAAAACAAATGTAATTTCTTGGTAGATACTAAGGTAGCCAATCCTAACCTGGGTTGCGTGGAACCCCAGTATCCTTCCAGAGGTTGCCAGGGTTTTTTTGAGCTGTGACTGATTAACCTTTCTTCTGATGATGCCCCGCATAGTGACAGGGTGAATGCCAATTGCCCGAGTCGGCAACATGACACAAATGTTTTTTTAGCTGTGTGAAATGCCGCATACACACGATCGGAAATTCCGACAAGTCCAATGTGAGCATTTGGACGGAAATTCCGACCGTGTATATGCTCCATCGAACTTTTGCTGTCGGAATTTCCGCCAACAAAAGATTGAGAGCAGGTTCTCTATTTTTCAGACGGAAATTCCGATCGTCTGTATGTAATTCCGACGTGCAAAAAACCACGCATGCTCAGAATCAAGCAGAAGCGCCAAACTGCCTATTGAACTTCATTGATCTTGGCTCGTCGTACGTCTGGTACGTCACCGCGTTCTTGACGGTCGGAATTTCAGACAAGATTTGTGTGACCGTGTGTTTACAACTCAAGTTTAAGCCAACATTCCATCAGAAACTAACACGGTTTTCGAGTGGCATAAGAGTGGCATTCTGACCACCAATGTAAGGGACTTTCTTCTCACTGACCACAAATGGTGAAATTTTGCCCACTGACTCCTAATGAATTTGTTTGAGCAGTTGTTCCCTGAACCTTAAAATAATTTCAAGGGTTCTTATGTGGTTAGCTTTGTAGACTTTTAATGGCCAATATACAATAAGGTACATGTTCAATTTTCAATTTATTTTATATTATGGAGAATTCCAAAGGAGTGGAAATCCTCTAGGAGTCAGGTAAACTTTTACTTATAACTGAAATCTCACTTGTCCTTTGGAGATTCCAGATGATAGGTCTTTAAAACCCTCTAGTTCCATTATCAGAAGACTTGTGATAACGGCCTCTTATAAAACATTCATTTAATGTCCCTCTGAGCAGCGACAACTGGGCTGGGCCTGTTATTTCTCTGCGTGTGTCTAACATATTCAGTAGTGAACCTTCTTTTGCATTGACAGGTTTTATTTGAAGTGAAGCCTTCATACCAAAGTCTTGTGCTCCAGTAATGCGTTCAGGCAGTGTGTCTGATTCCAGCGATTGATCTACGCTGGATGGGTCGGGTAAGCTCCTCAATGTTCTGTCCTGGCTTTTGAAGTCCGGGAGGATGCAAGGGGTCAAGCCATCTGATTTCATTAGTGGAGGTTTAAGCTGATGTTAAACAACCACCTCTCTAATTGATACCGGGCTGTATCCGCTGCAAACACATTACTAGCAAATTAGAAGATCTCTGATAGATCTGCAGGTTATGCAGATAAACAGATTGTTAATTGCTAAATTTGTTCTGTCCTAATGCAGGACTGTTATTACAGGTGATTGTATATTCGACAGGTACTATGGGGCAAATACTGTAATGCCCCGTACACACGATTGGATTTTCCGTCGGAAAAACCTTGGATGGTTTTTCAGATGGAATTCTGCTCAAGCTTGGCTTGCCCACACACGGTCACACAAAAAGTTCTCTGAACTTTGGCCAGCCAAGAACGTGGTGACGTAAAACACTACGACGAGCCGAGAAAATGAAGTTCAATGCCTCCGAGCATGCGTCGAATTGTTTCCCGAGCATGCATCAGAATTTTGCGCGCCTGAACTGCTACAGACGATCGGATTTTTTTCCATCAGAAAAATTGAGAACCAGCTTTCAATCTTTTGTTGGTGGAAATTCCGACAGCAAAAGTCTGATGGAGCCTACACACGGTCAGAATTTCCGTTCAAAAGCTCACATCGGACTTTTGCTGTCGGAAAATCCAATCGTGTGTACGGGACATAACAAATTTGGTTCCACTTTCAATCCT
Organism: Rana kukunoris; assembly: GCA_029574335.1. Classification (NCBI taxonomy): domain Eukaryota; kingdom Metazoa; phylum Chordata; class Amphibia; order Anura; family Ranidae; genus Rana; species Rana kukunoris. The sequence continues at coordinate 664,348,324 of CM056049.1, forward strand.
AGCATTGATAGCTGACCACATCTTTCAGTGTATGTCGTCATCAACATTCTTTAAAGTGTATGTTAACCCCAACAATGAACGTCTCTTATTTGGTCTAGTCTGTTAAAGTGGATCTCCACCCAACCACCTCTACCCCCCCCCCTTTTTTTTATAACCCCCGGTTAACCGGGAGGTGCAATATGCATATTTAGTTCAAATTTTTCAGTTTAAGGGCAATAAAAGGTGCCCAGATTTTTTTTTTCTTTTTTATGCTTTTAAACCTGTGTGGCTATTCACATTAAGTGTTTAGATCCATAGTTTATGAATAGTAATATGACCTGCATACTTATCGATTCTTCAGTCACATGATGCTGCAGCTTTGTATAAAGTAGTGCTTAACAAGGGCTCTGAATTCCGGGAGCCATGGCATCACCCGTGGGCTCCCATAGCCCAGCTGTTGTCGGTGCTCCCTGCTCTCCCCTGCAGCAGCCGCTAACCAATGCAACGAAGCTGAAGCTGCGGGATCATGTGACCGAACTGAAGTGGATTAAAAATAGGTAAGTATGCAGATCTTTTTTTTTATATAGGTTAGGCAGGATAGATAGTTGAAAGATGGGGGGGGGGTTTCTTTCACTGTTGGAGTCTTGTTTAATCATTGTCTAATCAGATGGTAACATGTGGCTGCTGGCATGGTTCTCTTTAAAGGATATTTTTATTTTCTTCCAATGTTTGACTTTGTTATATATGAAATACTAAGGATTTTAAAAAGGCACCATTCACCTTTTTTTACAACCCTTAAGGGAGCATTGATGGCAGCCACAAACACGCGGAAATTGTCTGTGTGAAGCCGTTTGTCAGACTGAAGTATCCACAATGTTGTTTTCTTTGGTAGCACTCAAGGCAGATTTGTGATGGTTTGCTGCATTTGAGTTGAAGGAAAACTGAACACAAATCTAGAGGAACCGTTGCATTTGGGTGTTAACACGCCTCATTTTTCAGTGTCTGAATTAAGAACCGTGTGTTGCCTTTAATGACCAGAACCTGCACTATCTGGGGGCTATGGACACCGCAGTCAGTTGTTACAAACATTGATCGACAAGGCTGTTCCCGACATGAGACAATATGAGTTCTATAGAAGGGTATTGCTTGCGCTCACCTTATCTCACTAATCCTTACCTTTCGGTAGTTTGAAAATTTGTATTTTACCATAAAATTAGAAGTTTCACCTTGTACTGCTTCCCAGTGTCCTCATAAAATATTTCCATAATTCTGGAAAATGGAGCTTATTGCAGAGACAAGCAGCAGTCATTTTAAGCCACAATTGCATTGAATAATTTTCAGTCTAAAAAAAAAAAATCCCCATTTGACTACATTTTAATCAAAAAGTCTGTACAACATTATTTACATTTTCTGTCTGATTGATGTTGATTTTAAATTGAAAATGACAAAAGTATAAAATCAAGAAATATCTTTCCACACATACACACCTTCAAACCCCATGTGATCAGAAACTTCCCAACCTGTTTCCTTAGGCTACATTCACACATGGCGGACTCCGTCGCAGTCCGTTTCGACGGAGTCCGCCAGCTCAGCGGGAGATCAGTTCGCAGATCTCTGCTGAGCCGACGGATGACAAGCTCCTCTCTGCTCACTGAGCGGGGAGGAGCTTGTGCAGCGCCGCTGTCTCCTGTGGATCGATCTGATGAAAACAGACAGCATGTCCGTTCTCATCAGATCTTACCTGATCCGATCCGCATGGACGGATGGGGACGTATCCCCCATACGTTTGTTTTTAGCGGATCGGATCAGGTCGGATGTCAGTGGACATGTCTCCGCTGACATCCGACGCTCCATAGAGATGCATGGAGCGCCCGTTCAGGTCCGCCGTCAAAACTGACAGACGGACCTGAACGGACTCAAGTGTGAATGAGGCCCTAAAGTGTTACTAAACCCAGGACCCTGCATTCACTATGGTCTTCCACAGTACACAGAACATGAAATGCAATTATTTTAGTTACTATAAACTGCTAAATACAATTGCTCATCAGCAGTTAGAGCAGTCTTGTAACTTTTATCAATGTCTGGTTAAATCTTGTAGGAGGAGATTCTCCTTTGATTGTCATATGAGGCTGCAGGACCCCTCACCCTCTGTCTAAACAGTGCTGATTGGCCCTGTGCTGATCATGTGCTGATCACATGCACTCTTTCAAGAAAAAAAAAAAATCTCTAGCAATACACATGAAACTGAGCATGTGCAGTTTGCCCCTAAGGCTCTGTTCTATCAGCAGATAGATTTGGAACAGTGGAATAAGGGGAGATTAAGACAAGCCAGGATCAAGCAGTCTGTTTATATAATGCAGAGGAGTAACCCACAGTGAGTATAACAAGCATGCCTACTGCATGTATGTACACATAGGGCCAGATTCTCAGAGGCGTTACGACGGAGTATCTCAGATACCCCGTCGTATCGCCTTTTTTTTTGTCTCGTATCTATGCGAGTGATGCTTAGCATCACTTTTGCATAGATACGCTTCTACATCCGACAAGTGTAAAAGCATTACACTTTCGGATCGTAGGTGTAATGACAACTCCGGCCACTAGGTGGCCTTTACGTTGTTTTTTCATTTGCATATGCAAATGAAGTAGTACGCCGATTCTCGATCGCTTTTACGCCGCCCCGTCGTCGCGTACGTCGTTTTCGTTCGCGTAAGGTTACCCCAGCTTCTATGTGGAGTAACCTTACGAGGTCCCGTCGGATGCCGGCGTGTCCCGTCGGACGCCATGTTAAGTATGGCGTCGGGTCAGCGTCGGCTTTTTCCGTCGCTTACGTCGTTTTACTAACTCGTTCGCGAATAGGGACTTGCGTAAATGACGCTCACGTCGTTTTGACGTCGGTTTCAACGACGCTTCCCGACGTGAGCTGGAGCATGCGCACTGGGCTTTTTCCCCGGCCGGCGCATGCGCAGTTCGTTCGACGCGGGGGCGCGCTTAATTTAAATACAAGCCGCCCCATTTGAATTGCGCGGGTTTACGCTTGGCGATTTACGAGACGCCAACGCAAACTACGGAGCAAGTGCTTTGAGAATAAAGCACTTGCTCTAGCACGCAGCGGCGGCGTAGTGTAAATGGCTTACGCTACGCCGCCGAAAATATATGAGAATCTGGCCCATAGATTTTACTGTTGGGGGTTTAGTAACACTTTCAGGTCTCATGCACACAGGGCGTTTGAAAAAACGAGCTGTAGAGACACTACCAACGCCAGGAAAAAGCGGCTGTACAAATGTGCCTTTAGTAGCTCTTTTCATTAGTGTTAATGCACGTTTAGCTGCACTAGCTATTAGCAGCGTTTTTCTGCCTCTATTCAAAATCAATGGTTCCCTATGAAAGCCCATTGATTTGAATGGAACTCGCGCCAGATGTTGGATCATGATGATACAACTTGTGGTGCGGCTTGTGCGCTAAGGATCTTGAAGGGAAACCCTAACTCCCAAAAAAAATATTGTGTGGGGCCCCCCGAAGACCACTTCAGACCCTTCATTCTGGTATGGATTTTAAGGGGAACCCCAATGCCCAAAATCCATACCAGACCCTTATTCGAGCATGCAGCCCGGCAGATCAGGAAAGAGGGGGGCCAAGCACCCCCCCTCCCCTCCTGGATCATACCAGACCACATGCCCTCATCATGGGGGGAGGTGCTTTGTGGCGGGGGGGCTCTGCGCCTGTAAAGAAAAAAATCACTATTTATACCTTTTTTGAAGCTGCTTCGGTCCGGTCCCACGCTGAGCTCTCAGCAGGGGCTTCGCTGTGGAGGCGTGTACAGAAGAGGCAACTGGTAACTGAAGCCCCCCAATAACTCTGTGGATAGTGTCACTTCCCATTCATTTCACAGCCGTTGTTGGCTGCCTCCTCTGCAGAGCTTCCACCGCTGGCAGAATCGCTTTAAAAAAGGTATGTATAGCGATTTCTTCTTTACAGGGTTAGATAGATTAGTCTTTGATCATGGATGCCTGTAGATTTAGAGATTTTAGTGCTAGGGTGGACTTACCCTTTAACAACTGCTCAGTGTCCGCCACCCCTCTGTGCCAATCCCTCCACTGGTTTCTGCTCACTTGGTACAAACATTGCAAAATATAAACACAACTTACAAAGCCATCCACAACTCTGCCACCAGATACATCACCAACCTTGTCTCAAAATATTGCCCAAACTGTCCTATTCCCTCCCACCAAGACTTATGGCTCGCTAGCTAATTCGTCACCTCCTACCAAACTTGCATTCAAGACTTCATTAGAGCTGCTCCCATCCTCTAGAACTCCCTATCCTAAATTTGACTCTATCGGCATATTTAGGTGATCCCCAAAAACCCATCTTTTCAGGGAATACCACCTCTACCTAACAACAACTAAACTTTAACTTTTTATATCTTCACAGTTATTACCTTTTTGTATCACATGAACCTTCCTTTTAGATTGTAAACTATCAACAGCAGGGCTCTCCTAACCTTCTGGTCTTAAAATTCTGTATATTTTAACTGTATTGCCTTTGTTTATATTGTAAAATGCTGGTGCTTTATAAATTGTGTATTATAATAAAGAAACCTTACAATGGGATTGTATGATGTGTGGGCACAGCTCTTACCCACATTCCCATCTCTGTAAAAAAAATAAAAATCCTCTGATTTTCACACAAAGCAGTTTAATGAAAAAAGGCAGTGACTTCGGAGAACAAAGCATGTAAGCTTGTAACCAGTAGTAGCGTTTAACAGGCTTTGTGGCTTACCACAAGATTTGGAATGCCAATTACTATACAAGAACTGAAATTACAAGTTCAGGGAGAGGAATCTGTCTCCTAACCAACAACAATACACTTCTTCAAATGGTGAAAAATAAAATAAAGCAGAGTTCAGCTTCCTAAAGAACAAAAAAATTTAAGTAACAAAAGCATTGTGGATGAAATAGTAGGCCTCAGAGGTTTAAATGAATACGCCTGGACAATATGATGACTTGTCCTGTCCTTTCTTGAATGACTCTCAAATACGACTTCCCTTAGGGACTGGGAGGAAATACGCATGTTTCCTATTAAGTTGTGTGTTCCAGGCTAACTCAATTATGTAAACCTCAATATTCAATCACACATGATCTATTAGTTTGTCTTCACTTGATCTAGAATACAGACAGATAATGGATGGATATTGCTGTGTAAATTTTGCTGGCTGAGCAGTGATTGTAAAGTATATGTGAATTCACATCAACCAAAGCGCATAGCAATACAGTAATATAGTAAAACATATAAACTGGGTAGGTTTGTATTTTATTTGTAATACTAATAAACAGAATTAGTATAAAAAATATATATAGTAACAAATATAACCTTTTTAGTATCTTGTTGTGGAGTTTTATTTTGCGGTCCTTCGGTCCCTCTTAAAGTAATTGTAAAGTCTAGTTTTTTTTTTTTGTTTGTTTGTTTTTTATTAAAGTAACAAACATGTTAAACTTACCTGCTCTGTGTAGTTGGTTTTGCACAGGGCAGCCCAGGTCCTCCTCCTCTCGGGTCCCTGGCTGGAGCTCATGGCCCCTTCCTCCTGTTGAGTACCCCTACAGCACACAGCTTGCTATGGGGGCACCCAAGGAGCTGCAGCTCTGTGTGTCTGTTCATTGCTGATTGGTTAACTGAGTTTGATTGACAGCAGCGGGACAGGAGCCAATAGTGCAGCGCTGCTGTCTGAGCCAATAAGGGGAGTCTCAAGCAGCCGAGATACTCCTGAAACATTGCTGGATCTAGATGGGGCTCATGTATGTGTTAGGGGGCTGGTGCACACAGAAGGTTTTTAATCTTAATGCATAGAATGCATTAATATTTAAAAAAAACATTCTGCCTTTAAGCTGGGTACACACTAGATGTTTTTCCTTTCAACTCAGTGGGCTGAACTAAAAAAATAAAAAATGTGATTGTTTTTCTAACACAAGCAATGTTAATGTAGCAACTTCAGGTTGATTGTCCCACCGGCCAGAACACACTGATCAGCCAATGGCTGCCCGCACTGATCGGATGTTGGTTTTTTAGCATGCCCGTTCAACAGAAGCCAGTGGGAACGGAGTCCCTGCACTTCACAGCAGGAACGCAGTTCCCTTTGCAGGACTAGAGCAGCCCGAGCCAATCCTTCACTAAGCGGTGATGCCCAGCTCGAGTCACTGTCAGGGGCAGGTGAACCTTAGTAATCCTTTATGTTACTGCCCGCTTCCTTACTTAGTAAAGGACGCAAATATTAGAAATATGAAATGCTGGGTTTTCATAAGCTTTATATTTCGGACAATTTCTGCTAAATCGGCTGAAATTTGGCCCATGGATGCCGTTGTCGGCACCAACTAGCCTGACAACAGTGGATTTTTTAATTGACTTTTTTCAAAGGAGCTGGGTTGAAAATGGTTGGCTGAACACTGACTGCTTCCAATTGGAGATTGGACTGGGTGCAAGCTGTGAGAATCCAGGAGCAACCAGGAAATGCTGAACCTTCAACAGTTGTCACTAGAACGGGTAACCCACCCCCAATGGAAGATGTCTCTACCTTCTCCTAAAATATTGAGTTTCCCATCACTTTTACAGTAACAATGGCCACCAGAACAAATAATGCAGGGACCCAAACAGCTATAAAGCCTGACAGGTTTTCTGAACTAACTAAAGCTAAAATGTTATTTAGAGATAATCTGCCAGTGGCTTTGTTTTATACACAGAGGGGCTTCTTGTTTGAGCAGATCATTCATGGAATGCATCACAATTTGGAAATGTAGGTAGAGCCTGAAGGCTACAGCAAATTGAAGAATCATGACAAGAGGCAAAGTAATTAAATTAACCAAGAAAAGTGGGTTACACGCGCAGCATGTTACAAATGAGATATTACTGGCCAAAGTGTCTCCATGTGACTTTTCAGACTATGAATGAGCTTTCCAATTGGATTTTGTTGAATTTTCCAAAAAAATTCTGCTAAAGACCGCTTTCTCAAATTATGATAATGTAGGCATCCTCTAGAAAAGGAGGTTGACTTTAGATATTTTATATTTTTTAGTGGTCTGGGGTGGTTTCTGCCACTTGGAATATTTGGATGGTGCCACTGTGTCTGTATGGCTGTTATCAGTTGACCTTGAAGTTAGGCCCTATCCGTTCATGCTTTATTTAATTATAGTTCCAGCCCTAATTCTGCCCCTGCTGCCCAGATGCTAACCATTCATAGAGTTCATTGATGCCATGTGCTGGAAGTGGGCAGCATGTTCCTTCTCCTTCCCCTGGCAAGTTGGAGATCAAAGGACTCACACATGTTTTCTCGTTGTCTTATCTGTGCGTGTCTTCCATTCCATACATTTGTTTTTCTGATCAAAGGCATGGTGCATGGCCTGTCACCTCTTGGCTCTAGAGAGGATGACCTCAGGTAATACAGCAGAGCTAACAACCATTTTGTGTTTGGTTCCCCTCCCTTGGGAATCGATAATGAGTTGTCTTTTTGTCCGTTTACCATCTTATTCATATAGTTCTAATAGATAAGAGCGCAAACATGTCCAATAAGTGTATTAATTGGACCCCCACTTTATGTCTTATTATTTTACTAGGGATCAGTGAGACCATCAGTACTTATCAATCTAAATAAAGTAATTTGCACTTACAAAAACACATTTAAAGTGCATTAACTCCCATACTATAAACTGGTCTTATTTGCTCCCTTTTGGTCTGTCAAATAAACCACTAAAGGTATTTTGTTATATCTATTATATAAGTGCAAAATACCTGGTGATCCCGCCAGAAATCTTGTGAGCTGATAACTTATTATGTTCTCTGTCTCATCTGACTGTTATCACTTAGTATTGGCCCCAATTCTCTCAACAATCTACCCTTTTGTCAAATTGAAGAGGAGAGGGAAGGTGTTCTGCAGTCCTGTCCTAGGCTGTTCCATAGATACAGTATCATGAGTGAACGTTGTCACCCTTAGACAGGAAGTGTGTTATTCGCAGGATCCTCAGGTGAAAATAAAATAAATAAGTCTAAATACAGAAAACAAATGCAGCCACCACATCTAAGGTCTAGTAAACTGCAATATATTAAATATATTACATTTGGGGGGGGGGGGGGTAAATACATGATAAGGATGTATTAAGAAATACAGTTGCATTAATTTGTGTATTTTTTTGTCTGACCAGAGTTCAGCTTTAAGGTGCCTATATTTACTGATTATCTATATTCCAGCACCATTCCGGAGGCTAGCTTTTGGACCCTTTCCTTGAGTTCTATGGTATTTTGCCATGCAAAAAAAAATATTGGCCTTGCTTATAAAAGCTAAATTTTCTTTTTTAAGCATAACATTTCTTGATTCTGGAAAAAAAGAGACTGTATTATTTGAGCCGTCCACTTTAATAAAATCTTTGAGAAATGTACACAAAGCTCGGTGAAGAACTATTTTAGAGTTAAAATGGGGGCTGAAAGCATTTCTCTGGCAAAATGTTCGGAAAAGAAGACTTCAGACTCAAAGTCCCGAGAGCACTGAAAAACTAGACTCTGCTTACAGTGAGGGCTGCTAAAGACATTAAGTTCCATGCAAACTTCCATCTAAGCAGTGAAGTATTTGAAAAAGGCCTACTTTGTTCTCAACTCCCGGGCCGAAGATTAGGCACAGGGCCTTTACTGAGGAAGGTGGATGATGACCCTTTACCCTCACTGCCGATGACAGATTTATGTACTTAAGTGCCCACGTCCTGATATATTTGTTAACGAGGGCCAGCATGCACCACTGCTGCCAGTATCTATTTTTATAAATGATAAGGTGCTGTCCATGCCGGAATGCTTGGCAAACCTTAGTTCGAACATCCGTGTTCAAGGTTGCCATGGTAAGCCCTTAGTAATACAAGGAGGCCTTCAATGAATTTGCCAAGTCCAAGGAGGCCTTCAATAAATACGCCAAGTTAAGATAAAAGTTAAGGTAAGAGTCAGCTGCTAATGTGATGTGTAATGCCAAATTTAGCTGTATGATATACAGTATTTGTGATAGGTGCTGCATTTTTGGTAAAACACACAGCAGCATTTTTTTTAGAAATAGTTGGGTTCAGTCACTTACAAGTTCTTAGAGTCTTTTGATGATGGTAGTAGCAAGATTTTCCTTTAATGTCTAGAACTTTTCTCTGGTTTATTGCATTCTGTTTTCTTTTTAAGGAGGCTTCACCCCACTTCTTGCCAGGTTATTATAACTTGAATCTTTTGGGGGCGTAGAGGCCCCTTTCACAAGGTTATATACTGTATATGTATCGTATGGTCAACACACCAGTCAAGAATGGCCAAAGTTGTGAAGGACACATAGGCCCCCCTTTTCAAGGTGACGGATATATATATCTTATGGTCAGCACATCCGCAGAAAACCACCAAGGCTTGAGGGGCACAACTTACAGTATATTGGTTACCTTGTGTACCTAAAACTTTGGTGGCTTTGGCTCTGGTGCTATAAGTCTTGCACCCAGAAATTGGCCAGGGACCTTTCTAAAAATCAACAAAGAAAGCTGGCACCACAGTATATTTGTTCTCTACAAGCATCAACCTTATTCAATGAGTATGCATGGTAACAGCCACAAAATGCGTTTCAGCCAATAATGGCCTTAATCATGACCATTTTGCGCCAGTTTATAAAGCCTATGTTTGTTGTGCCGGCTTTCTTCGTTGATTGATTTGTACGAGGCTTCAGCTGCCTTAGCCTGGGCACTGGTATTACAGTCATGGAAAATAGCAGGACGTAGTAGCATCTTTATGATTGTTGGGACTTTTGAATAATGGCTTTAAAAGGAGATTGGAGCTAGGGACTGAAGTATAAAAATGGCACTGATGAATAAGGGAAGTTTCCCTTTTAAATAACCGATGAATGATGGGAAGCAACCTGTGGCAACCAGTCTCCGGGCTTGTGGTGTTTTCACCAGTTTGAGAGCCTTCTAAAAAATTATTCAGAATTTATTAATAGGTACATATGAAGTTAACCTCCTTTTGACCTGCATTTAATGTGCTTCAAGAGGCTTTTGGATTCCTAAAGATTTTTAAAGTGAGTGCTGATGGAAACAGAAGCCCCTAGGAGCAGACCCTTAGGCTCCATTCAGACCTAGGCATACGCTGTAGCGGCGTATTGCGGCGACAAATCAATAGGCGTTTTGTCCCCGCGATTTGCGGCGACAAAACGCCTATTGATTTTTTGCAGAAGAGGTGAATTAACATTGCCGGCTATGCCCGTACGCCCGATACGCCTGAAAAAAGGGTCCGGGACTTGTTTGAGCTTCAGGCGTATGGGCGTTTGGGCGTTCGGCGTGGAGATGTGAACCATCTCCATAGCCGACAATGTTAATTCGCCCCTCCAGCATATCTAGGGCTGCTTCAGCGTCGGGTGTAGGGCGACAAAACGCCTAGGTCTGAATGGAGCCTTAAAGTTCTATGGTTCTAGTATAACCAGGAAAGGTGATTTCTTATGAGCCAGTGAGTTATGGGGCAGCAAACCTTTATACGTAGCCACTGAACACATTAAAAAATTCAGAACCCACTGGCATCTATTAAAGGCATATTGTGCCTTTTATACCTGGAAAGTCCTTAGCATCCCTGATGGACATCTTTCCCGGCTAGACTTGCCAATGCATTAATCCATAGTGCTGGACCATTATGTTTTTCCTATGAATACATTTTGTGTCCTAGTGTCTGAGTATATTAGGAACAATGTACAATGGAGCCGAGGGGTTTCAGACTTTCAGACTAATCCCTAGCACCTCATTCATATTGAGTTATATTTTTTTCCATTTGCAGTTCCTCCATAAAAACAAGGAAATTTAATTAAATAGGCAGTTAAAGATTCAGCAGAATAGACAACAATTTTTTCCATCCATTAAAATAAATGGAAGAAAATAAGAATATATAAAAAAATAAGGGTAACCTTCGCAGTAATTTTATTCTTTATTTGGAAATGCTGGACAAAGTATCGACGGTGCCACCACAGCCTCTTCATCTGCGTTGATAATAAAGTCTTTGTTGACTGTTACAAGGACATGGCCAAAGGTTACTTTTAGAATAAAACACTATTTTTGTCACATAATGTATGGTCATAATCATGTTGCCCTTCAAAAAACATCAGCCTTGAGGCTTGTTTTTGCAAATACAGCATATCAGACTCACATCGATAGTCGTAGACTGTTGGCCTCAAGGAGAAATAGTGTTTCAGAAGTATCAACTCGCTGCACTGAAAAATACTTGAGATATGGCTTAATTGATAGTGTCTGAGCAGTGCGCATTTGGAACTAAACTATTCATTGTGGACCTTGATGATTTACACAACTTTAAGACAGTCCCAGTCTTTAATAATGTTTTCAAATATATCATGACAAATGGTGGGATTTCAGATGCATTAAAATCCACTTGTATCCTACATAAAAGCAACGCATTATTGCAACTCTGTACAGTACTGGAAAGAACGTAATGCAGAGGTGTGGTAGCAGGCAACAATCACTGCATTGTGGAAGGTGGGAGTAATTTTCCAGACCACGTAGAAACGTGAAATGTGAGCAGGGGGCATCACAACACAGCCATTTACTGATTTATTTTATTTATTACAGGTGCTTATATAGCTGTGTTAGTTTTTGCAGCGCTTTACGGCATCATCTGCCTGGAGCTTGCATGTTCTCCATGCAAGGACCATACAGGAAAGTATGATTCGGTTTGAAGTAGACCATACAGAAAAGTGCGATTCGGTTTGAAGTAGACTATACAGAAAAGTAAGATTCGGTTTGAAGTAGACCATAGATAGCAACACGATCATGGTAGTTAATGGACATTTCATTGCCCATGCTCCAGGACATTGTATCTGCTTTTCCTTGTATAGGAAGATGGGGACCTAAGGAGAGACGTAGGATGGTGTATTGGGAAGGAGACAGACAATAAGGGCACCAAAAAAAAAAAAGACAAACATGGCCCGCAGCATAGAATTACTAAAACTCCCTGGTGCTCTCTGCTAAGAAATGCAAGGAATCTAACACAACCATGAGATGGCTCCTTTACAATCCTGTAAAAGAGTCCCAGAGTTTGTGTTTAACCTTTCCAAACAGCTGTATGTCTACAGTCGCCATTTTGTAATTTCTGACTAGAAATTAAGAAAGTATTACTACACAGAGGACAGGATGAAATGTATATGAACAGAGGACAGGATGAAATGTATATGAACAGAGTCCCACACACTTGGAATATGCAAACACTACACTTTTGGATGTCCTCAACCTTTTGGAAATAATAGTGCAAATGACTATGTTTCTTAAGAAAAGATTCCATCCGGCAAGATATTCCTGCCTTGTCTGCATGGTATTCAGCTCTATGAAGATTTGAAACTGTTCAAAAAATAACACCTTTCCTGATAGTAATAATAATAAACTAATAATGCTATGAGCCAGGAACGTGAGGTATAACCAGCAATTGGACCAGACCTTCTAAACCCTTTTACCTCTGAGGAACCCTTGAAAATGCGGGCATATTATTGAATTGCACAGCCAGCCACATTATAAATAACCTATTATATAAAATGTTATAGGGAATTACTGCAACGCTTACAAATGTTTTTAGGTCTCTGGGACCCCAACAAAAAAATTATATATCTACCGCTCACAGGGCATTAACCTGTTCAGTGGGTGGAAGGGGGTTTTAAATAATAGATCATTTTAACATTAAACAAATAATGAATTAAAAATTGTAGGTACCCCTTACTGTGATGGTTGGTGTAGAGTTGGCCCCTTACATTGGTACCCCTTACTGTGATGGTTGGTGTAGAGTTGGCCCCTTACATTGGTGGTCAGTGTAGACAGGAGATCCATCTGTCACTGCTCTCTTCTAAAAGATCTCTAGAAATCTAGAACGACATTGACTCCTCCCACCATCTTTGGATAAACCATCACCCCAAGCACGAAAGTAAAAAGCCTCAGAGTCATCTTTGACATGACTATGGACACACAAATAAGATCAGTGGTCAGCGGATCTCACTATCTTCTCCGCTTGCTGCGTAGACTTATCCCCTTCATCCCAGAAGAAGACACACAAGAGCAGTAGTAGTGGGAACACTAATTAATTCCAGACTCGACTACGCAAATTCCCCCTACCTAGGACTACCGAAATACCAGATGTTGCGTCTAAAACCCGTCCAGAACACTGCAGCCAGACTGGTAACAGGTAAAAAACCATGGGAACCAATCTCTCCGGTCTTGAGGTCCCTCCACTGGCTAGCCGTAAAGGATCGGGTGACATTCAAGACCATCTGCCTCACCCACAAATGCACGCAAGGAAATGCGCCGCAATACCTATGCGAGAAAATAAAACACCACACCCCAATCAGGCCCTACGATCAACTAATCAGAACCTCCTCCACATCCTCAAGTCCCGCTACAAATCTAAAGGAGAACGAAGATTCACAGTCCAAGGGCCATGGCTATGGAACGCTCTACCTACAGACATTCGGATGGAAGTGAACCATCGGGCCTTCAGGAAAAACTTAAGACACATCTATTCTGAAGCGTAGCTGGACGACGACATTGGATACAATGCCTTGAGGTGATTTCGTTTGCATTTGTACTGGACTGAACTGTTGAGTGGTGAAGATTTTAGCATATTTTGAATATCGTGTTTTTTTCCATATTGTCCTCTAGTCTCCTGATAACATCATTATGACCCAAACTCTTTAACAACCAAACCTCTTTAAAGTTTCTATATGCCCCCCATGGGGAGGCTTTTTTTTTTAAAAAGGAAGGGGCTCATCTGACTGTATGAACCATCAGAACCCTGACCGCTCCCTTCTCAGTTCTCATGCACTTCCACTCTTCAGTTTATCTTTGAACCATCACCAAGGCTAGCAGGAAATTGGACGCAATTTTCCAACCAGACTTTGGCTTAAGGTATATTTCCTTGTTAAAGTGATATCAACCTCTCTGGAGATATGATTCTGTCCGATTTTTGAATCTCAAAGTGGTACACTGTTTTGCTTGGAAATTTAGCTTTTTATATTGTAGGCTTGTAATTCTTAGGAATAACTCACTTAAATTTGCCAAGCAAGGGTCTAGTATACATCCTGGGTATGATAAAGTTTGAAACAAGAAATCATAAGTTATAATATAATAACTACAAATAATTGTAAAAAATTATAATATAATAACATTATATTAATTCAATAATGTAATCAATTTAAAAACACTGAGATTTGCTCAGTCGCAGAATTGTCGCTGTCATTACTTTTGTCTGATGACAAACTTTCCCACTAATCACTATCGCTCAATTCTGCAAGTGATTCTAATTTATTATTGCTGTTTTCTAGCGGCTCCCGAGTCGCTGCTCTGTGTGTTCATTCACAAATGCAGTGAGGCTTGGCCTCGCCCCCACTCTCTCCTCATTGGCTTACGGCTGTGATTGACAGTAGCGGGATCCAATATCTCAGCCAGTGAGGTGGACCTTGGAGAGTCACTGCTTTTGTGCACATCGCTAGATTGAGATGGGGCTCCAGTAAGTATTAGGGGGGTTGGGGTGCAGCACCATCTTTGTTCTGGTAGCACTATCTTTGTTCTGGTATCATCCAGGGTCAGTGCCTACTTCCTGAACTGAGATGCTGGGTCAGAGATAAAGCAATCATGTAAGTCCTGGTGCCTGTGCACTTCTTGGCTGAGATAGATCAGCCCCTGCTGCAGCCTCTCACCTTGTTATAATTTGAAGTCTGAACACTGGGGAAAAGGAGACTGAGAACATGCTTCCCTAGTCCTGCGGCAGACTGAAGACGTGATCTCAGCCAAAGTCACTGGATTGGAGTTTACAATGGCTTTTAGATGATAAAAGGAGGAGCTTTTCTTTAAAAAAAAAATGATGAGATGCATATTGTGACACGTTAGCCCTGGTTCACCCTATTGTGATTTGTCATGCAATTTGACAGTTCAAAATCGCAGGACAAGTCGCACCCTGTTGCCAGCAATGGAACCATTCAAATCTTTGCAATTGAAAAGGTTTCTGCACTACGTTTCTTTGACGATTCCATTGTGACTTGCATTGACTTCTGTTAAATAAAGTTGTAAGCCACAAAAGAAATGGCACATTAAAATTGCACTGATCGGCGGCTCTGAAATCGCGCTTTAGTAGCGCGATTTTAAAGCCGCACTAGTGTGACCCAGGGTTTGGATATTTTTTTTTTTTTTTTTTTTTTAAGTGTATTTTTTGTGCGTGAACTCGAGAGAGAGGAGCCGGACTGCAGGAGTTGGGAGTAGGCAGACCCTCCCCCCGGAGGCATTCGCCATCCTTCTCCATGCCCCTGGTGGCAATGGCGGGTGTGAAGGGGGGCCTCCCACTCACCCCGCCCTACCTGCTCCTCTTGGGAGCCCAACTGGGGCCCAACGGGACCCCAATGGGGCAGAGGGACTCCCCCTATGAGAGAGTGAGGGGGCCTAGCCCACCCAGCCAGCCCCATAGGTCCTTCGCCTCTCTTAATTTTAAGAGACCGCATGGCCAAAGTGCGTGTGTTTTTTAAACCAATTTCGTGTGCGTGCAAGTGTGGTGGTTTTTGGGGGGGGGGTGGGCGTACTAAGCACAGGCGTACCTTGCATAGCACACCCACCGGGAGCCGGGCTGAGACCACCAAACTCAATTCACATGTAGCCGAGACCGGGATCCGAACCCTTGGCTGCAGAGGTGAATGGCTTGTCAACGCAGTGCCAATCACGTTGAGCCACCACAGCTCCTTTCGAGCCACCACAGCTCCTTTATGGATATTTTTTTATGCAAACTTGTAAAGTTACAGGAAGGTCCAATGAAGGGCTCTGGAGCTGGGGAGTTTTAGTTTCATATGTGCTCAGGCTGTTCCTGAATTGTTTGTTATAGGATGGTAGAGATATAGAATATAGGCAGCAGATAAGCATCAAGCAGTCCATCTTGCCTGACAAGTCATGTTACTTATTAATGACAACTTCTTACAATTTTTACTAAGCTTTTGCATTTAAAAGCTTCAAGTCTGAATCACATAATTGTTCACTTCTTCGTAATCTCTGCTGTGTTCAGCAATGTCCCTACAACAACTACACACACAAAGCAATTCTATATAGACAATGTTCTGTGTTATTGCTTATAGGAAATGTATCACCAAAGGGCATCGCCATGCAGCAGTTTGCTAATCGGATAAACTAATCTGTTTAAGCCGGTTCTGTCAGTGTCGAGATGAATTTTGAACAGACAGCTACATACACAATTAAAATACAGTTTTGTGAGCTGCTTTACCTACCAAAGCCTTTGTAAGTCTTTTCAGCCAGTCTTGTGATCCAGGCACCCCTGCCAGGCAGCACAGCCAGGTTTCAGACTTCCATGCCCACCTTTTCCTTACCTTTGTAAGCTAATTCAGTCTAAGGCCGCGTACACACGATCAAATTTATCTGCTGAAAACGGTCCAACGGACCGTTTCAGTAGACAAATTCGATCGTGTGTACGGGCGGACAGACAGGTTTTTCCAGCAGACAGATTTTAAAGCATGCTTTAAAATCTGTCTGCTGGAAACCCCTCCGTCCGACATGTCTGCTGGTTAGTACGCTAACCAGCAGACATATCTGTCCGCACATGCGTCAAATGGATTCGACGCATGCGCGGAAGTGTTTTACTTCCTGGTGACGGTGACGTGGCGGCGTCAACGTCACCGCCACGTCACCGCGCTGTCTGCCGGCGGGGATTTTGGTTTGATCCTGTGTACACGATCAAACCAATCTATCCCAGCAGACAAATCCGATCAAAACGGTCTGTCATTTGTCCGATTTGATCGGATTTATTTCATGGTGTGTACGCGGCCTTAGGGCCACGTTGCTCTAGCGATCCTGTTTCTTATGAGAATTCTGCAGGGCAAAATAGGGAACTAAATACTTATCTACTTTGGCGTGTCAAGCCCTTGCCATCTTGATAAGCAAGGTGTCGCTACTTGGCTGGCAACTTAGATTCTGTGTGATGATTCCTTTAGTGAGGGGGGGGCAAACCCGGCTCATCAAGGCCAGTGATGAAGTGACCTATAGTGACCTATAGAAGTAGGTGAGTGTTTTATCCAGGGTGGATTTTATTTAAATCGTGATTTAAATCACTAGTAAAAAGGATTGATTTAAGTCATAATATTTAAAGAGCAACTGTCATCTCTGTTTCTCCTCTGACCCGCTGTTGGCTCCCCGACAGTCCCATTCACTTTAATGGGATGGCTGGTGATGCAGCAGTGACACAACAAGGTGAGGGATGTGGCGGCAGCAGGTCAGTGGATGTCCGCTAACAGGCACTGCCATGAAGGATCTGAAACGACAGGTGCTCTTTAAATGTAAGGACTTATTCTTGCTGGTAGTTAGAATCTTTAATATTTGCAAACAAAATGAAGGTTTCCTAATTAGAAAAATAAGCTGTCAGGTTAGTAAAACAGCGATATCAGGGCCAATTCAATCATACAGTTTTTAGTGTACATATATTTGCAAAACAATGGGATAAAAGAGTATTCCTGAACGTTGGTCTATCTCATGGTTACTGTGAAATTGTGTGAATGCATCAATGCAGTGCATGTTATCTCAGCTTGAAGAGCTTGGATTCATTGAATGAGTTTACCAAAAATGTAAATAATGCAGAATATACAGCCTCATGCTAACTAAGCTCAATTTCATGCTGAATAAACTCAATTTTTTCTTCTTTTTTTTTTATCATAAATTCTATTAGAAATTTTCACTGTGAAGGTACAAAACAAGGCCATTGGGTCATACACCGGCCAATTGATGCACATAGCCTTATGCATAACAGCGTACAACTCACGTGTAAATTGTTAATGTATCTTAAATAGGAAACTGTCTTTAGATAGATTTTTACTCCAAAAGTATGTTATTAAAATAAATTTGATAAAAATCTAAAAAATGTGATTTAAATGATTTTTTATCTTATTTTATTTTTTAAGATTTTTATTTTATTTTAATCCACCCTGATTTTATCTACAGATTTTAATGATCATTTCATTTTTCATTGAGTGAGTTCTTGGCAGAAATAGTAGCGCTAATGTGGCATTGGATGTAAGCTGGCCATACACTTAACGGGAGACCTGAACAAGAGAAATCTATCAATTTCCACATTCATGCAATACAGCACGGATGAAAGAATCTCCCCATCCAGCAATTGTATTGAGACAGCCGTCACCTGCGGCTGTCAGAATGTCAGATATGTGGTGAATGGAGATGCACCGCACTCCTGCTGTGAGCCGCTGCGCACTCCAGCGTGAACTCAGCCTATAGATATACATTGAATTATCCTGAGCATCAGGCTTTCCATTGGTTGGGCCATGAGTGACACCTGTCAGTGCTAGGCTCCCCTGTACTGTACGTATTACACCGCCTGCCTGTGCTATCTTTATCTCCATCTCACAGGATGACACTAGTTAAGCGTTGGTAGCCGGAGGAAATCCAGTGTGGAGGAAGTGGACATCCATTTAGTGTTTACTTAGGATCTCTTCCACCAATGACTTCCAGATGTTGGCTTTATTTGTCACACTTTGCTATGTTTGAGCAGTAAGACTTGGAAAGGCCAGTTTATAAATCAATTCTCAAGACTCATCTCGCCCCGATGCTTGCCAATATTTTTTCTCTTTTCTTGTCTCGAAAACAACTGACTCACGGAGAAATGCTGGGGGACGGCAAAGCTTCTATTGTGTATTTCTTGTGTGGACATTTCTTACATCTTTTAAGAAAGCGAAACAGTGTTATATAAGAACTAAAGTTAGACAAGAATGTTAGTGTCTTCCAATAAAAATATTTTGGATTTAAAAAAACTTCAGATAAAACTTTTTTTAGATTAGGGTTAGAACCTTTGTCAGGTTTTTAATGCTGTCTCAGAAAACGAGATTCCCTCTCACTTCCTGCTTTGTCACTGAAAATCTCACATGTTGGAATTATAAAACATTGGAGGTGTTAGAACGTGTCAGGTTTTGGGGAGATTGCCTCTCATTTCCTATCCTAAAGACAGATGTTTTCAGGGTGTAAATGAACGGGAAATTTCCTCAGTGGGGATAAATTAGTTGCTGGAGTTCAGCTTTAAAGTCATAGTAAAGGTTTAGTTAAAAAAACAAAAAAAAAAACATGTTTGACTTACCTGCTCCGTGTAATTGTTTTGCACAGAGCAGGCCAGATCGTACTCTTCTCTGGTCCCCCCACCAGCTTTCCTGGTTCCTCCCCCCCTGCGGAGTTCCCCCAGAGTAAGTAACTGGCTCTAGGGGCACTCCTGCATGCTCACTCCCGAGCCGCCTCTGTGTGCCTTATGGCTCCACCCCCCAATCCCTTCTCACTGGCTGTGATTGACATCAGCGCTCTCGCTGCTGTATCTCAGCCAATGAGGAGAGATAATCCCAGGAGAGCTGCTGCTTTCATGCACATTGATAGATTGGGCTCAGGTAAGTATTAGGGGGAACTGTACACTGATGCTGGCTTCACACTAATGCAAATTGGATGATAGGAGACTGTGACCGGCTGTGGTCAACATTGGAAAAGGGGTCCTGTGCGTCTTCGGCTCCGTTCCAGGTGCAAATTCAGGCAAAAATTCGGACCTGCAACCATATCCATGTGAACCCAGCCTAAAGTTTTTTTTTATCTTCATGCATAGAATGCATGAATGTAAAAAAACTTTGGATTTTATAATCAATTTAAAGGGAGACATTTGAAGCCCAAAAAATTGTCCTTGCAGTGCTCCCCCTTCCCACGCATTTCTCATTAAGTCTAGGGGTACAGAAATAAGGGGTAATGCTCACCTTATTTACATGATAACTCAGAGGGAAATCCCATATCCTGGAGGATCACTAAGAGGACAGTGCCATAGCCTGGGGGTCACCTTTTGCAAGAAAAAATTATAAATTTATCTGTATTAATTAAAACATTGTGCAATTGGAGTCTGCAAAGCTTTGTTAATCACGATCCACGGCGCAGTGCTCTTGCTCCTGCAGACTGCTCCCCAAGGTACAAACCTTCACTTTTGGGGCTGAAGAAAGTATCAGTGGACTACAAATGTGGTGATGCCACCACACTTGCTCCACTGAGAACTACAATCCCTCTGCCGCAGTGGCTGATGAGACTTGTAGTTTTTTCATTCACAGGTCTCCAGGAATAAATGACATAGCTGTGAAGTTAGAGCCATAAACAGTCATCCCAAAATTCATATAATGGCAAGAGCTGGAGGGGAGAAGAACCCCTGGATTCTGTAAGTTGGGGGTGGAAGGGATGCAGACTGTCACTATGTTTCCTGTTACACCCTAAATATGGGTGTAACATAAATCATGGTCAGAAAGATGGATTTACTCCTTGGAGGAAAGTATGGCATCCTCTTAAGCTCCCTTTAGACCTAACAAGCATATAACCCCTGCAGTGCTGATGGCCCCACTATAAGCCTAAGTTCACATATATGCGGTTCGGGAAACACTGCGATCCCTGCACGTTTCCTGCACCGAATTGCCTTTGCACTGTGTTTGTGATCCGCTGCGGGTGTCAATACAAGGTTAACATCACCCCAAAAGGATAGCAAACACTGTGCGGTTTGCCCACCCTGGATTGCATGGTACAAAACGATGCAATGTGGTTAAAGTGCGGCTCCAAAAAAGGTACCTGCACTTTTTTGGTGCAATGCCATGTGACATGAGCCCATTCTAAATGAATGGGCTCAAATCACACTGCACTGAATTGCACAGGAATGCAGTGCAGTTCCTGTGCAATTAACATGCGGGTTATATTTTGAACAGGGGCTAAGTGTTTCCACTGTAAGGGTTTTTGTTAAATCCATCTAGGAGTTGCGCTTTAACCTTCTTCATACCACCATATAAAAAAAAACAATGGGAGAGGTGGACGTGTTTTTCTGGAGCACCATTTAAAAACATTGCTCTGTTTGCTACTTCTTATTGTCATTAGTGCAGATCACAGGCATTGTCATTAGTGCAGATCACAGGCAAAAATTCCAGAGGCTGTCAGAGTGGCTCTGTGCCTTGTGAGTACTGTGATAGGCAAGAGAAGTTAATTGCCAAGCACAGTTGCACAAATGGCCAGTCATGTACCTCAACCAATCATCATTCACCAAATATTTAGGGCAGGAAACAATGATTTCTGGGTGTTGCATGTTGCTCTTTGTCTTATACAAACTATTATAGGGATATTGACGATCATTTATGGTTAACATTTTACCTAATTTTTTTTTGTCAGGGATCCAAGTTCCAGCCACAGGGAAAATGCTGTTGTTGAATTTTGGGTGGGGGGAACCTGTAAAAGGACACCATGCCGACCAGCAAGGCTGTGCACGCTGTGTTATAGAGAAGCGAAAGCCCACATGAGGCTGAGCCTTACCTCCGAAAATTCCAAGAATGTACACAGTGAGATTTTTTTACTTAAACAATGGAGCCTGAAATGACATAGATACGGGCAGTAAACTCTGGAAAATCTATCAGAGAGCAGCTCTACAAAATGATATGTGTATCTAAAATGGCTTATAATGAAATCATGTTGCAGTAAAAAAAAAAGGAAATTACTACCGTCTGTGTAAAAATATACTTTTTGTTTTCCTAACTACACCACACGTGCAGAAATAATAAATAGCCCAAGCTGTTTTTTTTTCCTTAGATTTTGCAGGGAATAATCAAAACCACTGCAGAGATTTCAGCTCACTTCCTGTCCCAGAGACCCAACAGGAAGTGAGAGAAAATACACTTTTAGGCTGTTTTCACCAAAATAGATGTCTCCATTGGGAGATTCCCCCTCCACTCCTGTTATAGCAGCAATCCTAGAAGTGTGAATCTACGATCTGTTTCTATACAGGACAAATGTAAAGAATACATCTTCCCTGTGCGGGAATAAAAACCTGACAGAGGTTCTAATCCCTCTCTGCGCTGTCCAAAACTGCTTACCACTTATACCTGGAACTTGCTGGAATTGACCCTGCAATGCCAGAATTTTTTACGGATTGCCAGGTCATTATCAGGAACAGTCAATTATTTTCATACAATATAAGATGATCCTTGAATGGATGAGAAGAAGAGTGGGTGAACGGCACGATCTCCCACTATGAAAACTGTACTATGGCCGGAGCTGGAAGTTTCAGTGCTGGACGTCAGCGGCATCTTCAGTACTCTCCAGGATGAATGAAAGTAATGCCGCGTACACACCATCACTTTATGTGATGAAAAAACTTAAATTTTCAAAAACCACGTTGCCTACACACCATTGTTTTTTCACAATGCTCTAGCAAAGCGAGGTTACGTTCACCACTCTTATCCATTGAAGCTCGCTTCATAACTAGCTTCTGGGCATGCGGGGGTTGAAAAACGTCCTTTTAAACGTCATTTTTTGCTACACACAGTGATTTTTTGTGAAACAAAAAACTACGTTTTGAAAAACGACACAAAAAATTGAAGCACAAGACATAAAACGACGTTTTCCCCCACACACGGTCATTTAAATTGATGTTTTTAAAAAGGTCGTTTTTTTCCATCACATAAAGTGATGGTGTGTACGCGGCTTTAGAGTTTTAACTAACATAGCACAACCCACACATGGTCCACCTATCTTTATCTATTTTTACATAGAAAATTTCACAAATTCCCATCCCGGTCCCACCCCTTAGAATTCAGCTTGAGTGTATTGCGCAGCCATGCTTTTGCATTGGTCTGTTGTCATTAGGACGTGTCACGATGGTGAACTGATGCTTTATAAAAGATTGAGAAGCACCTCACCAAGGTTCATGGCTATGGGGTTCTGGAGCAAAGTTCGAACCATAGAATTGACCATCTTTAAGGCCCCATACACACGAGCGGACAGATTTGTTCAAATCTGTCCGTCCGACAGATTTGAACAAATCTGTCTGCTGGGATTTTGGTTTGCTCGCGTGTACACACGAGCAAACCAAAATCCCCGCCAGCAGACGGTGCGCTGACGTGTCGGTGACGTGGCGGTGACGTTGACGCCGCCACGTCACCGCACCAGGAAGTGAAACACTTCCGCGCATGCGCCGAATCCATTCGGCGGCGGCGGTGCGGGACGACATGTCTGCTGGTAAGTGTACTAACCAGCAGACATGTCGGGCGGACACATTCCCACCCGATAGATTTCAAAGCATGCTTTGAAATCTGTCGGGTGGACAAATCTGTCCGCTAGCCCATACACACGATCGGAGATGTCTGCTGACCGTTTTCAGCGGACATATCTGCTCGTGTGTACGAGGCCTTAGAGTTTCTGAATCATTGGGCAGGTCCACTGTGTCTGTAGAAATCTTCTGATCTCTGTACATCCTGATACTGATAGGTCAGCTCAGTTTAAATCCATGTGTTCAAGTTGATCTTTTTTTTTATGTCATGGACAATGCTTCTACGCCTTATTCACTCAGGCTCTTGTAGAATAAAGTTTGGAGTGAGGAGCACCTCACCTAGGTTCATGAGTATGGGGTTCTGGAGAAAAATTCAGACCATAGTATTGAGCATCTTCCAGAGTTCCTTGACCATTAAGCAGATCTACATTGCCTATAGGCATGTTCATGTCTGTGGACATCCTTGAAACAAATAGGTCAAATCTTTTAAATCAGATCATTTTAAATCCATGTGTTCAAGTTGATCATTTTTTCATTGGACAATGCTTCTATGCTCAAGTATCTCCCCTATCGCCAATGTTATTCAACATCTATGTGCGTCCTCTTTTCGAAATTATCAGCAGCCAAAAACTGCTTTATCATTCATATGCAGACGACACGCAACTGTACTTCCGCATTTGCAATAAAAAGGATCACCACCTCAGTCTAGAGACCTGTCTCTCTTTGATAGAGGACTGGATGACAAAGAGTTATCTTAAACTCAACGGAGTGAAAACAGAACTTCTTCTGTTTCACGCCAAGCGCAGGAATCAATCGGCAACAACCTGGATCCCACCGCCCATTCTGGGCAAAATTATCACCCCTAGCGCCAAAGTCAAAAGTCTTGGGGTCATCTTTGACTCCGACATGACAATGAACGCACAAATAGGGTCAGTAGTCAGCAGATCTCACCATCTGCTGCGCCTACTACGCAGACTCACGCCTTTCATTCCCAAGAAAGACATAGCGGTCGTGGTGGGAGCGATTGTAAACTCCAGACTGGACTATGCAAATGCCCTTTACCTCGGACTCCCCAAGTACCAAATCGATCGTCTTCAAGTCGTTCAAAATACGGCCGCCAGACTTGTGACTGGGAAAAAACCCTGGGAATCAATCTCACCTTCACTGAGATCCCTTCACTGGCTACCAGTCAAAGACAGAATCACCTTTAAAGCACTCTGTCTAACGCATAGATGTATCCATGGGAATGCTCCCCATTATCTATGCGAAAAATTAAAAGTTCACAATCCCAATCGTATTCTACGATCCACCAATCAAAATCGGCTTCAGATACCGAAAGCCAGATACAAGTCCAAAGGAGACAGGAGATTCGCTGTCCAAGGTCCCAGACTATGGAACGCCTTACCAGCCAGCATTCGGCTGGAGGAGAACTACTTGGTCTTCAGGAGAAAGATTAAGACGCATCTCTTTTGATCTCAAAGGAGACAGGAACAACAAGCGCCCAGAGGCGATTTACTTCGCATGTGCTGCGCTATATAAGTTTTTCATTCATTCATTCATTTATGCCTTATTCACTCAGGCTCTTGTAGAAGAAAGAGTGGATTGAGGAGCACCTCACCAAGGTTAATGGGATTCGGGAGAAAAGTTGGGACCATAGCATTGACCATCTTTCGAGAGTTCCTGAACCATTGAGCAGGCTCACAATGTAGAAGGGTTAGTATCTCTGGATATCCCCGGAAACGGATGCATCAGATCTTTTAAATCAGATCATTGTTCAAGTTGATAATTTTTTCATTGACAATGCTTCTATGCCTTATTCACTCAGGCTCCTGTAGAAAAAGGTTTGGAGTGAGGCACATCTCACCAAGGTTCATGGGTATAGGGCTCTGAAGCAAAGTTTGGACCATAGTATTGACTGTCTTCCAGTGTTCCTGAACCATTGGGATCAGATCTTTTAAATCAGATCATTGTTTAGGTTGATCATTTTTAAATTTTTACATGGATGATGCTACTATGTCTTATTCCTTCAGGCTCTTGTAGAACGTTTGTTTAAAGTGAGATGATTTAAAAGCGGAAGTTTGTGTTTGTGTTAGTCATCTCGGAGTTTCAGTTGATTACTACAAACCCGGACAATCATGCTTCTTTACTGTACTTAACTAAATATATATATATATACACATACAGATTGCAATCTCATCTTCCTATCTTTCCCCTCCCCCCCTCGCATTCTTTTCTGGAAACAACAATATTATGACTAGTGCAGCTGCCATGTTGGAGGTTTTCACCGTTCAGGCAGCGTCACACATCAGAAGAAACGCACTATTGTGCAAGGCTGGTTTGAAAATGCGGAGAATTTTTAGGCCACAATGTGTTTGCACTAGGAAGCTGAGGGACTTGCTGGAATGCCGAGAGCGCTTCCAAAAATATTCCCTGCAATAGCTGCTTTTGGTTTCTAAGAGTTATTTTTATTGGCCCAGAGGCCCCGATGAATCTCAGTGATGTCATTCTCCCGGGTGTCGGGGATGAAAGCACAAAGAATGTTCTGTGGCCTTTCAGCAAAGCGGCCAACAGCTGAAGCAGCTCACTTTTGTTATTTTAACCCTCTCTGTGCCAGGGACTCAAGAACACGATTCCAGAGCAAAAGGGTCAGTTCACCCAACACTTGTGGATGCTGGAGAGTTAATCCACCAGACACTTTACCAGATCTCTCGAGGGGCTGTATTGGTGGGATGTTTGCATTCCTGGGACTACACACCTGTTGTGGTCGTTATAAACGATTCCCACTGTCCCTGCTGGATTTTTTATTTGTTTTATATGATGGAGTATGCAGCAGGAGGTGCTGGAGCACACAAAGGTGGCCTGGGGCAACCAAAACTCCCAAGTGGAGGGGTTAGGGATTATCTCAGGGGGCTCTTATGCTTGGTGCACACAATGAGAATATCGGAGGAATGATCTCCGTTTTTTTTTTTTTTTGCCAAAAAAAACAAAAAACAAATAAGTTACTAGAGTTACGAAAATTATTGTATGACAGAATACAACTTCCCACGATGATGCAATGTAATGTATTGAATTGTAATGTATTCATACATTTCTTGATCATAAGCATTTCTTCAGTCTACTTTCCCTTAATGTTCACCCTGCTACTTTGTAATTTTGTAGCAGGAAACAAACTGGATTATGGTGACCAAACATGAAACAATATGATCAATCAATTCTTTACAGAATCGGATAATACAATTGGATTTCTGAACTATTGAAAAGACACATACTGTGTCAAATAAAACTGATCAGTGTATTTGGAACTATTCTGATCGGTCTGTCTGAAAAATCAGATCATAGAAAAGTAGATAATTCAATATGATTGTTAAGCGTGTGTGGTGTGCGTTCATCAGGCAGTGCCACCACCAAACGCAACCTATTCAAGTGAATAGGGCTGAGATACAACTGCCCTGCGTCTGTGTTTCTGCCAGCTTGTGGGTGGATCCTGACTTAAATGTTGCAATCTTTTCTGAGACTGGACTGGCTCTGTGACGTCAGAAGACAACGGACTACAACCTGCTGTCTGCTGAAAATGAACTGCACTTCTGTGATCCACAAGAGAAGTACAGCCAAACATATTCTCAATTTGCTGCCATCCTTTATACGAATCGGAAACCTGGGGTGGAAAAAATGTGCAGCTGAACTGTGTTTTGCCACCTGCCAACCACCTCCCCCAAAGTATATGAACCCCCACCTTGTAAAACAAGCCATTCAGTTTAAAACAGAAATGAAAGGCAAAACATTTGTGTAGAGAGCTAAAAAAAACTTTATAAATACATTTTTTTTTTCAAGTGATCACTCTGTTTGTCCTTGCATAATGAGCTTAGAGAGCTGGAGGAGGTGAAACAGCCGTAAACTGGTCTTCCAATGGCTGGGGGGTTGTAGGGTCGTGTCAGCACAAGTATGCTCAATGGCCCAGATTCACAAAGCACTTACGCCAACGTAAGTGCAAATGTGTGCCGGTAATTGCAAATGTGCGCTGGCGTATCTGTGCGCCAGACACACAAACCAACATACACCTAAAAACTGGCCACCCTACGCCGACGTTGCTTACATACGCCGGCGTAGCGTGGGGGCACTTTTCGTCTGGACGCATGTTGCTGCTCCCATTGATTAGGCATTCAAACATGCAAATGAGGAAAATATGGCGATTCACGAACGTGTGTGCATGCTACACGAGGTGCGCGTAAGTTGTACGTCTGGCGTAAGGTTATTCCCCATAGATGAGGTGCAACTCGGCAACAGACATGCAAAGGTCTGCACCAGGGAACACAAGCCGGCGTATTGCGTTGGACTTGTGTCAGGCTGGGTGTACGGTAAGTTTGCGGCGTACATGGTGATCCGGTGTAGCTTAGGCAGTTGTGCCGGCGTGGTTGTAAGCATGCGCATAGGGGTGCTGTTTCATGCGTCAACGTCACGGCGCATGCACAGTTTGTGATACGCCGGGCAAAAAACACTGCACCATGCTCGGACCATCATTTGCATGGGGTCACGCCCACTTCCACCTACGCCGGCCTGCGCCTTCGAAAAATATGCCACGCTGACGCAGCTTTGGGAGCAATAGCTTGCTGAGTACAATGCTTGCCTCTCCACGCTACGTTGGCGTAGAGTACGGGGTTTGCGCTTCGGCGGCATAATATGCGCCCACTCTGTGAATCTGGGCCATTGTCAGCACAGCCATAAAAAAAACGACCACGTCTAAATCTACCATTACTGCTTTGGCATTGAAATAAAAAAGATAAACGTGTAAGGACTCATTGACAGCGGCAGAAAAAAAACACGTTTATAGACGCACACAGTGTGTAGTTTTGTGCACATCTATACTCAGCACTATAGCAATCAATGTGCCCATACACACAGCTAGGTCTACATGCCAAATCGTGTGCTGCGTTTACTAAAAGTAGGACACCGCTGCGTCCATGTGCAGATTTTGCGCATGTGCGCGGCTAGTAAAGTGTAGTCATTCTTTGGAATAAACAAAGATTAGTATGTGTCTAAACACAAGTGCATATTTTTACAAATATTTGCCTGCTAGCTCTGCCAGAAAGAATCTGCATTCGGTGCAGAAAATACGCATGTGCCCGTGTGAATAAGCCCTATTAGATAGAATTATTATAAGGACTTCTCTTTATTGCACACACGCATGTTTCTGTGCACAGACTCTGCAATCTTATTGCATTCACAGCCCAGTTATTTCGTCTTTTTTTCACGAATGGAATATTTCAATTTCCTGCAACCTGAAACGTCAGTAATACATGTGTTTGGATTTATAGTTCCAGTGCTCTGTATGCTTTCAGCGCAGTCTCCCGAGATATCCCGCAGGAAGGGTTAATCTGACGTTTTATTGTTTTCTTGTCCACTATGGAAGCTGACAAAGCGCACCCGGCACTGACAGACACACAGTGGCAGGAAATTGTAAAGGGTGTCACGGTTTCCATTCTCGTTCAGCACAAGCGGCTGTACCCTTCCATAAAGGTGAGATGATTTATGGCATGCAGTAAGTGTAGGTTTGAGTTCTGGCAGGTTTGAAGAGGCAAGCTTCATGATTTTTACATTCAGCTTTCAATGCTCATCACTACCGGGCTCTTCTATTAAAACAGGACTCCCCTTTTCCATTATGATTCCCACATGTACCTTGTATAGTAACTCTGAACTGATCTCGCCCTTGTTAACGTATAAGTGCAGTTTTACGATACAAGTTAAAAATATTATGGTATTTCACGTACCTGGTTGATTTAGGGTCTTCAGTGCCAAGAGCCGTAAAATTATTTCTGTAATGCACATGCCTGCAATTCAGCGTCAGAAAGCATGCAGAGCGAAAAGAAAATACGTTATGGGGAGCAGAAATACAAAAGTGCATTCTCAGCATTACTTTAGTTATGTACCCTCTAGATCAGACATCTCCAAACGTTCAAGTTTACAAATAATTGCGGGCTGAAAAAAATATTTTCTATTATATACCCATAAGTCTCCCTTACATCCAGGAGAACCCACATCCCCCCTAACATCCAGAAGAACCTTTCTGACCCCCCTCCTTACATCAAGGAGAACCTATGTGACCCCCCTCCTTACATCCAGGAGAACCCAGGTCCCCCCTTACATCCAAGAGAACCTATCTGACCCCCTCCTTACATCCAGGAGAACCCACGTCACCCCTTACATCCAGGAGAACCTATCTGACCCCCTCCTTACATCCAGGAGATATCATCAAAAATGCCACAACAGCCATATGTTTTTTTTGGAAAGCAGCTTAAATAAGTCAATGTTAGGGAAGGAGATTTGGATTCCGGCACAATTTAGACAGTCAGAAGTGCACATGCACATGATCACTCGGACATCAATGTTAAAGTGGATGGTTCACCAAAAACAAATATTAAAAGCCAGCAGCAACAAATACTGCAGCTGCTGACTTTTAATATTAGGACACTTACCTGTCCTGGAGTCCAGCGGTGTCCGCAGCAGAGGATGAGCGTTCGCTCGTCACCCTGCTGCTCCCCCCTCCATCCACGGCGAGGGAACCAGGAAGTGAAGCGCTCCGGCTTCACTGCCCGGTTCCCTACGGCGCATGCGCGAGTCGCGCTGCGCCCGCGATTGGCTCCAGCTGTGTGCTAGGAGCCGAGAGTTCCCAGCATACAACGGGAAAAGCCCGTCTTTTGCCCGAGACTGCGGGCCGGAAGTGGGTGCGGATACCTGTCTTTAGACAGGTATCTGCACCCCCCTCCCCCCTGAAAGGTGTCAAATGTGACACCGGAGGGGGGGAGGGTTCCGATCAGCGGATCTTCACTTTAGGGTGGAGATCCGCTTTAATATGGGATACAAAAAGGAAAAATGGGGATATAATTCCCGATTAATCCCACTTTACTATACAGATTATTTTCCACCGGGGAAAGTAAGTTTGTTCGGTAGTTGGATCAAAAAAAAACAGACGCAAAACTAAGGGATATACTAAAAGACGGTAAAATTTGTACTTATCAGGAACTAGGGGAAAAATAAAGAAATGTTTGATCTGAATGATTGGCGATATTTACAGCTGAAACATTTTGTGGAATCCCTGC
The DNA here is from genome assembly GCA_029574335.1 of Rana kukunoris. Taxonomy (NCBI): domain Eukaryota; kingdom Metazoa; phylum Chordata; class Amphibia; order Anura; family Ranidae; genus Rana; species Rana kukunoris. The sequence continues at coordinate 664,378,506 of CM056049.1, forward strand.
CTCATCCGATTAGGCCAGAGGGAAATTTGCTTCCATTAGAGCGCCTGTGTTCAGTGCCGTACGGAAGCGGCGGGATCTCCCCGATCTATAAAATCCTGATGGGACTAAAAAATCTGGAGCCACCTCCGTATATTAAAAAATGGGATGAAGAGCTGGTCACAGGCGATACTGAGAAAGATATTGGGAAAATATTAAAGATGGTGCATACCACATCAACCTGCTGTGGGCTGATTGAAATGAATTTCAAATGTCTATCACGATGGTACATAACCCCGGATATTGCACACCACTATCACAGGGAGACCTCCAAGTTTTGTTGGAGGAACTGCGCGGAGCCCGGGACCATGTCACACATTTGGTGTCACTTTTTTACAACTATAATTCTAGCACTTTTTTTGTATTTTTGTATTTTTTCCGAGTCTGGAATAGGCTATTTACTTTTATACACATTCATAGATTAAACAAAGCTACGAAGCAATTTCCTTCTATGATGCGAACTTGGATGGAGACAGCGAATGAACGCAAAATTGATTAAGTCTCCTGATAGAGTTCTCTGAGGTGGAAAAAAAAAAGAAAAAGAAAAAAAAAAATGTACCATGTTTTTATTGGTGATGTATACACCTGTTTTATATTTGTAATAACATTTGATAATCTGTGCACTCATTGCCTCCAAAGTCCCACCAGGGGGTACTTGTTGTTTTTTGTCTAAATACCAGGGATGTTGGCAGCAATACATGGATTACCTGGGGGTTCAAGGAGTTAAAGCATAGAATCTATGCCGCCTGTTAAATGCTCTCTGGAGGGCAGTTTGAACATGGATCATTTTCGGAGACCAAGGAAGGGTCAACGAGGCCTTGTGGATTTTCCCTCACTTCCTGTCTGGTAAAACATTGACACAGGAAGTGATGGTAAATCTCAGTAACGTAGTCTTGCATAGTGGTAAACAATCAATGGGATTTTCAATCCTCCAAAAAGTTGTGAAAAACATTTGGGCTCGCTGTAAACTTTAATGTCACACCCTCCCTGCACAGGCCGGACAGTAAAAAACAAAGGATTTCCTCTTAGAGAATTTGCCGGATTTTGTTTACAGCATGGCCGAACTTCCATTGGGATGCTGCAATTATGACTACTGATCCATTAATACAGGCGGACAGAATAAATGGTCATGTAGTAATCATCATTCACCCGCAGCCTCTCTTCCTGGCAGGAAAGACAGATTTCTGCTGCCTGGTATCTTTTTTAGCTCATTCTCCCTAGATAAACGTCATTATTCACATACCATGTGCATTACAGAGAGACGTTTTTTTTTTCTTTCTGCAACCTTTTAACATTTCTTCTCTCCATTCCTAAATAAAAAACGCGGTCTGACTTCTAGTACGGCTACCGGAATCTCCCACACATTGTTGTTTTTGGCATTGGCATGGTTTGAGGCCTACAGCGGGATTGGATACGTATCAATTAAAGGGGGTCTCACAGGATGAAAGGACATGTACTAAATTATAGATGTGAAATGTTATGGCTTGCGAAGGTACAAGATGGGGCCACGGAGGCGATGGGTGTGAGGCTGTAGAGAAGGGGGGAGTAATTGGATATTTCTCTAGGGGAGGTCAGATAGAGTTGGGGGCTGAGATAAATGGTAGAGTGTGAAGAGAAGTAATTAATAAAAGGGGTGAAAAGTTTAAATGTAAGGCATATGGCTGATGCAGTTTGTTCGATGGCACAGGGGACATAAAACTTCTCGACTTAAAGTGGACCTGTCACCTTTTATCCACATAGGAAGCCATTTTGTATGCCTTTTCCATATACACGGCTTCTAAGGAACTTTTTAAAGCAGTAGTAAACTGTACATTTACGTTTTTCCCTACAGGTAAGCCTATAGTAAGTCATACTTGTAGGCATGCATATGTAGAATATTTACTATGGCCAGAGAATGCCAACCCGGGTGAAGATGGAAGTACCGGGAGCAGTGACAGCTTGGCGCTGCGATGGAGGTTAAGATCATCATAATATGCTAGCATGCTTTGCATATTATGGCACAAACCTTCTGGGGGCCCTTTAACCACTTCAATACCAGGCTTTTATACCACCTCCATACCGGGCCTATTCTGGCACTTCTCTCCTACATGTACAAATCATATTTTTTTTGCTAGAAAATTACGCAGTACCCCCAAACATTATATATGTTTTTTTAGCAGACACCCTAGGGAATAAAACGACAGTCATTGCAACGTTTTATCTTGCACGGTATTTGCGCAATAATTTTTTAAACACCCTTTTTTTGGAAAAAAAAATTGTTTCATGAATTAAAAAATAACAAAACAGTAAAGTTAGCCCAATTTTTTTGTATTATGTGAAAGATTATGTTACACCGAGTAAATAGATACCCAGCATGTCATGCTTTAATTATGCGCACACACATGGAATGGCGGCAAACTTCGGTACTTAAAAATCTCCATAGGCAACGCTTAATTTTTTTTTTACAGGTTACCAGTTTTAATTTACAGAGGAGATCTAGTGCTAGATTTATTGCTAGCACACGCGGCGATACCTCACATATGTGGTTTAAACTGTGTTTACATATGTCAGCAGGACTTACGTGTGCGTTCGCTTCTGCACGTGAGCTACCGGGGACAGGGGCGTTTTAATTTTTTTTTTTTTACTTTTATTTATTTTTTGACTTATTATTTATTAATTTTTTTACACTTTTTATCCTTTTTTTTTTCACTTTTATTCCTATTACAAGGAATGTAAACATCCCTTGTAATAGGAAATGTGTGTGACAGGTCCTCTTTAAGGAGAGATGCGGGGTCAATAAGACCTCACATCTCTCCTCCAGGCTGGATGAGATCGGTGAAAAAAAATTCACTGATCTCATGAATTGTTGCTTACAGCCACAATCGTGGCTTTGTTTACTTACAGGGACCCGGGCGTGATGTCATCACATCGCGCCCGGGTCCTCCGACGGTCATAGAGATGACTGGTGACCATCTGGTCACCAGTCATCTCTATGCTTCCTGCCGACGCCGGACGATTCGTTCTCCGGGCCCCCGAAGGCACAGGAGAGGCCGGAGAAGCACCGGATGGCGGCGGGAGAGGGTTGTCCCCTCCCGCGGCCTGTAAGAACGATCAAGCGGCAGAATCGCCAGCTTAACAAGAGGATATCTGAATGATGCCTCTGGCTGCAGGCATCATTCAGATATTCACCCGCAAAGCCCAGGCCGTCATTTGACGTCCACTTAGGGTGGGAGATCCCATCTCTGGACGTCAAATGATAATAGTCTGGTATTGAAGTGGTTAAAAAAAAAGATCCCAGGGATCTGTTCACAAAATTCCCTGCTGAGTGGAATGGACGTCACCCATGTGACGCTACTTGCTTAGAAATACCTGCTATGGGCTTACATCAGAGGGTTGCCAGGCTGCCAAGATTCGGTTCTCCATAGAAAGAAAGCTAAGATTTCAATGCCTCTGCTGTTAACTTTGAATTTCTCCATGGTGCATATAGATACAGGGGTGAATGAGGGCTTTGTTTAAAAGTGCTTTACTGATTGTTCAGAATATGTAAATACTTTAACGTGCTTGATCTGGCACATGATTAATTTAAAGCGTATATTAAAATTTAGAGATTGGGTTTGAAGATGCTATTTAAGGTTGATTTACTAAAACTGGAGAGTGCAAAATCTGGTGCAGCTCTGCATAGAAACCAATCAGTTTTTTTTTTGTCAAAGCTTAATTGAACAAGCTGAAGTTAGAAGCTGATTGGCTCCCATGCACAGCTGCACCAGAATTTGCATGCTACATTTTAAGGCTACGTTTCCACTAGTGTGACTTGTAATGCGATTTAGGACTGCAAAGTTGCATGATAAGTTGTACCCCATGATTTCCAATGAGTACAGTCATATCTGTGCCACTTCAAGTCGCAGCGACTGCAAAGTAGTCCCCCACTTTGATGTGATTTGAGGTCCATAGACCTCAAGAATACACGGGCATTGCTTCAAGTCACTGCAAAAATCGCTGCAAAAGGTTGCAATAGTGGAAACCTAGGCTAAGTAAATCAACCCCATTGTGTCCACAGCACAGACTGTGTTTTATAAATGAGCACAGCATGCACAGGGCAGAGAGCACTGGAATCTTCTGGGGGATGGAGGCATAGACGCCAGCCGTCCCGTATTTGCATGGACAGTCTCTTATTTAGGTACTCTATCCTAGACTGCATCACATGGTTGCAGGAAAAAAAATGCTCAACGCAGACAGTGAATTTCTCCAAGCCATTTTCTTCTCCCGGTGGGAAAAGCCGTCCTTGTTGTGAGAAGAAAGTGATTATCTCTAGTGGCTATAGCCGCAAGAGAATCTGGGAGGCTGGTTCTACCCAAGTTGATCATTTGATCAACTAAATACATTCAGCCTGTCTATTAATGGTTTGAATCTTGGCCAGTTCCTACCTCTTTATATGATGGAACTGCCCGCTCATGATTGTGATCCCATACTGTGCATGTTGAGTAAGGCCAGCCATACACAGTTCAAATCTCGGCTGGTTCCTGCTGAACTGCCCAACATTTGAGCCATGTATAGCCGGTCTTACTCATCATGCACAGTATGGGATCACAATCATGAGCGAGCAGTTCCATCATATAAAGAGGTAGGACAGTCTAGAAAATGATTATGATCTGGGCAGGACTGCCTGGAATTGCGTGTGATTTTGGTGGCATCGCCCAGAAGGTGGGCAATGGGCATATTCAGTTTGGGCTGTGAGTAGCGATGACCATGTCCCAGAGACTGAGATGAATATGCTGGCAAGTATTCAGTAGTACAGCACAAGCTGTATTATAATACACAGCTCCTTTGGGTTTCTAATGTTTTCTGAAGAAAGAAAAAAATGTGCAGCTTTAAAAAGAACTAAGTACTGGTGGGGTTCGTCTTCAAGGTAGTCTTTATATTGTTGTTAGTTCGTTTTGCATTGTGAATTCTGTACCCACTGTAGTTCTCTTACGTGGGTGTATAATAAACATTAATAGGGCATATGGGACATTAGGACATTATTATCTCATATGTAGTCATTAGAGCCTTGATTATCGTTGAATTGGCCCATTTATATTATTCTTCTATTTACTAGTGTATGAATCAATGACTGTGCGTTCCAGAAGATAAATTTAGTTTTTTTTCCCACCTAATTGGGAAGGCAAACATTGCTGACGTGCATGGGCTGAGGATTAAAAAGATTTGGGAATTTTCTCTATTAAAGGTCTTTTAGAAAACATCTTGATCGTGACGTATGTTTACTTCTCCGAGCCAGAGCACCTATTTATTATAAGTGTGCACACTATTTCTACTATCCTGTATGACGATGGTTAGCATTAATTATAAGGAAGGGATTTTATGGGCTATGATTACATTATAGCAGCGAGGGCATTCATTGTTAATATAAAATAAAAAATGTAATACAATATTGTGTAGATTACCAGATCAAAGATAGGATAGTTGCATTGGATTTCTTTATTTTTTTTTCAAGTTTGTTTTCCTTTATTTTCCCACACTGACCCATCCACTGTATCTATGAAGGGAGCCATGTTTGTCACACAGGATGGACCTCAAAAATGTCTGCCTTTGTTCATTTCAGTAGAGGATGAGATTTGTATTTTTTATATTGTTTTATGGTTTTAGTTAAAGCGGAGTTCCACACTAAATTATTTTTTTTTTTTTAAGTCAGAAGGTACAAACACTTTAGCTGCTGACTTTTAACCACTTAAGGACCGCCTCCTGCACATATACATCGGCAGAATGGCACGGCGCGGGCTCCGGGACCAGAACCGCGGGACTCGCAGACCCGATCACCGCTGGAGTGCGGCGATCGGTCCCCAGAGCTGAAGAACGGGGAGAGCCGTGTGTAAACAGGGCTCTCCCCGTTCTTCACTGTGGCGGCGTCATCGATCGCATGATCCCTTTTTATAGGGAGACACAATCAATGACTTAGTACCTACAGCCACACCCCCCTACAGTTGTAAACACACAATAGGGAACACATTACCCCTTCAGCACCCCCTTGTGGTTAACTCCCAAACTGCAATTGTCATTTTCACAATAAACAATGCAATTTAAATGCATTTTTTGCTGTGAAAATGACAATTGTCCCAAAAATATGTCAAAATTGTCCGAAGTGTCCGCCATAATGTCGCAGTCACGAAAAAAATCGCTGATCGCCACCATTAGTAGTACAAAAATAATAATTAATAAAAATGCAATAAAACTATCCCCTATTTTGTAAACGCTATAAATTTTGCGCAAACCAACCGATAAACGCTTATTGCGATTTTTTTTTTACTAAAAATAGGTAAAAGAATACATATCGGCCTAAACTTAGGAAAAACATTTTTTTTATATATTTTTGGGGGATATTTATTATAGCAAAAAGTAAAAAAGTTTGATTTTTTTTCAAAATTGTCTCTCTATTTTTGTTTATAGTGCAAAAAATTAAAACCGCAGAGGTGATCAAATACCACCAAAATAAAGCTCTAGTTGTGGGGAAAAAGAGGACACCAATTTTGTTTGGGAGCCACGTCGTGGAATGTGAAGCCTAAATATTGTATCAATTTGTCTTTTACATCAAAGAAATAGACTTCTGTATGTAAATTATGAACGTTTAACCACTTAAACACCAAACCTTTTTCTGATAGTTGTTGTTTTTTTTTTGCTAGAAAATTACTTAGAACCCCCCAAACATTATATATATATATATATTAGTAGAGACCCTAAATAATAAAATGGTGGTTGTTGCAATATTTTATGTTGCGCTGTATTTGCGCAGCTGTCTTTCAAATGCAATTTTTTCGGAAAATTAATGAATAAAGAAAAAAACAATAAAGTTAGCCCAAATTTTTTTTGTATAATGTGAAAGATTTTACGTCACAAGAATCGAGAGAGAATTATGATCTTTGTTCGCAGCAAAAAAAAATTTGATTCTCATTCTGGCCAGAATCGTGCAGCTCTAGTATTGCACATCATCCTGAATGTTGTTCATGGTGTCCAAAGGGAATGAAAGACAGTTCAGACTTGTGGAAGATTCAATTTGCTTATGATGATGACTTCATGAAGTACCGTCCGAGTGGCACAGCTTTTCACAGAAGCGTTTACGTTCTCTCATCGGGACGCGCACGGCGCTCTCCTCTGAGCTGTAATATTGGAGCGGCTGTGTTTGCTCACTGCCATGTGTAAATATGTGTAAGTGAAGTGAATGTTGTGTCAGTGTGTGCGCTGTGACCCCGTCTGCTAGAAAGAAATCTGCAGCTTGCATGTTCTGTGAAATCCCATCACAAACACGCTTATTGACATTCCCTTACAAATTGGATTTCACTAAGCCACCAGTACGGTGGCTCCCAGAAAGCTAAATACAATGAGGAAAGAAAATTGCAAGTGTTGCTGATAGCAACCATTGTGATTCCAGCTTTCTTAGGGGAGACATCTTATTGGTTGAAAGAGTCACTCCTACCTCTGCGATCATTTCAGCCGCATGTGTAGGCTGATGGGAAATTTGAGTTATAGCTGAATACAAATGTTCTCATTTTATATTTAAAGAAAAACTGTTAGCCAGTTCAAAGTTAAGAAGCACTATAACAACATTACTGTCCCCGAAGAGTCTACTTCCGTCCAATAAGCTGAATGAAGCTCAAATGCAAATGCAGTATTCAAAGTATATCACCGAATTTTTATGTAGTCTTTAACATGTTAATGTCACTTCAGAAGTCATTTTCATTACAGCTTTGAATAACATAGTAAATGGTCCTTCTGACATAAAGGACCTTATTTAGGCACCACTACCAGTTGGTCTTCTGCGTTGTCACCCTGTGTCACGTGGTCTTTCAGTGAAGACTATAAATGCCCATGCCAGCAAGCATGCTCTACCCTTTTTACTATCAGGAAGTCTGCCCAGAGCAATGATGTACTGCATCCAATGTGGGGGTGAGCTCATGTAGTTAGGAGGTGGTTAAAAGAGATTGAAAGGCATCTGCAGCATTAAAAAAAATTGAAAACAGTATTTAAAAAAACAGCAGTTGTTTATGATTCACAGTGCTTTAGCAAACTAAATCGCCCTGTAAGGGTATACATTTACTTTAAAGGATGCAGGTATAAAAATTTAGATTTTTTATTATTATTTTTTTAGGAGCCTGCTGCACCCACGAATAGCAGATCGTGGGTGTAATGCCATGCTGCTGCAGACTGTCCGTGTAGCTGTCTGCTTGTTCCTCTGATACAGGCAGGCAGTTACTGAACGACAAGCTCAATAAACTACCACGGTCGGGTGCCCACACTTAGGATGAAGACGGCGGCCGGGGAGGGGGGGAGAGGAGAGGAGCGAAGCCCCGGCCGGCGCGTCACTGGATCGTGGAGCAGGTGAGTGTGTGTTTATTAAACGCCAGCAGCTACACTTTTTGTAGCTGCTGACTTTTAATAAACACTCAATTTGGCTGGAACACCCCTTTAAGGAAGTAAATCAATGGGCACTGTGTCCATCATGCTTGAGAGCCTATTTCCCATAGAATTTTTTTTTTTTTTTACAAGATTGGTCATCAAAGATTTCCTCATTGAGCAGAGAGTGACCTGTTTTCCCTGGCTCAGCGGAGATCAACGGAGAGATCTCCTGCTGAGCTGGCGGATAACGATGATGGATCCGTCCCTGTGTGGAAGGAGCCTTAGTGGCCATATGTGCCGTGATCCTGCCCCATTTATGTGATGACCCCTAGAGGATGATAGGAAGAACTTCCAACCATTGGAAGCCATTATCCTTGCTCATGATTCTCCTGTCTTTATATTTTGAAGAGGGGGAGAAGGTATTAGCCGCACCTGCACCACTTTGGTCCATCAAATGACTTGCATAAGAAACATCAGCAGGTCTCGGCACTACAAATAATGGGTAGATGTCTTCTGCCAGTCACTCTCAATGACATATTTCCTGTATATTTCTAGCCTCATACCTAAAAAGAAATCATGCTAAAATGTAGTCTCACATCTTATTTCAATGCTGATTATTTTAAATTATTATATCATTTTATGTAACACCCCTATTCTGACTCCAAACATACACTTTGCAGCTGATGTTCCCCAGCAGATGTTCTGTGTCTGTGGATTAATGTACATTCCCATCATAGTGTACAACTATCTATCGTATTTACAAAGTGACATGCTGCATAATACATTATTGTCTCATTCCCAGCAGTGGGGTCACCTGCAAGTCATTTTCTTGCAGGATGCTTCTCAGATGGGACAGAGTGAGTGAAGACTCGCAGAATCCTTCTTTCATGCAAACAGATGCCTTTACTTTTTTTAATTTTTTTTTTTGAGAAAGGCATTTTGATAGGCTGCGGTCTGGTCATCACCTGCTTCCCAGGCTGAAAGCATGCCAGAATTGGATCATTTGGACCCCAGAAATCCTTTCATGTGCTAACGAAGGCATTGTCCTTCCCAGCTTGGTAAATGTGTCTTACTTGTCCTTCACTAGCCTTCAATAGGCATGTGTCTGCACAGAGGCTGATGTGGCCACAAATGTTATGCATTAATTGGCCTACTAGAAGGAGGGGGAAAAGACCCCAGCATGGCCAGCACAATGGGGCTGATGGAGGAAAACAGGAACAAAGTCAAATGGAAATTGATCTGTTGCCCATAGCAGCCAATCAGGTTTTATTCCACCCAACAACGCTTTCATTCCCTGAGAAAATTAGACAAATATGCTGATTGGTTGACAGAGTCAGCTGTTTAAAGTTTCTCTGTGCAGCTTCTCACTCTTTGGCCCTGTGTTTCTAAAATGAAAGAAGAGGCCTTCTGTAGTAAGGCAGGTTTTGAATGGGTCACCAGCACAACGCGACACTTGAATTAACAGACCTGCACCACTTTTGTTAATGGCACATAAAGCATATGATGTGTGTGCGTCATGCGTTGGCAGCTACTGTACTTATGCTTTGGTGCACCATTCTGAATGAGTGGCACTGTAATGAACAAAGTTCTGTGCATTGCATTGTAAAACCTACAATAAAGCCTAGGTGTGAAGCCAGCCTGGGTAGGCATAGATTTAGATGGGAGAGTTGCTACTATTTGGAGTTAGCTGGGAGGGATGCATCTGGGGTTCTGAATCCAAAGATGCCATAATCTATAGAATTGAGGGGTAATCAGATGAGCCCTGGCAAAAAGCCCTTCTATTTTGCCAGTGGTCATTGAGGGCGTTGATCACATCCTGGAGAGAGGGAGGGAATGAGGAGTTTCATTTGCATGTAATGGAAAGTTTTGTTGCTATAATAATATGCGCAAGCATAGCATGGGGGGCCAAAGGCCACTTATCAAGCCCAATTCAAAGTTGTTCCTTTTGCGCTGCAATCACGCTTGTAGGTGTAATAGCAATGCAAGTTAAAGTGGTTCTAAAATCAGAAGGTTTGTACCTATATACTTACCTGAGCCCAATCTCGATCCAGCGATATACATGAGAGCAAAAGATCTGTCTGGTCTCTAAGCGAGGCTTAGGAGCGAGCTTGCACAACTGCCGCTAGAGCAAGCAGATTGCTATGGGGGCACTCAGTGGGGTATCACTTTATTGTATTTTGAATGACACCCCAATGCACACATGGATACAGTAAGTCAAAAATGCAGCGATGTTAAAGCACATTAACAGTGTAGAGATGTGCATTGCTGTGCGCTGCATTGCCGAAAAGTGTGCAGGTGTATTTTTCTGTATGTAGGGAGCCCAATCATAATGAATGAACTGCCTTAGCGCAGTGCATCTTAAAATATGAAAAAATGAGTGTAAGCCTCGTACACACGATGCGATTGTTGGCCAACCGAGCGTCTGATATTTGTCTTCAGGGCGTGCGCCTGGATCTTGTCTTGCATACTAACGGTACACAATTGTCATGCCAGTCCGACGGACCTTAGATAGAGAACCTGTTCTCTATCTTTCCGATGGACTCACGGCGGACTTTTGCATGGTCAAAAGTCCAACCATGTGTACAAGGCATTAGAGTGATTCAGTTATATTGATATGGGCTCAACATACATCCAATTGCACTTGGCTAAAATCTTGGGGGTGGGTTTAGCTCCACTTTAAAATGAAAGTCATGGAAATCCTCTCACAACATATGTTTCCATACAAAGATGTCACCTTTATCCCTGTACTGGTAAAAACTCAACATTTTAGATCTTCCATCACTTTCCCAATCCCAGTGACAAAGGTCATTAGGGCATATAGAGAGGTTTCCTATAGCTAATGGGGACACAGGCAGCCTCATTGCATCTCCACTCTATCCAAAACAAAAAAATATACAGTGCAACTTTGGATTACGATCATAATCCGTCAATGGAAACGAGAATAATTTGTTCCGCATTGACTTCAATGGCTTGCAATACTGCATGTGGCCAGAGGTGAACCCAGGAACGGAGTATTTCCACGTGATTCTGAGTATTTCTGAATGGTTCCAAACCGTACCTCTGGACAAATGCTGTACTGCACACCCCATTAGCTTGAATTCTGCTCTTTTTGCAAGACAACACTCACAACCCGAGTCAAATTATTTTTTTAAAAAGTTACTCGTCTTCCAAAATGATAATTAACCGTGTTACTCGTAAACCAAGGTTCCACTGTATACATTTTTGCTTTAGATATTTTTTAACTTTTTCAATTTAGTAATTCCTTAAGATTTTAGAATGCATTACTGCAGATGATCATGTTTTGGCCTTTTTGTTAGCCCTGCCATTTGCATCACAACTTGTGCACATATAACTGGCCAATTTTCCATGAACTCCTGTCCTTCATCTAAACACATTAATAATTTAAATCTTTCATAACACATCCTTCAGATTTTGTTCTAAACTCATTAACATGTTTGAAAGTTTCCTGAAAATTCATGAATGTGAATATTCATCATTGTCCAGAAAACAGTGCCAAGCACTTGGGATGCCCAGGGTGGCTGTTCCCAGAAGTGAAAAACGGGAAGTGAGTTATGGATTTTCTTGACTGTTAACACTGGCATACTGCAGACAGCGCTGCCCGGACACATGGGCTCAGATTTATAGACTGTGCGATGGGCTCTAAACACATTCAAATTTGTTTGAAGGGCAAGGCCAGCCAAATAGCTAAATCTACAGCTGAATATAAGAACTGTTTACCTGCCAGAAGATGTGATGAAGAATGCTCATGATCTTGTGACCCCCATCCACCCCTGCTGTGCCCCTTGGCTTTCAGCCTTCTAAAACCAATTGGCATTGCTGCAGGTTCAATGGTGGCTACGCTCTCCTCCTTCTCACTCCCGAGATAGGCTGGGGCAGGGGTAGGCAACCTTTGAGAGATGGAGATCTACCTGAACAACATCAAACAGATCAAAGATCACCGGGTTCAGTACTTTTTTTTTTCTTTAAGAAATTAAATAGTAATGCCGCGTACACACTGAAAGAATATGTAGCATTACACACGCGATCGGAAATTCCGGCAAGAAAAGTCCGATATGAGCTTCTGGTCAGAAATTCCTACCATGTGTAGGCCCCATCGGACTTTTGCTGTCGGAATTTCCGCCAAAAAAAGATTGCGAGCAGGTTCTCTATTTTTGCAACGGAAAAAAAATTCTATAGGAAAATCTGCTCGTCTGTATGCAATTCCAACGCACAAAAAAACATGAATGCTCAGAATCAAGCAGAAGAGCTGAACTGCCTATTGAACTTCATGGAGCTCATCGTACGTCTTGTACATCACTGCGCTCTTGGCGGTCGTAATTTTCAAACAAGATTTGTGTGACCGTATATATGCAACACAAGTTTGAGCCAACAATCCGGCAGAAAAAATCCATGGTTTTCTTGTCGGAATTTCCGATCATGTGTACGCGGTATAAGGCCTAACTAAAAAGTAAGGACAACTTCGAGAAATATAATAAAACAAATGTCACTGAAAAAATGTAAAGTGTCAGTAGGGCAGTGAATGGTGTCAGTAGTTTTTTTATTAATTTTTTTTGTATTCTTTTTTTTTTTTTTTTTACCATTTTTAGGAGCCCTGTTTGGGGGGCTTTGGTGAAATATCAGGGTTCTAAACAGACACCTGATGTCTAATTTTTGAGACAGAGAACAGGACTGAGGACAGAGATTCCCCAGACCCTTTCTCTGCAGCCTCAGCTGCACAGGACAGTGAATGAATCGGAAGTGCTCTGTGCTGAGGGGCTTCCTGTTCATTCACAAACTAAAAGCATTGTAAGCATAGTTTACTATGCTGCAGTTAAGAATGAACACAGTAAATGATGATCAGTGCCAATCACTGACTGTGTTCATTTAGAAAAGCAAGGGGCCTATAAATGACATATTTACTGGCCCCTTCCCCCCACTCTCTATTTTAAAACAATCCCCTGCATCAGCGGTCAGGAGAGGGGGGAAGCTGTCAGCATTGCGGGGGAGGGGGGGAATGAATGTCAGTGAGAGGGAGAGAAGGAGAAGCGAGCATTCAGCTGCTTCAGGGAGGAAAATACAGCCATCGAGTCCACTAAATGTCACCCCTCCTCTCCAGGGTCTGTTAGGTTGCTGACCCCCAGACTAGTGACTGTGAACTTATAGGATTTGTAGTGTGCATAGAGCAGTGCGCATGACTGCAACCAATGTGCACCGTGTATCGATATTTTTTAGAGAATAAGGATATTGTTTAGTGTCACTTTAAATGTATTTGTTCTTATGTCCTTAAAGCGGAGTTCCACCCAAAAATTGAACTTCTGCTTTAAGGCCTCGTACACACGATCAAATCTGTCTGCTGGAAACGGTCTGCTAGACAGATTCGATCGTGTGTACGGGCAAACAGACGGATTTGGCCACCCGACAGATTTCAAAGCATGCTTTGAAATCTGTCGGCTGGAAACCCGTCCGCCCGACATGTCTGCTGGTTAGTACGCTAACCAGCAGACATGTCTTCTCGCACACGCACCGAATGGTTTTGACGCATGCGCGGAAGTGTTTTACTTCCTGGTGCGGTGACGTGGCGGCGTCAACGTCACCGCCACGTCACCGACACGTCAGCGCGCTGTCTGCTGGCGGGGATTTTGGTTTGCTCTTGTGTACACGCGAGCAAACCAAAATGCCAGCAGACAGATCTGTTCAAATCGGTCGGACAGACCATTTGAACAAATCTATTTACTCGTGTGTACGAGGCCTAAGAGCGGAAAGCCTCTTTTTAGAGGGTTCCAGCTCCCACTTCCTCCCTCCAGGGGCACCACAGGCCCCGGAAGGAAGTTCACCTCCCCCTCCCTCTCGGCATTCATGAATAGAACACGTCACAGGTCCCAGGTGATTGCCCGGCCAATCACGGCACACAGCGTGGCTCGCATTTACGCAGTGCATATCTGGCTGTGAAGCCACAGTCGGACACCCACAGTCACCACGATGCCTGCGCCGCAGAGAGGAGGAGGAGACGAGCGAGACTTTGTACGCCTGCATTGCTGGAACATGGGACAGGTGGGTGTCTGATTAATTGAAGTCAGCAGCTACACTTTTTATATTGGTGGAACTCTGCTTTAAAGGAGTTATTCCTGGAGTTGTTTGTTCTTTAAAGAAACCTCAGCTGCTATCATCTGAAATTGCTAGGATGTATTGTTGATCAAAATAATTTAGTGCATTAATTCCCTGATCTGGAACAAGAAATACAGATCTGGAGTTTGGTGTTTCCTGTGTCTTCACTAGGTGCATGCTTGTTCCATGTCAGTGGCTCAGTATGGAAGCTAGACATCTAACGCTAACATATTTCAGAGGTCAGTAGTGGTAAACACAGTATTTCTCTTAACTTGTGTTCCTTTTAATGTGTCAGGTCAGTTGTATCCTGCCAATCAGAGTTGATGCTTTTCAGTATTCATATCCGCGTCCTTGGAATTTGACTTACAGCAGTGGGGAATGTGCAGATTTGAGCTCCTCTGACAAGTGTCACTAGACAGCGTAAATCACAGATATAAATAAGGCGAAGCGGGACAGGAAGGCTGCTAATGAGAGCAACTCTAGATCCTTGAAGATGAATGGATCTGTATGTTTATCATCCACTTGTCCACACACGAGTCTATTTCCTTCCCAGGTTACTGGTTACTGTTGCCCATCTATTAGAATTGATTGATCCAACACTGACATCTTTCAGTGTACTTGTCAGGGGCCAGCAGGCCTCTGTAGTAGGCGAACAGGGAGTCCTTTGGGATGTATGTTGGCCGTTGACATTTTATTTTGAGGTTGTGTCAATATGTCCTTTACAAGGTGATTCGGGGTCTTTTGCCAGTCTTTATGCTCAGGTCTGCAGGTACTGCTTGACCTTACTCATAAAGGTTTGAGATTTCCCTTCTACATGTATAGGCTTGATGAGACCAAAAGAGAACCTGTTGTTGTTTATATTTTTATAGCACCCAATGTTGTACATTTGCATCTGTCCCTGTCCTGAAGTCCGCTGTCGGCTGACGTCACCAAGCTGGTCCAGGCTCGGGAAAGATGGTCGGTATCCACCCACATGCCTGGGCGGCCTTCCGGCTTATCCTCTCAGCAGCCGCTGAGAGCCTGAGCCAGTCACTCCAGTCCCCTCCGCAACCCAGTGCTCCCGCCCCCTCCGCAACCCAGTGCTCCATAGAGGGGGGGGGCAGAGCAGAGAGCCAGTGACTGACATTCACCAGCTCTTTGCTCTGGGAGCGCTGAGCAGTGTTTGATCGCTCAGTTTTCAGTGTAAGAGCCAGCCGGGGATCAATGCTGCAATCAACTAAGTAAGTATGTTTTAAAAAAAATGAAATCTCATACTCTTTTAAGGTAGCACTAAACTAAACTCTTACAGTACTTTTAAACTTTCTGCTGTTAAAATATTCTGCTCCCTTGTGCCGCTTCAGTCATGGGCCATTTATTTAGCACCCAGCTGCGGATTACCTATAGGCTCGTTTGAGTCAGAGTTATTTTAAAAGGCGGTAAAAGAAAAACAAGGCAGCTTTAATACCGTCTGCAAGATTAATCCACATCCAGGTGTGCCATGGCGGCAGGGAGACCCATTGTCACTGATTACACGAAATAAGTAATTGGCGGCTCACACATATTAAACAGTATCGGGGAGCAGAGAGCACACAGATGGGAGATTGTATTTCACGCTTGGCTGTTTGTTAATATGAGAGTGGTATATCAGTTTCAGAGGGGCCGACCGGGCAGAGCAGACGTTCCACATGGCTTCAGATCTGAAAACATTCGTGCCATACATTTGTTGTTTCCACTCATGTGATAATGAAGTAGTAGGAGAGGTAATTCATAGTTTAATTCATCAGACTATATTTTGGATCCAGCTCCCGGTCATCAAATATATGGTTCTTGGAAAATCATGCAGCTTTAAAGTAGTTTTTTTATTTAAAGAATAAATAAGGCAAAACTTGTTTTTCTCCTCCATTGATTGAAGGATACAGCCAGGTCTATTTTGATATAACCCCTGCCATCTGTGTCCCATTGGGGAGATTTCCCTTCACTTCCTGTCCCCTAGCCAAAACAGGAAGTGAGAAAAAATTCCTCCAAACTTAGGGAACTAGCACCCCCACTGGAAGATTTTCCCTCTATTACTGTTCAAGTGGTGACCTAAAATTTGGGATTTACTTTTCTTTGACTCTCAGTGATAACAGTAAACAAGACAAATAGAGAGGGTGAATCTCCCTAACGGAGGAACAGACAGCAATAAAAACTGACAGGTGTTTTAATTTCTAGTAATAAATGTGACATACATGGTCATCATCTGTAATGTATAAAAACAAGATTTTTGTTTAATTAGTACAGTTTTTGTCCAAAAATACAATGACAACACTTGACATCACTTCCGAATTTTTATTCTGCCGTATAATTATTTTGGTATAAGAGTTTTCGTTCATTTGTAACTTCTTCATTTTCGATATGGAGAGACTAGCATGCAAATTAAAATGAAAAATCATTCGTCCTATAATCTCATTGTGTGTGCTAGGCCAGTGGTTCTCAAGTACCCCCAGCAGGCCATGTTTTGGGAATTTCTCTTGGATAAAATAGCTGTCTAATATACCAAGCCTTTGACTCTGATTTAAAGCACCTTTGCAAGATGAAGGAAAACCTGCAAACATGGCCTGTTGGAAGTACTTAAGGACAGGCCTGAGAATCACTGTACTAGGCTATAGTCAAGAATCCTTCCTGCTCCCAGGTAATGCATTTGAGAGTTAAGTTCTGTCTTACCTGCCAAAGGATTTGTAATTCTGTTGGCAAATGATTCAGACACTCCAACCAAACAGCACAGACAGGTCTTGCACCCCACTGCAGACTACATTGCAATTAAGTGATTGGCCTCGTACACACGACCGAGGAACTCGTCGAGCGAAACACATAGTTTTCCCCGTCGAGGACCAAATCTCCTCGTTCTCAAACGCGGTGACTTCAACACATACAACGGCAAGGGCTGCTTTTGCTAATCTCATGTTACTGCGTGTTAGGAAAAAGTTTGATAAGAGACATTTTCACTTTTCAGTCTGTTACAGCATGACAAATGTGCTATTTCCATTACAAATGCTACTTTTACCGAAGGTGCGCGGGTTTCTAAGCATACACACCAATGTGTTTCTCGTTGAAAAGCAGCCCGACGAGGAACACAACGAGCCAATTTGGACTCCCGTCGAGGAAAAAGAGAACTTGCTCTCTTTTTTGCTCGTCGAGTTCCTCGACAGTTTTCTCGATGAAAAACGTACACACAGCCGGTTTCCTCGGCAAAAAAGCTCTCCCACCAAGTTTCTTGATAGATTCTGCCGAGGAAACTGGTCGTGTGTACGGGGCCATACAGTCGGGTCCAGGAACCACCAAAACCTTTGACTGGGAAATAAAGTATTCTCTCATGCCTCAACATAAATAATGAAGCAAAGGGTAATTTTAGGCACTCAAAGGGCTTCCACAGGTGAACATGGACGATGATATCCTAGCTTTATTGCACCAACATATCAGCACATCACAGCAAGGTCTTGAGAAAGGAGGGTTATGACTAGGGTTGTCCCGATACCGATACCAGTATCGGTATCGGGACCGATGCCTAGTATTTGCGGGAGTACTTCCCGCAAATACCCCCGATACCAGAATAGAATTCTTTTTCCGTTCCGTCCCCAGGCGCTGCCACCGAACGCCGCCGCCGCCGCATCGAAACCCGCCGCCGCATGGGTTAAACATTGTGTGGGAACATCACAGCATTCATTTGAATAGCTGTAGTGTTCCCGCACGTATATACACTCCCCCTTGCTCGGGATTGGATGGGTGATCTTGATCTGTCCAATCCTGAGGAAGGGGGAGTGTCTATACAGGCGGGAACACTACAGCTATTCAAATGAATGCTGTGATGTTCCCTGGGCGGCGGTGGCTAGGTAGGGGTGACATGGCTGCATATATGGGTGACATGGCTGCATTTGTGGGTGACATGGCTGCATATATGGGTGACATGGCTGCATTTGTGGGGGACATGGCTGCATTTGTGGGGGACATTTAAAAAAAGTATCGGTATTCGGTATCGGCGACTACTTGAAAAAAAATATTGGTACTTGTACTCGGTCCTAAAAAAGTGGTATCGGGACAACCCTAGTTATGACTCTTCGGAACATTAAGCTAGAATATTGTCCTTATTTACCTATGGAAGCCCCTTTCCTGCAAGACCCATTGCTACATTATTTGCTTTGCTTGGAG
Source organism: Rana kukunoris (assembly GCA_029574335.1). Taxonomy (NCBI): domain Eukaryota; kingdom Metazoa; phylum Chordata; class Amphibia; order Anura; family Ranidae; genus Rana; species Rana kukunoris. Next base: position 664,397,175 of record CM056049.1, read on the forward strand.
CACCAAGGCATTTATTTACGTTAATACATCCCTTCCAGATCTCTATTAAAGCTCCATGTCCCAAACCAGGTTTTCCCAACCAATTGAAAAACTGAAAAATCAGTTTCCTTTGAATAACACAAGTTCTCTGAAACCCCTCAACCCGCCTGGATGAGAATCCTGGGTCATAACCTCTTTTCACATTGTGGAAAGGCACAGCATTGCCACAATACACCGTATATCCAAGGCATACATCTAGTTATGCTCTGGACATTGCGTATTAGCATACCTAGGTGGTTGTGCAATGGTTCTTCAAAAACATGTACAACACTACTCTACTCCTCTAATGTCTCCAGTTATCATGTAATGTCCCTGTTTTTAGCACTTTCACTTGACATGGGGGGAGGAAGAACAAGACGGATGACTAGAAACATACAAAGCAAAATTACTCAACTCTTGACACTTAAAATAAATTACCAGCCACTAGTGAAGAACTTTCAATATTTGCACTCGATAAGGTTTTGTGTGATCAAACAGCTGCAGCTTTGTCCTGAGCATACCCCTTTCTTTGTCGTCGTGTAGTTGAGGTGTGGCACAGAAAAGGAGGATTTGCAGGTAAAGCTTGTTTCAGTAAGGAGATCCCTTTTCTAAAGCTTAGCTCCTAGTCGTGCATGTAGGAACAATAATTCAGCTTTACCAGGTCTTTTGAAGGCAGAAAAGGTAAAGTACAAGACCCTGGGTAATGGGAATTTGCTGTGTTACAGGTGATAGACACCTCACCCCTTTCTTTCAACACAATGGTCACATATGTAATTTACTTTTTTCTTTCATTCAATAGGATTTGCTTTTTATGTGAGAATGAAAAGAAACGGATTGGCCCTTTGATGTTGGAAATAGCAACACAATCCTAGACTTGGCTGCCACGTTTTTGTGTTTTGTGCTTGGGCCAGTTCCTAGAGTTAAAACATATACTCAGACCTGTCTAATGATCCATGTTGAGCACTTGACCTGACCTGAACACTCTAACAACTAAGATATATGACTGTGAGTGCTGCACCGTAGTCTTCAACCTAGGCCTGAAAGGTTGGCGATACCATGTGCATTATGAATTATGTCAACCTACTATGGGAACCTGGCCTTCTCAGGGTGGCTGGAGAATGAGCAGTCTGGACCGCTCATTGGAGCTGAATGTGAATATGCATGGGGCAGTCAAAACAAATTGCTTCCTCTAGCACGCACATGTGTATGAATTTTGTTCTGATATGTTATATAGATCAACTTCCATGCATTGCTCCAATAAGAAAGATGGACTACCGCGTTTCCCCTAAAATAAGCCTGGGTCTTATATTAATTTTGGCAACAAAAGACACAGTAAGGCTTATTTTCGGGGTAGGTCCTACCATGTAATGTGCTTCTCTCCCCCTCTCTTTCCCAGCATGACAGGAATACCCAGTGTGAACCAAGTAAAAAATTGCTTGTAAAATCCTATAATCCACACTCTTATGCCGCGAACACACGGTCATTTTTTGTGATGAAATAGAACGACGTTTTAAAAAACGTCATTTAAAATGATCGTGTGTGGGCAAAACTACGTTTTATGTCTTCTGAAAAACAGAATGTCATTTTTTGTGTCATAAAAAATGATCGTGTGTGGGCAAAACGACGTTTAAAACGACGTTTTTAAACCTGCGAATGCTCAGAAGCAAGTTATGACACGAGCTTGAATAGAACAAAGTGCCGTCGTACGTGTTGTACGTAACCACGCTTTGCAAGAGCATTTTCAGAAAACGATGGTGTGTAGGCAACGTTGTTTTTTTAAATAAAGTTTGAAAAACGTTGTTTTGTTTCATGAGAAAAAACATAGTTTTTTTACAAGACAAAAAACGAGCATGTGTACGCGCATTACAGTATTGTATAATGTACAATGTGTGTGTTTCTATAATATAATTGTGCCAAATACCTTTGTTACAGTGCCACTCTGCGCTTCTGTGACCTGCCAGGGCTCTCTTATATTACAGAAACATACACATTGTACATTATATACTACTGTAATAGAGTGGATTATAGGATTTTACAAGCGTTTTACATTAGGGCTTATTTTAGGGGTAGGGCTTACATTGCAGCCCTCCTGGAATATAATACTAGGTCTTATTTTTTGGGGTAGGTCTTATTTTCGGGGAAACACATTATATTTATATTTTACCTGAAACAGTTTCCACAAGTCACAATTAACTTAATCGCAAAGAATTCGTAATTTCGGACACCAGAAGCTGTCGGTATTCAGCCTGCACAGAAACAGTGACTGTCAGTCACCGGCTCTCTGCTCTGCCCCTCCAGTGCTCACTGGAGCACTGGGCTGTGCAGGGGAACAGGAGCAGCTGGGTCAGGCCCTCAGTGGCTCGCCAGCCAGCTGGGGGTCCAGGGTTCTGGGCAGATTCCTTTTCAGAGCCTGGACCAGGTCTGTGACATCAGCCGACAGCAGATTTTAGCCCGCTGTCGGCTGAAAATGGGACACATGAGTGCAGCAGAGTGTTATCCATAGGAGAAGTATAGCCAAAAATGCTTTAGCTATACTTCTCCTTTAAATCTGCTTGGAGGTCAGCTCTAAACGGAATATTTCGAGCCTGTCGCTTTTTAAGGACTTTTTGCACATTTCCTGAAGACACAAGCAGGATTCTTCCACATTTTAGAAGTTTTGCTGGCCCGTGTTGAATATTCTGGAGCATTTTTCTTGGCTAATTGTCCCATTGTAGGTTGTGAAGCAGGCTCTTTGTGCCTCTCAGCAGGTATTGGGAAGTCATGCGGAGCACTGAGCTGATTCATATATGCCAGCTCTGAAAAGCAGCTGCTTTGTTTTCCAGCGGTAGAAGTCCCTTGTAAGCTGATTAACAGTCATTTTGACACCTTTGTATTTGGTGCGCAGCTCTTAATAAACTGCTGCTCTGGAACACAGAGGGCCTTTGGGGAGTTAGTGCTCCAGTGCCCATCTATTGCTTCCTGTACACGAGGCCTCATAAAATCCTTATTTATTGTTTGCTGGCTGGAAAGTCTTTCAGGCATTACTGTAATAGATTAGTTGTTACAAACACATTTATTGTATGTCCTAAACTGTAAGGAAGGGTTTGTTTATAGGATCAGTCCACTGGAAACTGCTATTTCATTATTTTAGTGGATCCTGAGACATTAAACAGCTAGTGCATTTTTATATAGTGACTAGAGACTGAGGTGCGAATAAAGAAGTCATACATTTAAAAAAAAAAAATGAAAGTAGGAAGGGAAAAAGTTTATTGACAGTAGAGAAATACAAAATTCAAATTTTCAAAAGAAAAAGAGACATTAAAAAAAAAAAACAATATTCAAAATTTAAAGTTCAGTTCGGCTTTGAAACAATTGAAAAATGTTGTCCAATTGATTTCTTATTATCATAATACAGTATTTATATAGTGCCCGCAGTTTGTGCTGCACTTTACAACATGAGGGTTCCAATGCACTATTCCCAACGCACACATTCCTGTAGAAATGGCTGTGTGAGTAAGTGGGTGCTGAAGCAACCAATAGCTGGAACCATATCAAGTCAGAGCAATAGAATGTCACCAGCACACTCAGGATCTCCAGAATGGGCCCTATGCTTTAATTAGCAATCACATTGTTACAGCAGATTGCTGATGAAGGGGTCCTGCATGGCTCTGAAACATTGCAATCTGCTGTAACGATGTGATCGCTGAATAAAGCGGAGTTCCACCGTAAAATAAAAAAATTAAGTCAGCCGCTACAAATACTGCAGCTGCTGACTTTTAATATACGGACACTTACCTGTCCTGGGTGGCCGCTATGTCGGCACCCATAGCCGATCTCTCACTCGGCTCTCTGGTGGAGGCGCTACCTTGCAGCTTCAATTCCTGGCTCCCTACTGTATATGCACGAGTCGCGCTGCACGATCCCACTAGTCCCTGCTGTCTTCTGGGATCTGTGTGTCTCCCAGAAGATAGCGCGGGGGCGGAGTGGCGACCTATGCCCTAAAGTGGGAGCAAATACCTATATTACACAGGTATCTGCTTCCTCCCCCTAAAAGGTGCCAAAATGTGACACCGAGGGGGGGGGGGGGGATTCCGAAAAGTGGAAGTTTAATTTTTGGGTGGAACTCCGCTTTAAAGCTTAGGACCCATTCTGGAAATCCTTGGTGTGTTGGTGACATTCTATTGCTCTTACAACATGAGGGCAGACAGTACAGTTACAATACAATTCAATACAAGAGGAATCAGAGGGCCTTGCTCGTTGAAGCTTACAATCTAGGAGGGAGGGTCAAGTGATATAAAATGTAATAAGTGTGGGGGATGAGCTCATGAATAAAATAAAAGTATGGTTGTTAGGTGGGGGCATGATAGGCTTCTTTGAAGAAAAACGTTTTCAGGGAATGCCTAAAAGTAGAAGTTGGAGATAGTTGGACAGATTGGGGTAGGGAATTCCATAGGATGGAAGAGGCTTGGGAGAAGTCCTGGAGCAAGCATGGGAGATGGTGACAAGGCAACTAGAAAGCAGGAGGGGTGAAGAGAACGATTTGGTTGGTATTTTGAGAAAAAAAATAGTGATGTAGCTGGGGGCAGAGTTGTAGATGACTTTGTAAGTTGTTGTTAGTATTTCGAATTTCATTTGTTGGATAAGTGGAAGCCAATGGAGAGATCATCCGAGAGGGGTAGCAGATACAGAACGTTGGTAAGGTGGATGGGTCTGGCAGCGGCATTCATGATGTACTGAAGAGGGGATAGCCTATGGAGTGGTAAGCCATTGAGGAGGGAGTTTCAGTAGTATGTGTGCAGGTTTATGTGATACTATGAAACAAAGAACTTACAAATGGGGGGGGGGGGGGTAATGGGGAGAAACGTTTCCTGGTTATTCCAGGAACCAATAAGAAAGGTATTTTTAAAGCACACCAAGGTTTCAGCCATTGTGATTGCTTTTGTATTCTCTTCAGGAACTGCTGTCAGTGAAAACGACTAGCACATTATATTTCTGCTTGCAACAGGTGCACTTTAAGTTTCCAGTCTCAAAGCGATAACACTGGAAGCGAATAACACTTTAGTTTCCTATCTGTTCATTTCAAAGCACATAAATAAATCCTGGGAAGCTACCTGTGTACTTCAGCTTCTCACTTCTTCAGCGATATGAAATAATTTTCTGTGAAACATTGAGCAGAAAACCCGGGAGAAACAGATGCCAAGCTATTTAATAGAATGCCTTTTTTTCTCCCACGTCATGCCCTACTTATGTCTTAGCAGTGCAAAAGAACTTGTTTCAAGAGTTGCTTTCTTTGAAAAAAAAAGTCCTCCCAAGCTCCTGCATTAAAGGAGGGAATGGGATTTTAGCAGATACCACGGTGGATGCCATTTGTCCCCGATTAGACTCAAGAATGGGACAGGCCTTTGTCCAATTGAAAAGAAGGCTTGTAGTTCATTAAGTGGCAGAGGATTAGCCATGTCGGAAGGCTGCTTTGAAAAGACACTTGGGATAGTGCTCAGAAAGCCTGGGTATCTTTAAGAATTTTTTTTTCTCTCTGGATTCTTAATGGCCTCCTCTTTTGTATGACACATTGTAGAAACAAGAATCTTTTCTCTGAACAGTTTTTTTTCCCCCTTAAAACTCTTTCCCTTTGTCTCTAGGCCAGTTAATTAATGTCTTGAGCAAATTTACCCGTCAGGACTAATCTGCATACAGCCAAAGAATGATGGAAAATAAATGGATTGGTTCGTTGGTCTTGTAGCAGCAAGAAAGAAAAAAAAAAGCTTAACTTGGTTGTTTTTTCACTAGCAAGTAATTTTGATGTTTTTGCATATCAAAAATCAAAATTGGTATGATGTGTTTGTTCGCCATCTACCCTTCTACTCCCAGCATTTTCCAACTCTTTTCAGTCCTGGCATCCTTTAACCACTTCAGCCCGGAAGGATTTACCCCCTTCCTGACCAAGCTTTTTTCTGCGATACGCCACTGCATCGCTTTAACTGACAATTGCACGGTCAGGCGACGTTACACAGGTGTAGAGCAGAGCGGCTGGTATCACAGGCTGGATAGGGACAGGAACTGCTTAAGTTAACTTTTTACATTAACAGGCTGGAGATTGCCGATCACCTGCTGTTTAATGTATAAAGTTAACTTCAGTGGTTCCTGCCCCCATCCAGCCCTGTTATATCAGCCACTTGCCGCTGTCCAATGAAGAGGACAGCAGCGAATCTGTCTACGGGCAGCGGCTCGCTGACCTCTGCTTTAAAAGTATGTAAAATTTCGGGGCATCCCTCTCTAAAATATAAGGAACATAAATGTTGCTTGTCCCTCATCATAGAGTCATAGAACCCCCATCATATCAGAATCCCCCCTATACGTGAGAGCAACCCAATCACAGCAGATAACCTCAATGACAGAGTTTCCCCAATTACATAAGAGTCCATCAATCTCATCAGAGTTTACCCATCCCATCAGAATCTTCTCTCCCCCACCTCCAATCACATCTCTCATCCATCTCTGATTAAGGATAAACTGGGTCTCGTGCTCACAGCACCCCGAATGAACCAAAATAGCACCCTGGTTGAGAAACGCTGGTCTATAGCAACTGATGGTCCTTCTCATGCTATTCATGTTGATGTTATACATATGCGACTACAGTATCATGTCATTTTGGTTGTATTTGTAATGTCATCTGACTTTGAAACAGTTGTAGCATTTTTATGAAAAAGGTGACATTTCTAATAGACCTTATAAAATGCATTAAAGTGTATTGATGACCTCTGTACAGAGTTCCAAGGACAAAAGGGAACAAGTTAAAGTCAATGTAAACCCAATAACTAAAAACGCATATATTCATTTTAACATGTTAATGTACTAGTAGCTTTAGGCTACACCAGGGTTTCTCAACCAGGGTTCCTCCAGTGGTTGGTAGTGTTTTCTTGAGCAATGAGAATTGTCTGTCTCTCAGATAAGTTCCCACTAACACCATTGATCTTTTTAGCTATCTATGATGGGACAATTCTTCCCAATGACCACAAGTATAAGGAGCATTCTTTCCACCTACCATCACATTAATGTATCATGAGTTGTAGATATAGTAATTTTTAGTAGGGGTTCCCAAGACCGAAATCTTATTCCAATGGTTCCTCTGTGTTGAAAAGGTTGTCAAGCTGAAATTTTACCTTATTTATTTACCATTGCTTTTCCAGCTAAACATTCGTAACGCCTATATACATTCATGATTTCCTAAGTATTCCTTTGACCAACCCCCTTTTTTAAAATATTTTTCCATCGCATGCTATTTTAATGCACACATCATGAATATCAGCACTTTTCCTGTGCCTTCACTAACATTGAAGAAGCTGCCAACGGCTAAAATCTATGAATACTTTTTCTAGCAGTAGTACGGTAGTATGGTTTTCTGTGAGATGGTTTATACTGAAGACCAAATTTTACAAGATCATACGATCAAATAAGAACCAATTTAGAGGCAACAAGCATTCCAACACTTCAAACCATTGTGAATTTACTTCATATTCTAAAAAATGCAAGACTTTGTTCGTTTTAGTCCAATGAAAGAGAAAAATCTTCTATCCTTGTGGCTAGTAAAACTCCAGAATACAAATCGAACCCCTCGCTTCAAATTAAAACCAAACCTTTTTATAGTTTGGATAGAGTAGGGGTCAGCTAGAAACCCTATCAGGTTTTGATGGCGGGCTCCGTCCCCAGTGGGAGAATCAGCCACTCTTTGTGCCTCGAGAACCACTGTCTTCAGAAATGTGGGAAAACAATTGTCTAAGGGGGATTTTTATTATTTTGAGGAGATTTCCTCTTACTTCCTGTTGTGTCTGCAGAACAAGGAGCGAAGAGGCTCTTCTCAATAGGATATAGATGGCAAAACAACCCAACAGAGGTTTAAACAATTGCCCACTAAAAAATGTAAAATACTTTATATATAATATATACTCTAAACCTTGCTTCTTATTCAGAAGCAAGAGTGGATCTTACAAGGTCCTTTAGTGAAGTATAAATAATTATATAACTATACAAGAGGGTCAAGTTGTAATGAACAGCATCATTTACAACTATATTTAAGTCCTTACATCTGACATGTTCTGGTATGCTTAGAATGTGAAGCATCACAAATATGGTATGGAACAGCTGACTACGTATATATGTCTCTCTAGCATTCGGCTCTGAAAATAAATTTGTTTATTTATTCATCCACATTAATTATTTTCAAGCTTCGGGATCTTCTGGGAATGTTGAGTTTGGGCTTTGAACCGTTTTTGGGATGAACTGAAGTTACCCTCTGCAAAGTCCAAAAGAGAACTATACACAGGAAGCCCGTAGTAGTAGTAGTTCTAAGGTTGTAGTAGACGTATCTTGTCATTGGTGCCTTCAAGTGAGAAGTTATTGGATATGGTGGTATGGTAGTACCATGAAACAATGTATTTCCCTCTGAAGTTTTTTTGGGACTTGGTATGGAAAGACTGCAGCAGTCTCTGTGTAGTCAAATCTGAGCGCTGGTTTTAGTTTCAAAGGGAATGATGAGTGGCCAGAATTTAAAATATTTTAATTCACTAAAGCCTTCCCTGCTCCTTGATGTTTACTAGAGTTACGTACAGCAGCTGTAGTGTAGTATGTGGCAAGGAGAGGGGTTGAGCCCTCTGTCCTATATCCTCTTGTGCTATCAATACATCTTGCCACTTACAAGGCCTCACCTACTCACGAGCTGAGGGCACGTTCGATGGAAAGTGATTTGGGTGATGAAAGCGTTGATGCGGGATGAGCTGTCCTCCGCAGTTAGAAATGTCATTCGAAAATCCTTCCGCGCACTGGAAAATCCCAACCTCTTTGTAGTTTAATCCCTTCGGATTCCCTTCTGGTAGTGACCACGTATGTGGATTCCAGGAGAATGGGAGAAGACCTGGGGTCAGAGCAGCAGAATGTACTCCACTATGTCATGTCTAGTCACCACCTTTATGACCTTGGATATACTAGCTTATCTGTCCTGTGCAGTACTGTGATTCACAACTGCCCAGAACATGATTCAAAAATGCAAACACGGTGGTGGCAGCAATTTTGAGGATTAAAATGATGTATATTATGAATGTCTAATGCCCACACAAGCTGCCAGTCCTTCCAATACGAAGTAGAGTAGGTAGGAAACACTCCACTCCAGATCAGATAATCAGGAGCAGAGTGTTTCATACCTACTGGGGTGGCTCTGAGCCAATCAGATATTCTGGTTTCTGTCTAAAAAGTATTGAAAAATTAAGAGTGTAGTTCCCATGATCAGATTGTTGAAGCTAAAATTCATGTTATACATTAAATATGTGTACACACGATCAAACCAAAATCCCCGCCGGCAGACAGCGCGCTGACGTGTAGGTGACGTGGCGGTGACGTTGACGCCGCCCCGTCACCGCACCAGGAAACCATTCAACGCGTGTGCGAGCAGATATGTCTGCTGGTTAGCATACTAACCAGCAGACATGTCGGGCGGACGGGTTCCCAGCCGACAGATTTGAAAGCATGCTTTCAAATCTGTCGGGTGGCCAAATCCGTCTGTTTGCCCGTACACACGATCGAATCTGTCTGCTGAAACGGTCTGGCAGACCGTTTCCAGCGGACAGATTTGATCGTGTGTACGCGGCCTAAGATGTGGTGGCTGTATTTGTTTCCTTTTTTTTCTTTTTTGCTTTCCTTTTATTTTCACCTGGTAGTACTGCTAGTAACACATTTCATCTTCTGGATTGATAATGCTCACTCACTGTACTGTATTTATGGAGGAGCAATGCTGTCAGTGTTGCAGATTATCTCTCCCCTCCACATGAGTTCATAGTTCACAGAGAACATTGGAGTGTGCAGGATCAATACTTGTATTGTTGTACCTATCAAATCAACCACAAATAAGTAGACGAATAGAGAAATTTCTGAATCACACGATTGGCTAAGCAGGATGATACATTTTAGGAAGGTAAATCCTTTCTCTTCTTTGTACTGCAATTGTGTATGTAGCCACGTCTGCAAAAAAAAAAAAACGTGTTTACTAAATGCCAGACCTCTTTCATATTCATACAAAATAACATCTGTCTTAGTATTTGTATGATAGTAAAAAATTAAATGTGTCCTGTAGATTGTTGATGGCTCTTCTATCTGCTGAGTTCATGACCCAACTCGCTTGCAGAAGAAAACTTTTTATTTTTTTTGCTTTCCCAGTCTGAGTGTGCTGCCTGTTCCACAATCCCGGATCCAAGTGCTATTTTTTAACACATTTTCTTAAGACAGACGTGACCGATCCAGCCAAAAAAAGCTCAGGACTATACATCACCTGACTCCAGTGTCTCATTAAAGTTAGTCGTTCTTTCACGTCACACACCCCGCTTTTCCTGGCAAGCTGTTCCCTGGAGTTTTATAGTTTTTTTTTTTCTTTTGTGTGTATTTTTTTTATTGTTTGTATATATGCGAAAGCCAGATTTAAGACTCTATGAGGCTTTGTGGCTGAGTTGATACCTTTCCATGCTCGTCACTTCAAATCTACGGGCTTTGTGAGTTCAGTGGCAAAGTGTTTACAGGGAATGTGTATCAAGTATTCACTCTAGACCAGCCTTTTTCAACCAGGGTGCCTTGAGGTTTCTTGGCAAAATTCCCTCAAAATGTATCAAACATTGTATACAAGCCAGCAGGTGGATCAAGCCTGCCTTTTAGTTATACAAAGCCACAGGTTTTCATTATGCACCATTACGGCTTTCTAGACCAGTGTTTCTCAACGCCAGTCCTCAAGGTGCCCCAACAGGTCATGTTTTCAGGATTTCCATTATTTTGTACAGGTAATTTGATCAGTTTCACTGCCTTAGTAATTATCACAGCCATTTCATCTGAGGGAAATCCTGAAAACGTGACCTGTTGGGGCGCCTTGAGGACTGGAGTTGAGAAACACTGTTCTAGACACTGGGCATCCTTACAACCAATGATTTCACCAGTTAATAAGGATGTCTGTTGCCTCCACAGCATACTTGTCTGACCCTCCTGTGCCCCTCTCCCTCAGCACTGGGGAGACATTAGCAGACTGATGGAGAGAAATTGAGGGAGGAGAGAAACATTGGAATACTGGTCAGTACCTGTGTGCAAAAGTGTATTCGCTTTGGAGGAATAAGACCCCTCTAATGTTGTGGATGTTGCTGCATTATGTAAAACCAATATTTAATAGTTTTTTTATATTTTAGAATGGGGTGCCTTTTTGTATAATGTGAAAGATGATGTTACGCAGAGTAAATGGAAACTTAACTTGTCACGTTTTTAAAATTGCGCACACAAATGAAATGGCGCCAAACTCCAGTACTTAAAAATCTCCATGGGCAACGATTTCTTTTTTACAGGTTACCGGTTTAGAGTTAGAGGAGGTCTAGTGCTAGAATTATTGCTCTTGCTCTAACGCACGTGTCAATACCTCACATGTGTGGTTTGAACGGTGTTTACATATGTGGGCAGGACTTGCGTGCACGTTCGCTTTTGAGTGCGCTGGGGACAAGGGCGTTTAAAAAAATATATATATTTTATATTTTATTTTACTTATTTTTTTTATTTTTACACTTTTTTTTGATCACTTTTATTCCTATTACAAGGAATGTAAACATCCCTTGTAATATGAATACAGTGTGACAGGTCCTCTTTATGGAGAGATGCAGGGTCAATAAGACTCCATATCTTTCCTCCAGGCTGGAAAGCATGAGATCGGGAAAAAACATTCACTGATCTCATGCTTTCACATCACGCCCGGGCCGCCAACGGTCATCTCTATGCTCTTTATTCGGCGGTGGCCGATTCATTCTCCAGCTGATCGGAAGATGAAAACTACCCATCTAGGGTTCATTCGCATAAGCCCCATTGCCTTACACAGCTCCAACGCATAGACAAGGCGATTGTTTCAGCTCACACTAATGCAGCGTGTTGGTTTGCACTGAAATACAGTAAATAAAAAAGGTGCATTTTTCGCACAATACCACATTACAATGCACTGCAGTATATAAAGTTGAATGATGTTTTGTGACATTTCATGTTTATTTTATTTATTATAGGTATTCATATAGTGCCAACAATTTATGTATTTTTGTATTGTACATCCACATCAGTCCTTGACCTCGACGAGCTTACAGTTGAAGGTCCATAATTCAGATTCATGCATACAAATACTAGGGCCAATTTAGACAGTAGCCCATTAACCTACCAGCATGTCTTTGGAGTGTTGGAGGAAGATTGAGTACCCAGAGGAAACCCATTCAATTACTGGGAGAACATGCAAACTTCATGCAGGTAGTGCTGCAAGGCAGGAGTGCCAACCACTAATCCACTTTGTTGCCCTAAATTAAAATACTTGGATGCAGATGCTTTGCCAGATGCTTTAATATGGACATAGATGGAAATTCAATCTGTTAAATCGACTCCAGACTCAAATTTTATAAACATTTTTTTTTCCTCGTTTTTTTCCTCGTTCAGCCTGCTGGCTAAATGGAAGAAAAAATCTCTAGTGTGTATATTGTTGGCACACCTCAGTGACAGGATGCATGGATTTCTGTGGCATGCATGGGTGTTATGTAATCCTGATCTAGCCAGTCAAGATGGACAAAGACCCCAAACCCAGAAGAAGCCAGGGAGAAAATGACCAGTGCCATTGAGGGAACTGGCTGGGGGTTAGATTAGAGGAGTATTTAAAGTAATTCTCTTTCTTTATCATATTGCCTATTTAGTAGTGATATTTCAGTTTTCCTTGGATGTCAGTTAATACAATTACTGGATTTTTATATGTGTCAAACATACCCACAACAAAATATCCCTTCCCAACATCACAAAACCCAATTCCCCCATGTACAATCTTGACTCTGGCCAACCAGTTTTGTTTACCTGTACTAGAAAAACGTCACTTGGAATCTGGTTGGTTGGTTGCCATGGACAAGGGTCCATTCCTCTCTGCTTTACATACATCCTCAAATTCCACATTTTAAAATGATTTATGTAATGTAAATTTCCCTTAACTAATTAATGGGCCTGTTGAAATCTGGTAACAAAAGCTATTGATCTAGTGTTGTAAGGAGCCAAAATTCTCAGGATAGGCCATTGAGGAGAAACGAACGCCCCCACCCTCCTCCTTTATTGTTTGTAATCCACTTGACTGGTAAGAAATTTGTAAGCTGCCATCCCTGTTGCTTTTACTAAACAATCTTTTCAGGCACTGTGGGTTCATGTGAAATCATTAGCGCTGTCAATCAAATCATTGAGCTGACATTGCGTTATAACCCAGAGAAGGCCTACGCCATTCTCTTCATCAGTCACGAGACAAAGTCCCTGGTGTCACTAAGGAGATGATACCCAAATTATTATTCTACAATCATTATTTTGGGTATGTATTAGTCTTCTTACCTGCTGTCCCTGTGACTCCAATATTATTATTATAATCACACAGGATTTATATAGCATTAACAGCGTTACTAGCGCTTTACAATATAAATGGAGACAGTACAGTTACAATACAATACAATACAATTCAAGAGGGTAAATTTAGCCCTGCTCAAAGGAGCTTACCATCTAATAGGGTGGGGAAAGTGGTATAAAAGGATATAACTGTAGTGGATAAGCTGATGGAAGAGTTTAACATTTTCCAAGCATTGCCTAAGGGGGGCCAGAGTGGGAGTTAGCCGGACAGATTAAGGTAGAGAGTTCCAGAGAATGGGGGACTCACTGGAGAAGTCCTGGAGACGAGAGAGCTGGAGAGCAGGAGGTCTTGGGAGCAGCAGAGAGGATAGTTTGGGTGATAATCGGTGCGAAGTGGTGCAACATCCATTTTTATATGTTAGTAAGTTAGTAATGCAAAGAGACTGAAGGCGTGAAGTGAGTAGTAATAAGATAGATTTGGGTGACATCGGTATAAAGATGATATTGGAGGCCGTGGGAGGTTATCAAGTGACCAAGAGAGGAGTTGTAGATACAGAAGAGAAGGGGTCCAAAACAGAGCCTTGGGGAACTGAAGGAGCGCTGTGACATATTTCCCCTTACTTTTTGTCCCAGTGATAGTGGTCACCAGGACTGGAAGTGAGACTGTACCTCTCAGATTGGGAAACAGTCCTAGATTCTAACCCTTCCCCACTCATCCTAAAACTTGGGGGAAAAAACTGAATCTGTCACTGAAAATAGCAGTTAGTGGGACATCTTCAATTGGCTTCTGCATGTATTAAGGTTTCCTAGTGCCTGTTATTGCCTGATCTCACCACAATTCTCATAATTGAACCCTAACTGGGAAAATTTGTTTTCAAAGATAAGGCAGAGCATTTATACCAGGTTAGAAAAGTTATTAACTTTGTAAATAACATTCATTAACTATATCATTTTATTACGGTTACACAGGGTCTTCTGGAGCCAGTTGAGAATTTTCACATTTTGTTTGTTGCCAATTGGAAACTGTAATTGCAATGAACATTCTATTGTGAACTTTTGCTTATCCAAAAAAGTTTTTAAAAATAGTTACCTTTCAAACTTGAGAACTAAAAAGTTAAAACCTAAAAGAGTCCATAAGTTACATAAAATACTGTAGCAGCGCTTAATCTTAGAATCAAATCTGAGATTCTTCTAAAAGTCCAAAACAATCTTTTAGGGATAAGATGATAGTGCAGATGGTATAAATACAAAAAAAAGTCCTTAATTAAGTGCTCCTTTCACCAAGAGAGGGGGTGTTCACCACGTGGGGGGATGATTAATCCCCAGTTGGGGATGCACTCACCACAAGACTGGATCAAAAGGGCCTGGATTATATATCTGTATAAAGCCTGGAAGATGCACTCTCCACCGTCAGGGATGTTAAAAGATCAAAACCGCATACATATAGGGTAAAGAAAACTCATATAGTGTGATACCGTTTTAAAACATTTATTAAGCCCAAAACATCCCAAGTCATATATTGTGCGTACCACAATGTAAAATCATCAAGCATAAAACGAATAATCTGTACTGTGCCTGTCAGCTTCTCCCTGTGGATCTATGGAGATGTAGGTATCTGCTACAAAAGGTCTCCTGTTCCTGCTCTGGAGGCTGCACAGCGTTTCTGGTCAGTGATAAGCGTCACGCCCTGACGCGTTTCGTCATTGGTTAGACTTCAACAGAGGGCGTGACAATGCTAATCACTGGCCTATATAAATACAGCAAAACCGAGCGAATTGCGTTCGACTATTGGTCGAATCCGATCACATGTCATGTTTACTTCCGCTCATGCGTGCGGTGGACCATACGGCATAGTCAGGGCATGGGCGGAAGTGATCTTCAATTCGACGTATGATCGTGTCATACGTTTTCGACGTACGATCGTGTCATGCGTTTCGATATACGGTCGTGTCATGTTTTATCGACGTACGATCGTATCAAGCGTCAGTTACGTTGCTGCAACGCACGTGTCGATGTCCCGCTCAATGTTCGCCCATTTGATCCCATTGGTTAGGAGGTGCGTTCCACCTCGCGCCTGCGCACATGCATACTGCATACTGCGCATGCGCACTCGACATACGGGAAAAAAATACCTAATATAGTAGGGAAACCACGGAGCAGTGACCAATGCTCTTTTTTATGAAAAAAGAGCCATTGGGTGTATTGCCACATTAATACTGGCTACGGTTGTGCTGTATATAGAAAGAACATTAAAAACAGAAACAATAAAAATTCTAACTTGTAGAATCAACAATATCACATCGCTGCATCATAATGAACAAACTCATATCAGTGTTGCTCTTTTTAGAATACATAACTCCTAATCTGCATACACCAAGAGCAATGTCAATCCAATATATCAAACTATTGGGAAATGCATTTTCATATTATTGTGTTGGGATCAAAAATACTTTTACCTACATTGTAGGTCAAACAATATCATTATGATCACATATATCCCAAGATATGTAATACATTATGATCACCTGCATCTCAAGATACGCGATACAACGTAGAGAAACCGCTTAGAAGGGCTTAAATAACTACCGTATTTCCTTTAAACATGTCAAAAATTAATCAAATGTTTAAAATTAATAAGAAAAACTAAAATATTGTTAGACATGCCAGAACTATTAAGACAAAATTGGACTACATCAAATGTCTCAATATAGATAATAAAAGTAATCTTAAAATTAATGAAAATAAAATTAATAATAAAAATTAATAATAAAACCCATTAATCAGATTGGTAATAAAACTATTGATAAAAATAAAAATAAAAATAAGATTACCAATAAAATACTCGTAAAATTACCACCAATATTGTATATGCCTTCTGATAAAAACCACTAAATTCAAAATGACATAGAACCAATAGATTAGAAGGGGACTATATAAGGATGCTCTTCATAAGAGTAGGAGAGAATTGTATAATCTTAGTCTGAACGACTTAAAAGACTTTAAAACTTAGATATTACTTTAAAACCGTTTAGGTATCACTAATAAAGCAGTTAATATCAAGTTCTATATTGAGGCCCTTTGGGGTTAAAACATCTGTTAGGAAGATCCAGCGAGTTTCGCGTTTGGAAAGTTCTCTTACTCTATGTGAGCCTCTCCAGTTCAATTGTAGATGTTCCACACCCCAAAACTGCAAACCTGAAGGGTCCTGATTGTGTTTTAACTTAAAGTGCCATGACACGTTATGGTCTTTGTAACCCAGTCTAATGTTTTTGATATGCTCCAAAATCCGTACTTTAAGTTTCCTTTTCGTTCGCCCTATGTATAGCAAGTTGCATGGACATTTTAGAGCATATACAACATGATCGGTGTTACATGTTATGAATTGCTCAATCTGAAATTCTTGGTTATTCGAGGGGGCCTTGAACTTGTCAACTCCCCTCATTGGCTTTGATACGGATTGGCATGCTTTACATTTTCTACATGCGAAAAAACCTTTTTGGTCCCAAAAGGACTTTGGCCTCATAGGGGGATCTAAAACTTTTTTAACAATCTTGTCCCCATAACTCGATGCCTTCCTGTAAATAAATTGAGGTTCAAGTGGAAGGACAGTCCCCAATTTCTTGTCCAATAACAAGACGTGCCAGTGTTGTTGGAATATTGATTCTACTTCCTTGTACTGCGTATGGAATTGGGAAATAAAACCCCACTCTTTGTTGTTTGCGGCTATAGTGATTTTTGGTTGGAAACAGGATTCCCTGGGGATTGCATACACGTCTTCTGTCAATTTTTCCATTATTTCCGGTTTATAGCCTCTTGCCACAAATCTATCCGTAAGGATTTTTGACTGGATTAAGAAATTTGAGTCTTCTGAACAGTTTCTCTTTACCCTCATTAATTGTCCTTTGGGGATGTTACGGATCCAGAGGGGATGATGCCCACTTGTGGTTGGAAGGTAACTGTTCCTATCTGTAGGTTTAAAGTATACCTTTGTTTGTAATTTGGGACCCTGTCGATATATGGACACATCTAAAAAATTAATCTCGGTCTCGTTGGATTCTGAGGATAATTTTATATTATTTGTGTTTGTGTTTAAAAACATTAAAAATTCTTGAAGGGATTCTGTGGAACCAGACCAGATAAAAAACAGGTCATCAATGTACCGCTTATAAAAAAGGAGCTCAGGTCTTTTATTTCTAAAAATCGTTTTATCTTCCCATTCAGCCATGAATAGATTGGCTATACTGGGTGCGAACTTGGCCCCCATGGCGACGCCTTTTATCTGAGAATAAAATTTACTGTTGTACCAAAAATAGTTGTGTGCCAAGCAGAAGTCAAGTGCATGACCCAAGAACACCTTTTGGTTGTGTGGCAAGTCTTCTCTTTGGCTTAGTGCCCAGTTCAGGGATAACATGGCATCGTCATGTTGAATGATCGAATACAGTGATGACACATCAGCAGTCACTAATAAGACTTTCTCATCATTCTTAAAGGAGATGCTCTGAAGGCATATTAAAAGATCCTTCGTATCTTTTAGGTACGATTTTGTCACCTTCACACTCTTTTGTAAGAAGGTGTCCAGATATTGGCCGAGCCTAGATGAGACTGAATCGATGCTGTTTACTATAGGTCTAGCGGGTGGATTACTTGAGTCTTTGTGAATCTTTGGCAGTGTGTAGATAGTTGGTACCCTACTGCTAGTGGGTGTTAGATATTTCTTCTCTTTAGGAGTTAATACCCCTGATCTTGTGCCTATATCTACTACTATTTTCAGTTGTGTCTTATATGATGCAGATGGATCTTGGTCTAATCTTCTATAAGTGTTTTCATCTGATAGCATTTCAGAGATTTGATTGTGGTAGAATTCTTTATTCAGAATCACCACTCCTCCACCTTTGTCCGCTGGCCTAATAATTATGTCTTTACGCTCTTCCAGCATCTTGATCCCTTCTGTTATGTGTCTTAGATTTGTTTTCTTGGTGGGTTCCAAGACATCCAAGTCTCGCAATACCAAGTTTTTAAACACTTCAACCGGATGATTCAAGTTATTAGGTGGATTGAATAATGATTTATTTTTCAAGCCGCTATTCTGTACCTGTCCTATTATTGAAGTCTGCGTGTTGGTTGATGTACTACATCCCACAAAATATTTTTTAATGTTCAACTTCCGGATGTATTTATGTACATCTATATAGACATTAAATTTATTTACTGGCTTTTTCATTCCACATTTTAATCCCAAATTTAAAATATTTAATTCTTTGTGTGTCAGAGTGACAGAGGTTAAATTAAAAATACCCCCTAATCCTGCTGGTTTCGTCTTCTTTTGTTGGGTCTTCCGTCCGGCCCTACATCCTCTGAATCTAGGTTTCTTTGTTGAGGAATCTGTTCTCTTTGCCATTGGTTTGGTGGTGGTGGAAACATAGGTTCTCTCCAATTGTGGTCCTTGGATTGAGGTTTTTGGTAATATTGGGGTTTCCCCCTGCGTGGTGGTTGTCCTCTCCCCCTTCTCTCTGGAAGAGCGTAAAGACATAATTATTAGGCCAGCGGACAAAGGTGGAGGAGTGGTGATTCTGAATAAAGAATTCTACCACAATCAAATCTCTGAAATGCTATCAGATGAAAACACTTATAGAAGATTAGACCAAGATCCATCTGCATCATATAAGACACAACTGAAAATAGTAGTAGATATAGGCACAAGATCAGGGGTATTAACTCCTAAAGAGAAGAAATATCTAACACCCACTAGCAGTAGGGTACCAACTATCTACACACTGCCAAAGATTCACAAAGACTCAAGTAATCCACCCGCTAGACCTATAGTAAACAGCATCGATTCAGTCTCATCTAGGCTCGGCCAATATCTGGACACCTTCTTACAAAAGAGTGTGAAGGTGACAAAATCGTACCTAAAAGATACGAAGGATCTTTTAATATGCCTTCAGAGCATCTCCTTTAAGAATGATGAGAAAGTCTTATTAGTGACTGCTGATGTGTCATCACTGTATTCGATCATTCAACATGACGATGCCATGTTATCCCTGAACTGGGCACTAAGCCAAAGAGAAGACTTGCCACACAACCAAAAGGTGTTCTTGGGTCATGCACTTGACTTCTGCTTGGCACACAACTATTTTTGGTACAACAGTAAATTTTATTCTCAGATAAAAGGCGTCGCCATGGGGGCCAAGTTCGCACCCAGTATAGCCAATCTATTCATGGCTGAATGGGAAGATAAAACGATTTTTAGAAATAAAAGACCTGAGCTCCTTTTTTATAAGCGGTACATTGATGACCTGTTTTTTATCTGGTCTGGTTCCACAGAATCCCTTCAAGAATTTTTAATGTTTTTAAACACAAACACAAATAATATAAAATTATCCTCAGAATCCAACGAGACCGAGATTAATTTTTTAGATGTGTCCATATATCGACAGGGTCCCAAATTACAAACAAAGGTATACTTTAAACCTACAGATAGGAACAGTTACCTTCCAACCACAAGTGGGCATCATCCCCTCTGGATCCGTAACATCCCCAAAGGACAATTAATGAGGGTAAAGAGAAACTGTTCAGAAGACTCAAATTTCTTAATCCAGTCAAAAATCCTTACGGATAGATTTGTGGCAAGAGGCTATAAACCGGAAATAATGGAAAAATTGACAGAAGACGTGTATGCAATCCCCAGGGAATCCTGTTTCCAACCAAAAATCACTATAGCCGCAAACAACAAAGAGTGGGGTTTTATTTCCCAATTCCATACGCAGTACAAGGAAGTAGAATCAATATTCCAACAACACTGGCACGTCTTGTTATTGGACAAGAAATTGGGGACTGTCCTTCCACTTGAACCTCAATTTATTTACAGGAAGGCATCGAGTTATGGGGACAAGATTGTTAAAAAAGTTTTAGATCCCCCTATGAGGCCAAAGTCCTTTTGGGACCAAAAAGGTTTTTTCGCATGTAGAAAATGTAAAGCATGCCAATCCGTATCAAAGCCAATGAGGGGAGTTGACAAGTTCAAGGCCCCCTCGAATAACCAAGAATTTCAGATTGAGCAATTCATAACATGTAACACCGATCATGTTGTATATGCTCTAAAATGTCCATGCAACTTGCTATACATAGGGCGAACGAAAAGGAAACTTAAAGTACGGATTTTGGAGCATATCAAAAACATTAGACTGGGTTACAAAGACCATAACGTGTCATGGCACTTTAAGTTAAAACACAATCAGGACCCTTCAGGTTTGCAGTTTTGGGGTGTGGAACATCTACAATTGAACTGGAGAGGCTCACATAGAGTAAGAGAACTTTCCAAACGCGAAACTCGCTGGATCTTCCTAACAGATGTTTTAACCCCAAAGGGCCTCAATATAGAACTTGATATTAACTGCTTTATTAGTGATACCTAAACGGTTTTAAAGTAATATCTAAGTTTTAAAGTCTTTTAAGTCGTTCAGACTAAGATTATACAATTCTCTCCTACTCTTATGAAGAGCATCCTTATATAGTCCCCTTCTAATCTATTGGTTCTATGTCATTTTGAATTTAGTGGTTTTTATCAGAAGGCATATACAATATTGGTGGTAATTTTACGAGTATTTTATTGGTAATCTTATTTTTATTTTTATTTTTATCAATAGTTTTATTACCAATCTGATTAATGGGTTTTATTATTAATTTTTATTATTAATTTTATTTTCATTAATTTTAAGATTACTTTTATTATCTATATTGAGACATTTGATGTAGTCCAATTTTGTCTTAATAGTTCTGGCATGTCTAACAATATTTTAGTTTTTCTTATTAATTTTAAACATTTGATTAATTTTTGACATGTTTAAAGGAAATACGGTAGTTATTTAAGCCCTTCTAAGCGGTTTCTCTACGTTGTATCGCGTATCTTGAGATGCAGGTGATCATAATGTATTACATATCTTGGGATATATGTGATCATAATGATATTGTTTGACCTACAATGTAGGTAAAAGTATTTTTGATCCCAACACAATAATATGAAAATGCATTTCCCAATAGTTTGATATATTGGATTGACATTGCTCTTGGTGTATGCAGATTAGGAGTTATGTATTCTAAAAAGAGCAACACTGATATGAGTTTGTTCATTATGATGCAGCGATGTGATATTGTTGATTCTACAAGTTAGAATTTTTATTGTTTCTGTTTTTAATGTTCTTTCTATATACAGCACAACCGTAGCCAGTATTAATGTGGCAATACACCCAATGGCTCTTTTTTCATAAAAAAGAGCATTGGTCACTGCTCCGTGGTTTCCCTACTATATTAGGTATTTTTTTCCCGTATGTCGAGTGCGCATGCGCAGTATGCAGTATGCATGTGCGCAGGCGCGAGGTGGAACGCACCTCCTAACCAATGGGATCAAATGGGCGAACATTGAGCGGGACATCGACACGTGCGTTGCAGCAACGTAACTGACGCTTGATACGATCGTACGTCGATAAAACATGACACGACCGTATATCGAAACGCATGACACGATCGTACGTCGAAAACGTATGACACGATCATACGTCGAATTGAAGATCACTTCCGCCCATGCCCTGACTATGCCGTATGGTCCACCGCACGCATGAGCGGAAGTAAACATGACATGTGATCGGATTCGACCAATAGTCGAACGCAATTCGCTCGGTTTTGCTGTATTTATATAGGCCAGTGATTAGCATTGTCACGCCCTCTGTTGAAGTCTAACCAATGACGAAACGCGTCAGGGCGTGACGCTTATCACTGACCAGAAACGCTGTGCAGCCTCCAGAGCAGGAACAGGAGACCTTTTGTAGCAGATACCTACATCTCCATAGATCCACAGGGAGAAGCTGACAGGCACAGTACAGATTATTCGTTTTATGCTTGATGATTTTACATTGTGGTACGCACAATATATGACTTGGGATGTTTTGGGCTTAATAAATGTTTTAAAACGGTATCACACTATATGAGTTTTCTTTACCCTATATGTATGCGGTTTTGATCTTTTAACATCCCTGACGGTGGAGAGTGCATCTTCCAGGCTTTATACAGATATATAATCCAGGCCCTTTTGATCCAGTCTTGTGGTGAGTGCATCCCCAACTGGGGATTAATCATCCCCCCACGTGGTGAACACCCCCTCTCTTGGTGAAAGGAGCACTTAATTAAGGACTTTTTTTTGTATTTATACCATCTGCACTATCATCTTATCCCTAAAAGATTGTTTTGGACTTTTAGAAGAATCTCAGATTTGATTCTAAGATTAAGCGCTGCTACAGTATTTTATGTAACTTATGGACTCTTTTAGGTTTTAACTTTTTAGTTCTCAACTTGTTTGGGTTCCATTTGTCTATTGTACTGTGTTTTTACATTGTTCTATTTTTATTCAGCAGCAGCTATTCATGTGCATATCAGATATTCTATTTTTAGATACCTTGAGGTGGTGTACCTAAGCGCTGAGTGGTGTTACATTGAAGGAAGGGCTACGGTTACACCATTTTTATTACCTTTCAAACTTATTTCAACATTGCCGCGTTGCACTACTTCTGCCAACTTCTCTAGTGATACTGTCTGTACATATTAGCTATAGTAGTTGAACTCTTATGCCGTGTACACACGGTCGGAATTTCCGACAACAAATGATCGATGTGAGCTTGTTGTCGGAAAATCCGACCGTCTGTATGTTCCATCGGACATTTGCTGTCGGAATTTCCGACAACAAATGTTTGAGAGCTGGTTCTCAATTTTTCAGACAACAAAAGTTCTTGTCGTAAATTCCGTTCATCTGTAGTCAATTCTGACGCACAAAAATCCTACGCATGCGCGGAATCAATTTGACGCATGCTCAGAATCATTAAACTTAATTTCTTGACATTCGGAATTTCCGTCAACATTTGTGTGACCGTGTGTATGCAAGCCAAGTTTGAGCAAACAATCCACCGGAAAAAAATACACGGTTTTGATGTTGGAATGTCCGATCTTGTGTACACTGCATTAGGCTTTGAGCATTTTTTTTTTTAATTAAATACTCAGTTCGCTTCCTTGGAACCCTCTTCATTGATGATGTAATAAAGATTTGTTTTAGGTAAAATATACACCTCACATTGTGCTGCTTTTGGGACTTTTGTGTTGCCTTGTATTGCTTACCCTGGCAATAGGGTTCATGTCAAAAACATAGCAGATGCAGCTTGGTGAAGAGATGCATCCAGTGCCCAAATGTATGCAGCCTGATTAGATGCATACATCATAACAAACTTTGCTATATAAGTACATTCTCATCTTTTTTTAAAAATAAGCCTGAGATATTTTATTTTGCTGTTGTGACAAAAGCATGCTGTTCAGCGAACATTTTTAGGCCTGATGATTATTAATGCATACACATCACCTTGGGAAAATGCACACACTAGCTACAGGGCTCCTTTGTTATGTAGTGAAGTGGTGAAGTGGGCCTTAGCGAGTCCCGGACTTTCTTCTGAAAACATTTCCTCATTATTCTGGCCTAAGCTTGACTGGATTACATCACTTTCTCCCTCATTTCACTTCAGACCCCCTCCCAATCTTTTATTCCCTGTTCACCCCTTGTTCTTGCAGAAGGGTTGAGCTTGGTCTGCCTTAATGGCGCTTAGTGATCGCTTCATTCCTACAGTCTTGCCTTTGAAGTGTGCTCTGGTCTCAGGATTAAGTTCAGGGGTCACCCTGTTTATTTATGCAAAGCTGGATCATCTGTGAAATGGGCCTTTCAAGGCCTCTGACATCAAACGCTGCAAATCTAACTGTCAGGTTGTAGCAGTGGCTGGCATCGCCTTGGAACAAATTAAAGCACCCTAGACAGAGATCAAGGAGAAAACAGTAGGCCTGAGTTATGTTTATTAGGTGGTACAAGTGCATCGTCTTTGGGATACCTTCACTGCTAGGAGAATTTGTGGTGAAGCAGCATATCTCCCAATGGGAAGGGATCACACATGTTTGGTTCATACCCCAAATCTTAGGTTTTATGAAGCATCCGGTGGCTGATCAGGTAGGTTAGCAGTAACTCTAACAGTGCTATTTGTCACCTAGGCATTATACTGCTTAGTAGTCACTTTTTGTGTGATCGTCTTACTGATTTCATCTCAAGACATGCTTTCATGCATGTATAATGTAATTCCTTTTGTTGATCAATATCAGAAAATCATTATTACAGAAGCACACGGGTGCTTGTTGTAAAAACAGAGATGCACAGTATTCCATAGTAAAGATGCAGCACAGGGGTATTCTTTCACCCCTATATTTATTCAACATTCCTGTACCAAGCCCCTTTAGGCTCTTCCTTCCAAACTTGGCTATAGACAGGTAGAATTTAATTCAATGGATTTTGATTTTAGAATGTTTAGAATAATTTTTTAATAATTAATGGGGTCAAATCTATAATTGTTTTTACCCTTAGTGACTAAAAAAAATTGCTTGTGGTTTTTGTTTGGGAAATGCCATTCATTCCCAAAATCAAATGTTAAAAGCAAAAAAAAATTGTTCAACACACTTTCAAGGAACATTTATAAAGTTTAAGATGGCATTATCAAACGTATGATAATCTACCAGGGAATGCCCAGTTTGTCAAAGGCTTACAATTCTGAATCCAAATAAAACCAAAAAATCTGTGATAGAGAGCACTTCTTTGATAAGAACCTGAGTAGGATACCTTTTAAAAGAATACTTGCGGTAGGGAGCCTTTTAGACTAAAATCCATGGTAGAACACCCTTCAAGAGAAGACAAGGTGTTTGAAAGTCAGCGTGGAGACATACCATAGTGGATCATTAAGCAAAAAGTCTCTTAGAAGAAAGTCTATAAAGAAAAGCTTCAGTCAGTTCTGCAAACATTTAAAACAAAACCTGTAGCTGCTGACTTTTAATAAACAGACGCTCACCTGTCCAAGGATCCAGCACCATCTTCACCCGGGGCAGTTGTTCGACAGTTTTTGGGCATTTAACTTTAGGTAGCCGGATGTGACTCCTTGGTGCTTCACATCCAGCTTGCCACTGAGTATGCGTTAACCACTCTGCGCTTTGTGAATGGTCCCGCAAACCTTCTGGGACCTGTGAAATGTCCCAAAAGGTTGTGGCCAGGGGGGTGAGGAGGAGAACTACTGATGGAATCGCTGCGGCCATCTAACTAGAAATGGGGGTGAATACCTGTTAAACCCAGGTACCCGCATCCCCCTCAAAAAAATATATTCCAAATATGGGGGAGGAGGAGAAAGAGCAGAACTTCCCCTTTTGGTTGAAGTCCCGCTTTACGGAGAATGATCCACTGTAGAGAATCATTTTTTTATTTACAATAAATTATTGAACGGAATAATCTGAGACACATACACAAATGACAGAACCTTTGAGGGAAAGCAAACGAGAATTTACAGGTCTCTAAATAATCCTTCATAGCTCTTCCAGTGATCGAATCTTGCTGTGAATGGGCTCACTTTGAATGGCCCCCTGTCATTTTACTAAAGGTAAAAACATCTGCTGAACATAATACCTTTCCATTGGACTTATTAAAGTTTTACTTGGCTTCATTTCAGGATCTAAACTTCCGATTTGGAAGAAAGGAAATGAGCTTGTCAGACGTACAGCTGGTTTCAAATGTTAAATAACCGAAAAGGAGACGTGTGCGTACCCAGGCTTGGGCAAGTGAAGGATACCAGTTCACCATTCGTACCATTCTTCATGGTTTTTATAGGGGCCACTTACGGGTCACACCTTACGTTTGGGATTTCTTTATGAGAATAGCAATTTTTATGTGTCAGCTTAAAGCAAACATACATTGAGCTTTGAATGGGGTTGGTTTTAGCCAAGACATAACCCATTGAATTAAAAAAAAATCTTGAAAAAAATTAAAAAGGAATTTCCACTTTCACCTAGCCCCTCCACTTGATGAAACATTATGGCTAGCATGGCATGCACAGCTTATACTCCCGTGGATCAGACCCCTCCAGTTTAGCAAAAAGCTGCTGCTTTTGCTAGGGAGCGCAAAGCTGCTTGGCCGTTTCCAGCAAAATGCTTGTAAAAGGGTTTCCAAACCTGTAGCTGTATGATTCTAGAACAGACCCAGAGTGGGGTACAAAAGAGTAATTGCAGTGAGACCTTTGTTGGTCATAATTGCTCAGCAAGTTGAAGAGATTTCCTTTTCACAGCTGAAGGTAAACCCCCCCCCCCTTAGTTTTGCCACAAATCAGCTGAGATGTTCTTAGACGTGAAGAAAGATCCAACATCTGTTTGTTGTGATCACTCTGGCTGCAAGCTTGAAGCCCTAA
The DNA here is from genome assembly GCA_029574335.1 of Rana kukunoris. Lineage (NCBI taxonomy): Eukaryota > Metazoa > Chordata > Amphibia > Anura > Ranidae > Rana > Rana kukunoris. The sequence continues at coordinate 664,423,883 of CM056049.1, forward strand.
AAATGCTTTTTTTTTTCTAAATATATAGTACAGCTATACAGTCCAGAATCAAAACTGAAGCCAAAGGCTGTGGTTAGACACAAAAGATCACATAGGGCGGTCATTCTAAACCAGAGATACTTGGAACCCTAGGGTTCCTTCAGAGGTTTCTAGGGGTTCATTGAGCTGTGGCTGTTTGACCTCCTCCATGTTGGCACCTATATAATTGTAAGTCCAATGCCACATGGCAGATATTTACAACTGTCTGCAAAGGTGACCACTACTGTACGATGGGCATTCTTCAAGCTGATCACCAGTGCAACAGACAGTCTAACCCATGACCCACATTGAATTCATTTTAAGAGGAGTTTCCTGAGACCTGAAAAAGCTTTCAAGGGTTTCTCTAGGGGTAAAAGTGTTGAGAAAGGCTGACCTAGCGTATTGACAACTGGATGTATATTTGTAGAAAATAACAGTCGATAGTCATAGTTGTGCTTTCATTCGTTTCCCGGAGAGCTGCTGCTTGTTTGGGTAAGCTTTAGGATGAACTGTGTTCTTACTCATAGCATCCAGTCATTATTTTCTCACTAACCAGTGCTGGGAAATGATGAAAACAAATCGGATTAAGTCGTTTGGGCCACACTGCAACCCTTTTATAACTGAGACACTTCCCTCCACATATATTTAAAAAAAAATCGTTAAAGAGCTGTAGCCACTGTAATAGTGAGGGTCCCTGTCACCATGGAGACGCAGCAAAAATGGACACACGGTCTGCATATAGCCAAATTGCAGAGCTGCAGAGCGTAAATTTAAAAACAGAGAAAACTGCGCTGGCAGTTTTCTCATATTTTTTCTATTGCTACATGGGGCTCTATGGCTTGGAGATCCTTCAGAGATCTGGGTGGGACTGGATCTCCAACCTGTGTCCAGGTTTTGAAGACAGCCTGCAAGCTGCCTGCCCAGGTGCAGACAGCTCATTAAATGAAGGGCTGGGGAGAGCAGATGAGGGAAGGAAGGAGAGAGGAAGGAAGGTGAACAGTGGCTGTGACTGTCGCTGTGTCCCTGTGTTGGGACGGACGCTGTGTCCCTGTGTTGGGACGGTCGCTGTGTGCGTTGAAGGACTTTGGGGCCTTGTGCATCCAGGACCGTGGGTCTGGAGGAGCGGATGGTTTGAGGAACCATTACCTATAACAGCAGTGCTGTTGAAGAGTAGCCATGTGGGCTGGGATTTTCATTTATCTTTGGATGTCGTTTAAACCCCTGCGTGGGATTCCTGTGAATGGACTTTTTGTTCTGTTTATCTCCTTTTAATAAACGTGGGCTACCAGGCCCTTAACGCTATTTGCCTGTTTGCTGTGGACTCACTACACCAAAATGCATCTACCAGAAGAGTTAAACCCCCAATGTTTACACCACCCATTTGCTATTGTCTCCACAATAAGTGTTCTGAGTGAACAGCTGACACAGATGTCCTTCAGTGCGAAGAATTATTTGGTGAGTGGGTGCGGTGCTCCTCTAATCTTCCTCTCCGCTAACATTTGTGGGATTCAGCCTGCATCTTGTCAGTAACTGCACAGATTTTCAGTTGTCTGGCTGGCTAACAAGGGGATACTTACATCTTAAAAGGATCAGACAGATTTGAGGGAACGTGGATAACATCAAAGGCCTGGCAGCAAATTGGGTTCAGGGAATGCCAGTCATTTGTATGTATACTGTGTGTGTGTGTGTGTGTGTGTGTATATATATATATATATATATATATATATATATATATATATATATATATATATATATATATATATTTACATGTTTTGTGCCCTATACTATAATTAAAAGGGAATTACTGAGATAAAATTGTTTTCTTTTTCTGGGAGCAGTGTACATCCTAGTCACATATCCACATAACATATGACATGTTTTTAAATCTCAAAATGTTATATTTTGCAGCTCAACAATCCTTCGATGTAGTAGTAGCATTTGTTTCTTTTTTCCTTTATTTCCACCTGGTGATCCTATCCGTAACACATTTCTCGTCCCTAGTTTGACCATGACCACTCACTGTGCTGAATCTATGAAGGTTCGGCATTGGAACAATATGAAAGAAAATTGTGTTAGGACTACTAAACTGCTCCCTCTCTCCTCAACTCCATAACATGTCCATAGATTACCTATGTAACCACTTTTTTTTCTTTTTGTTTTCTAGATGATTCCGGTGCAGGAAAAGCCAACCAGCCTCCTGATGGGCCAAATACAGAAGTAGAAGAATTTTCCAATAAACAGTGGGGTGAGTTCAGATGTACAGTTTTCTCTGTTTTGAAAGCCTAAATGGTTGCACAAGGGAACACAGACAGATCAAACTTCAGACGTTTTCATTTATGAGCTCCAGTGCATCTTAATCGTGCTACAATGGATATGTCAATTGTACTTCTATTTTAGTTGCTTCACTAGTATAACACCTAGAGGTAGTGGCTTTGCTACTTACATAGAGTCTTATTCATCTGCATGTTGCTAGTAAAACTGTAATGCCGCATACACACGTTTTTCGGGTTGTAAAAAATTAAGTTTTTAAGGGTCTAGGAAAAACAATGGGCCAGATTCACAGAGCCCTTACTCCGGTCTATCTCCTGTTAGACCGGAGTACTTTCAAATTACGCGCGTCGTATCATTAGTTTGAATCCTCAAACCATGATACGATGGCTTCGGGCTTCGATCCGACAGGCTTACGTCTTCGTACGCCTTCGGATCTACGCTGCAATCTCTTACGGCATCTGTAGTCATCTTTTTGCTGCGTAAAGTTATACCAGCTATTTTTTTTTGCGTAAGTCGTCCGGGAATAAGAATGTACGTAAACGACGCTATTTAAAAAATGACTTAACGACGTTATTTCACGCAATGCACGGCGGGAAATTTCTGAACGGGGCATGCGCAGTTTGATCGCCGCGGGGACGCGCCTAATTTAAATGCTTCACGCCCCCTAATCGCGTATTTCGATTCCGCCGCGAGAAATACACTACGCCGCCGTACCTTACGGGCCGAAATCTTCCTGGATTCGACTTAGAGCCAGGTAAAATACGGTGGCGTAGTGTATCTCTTATACTCTGCGCCAGGGCAATTGTACCTGAATCTGGCCCACTGTTTTTTTTCAACCCGATCATTAAAACGGCCATGCCTACACACGACCTTAAAAACAAAAATGCTCTAGCAAAGCGCGGTGACGTACAACGGCACTATAAAGGGGAAGTTCCATGCGGATAGCGCCACCCTTTGGGCTGCTTTAGCTGATTTTGTGTTAGTAAAAGACGATTCGCGCTTTTCAGTGTGTTACAGCGTGATGAATGTGGTTAATCCATTGCACGTTTATCCAATGCTCTGGAGCCCACACACAAACGTTTTTAATGAAAAACTGTTGTGTGTACGCGGCATAAGACCCCTTTCACACTGAGGCGATTTTCGGGCGGTTTAGCGCTAAAAATAGCGCCTAAATACCGCCTGAAAAACTCCTGCCCTGCAGTCTCAATGTGAAAGCTTTCACAATGAGACGATGCGCTGGCTGGACCGCTCCAAAAGTCCTGCCAGCAGCATCTTTGGAGCGGTGTGTTTACCGCTCCTCCACCGCTCCTGCCCTGACCAAGAGCTGTTGACAAGAATCCTTGACCAGGAGCACTCTCAGCACACAACCTCATACCACTGTGGATGCATATGTGCGAAAGCTGGCATTAAAGCTCACTTTTCTTGCCACCGCGTATATGCGTTTGTGTTTGGCACAAGGCTTATATTAAATTTTAGTGATTGGGTTTACATGTCAACATTAGATAATATGTTCTGCCTAATTAAAGTTTAATCCATTTTTATTTTTTTACAGCACGCCCACGGTTTACACAACCAGCCAAAATGAGAAAAAGAGTCATTGCTCGGCCTGTGGGCAGCTCTGTCCGGCTCAAATGCATTGCCAGTGGGAACCCAAGGCCGGAGATCACCTGGCTAAAGGATAACAAACCACTGTCTACTCAAGAGATTGGGGAGAACAAGAAGAAGAAATGGACACTCAACCTCAAGAGCCTCAAACCAGAGGACAGTGGCAAATACACCTGCCAAGTCTTTAATCGAGTGGGGCAGATCAACGCTACATACAAGGTGGAAGTGATCCGTAAGTATCTGTTCTGGCCTAGCAGTAATGTTATCAGCGAGATACAATATCTTTTTTTTTTTGTTGGCACTTCTCTCTTTCTTCGATATTAAGAATGAGAACCACATGAGCCGCCCAATCTGATGTTCACAATATGGAAAACCTGGGCCACATCTGCTAATAATCAACAGACAGCTGTGTAGAGACACTAAAAACATGTGTTTACACTAAAACCAGGAGCAGAGACAGGAAAATGAATCAAACCTCATCCTAATGTCAGATCTGGCACTTTCACTGTATCAGGAACCAGCAAAGCTTACTACCAAACCAGGGAAACACAATTCGCTCCCTCTTCCTGATGGTTTGTATGAGCAACCAGACTCATCTCGTCTGAACGTGAGTTGGCTACGTTACAACAGACGAAAATACAGTAATACAGGATATAACAAAATAACAAAGACAGACAATAAAAAGGACTGGGTTTATGACGTGTGGAAACATTCACCACTGGGCAATATAATAGGGTTGTTTCATATGTATCCAACCGCGACTTTTCCCATTTCTCTATCATATAATGGTTCAGCCTCTGTTATCCACTAGAATACCATTTCTGATAAATATGTGGAATCTTTGCCTACTGTTAATAATCAAGTTTACCATGCACAGTACAATATGATTAAGCAATCCCCTAAGGATCTATCACAGTGGTCTCCAAACTGTGGCCTATGGGCCAAATGTGGCCCGTGCTTGCCTTTATTTGGGCCTTTGGCCACTATTTCACCTTCTACTGACACCAACAATGGGGCAAAATGCATCCCATTGATACCAACAATGGAGCACTATTCTTCCCATTAAAACCATTGATGGGGCACTGATGCCGGGGCATTTGTTTTACTTCAACTTGCAACAGTCTACCCCTTAAGCCTGAAGGACAGAACTGTCTCTTTGCTTAGAACATTTGTAGACCCCTGATCTACCAACAATTTTGTGCCTGCCTGATTGGATACAAATTTAGAGGATTGATTTAATTAGTTCCAACATTACATAGTTTTGGTAAATATGGAGGAGGTTTTCTTATTCAGATAATACTCACCATGGTCAGCTTTAGGCCCCGTTCACATCTGGTGATTTGGGATCGCAGGCAGAATCACAGCGATTGTGCCTACAATTCAAAATTGCACTGCAATAGTGACAAAACGCATTATGAGTATTTGGTTGCCATTCATTTTTAATAGCACCTAAACGCATGAGGTTTTGCCACAATTGTTGTGCAGTAAATAGCCATGTGTGAATGGGACCTAAAGTGTATCTAACCCCCCCCCCCCCTAAAAATATATAAAATATTGCAGTTTTTCAATCCTTCGATGTGGTGGCTGTGGTGGTAAATTTTTTGCAAGTATAAAAATATAGTTCTTGATCTTGAAATCCAGTGTACTTGTAACTTCTTATGGGCTGAGCTGAAAACTTTAACAATGCTATCCACCCTCCCAGCCATCTTCTGTGAACTAGACAACTCCTTCTCCCTATGCAATGAAGATGAGAATAGGATGAGGTGCTTATAGTCCAAACCAGTAGAGCAATCTACCGTATCAAAAGTCTTCCACCATAGATACAGCACATTCAGCAGGAAGTGTGTTAATGGCAGTTGTACAGAAACGAATGCATCCACCACATCCAAGTGGCTTGTAAGTTGCAATATAAATATATCTCTATATCTATATTTAGTTACCTCCATGTACATATATAGTTATGATTTTCCAGGGTAAATCTAGTTGGGGGGTGCAAAGTGGTGAGACTGAGCAGCAGCTTGTTTGTCTTCCTGTTCACTGAGAGTCAGGCTACCAAATGCATGGAAAAAAGGTAGCTTTGAATATAGCGATTTTTAGCAAGTACAGTGTGTTTGAAAGTATGTGGAGGGTCAGCCCAGCCAAATCAGTAGGTGAAGTCTGGTGGGGTGGATCCCTTGTCTTTTTATTGGGGTCGAAACGATACAATTTTTCCCCGGCGAGTACGAGAACCGATACTTCTACTCAAATACTGATTACAGATACCTTTGCGGTGCAATTTACGCACATCATAAAAAATGAACAGGCTCATATTACTCTGCAAATAATTGCATGTGATTTGAGCAGGAATGCGTTGTGAGTCCTGTCCGAATTGCATGGGGTTTTCAAGGCTGAAGTTACTATGACAAGCTTGTGTTCACACAGGAGCGGTGGGGGAAACCGCATGTGATGCAGACATGAAGGACACAAAGCTTTATCTCATTTACTAAGCTCTGAAGCAACGGCATTTGGAGAGTGTAAATGCACTTGCAAAGTGCAGTCTATTTGCCTTTAGTAAATCCACCCCATTCTATTTAATTGCAAAAAAAGTCATGTACATATTACATGAAAATCTTAAAGTGTTTTGAGAACTAATTTTCATTTTATTTGCTTTCACAGAGAGAACAAGATCAAAGCCAATACTTACTGGCAATCACCCTGTTAATACCACAGTGGATTTTGGAGGCACCACCTCTTTTCAGTGTAAAGTGCGCAGTGACGTCAAGCCGGTGATCCAGTGGCTAAAGAGAGTGGAGTATGGCTTGGAGAATAAATATAATTCCACCATTGATGTGGGTGGACAGAAATTCATTGTCTTGCCCACCGGTGACGTGTGGTCACGGCCTGATGGTTCCTACCTGAATAAACTTATCATCACAAGGGCCAAAGAAGAAGATGCAGGAATGTACATCTGCCTTGGTGCCAACACTATGGGATACAGCTTCAAAAGTGCATTTCTAACAGTACTGCCAGGTGAGTGTGAGTGTAAATGATATATATATATATATATATATATATATATATCAATCAATTAGGGTTGTCCCGATGCCTCTTTTTTAGGACCGAGTACAAGTACCAATACTTTTTTGCCGATACCGAATACCGATACTTTTTTTACATGTGTCCCCAAATGCAGCCATGTCCCCCAAATTTGCAGCAATGTCCCCCATGCCATGTCCCTCACATATTCAGCCATGTCCCTCCAGCCATGTCCCTCTAGCCATGTCCCTCACATATGCAGCAATGTCACATGTCCCTCTAGCCATGTCCCTCACATATGCAGCAATGTCACATGTCCCTCTAGCCATGTCCCTCACATATGCAGCGATGAGCCATGTCCCTCACATATGCAGCAATGTCACATGTCCCTCTAGCCATGTCCCTCACATATGCAGCAATGTCACATGTCCCTCTAGCCATGTCCCTCACATATGCAGCGATGAGCCATGTCCCTCACATATGCAGCAATGTCACATGTCCCTCTAGCCATGTCCCTCACATATGCAGCAATGTCACATGTCCCTCACATATGCAGCAATGAGCCATGTCCCTCACATATGCAGCCATGTCCCATGTCCCTCTAGCCATGTCCCTCACATATGCAGCAATGAGCCATGTCCCTCACATATGCAGCAATGTCACAAGTCCCTCATATATGCAGCAATGAGCCATGTCCCTCACATATGCAGAAATGTCACATGTCCCTCTAGCCACGTCCCTCACATATGCAGCAATGTCACATGTCCCTCTAGCCATGTCCCTCACATATGCAGCGATGAGCCATGCCCCTTCCATATGCAGCAATGTCACATGTCCCTCTAGCCATGTCCCTCACATATGCAGCAATGTCACATGTCCCTCTAGCTATGTCCCTCACATATGCAGCAATGAGCCATGTCCCTCACATATGCAGCAATGTCACATGTCCCTCACATATGCAGCAATGTCACATGTCCCTCTAGCCATGTCCCTCACATATTCAGCAATGTCACATGTCCCTCACATATGCAGCAATGTACCATGTCCCTCACATATGCAGCAATGAGCCATGTCCCTCACATATGTAGCAATGAGCCATGTCCCTCACATATGCAGCCATGTCCCATGTCCCTCTAGCCATGTCCCTCACATATGCAGCAATCTCCGTCCAGCCATTTCCCCCATACGCAGCCATTTCCCTTACCTTTGCCTCAGAAGTCGCATGGAGAGAAAACCACAGCATTCATTTGAATAGCCCGCCCGTATAGACACTCCCCCTTGCTCGATCCGGCGGCGCGATGCGGCGGCAGCGGCGGGGAGAAGTATTCTATTTAGGCATCGGGAGTATGTGCGCGAGTACAAGTACTAGCGCAAATACTCGGCATCGGTCCCGATACCGATACTAGTATCGGTATCGGGACAACCCTAATATATATATATATATATATATATATATATATATATATAATATATATATATATATATATATATATGAGAGAGAGAGAGAAAGCTTAATGCTTATCTCCAATATACAATAAAAGTGTATCTAAACCCTAAAACAAAAAAGTAATATATTACATTTTTTTTCAGCATACCAGTCCTTAGATGAGGTGATTGTATTAGTTTTTTATTTTAGGGCCTGTTTTCTTTTACTTGATAATCCTGCAAATATCACACTTTCTGTTCCATCAGTTATACTTATTTTGGCAGCCATATTTGTTAATCAGGAAGGAACAAGGACACTGCATTTCTGACAAGGTCATCATGTAATTTCTGTACTTGCTGAAAATGGTGTAAGCCTAAAAAGTGAAAATGAATAAAGCCACCCCAACTACAGACTGGTACATTGCAATATATTACATTTTTGGCTTGGGGTTTTAGATATGTTTTAAGCTCTTTCTATGTATTCTATACAGAGGGATGCAGTTCAGTGCTTTAAAGTGTCTCTGAAGGCATAAGGTTTTTTTACATTAATGCATTCTATGCATTAAGATAAAAAAACTTCTGGATGCGGCTCCCCTTCCCCCCAGCCCCCTCCCCCACCCCCACCCTTATACTTACCTGAGCCCCATCTCGGTTTAGCGATGTGCATGACAGAAGCGGCTTTCCCACGTTTCTCTCACCTCATTGGCTCACACAGCATCAAGAGACATTGGATCCTGCTGCTGTCAAGCACAGCCAGTGATTGAACCTGCCCGAGTGCCCCATAGCAAAAGGCTTGCTATTGGGGGCACTCGGCAGGTGGGAAGAAGAGCATATTTGCATTGTTTTGAAAGTATAACTAAAGGCAAAACTTTTTTAGCTTTTGATAAAAATAAAAAAAAACACAATATATAACTAAATGCCTGTTAAAATATAAAAGATGATGTTACACAGAGTAAATAGATACCTTTTTTTTTTAAAGGTGTTTATTTTAACTTTTTTATATAGAAAGAATACAAACAGACAAAAGGCAGCCAAGGCGGCCAATATAACACAATATTACAGACGGCTATATTAGAAAACATTAAATAGCCAGACCTGATTAAATAGATACCTAACATGTCACAATTTAAAATTGTGCACACTCGTGGAATGGCGCCAAACTATGGTAGTTAAAAATCTCCATAGGCGAAGCTTTAGGGTCCTTTCACACGGAGCGGACCGTTTTTTGATCCGCTCCGTGTGTGTCCGTCTGCTCAGCGGCTCTCCCCTATGGGGAATCGGATGAATACGGACCGTGTGTCTGTATTCATTTGATCCGATCCTTCAGACGGAAGAAAAATAGGGTTTTCTTCCGTCCGAAAAACCGGATCTTTGCGGAGGCGGGTCATTACGGACGTTAGCGGATGCATCATCCGCTAATGGCCGTGATCACATAGGGTACCATTACAAGTACGTAAACGGACTTGTAATAAACGGACGAACGGTCCGTCCGTGTGAAAGGACCCTTAAACATTTTTACATGTTACCAGTTTAGAAGAAGAAGTCTGTTGCTAGAATGATTGCTCTTGCTATAATGTTAGTGGCTATACCTACCGTATCCTACCGGCTAATCAGCCATTAGGATGGCTCTTACAAAATAGGGAATCACTGGCTGAAAAAAAAGATACCGGAAGGATGCCTGTAGCTGCAGACATCATCCCGGTATAAGAACCTCAACCTAAGGTCGTTCTTGGATGTCCTACAGTCAGGAAGTGGCTAAAGGAGTTTTCAACTTAGAAAAAAAAAAACATTAGTTGTCCCAATTTCCACTAGGCATTTACAGTACTATGTTTCTGAAGCCAGAGCTTTATTGCACTGAGGAAAGTAGAATAATCCAAAGTTCTGTGGCAACCACAAAACTTATTTTTGAAATCCGTAAAAAAAAAGGGTTGATCTGTAAGGGTCTGGCCAGAGTCCCTCCGCTGTTTAGTATTGGACCACCAGTATAAGGGATTTCCGTAATAATTGCTAAAAGCACAAAACCTTTTTAGGCAATCATCAGTGAAGTAATCCGATAGCAACTCCCATTCTAACTCTTGGATCTGGTTAATATTAGAAACCATATGATAAATCGAACAGAGCAGTTAAAACAGTAGGAGCATCATCAAGGATTTTGACTAAAAGCTCATATTTACCAGCAATTGCACACTGTGATTGGCAGTGTTCAGGAATGCTGTAATTGTCTCGGAAAATGATAGCGATTAAATGAGAAAGCACTGGATGAACATTGCACTGTCTGGCAGAGCAGTATTTGGCATCCAAATGCGGGGCCCACATAGTTTACATTTCTGGCTTGTTGACATTAGAGGAAGGTATTAGTGACAATTAACCACATTTTATTTCTAGGCTGCGTTAGGCAGCCAGGCTTGCTGCTGAGCGATGGTATTTGGAAACCACATGTGGTCGGCGCGAGTTTATTCTGTTACATCGAAGCAAGACAAAATAAAACACAACCTTGGAGATCAGCTCGGAACAAAAGCAAACTGTTTGTTTGTCCTTTAAGACCTTAATGGGACACCAGCAACAAAGTTTTACTTGTTGGCTGCCTACGGCCCTCCTTGGCAGATGTTTTGTTATCAAAGAGCCATAGTGTGCTAGTAGTCCGTATTTATGCTTGACATCTGTTTTTCATTGTTCTTTTCTGGTTTTAATCATCTGTATCCATTCTTCTTTTTTTTCTTCCATGCCTGCTTTCTGCAGATCCGAAGCCCCCAATTGCACCTGTGAGCATATCATCCAGTAGTCTTCCTTGGCCAGTGATAATCGGAGTTCCAGCTGGAGCCGTCTTCATATTTGGGACAATTCTTCTGTGGCTTTGCCAGACAAAGAAAAAGCCATGCTCTCCTCCTGCAGCGGCGGCTGCTGTCCACAGGCCGCAGCCAAGGGTTTGCATACCACAGATGGTGGACAAAGACTGCATCTCCTCCATAAACTATGAGGAGTATGTTGCGCAACAGCAGCATTTACTTCCCCAAGGACCTCTTTTGGCCAATGGAGTGGCTTCAAAAATGTACCCAAAGATTTACACAGATATCCACACTCATACGCACTCTCACGTGGATGGAAAGGTTCACCAGCATCAACACATTCACTATCAGTGTTAAATGCCATAAACAAACTTTGTTTCTCAAGCGGTACCTCAAGACTGATTGGTTCAGCTAACACTGCCAGTAGACATGGATAACAGAATGTCATGGATAATGCAACTGAATTCTTCGACTCATAAAAGGAATCATGAAGGAATCTCTGGTTAATCGGGGGTCATTGTTGCTATTTTTTTTTTTTTGTTTGTTTTTTTGTGTTTTGGAAAAAGGAAAAAGCACTGTGTTCATACAAACTAGTTGAAGAAAAGGATAAAAGAAAATGGTCACTGTCATATTTCACCCAGGTTTAGTTTATGCTGGTGCCTTCTTTATTTTTGAAGCTATAGCCAGGCCTTCAGCCTTGGTCAGCGTTTGAGCTTTCAGGAGGTCTAAGAAGGAACCAATTAAGGGGGAAGGAGGATTTGTATGAAGAAAGTAATAAATAGCATTAGTTATAAGCTAGAATGTTCAAGCAACAGAGAACATCTTTGTCAGTATCATTGAATTTTTGGTGTTTTTTCTTGTCCCTCAAAGTGCCTGTTATTTTTGAAGAACTCTGTTGCAAAGCCACGGTCATGCCAAACCTCTATCATATCCTAGCCTTGTTTCTTCAGCTATTATACTTATTGAAAGAAAAAATCAAATCTGAAGTTTTTAAGAACTACATCATTTATCATAAATGCTCAAATAACATGAACATTTTTTTTTTCAAAAAGCAATATTTTGCTGTCGATAAAAGCAATAACCTATCATGTGGCTTTGAAAGATGCCTTATAATCATTATGATAATGATGACAGACTTTATAAAGCAATTTGTGACTATAGGAGACGTATATAGATTTTAAACTAAAGCCATGTATATTTAATTTATTTTGTTAAACAGAAAAAAATGTCTATGTAAAATATTATTTTCAGCAAAAATGTTAATTTCTATTTTCTGAGTGAATTTGTACAATTATTTTAGATATGACTCATTAGGCATAAAAATGTTACCATGTAGCACGTGACAGTGGTTTGTTAAGGAAGACTTGCTGGATGTGGATTTCAAAATGGAAAGTTTGTGCATGTTTGTATTGTTTTGAAAGTATAACTAAAGGCAAAACTTTTTTAGCTTTTGATTAGAGGGGAGATGGATTAGATCACCTGTCAGTTTGTATTGCTATCTGTGCCCATCAGGGAGATTAAGGCTGCATTCACACCTGAGCGTTTTGTCGCCTGAAGCGCAACGCTCAAAGATGCTAGAGGGGAAAAATAACATTATTCTCTATGGAGATGGTTCACATCTCCGAAAGCCTGAATTTCAAACAAGTCCCGGACCCTTTTTTTGACGCGCAAATGGAGCGGCTTGGGCGTTTTCCATTGGTGCCAATGACCTGTACAAAACCGCGGTAAAAAACGCCGCGTTTTGTCGCGACAAATCGCTGTAAAACACGCCGCAATTTGTCGCGGCAAATCGTGGTAAAAAATGCCGCAAATCGCCTATGCTTAGGTGTGAATGCAGACTTACCCTCTCCATTTTTTTTTGTTTACCATTATCATTGAAAATGAAAGTAAAAGAAAATCCAACATGTTTGGGTTACATAGTTACATAGTTAGTCAGGTTGAAAAAAGATCCATCCAGTTCAACTACAAAAAAATAAACAAATTAAAAAAACACAGTTCAATCCCATACACCCAACTCCATACCCACATGTGATCCAGAGGTAGGCAAAAAACCCCAGCAGAGCATGATCCAATTTGCTACAGCAGGGGAAAAAAATCCTTCCTGATCCCCCGAGAGGCAATCAGATTTACCCTGAATCAACTTTACCTACAAATTTTAATCCTCAGCAATCTCCTTCGCCAAGGACTTCTTGACCAGCAGTGTGTGGCCGCTGCTATCTCCAAGACCGCTGTAGTGCCCATTGAATGAGTCAAGCTTTTGCTGCAAGTCCAAATTACAGCTGACAAGCAATACAAAGGAATCATGGACTGTGCTGTCAGTATCCCCAAAGAACAAGGTTTCTTGTCATTCTGGCGTGGTAACCTTGCCAATGTGATTAGGTATTTCCCAACCTAAGCCCTCAACTTTGCCTTTAAAGACCTGGGGGTCCCCAAAGAATTCCCTTAATTTGCACGGATTTCCTCTTAATTCCTGTTTTGGTTTTAAAAACAGGAAGTGAAGGGAAATCTCCACAATGGGGTAAGGATGGCAAAAATAAACCTTACAAGGGTTATAGTCCTTCCTTTCTCTATCCAAAAAAAAGTTTTGCCTATAGTTCTGCTTTAAGCTTAGCCTGAGTTACCTTCCACTGCCACGGCAAGGTTCATTTGAAATAAACCTGCAATTCGTTTGCCAGACTAAATGTAGTTTTAAATTGTAGGCATCACTAAAAATGTTGCTCCATTGCTTTTGGGATGCTTCAGCCTCGATTTTTTTTTTAAAAAGCCATCAACATCTTCTTGCATGCATCCCAAAGGATCTTGCAATTCTTTGCAGCAGTCATTTTTCAAAGAAAGCGGTACGATTAAGAGGCTGGTGTTGCTACTTTTTAAATTCTAACATTAGATCAGCATCTGTAAAGGAATGACAGGTTTAATTTCTAGAGCCCCTGCACATGCCCCTGCACATGCCTACCATGTACAGATGGTGGAGTGGAATGGTTGAGTGTAATCTGATACTCTATTTTGAAAAGTCCTGTTCCGAGCAGCTTTTGGGGCATGAAGCCTATGCATTAGTCTACCTATTAAGATGCCTCTGATTTCTTAGATCATTCATTGTAACACAAGAATGCAACCTATCCATTCATTAAAATCAAGTCATTTGACTGTAACGCCTATGTCTGCATAAACCATTGTAACTAGTCATATCTGACCTTTTGGTAGCCTAGTGTACTCAGGTCAGTGTAAGCTGGCTAAAATCTCTTCAACTACAAGAAACAACAAATGCATAAATGAAGATGATTTTTTACCTACGTAGCAGTTCAGCTGATATGAACAATTTTAAAGAATTCCAGGCATGGAATATTTTTATATATCTTTATTGGCCCAGCTTGAATCATTAAAACTATGTACAAGGGTTCTTCAAAAAATGTCTGCACTTTTTTTTAACTCTTTTTATTAAGAATTTTAAAAACAAATTAAATCACTTGTACTAAATTGCAAGGTCAGCTGGCTTGCCAGACTAGTCTCATGACACTCTCAGACATGACCAATTACTACTTCTCATGTCATCTCCATTTCCAGCGAAAATATAAGTGCAGAAACTTTTTGAAGACCCCTTGTATATACTATACCTAGCTAATGTCCCGGGAGGCTGGAAATCACTGAAGTAGACATTTAAGTAATCTCCACTTGCTTCCGGGTCCCATGCCAAGTGGCTGTACTGTAGCATTGTGAATACAGAAAGTCAGCCACTTAGCACGGTCACCATTTAGAGAATGCTTTGCATCTTCTGAGTGAGAGAGGCAGGTAGAGACAGCATGCTTATCACCGCGTCCAATCGGAGAACGCTTTGCATTTATTCTGAAAATTCAAAGCATTCTCTGAATGGTGCCCGTGTTGAGTGGCCAATGTCCTGTATTCAAAATGCACCAGGTCAACCACCCATCACGGGATTTAGAAGCAAGTGGAGAGCTCTACTTCAGTGGCATCGGCCAGGTATGGTATATACATAGTTATACTGGTCCAAGGGGAACCAATGTAACTATGTTAAATATACACCATGCCTGTAATTCTTCATTAAAACACAACCAGGTAACTTTATGTGTGTTGTTACCCTTTGCCATTGTAAATAAGGAATTAGATTGGTGATACACAGTTCAAATATCAGCTGGTTCTTTAGGAACTGGCCGAGATTTGAACCGGTAATGGGCAGGCTGAATGTGGATTGATCGACTTGGGTACAACCAGCCTGCCGAATTCTCTTACGATTATCGCTAGTGGCTGCTATAGCTGCTAGCGATAATCACTGTCTTCTCCTGGCGTGGCGGCTTCCTCCACCCCCCTCGCTGGGAAAAGACAATGGCCCAGCAGGAGGGACTCCTGCATCAGCATTGTTTGTGTTGGTGATGGAATAACGCAAATTTCTTCCTTGCAACCCGTGGTTCAGGAAAGGAATTTGCACCATGTATGGCTGGCCTTAGCCATTAGAGATTGGCACACATAGGCTTCAATCCTCAATGGTTGCGCAAGACAAGGACTCCTTAATTTACCACTGAATCAGAGGTCCTATTTTTGTATACTTTGCTAAAACTAACTCTATAGCATTGTTGGCCGTGTAGACAATCTTGTACAGAAACTGCTTCATTCCTATGCTCAGAGCTTTATCAGACACTTGCTTAATATGTATATTTCTAGTCCGTTGATAACTATAGCACATTAATGTTTGTTCATACATGTGAATTTTGTGTGTACAAAAAAAGGCTTGTTTGCCATTCTTTCTTAGCCTGAAAATAAGAAAATATTCTTATAAAACTTTATTCCATAATATTTTTTATAAAAGTGTCCATTAAAGTATATATTGGTTATTTTATAGCAATTCTTAGTAATTGTTTGTATTTATAAAAACAAGAGCATGTTCTGTAAATTACTGAGGCAAAAACTTTAGGTAGCAACAAAAAAAGTGGCACCTACTAACAAAGGTCTGCAGGTACATATCTTGAACTTAAACCATAGGAAAAGTCCTATTTGTTTTTGGAATAAAAATAAATAAAAATTATATATATATATATATATATATATATATATATATATATATATATATATACACAAACACAAAATTCTTATAATTGTAACCATTTTATTGTAAATCTGTCACTAGAGGCAGTCATTTTGCATTGTAAAAGCTAGTGATGTCACTCATTATACCAGTATTAGAGGTGCACCAAATGGAAATTTTGGTACTAAAACTGAAAATGCAGGATGCACTTGGCTGAACACCAACACCGAAAATAACAGTTTTTAAAAATATATATTTTTATATATAATTGTATTATATTTGACTTTTTAATGAATATGAGTTTTAGTGAATATGAATTCATTGTCTGTATTTATTGGCACCTTTCGTGTAAGAAAGTTCAAGAAAAATGCATCCCTTTAAATTTTATTTAGGTCTTCACACTGGTCTATTGTGCTTTCTTTGTGGTGTTAAAAATCCTGCTTGCTGCATTTTTGGTCAGTTAAAGAAAACACAACTCCCTGTTGCAATCCATTGAAAATGCAGAAATGGTGCCAAAATCTTGGTGCATCTATAACCATTATATTAGAAACTAAGATCTAAGAAACTTGAACATACATTTACATTTTGCCCAAAAATCCTGAGCAGAATTTTAAAATGATTGCACTGGATAATTAACTTTCACTGATGTGATTGCTTCAAGACCCACTGAATATCAGAGTTCAATCACAATTTCATGTGATAGAAAAATTTGAGCAGCTTTTCCCAACCTTTTTGCCCCAGAGGAACCCCTAAAAATATTTTCAGGTCTATAGGAAGCCTTAAGCCCCTTTAACACAAGAGGTTCAATCAGGTCCACCTGTCTGTTTTTCAGGTGGACCCGATCAGACACTCCATTCTCATCAATGGGCAGTTGGATTTTAACAGACTTATGTCAGTTTACACCTGGCTATCTCAAATCTGATCCGATCTGACAAAACCCAATGGAAGGGGATCTGTTCTCCTATTTCAGACTGGATTGGATCAGAGGGCAGTCAGCAGTGGTGGCTGGTGCTCAATTTTTGGTGGGTGGGGCGGCAAACATCCATGCACCCCCCCTGGAGGGTCGATTCCCCCCACCAGCCTCACACTTACCCCATGTAGGTCGCGGGCAGCTTCGTAACCTTCCTACGTCTCCTCCTCGGCGGCTTTCCCTGTGTCTCCCCTCCTTGATGGCCGATATGGTCGCTTTTTCTCTTGGTCAATCAGGTCTCAGGACCTGATTAACTGGGAGGAGAATCGGGAACACAATAGCGAATAGGCTCTAATCATGTGCTTCCAAAGAAAGCCAGTTCGTTAATATCCAACTGCCCATAGAGCAGAGCGAGCTGTGTCCACTCTGCATACAGTAGGTGAAGTGGACATGGACCTGTCACCCGTCTGCTCAGCTCACCAAGGGATCAACTGACTGATTCCCTGATCAGGTCTGTGTGAAAAGGGCCTTACTGAAACCAATTAATTTGAGTCAATAGGAAAAGGGCCCTTTACATTGGTGATCAATAGGAAGAATTAAACTCTTATGCCCCATACACACGACCAGTTTTCCCATCGGCCTTTGGCCGGGAAAACTGGTCGCGTGTATGCTTCATGGCAGTTTTACTGACAGGAAAACCGCTGGGAAAAACGGCAGGAAAAATGAGAACATGTTCTCTTTTTTTCTGCCGCGATTCCCAGCGGTCTTTTTCCCGGCAGCTTCCATACGAGAAATCCTGCGGTGGAGCATACACACAGCCGGGATTCCGACAGGAAAACCTCTGGTTTGTACATGGCAGGTTCTTGGTTTCCTCACTGGGATTCCCAGCAGACTTTTTACTGCCGGGAATCCCGATCGTGTGTATGGGCCATAACAGTGTTGGTCAGAATGCCACCCTTACTGACAGCTAAAAAAGATCATTGGTGTCATGCTGCTGGCTTTGCCAAGTGGTGTTGGCCCTAGAACTGTGCAGGCCCCATCAAAGAGGAGGTCAATGCTCTGGAGGAACCCTAGGGTTCCAGGGAACCTTGGTTGAGAATGGCTGCATTAGAGAGTGAATCTTTTTTCTGTCTGCAACACAGTTTATCTGTTTCAGTGATGCCAGTTTTTTTTTAATTGTTTTTTGGGTGAATTAAAATGGCTGCCTGTATGTAAAGGGGGAATTAGAAACACTACTTTCAACAGTAAAATATGTTAAAAAAGTTTCAACAAATCAGTGCTTACTGTCTTTCCCTTCTCATGACATCTTGGAGGAATACATTTCCTTTGAAAATAAAAATTGTAATGCTTAGGTTGCACAAAGTTTTTGCTTCATATACAGAGTTATACCGAATACAGCTGCTATTACCTTTTACACAGTTATATCTTTCATTTGTCTTACTTTAATGCGAGTGATATCAAATTCATATTACCATGTTAATTATGAATTATTACATTTAAGAGTACATATTGATTCCACAGGAGCCATTTAGTAAGCATCACAGGCAGGGCCATCTTTAGCACAGGGCAAAAGGGGAAGCTGCCCCAGGCCCAGTCATTATTGTGGGGCCCAAAACAGCTACCCCTTGAGCCTGCTTTACCTGCAAATAGTTAAGTGAATTCCCAGAGCCCAAGAAAAGATTTATCCAGGGTCCAATCAGTATTATAGACGGCCCTGATCACAGGACATGTAGCAGGCCTGCCATTACACTAAAGCCTATTAGGGAAAAGCATTGTGTATAGGAGCCCACAGTCCTTTCTAAATATAATAAAACCACATACTGTACATTGTAAATAAGAGATTTTACAAATATGCTCTTGGGCCCACCACATTTTTGTCCACCCCGAAGCCTTCAAAACCAAGGTGCCTTGTATCTTGAGATCGGCATGCAGGCAATACATTTGCTAAATTAACAAACGCCCACCAATCATTGCAGCACCATGGCCCACTTTGGGTGATGCATTCTTTTTTAATTCACAAAAATCTGTCCCTGCCAGCAAGGGCTAGATGGTTGTGTTTGTACCCTCCAGGCCGAAGGGTCCCAGTTCTCTGCTTGTCCCTATCAATCGTTTGGCTGCATTGCTGTTGCCCATTAAATAGCTGTCATCCTGTTGCAATATGTACTCTTCAATGTCTTGAATTTCAAATGTATGAGTTAAATATATATATATTGCATACTTTTGGAAGTAATCTGTCAGTCACAGTTTCTTAGATGTTCTTTACTATGTATATGTCCAAACAGTCTTCCGGTTATTTCATCACTTTTAAAACAAATATAATGAAACCAGTCTGTAAATTACAATTTTAAATATGCACCATCTGCAATATGTCCATCAACATTCATCTAATTATGTTAGGTGTGTTTGTACAGATAATTCAGTTTTCCCGAATTCTGGGCAAATGATCTTTTTAAAAGATTTTATTTTTAGTAATGGAAAAAGAAAAACGAATCTTGTTTTTGTAAATGTTAGAACGGTCCTGTTTTGTCTGATTAAGCTAAATGCCTGATAATACTTCTTCTGTAATATCTGTTCCCTTTTATGTTATTATAATATTTTGTTTTTGCATCTAGATATGTAAAAGTGTATATTATACATTTTTGTATAGTAAGATGTGTATAAAATGTGCCATATGTAGCTTTTATAAAACCTGCTTATGGTTCAAAACAGATGTTTGTCTTGTTTTATTTTCACAAATTGACAAAAAAATTATGAAAGAATCACTGGGGTTGATTTACTAAAGGCAAATAGACTGTGCACTTTGCAAGTGTAGTTGCTCCAGAGCTTAGTAAATGAGGTAAAGCTTCACTTTGAAAAGAATACCCAATTACGTGCAAGGAAAATAAAAATAAAAAAATACATTTTTGCTTGCACATGATTGGATAATTGAAATCAACAGAGCTTTTGCTCATTTACTAATCTCTGGAGCAACTACACTTTGCAAAGTGCACAGTCTATTTGACTTTAGTAAATCAACCCATTTGACACATAATGCACTCGCATGCTCCCGGAATGACACTGAGTAAATAAACCGCACTGTACAGGGGATTCTTAGTTTATACGATATACAGTTCTAAAACAGAAATGTATTCCAATCATTTAAACAATGATTTTTCTATTAAACCTCTGGGAAAATGCATAGCTCACGTGTAATGTGCCTTATAGTACAGGTCTACACCACAAGCAGAGTAACAATTCTTGGTGACTAAATAGAATAAATAGACCTCTTCAACATGCCTGCACCAGCAACATCCTTGGGTGGCCTTTATGCCTGACCACACTAAAGCCTCATACACACGATTCGACTTCCATCTGACTTCTCCATGGATTTTGGTCCGAAGGTTGTTGGTCGAGAACTTGTTTTGCATACACACTGCAGAACATTTTCAGCCAACATTCACCAAACCACATGGTTTTTCAGCTCTTTACTGCCACCCTTAGGGCAACTTCTGCTGATATTTAGCATTGGTTCTAAGCATGCGTGTTTGTACTTTGGAATTTAATCCTGATGGAATTGTGTACACATGATCGGATTATCCTCCATTGGACATTTTGTTGTAGGAATGTTTGAGATCATGCACAGCGAACATTTGTTTGATGAAAAACCGACAACAATTGTCCGATGGAGCATACAGACAGTCGGATTTCCCGATAAAACACATTCGTCGGACCCTTGTCAGAAAGTCTGATCATGTGTATGGGCCTTAGGAAAAAAAAAATATATATACCGTATTTATCGGGGTATTGCGCGCACCCCCAACCTAGAAGAAAAATGTCAGAAAAAAAAAATACTTACGGTTTCGTCTGTGTCTTGCCCGGCGTCCATCGGCAGCCTTGTCCGGTCCGGCGTCCGTCTGCAGCCTCGGTGGTGTCCTCCCGCACTGTTTCTGAGCCGATCTCCGCTTCCCGCGCTGTGTTTGAACCACTCCGCCAACATATACCGAGCACAGTACGCTCGGGCACGCTCGGCTCCTCTCGCATAAAGGACGCACAGGACGTGACCGCGAGGGGAGCCAAGCCTGACCGAATGTACCCGAGTGTACTGCGCTCGGTATATGTCGGTGGCTCAGTTCAAACACAGCGTGGGAAGCGGGGATCGGCGTATATATCGCGCACCCACGATTTCCCCCCGATTTTAATGGGAAAAAAGTGCGTGATATACGCCGATAAATATGGTGTATATATGTATATGTATATATATATATATTTCAATAAGCGACAATAGTATTTATGAAAGTGTCGAGGGAAACCTTTCGCCAAACAATATTCTGAACTAATACCTTATGTACAAAGCTGCTACCCAAAACAATGAACTGTGCAGTTAAATAAATGGGTGATAGGGGGCGCTAAGTGGTTATATTAAATTCCTTTTTTAAGACCATATGACATGGGGTAAAGTGAACATGTGCGTGAAGTGCACCAATTAATCTATTGAGTACCTTATATAAGACTATATGACATGGAATAAAGTAAACATGTGCAAAAAGTGCAACAATTAATAACCATTTGTGGTAAACATATGATGTGATCAAAATGAGTTAATATATAAATGATAAGGTCCATAACATTCAATGTTGTGTATTGATAGTAGACCCACACCGAAAAAAATACCTTCACCGTTTGTATTAATAATACACCCAAAGTGCTCAGAAATGAAAACTGCTCATCAGATGAATAGAGGTCTGAGGCCTCGTACACACGACCGAGGAACTCGTCGGAAAAGACACATAGGGCCAGATTCAGGTAGATGAGAGTATCTTTCCTCTGGAGTAACGCTTCTCATTTACGTTACTCTGAAGACCCTTTCAGCGCAAGTCCTGTAATTCACATAGCAGTTGCGCGTAAACTTGCGCCAGAGTAACGATAATGCGCTGGCGTAACCCGACGCAAGTGAAACTGGGTGTGATCATATGTAAATGATGGGCGGAGCCCAGCGCAGAGGCTTACGTTCAGCGCATCATCCACGGAGCATGCGCAGTGAGTGCGGCTCCACTCGCCCCCTTGTGCGCATGCTCACAACTTCCGTCGGCACCACTTCCTGGGAAAAGTCAGCGCAATGCGTTCCGCTGGGCGCTTAAAAGCGCTGGCGGAAACGCCATTCCGGCGCAAAAGTAGTTCCATTTCCCCCCACCCCAGGGAAGATACTTTTGCCCTGTAATGGCTGCTCCCGCTGCCCCCAAAGAGAGGAGGAACCTAAATTATAATGCCCAGGAGGTCACAGTGATAATATCGGCTATGGAGGCATTTAATGAGTTTCTCCATGGTAAAAAAAGCAGGAAGACCAGCCGGGAGAGAAAGCAGGCCATCCTGGACACCATAGCTGCCAGGGTCAATGTGCTGGGGTACTCCACCCGGAGTGCTTCAGACATTCGAAAAAAAATCAATGACCTGCGGCGCAAGGTGAGGGGCAAGGTGTCCACCATTAGGAGCCATGAGAGGGGCACAGGTGGTGGTCCCCCATGTCCTGTCACCCTGACCGCGGAGGAGGAGGTGGTCGCCCGCTGCCTGGACAGGGAGCAGTTGGAGGGGGTCCCAGGCTATGATTCCGTAGAGGAAGGCTCCAGGACAGGTAAGTGATTTTTACCCCCTTTTTGGTGTGTTGCATGTGGGGCGGGGGTGGGTACATGTGCCAAGTGTGTGGGACCACCAACATGTGTCTGCTTTGTGTCATCCACAGATGACGGTGCTGGGCCATCTCGTGCCGGCCAGTCCACCCCAACCCCCCAACGGGATGCTGAAGACGAGGCCCTGGGTGCTGGAGACACCGAGGTGGAGGAGGAGAGTGCCCACACCACTTCAGCAGAGGTGGTTGTGGAGGAGCCTGTCCCTGAACAGGAGTTCATTTTAATGTTGGAGGAGTCCTCCTCCTCTGCAGGGCCCTCTGTGATCCCCTCCCCCATCCTAGGTAGCCCCTCAAGGGCGACTCCATCCCCACGGGGACAACCTTCCTCTGCCCCCAGGAAGGCCACCCGGAAGACCAGGGGGGTGTGTGATTTGGTCGAAGACCAGGTGCTTTTGGACCACGCGAAACAGACCCAGCAAATGGGGGAGATGGCTGGCCACCTAGACAGGGTCGCAGACAGCCTGGGCTCTATGTCACAGCTGCCCAGTCGCGTGCAGGGCGTTGTGACCAGCCTGGGGGAGGTGCAGGCTGATATCCGGCACTTGACAGCAGCTGTTCGAGA
The DNA here is from genome assembly GCA_029574335.1 of Rana kukunoris. Taxonomy (NCBI): domain Eukaryota; kingdom Metazoa; phylum Chordata; class Amphibia; order Anura; family Ranidae; genus Rana; species Rana kukunoris. The sequence continues at coordinate 664,447,172 of CM056049.1, forward strand.
CAACACTGCTGCCATTCGGGAAGAGGGGAGGCAGCGGCAACGTGACCAGCGGCATCAGATCACCCGCCAGCTGAGGATGCAGGCCCAAACAAATTTGTATCTGAGCCGTATCGCTGTGGCATTGGAGGGCATGCAGCCAACAGCTCCCAGGAGTGGCCCACCCGGGGATCAGCCTCCTCCTGATGCCCCCCCACCACCACCACCACCCACTCCCTCCAGGCAGATGAGGAGCCCGAGAGTGCCCCCAAGGAGGAGCCCCCGTCATCCCAGATGAGGGTTTTTTGTTTTTTTGGTTGTTATATATTTTTGTTTATACTCAGGACATGAGTTTATTTATTTTATTTATTATTATTGTTTATACTCAGGACATGAGTTTTTGTTAATTTTTTTGGTTCTCAGGTTATGAGATTTTATTTTTATTTTTTGATACTGCACACGTTGCAGTGTGAATGGTGTGTGAATGTGAGAGGGTGGCACTCCTGAAAGTAAGGGGTGTCACCCTCGGCCGTGGTGGTGAAGTTAACCCCACGGCTGAATGAATGACGTGTGAAAGGTGTGTGAATGGACAGTGACATCATTGGGGCCTTGACGCGGCGTTACTGCTCCCAACTCCTACATGCTGGACTTGGGCTAATCCAATGCGATGTGCATGTGATGTGTGTGATCTAGGGACATCAGTGGTGTACATGCGTGCACTGTCTGTGTTAGTAATGTTTTGGTTTAGTGTCCAAAGATGCCTACGGCGAGGACCCTCCTGACTGCTCTTCCATCAGCAGACTGGGTGTCCTCTGGCAGGTGGGGACTGTGTGGGTCGGGGGTCAGGTCATCACGTATGTCAATCTGCAGGCCTTTTTTCATAGCAAAGTTATGTAGTATGCAACATGCACCGATGATCTGACACACAAAGGTAGGGGAATACAATAGGGTCCCCCCGGACTTATCCAGGCAGCGGAAACGGGACTTCAGGAGCCCAAATGTTTGCTCCACCACTCCACGGGTTTTGATGTGTGCTTCATTGTATTTTCTCTCTCCTCTGGTTTGGGGGTTCCGGAAAGGAGTCATTAGATGGGGTCCCAGTGCATATGCAGAGTCACCTGTAAGGTAAAAGACAGGAGAATGTTAGTCATGCATGTGCGACTTCTGTTGTGCATCACGGGAGGGGATAGTCATGCCTGACTCCCATGTCACTCACCAACCAGCCAGCTGTCCCCATACATGTTCTGTTCGAATTCTGCTGGGATGGGACTCTGACGGTATATGAAGCTGTCATGGCTGGACCCGGGGTGTTTGGCACGGACGTGCCATATGAGGCGTTGGGCATCGGCTATCACCTGTACGTTGATGGAGTGCCAATGCTTCCGATTGCGGTATATGTGCTCTGTGGCACTGGGGGGCTGTAGGGCCACATGTGTGCAATCAATGGCCCCGATGGTGCGTGGGAATCTGGCAATGTTGTAGAAATCTGTCATTGCCTTCAGCCGCAGCTCCTCAGTGGTGGGTCTGATGAACTGGTTGGACATGCGTCTGAGGATTGCAGGGACAACCTGGTGCACACATCTGCTTATGGAGGACTGTGACATCCCAGCCACCACTCCACTTGTACGCTGGAATGATCCACTGGCAAGGAAATGAAGTGTTGCCAGGACCTTCACCAGTGGCTGCACTGCTTGTGAGCGGTGTGTCTTGCTGGTGATGTCACCCTGCAGGGTTGTGGTTAGTTCAAGTATTGCATCTGGGCTGAATCTGAAGAGGCGATACACCTCCTCATCCCCCATGCCAAAGAGGTTCATACGAGTGCGGTATATCCTCTCACGTGCCCGCCTCCTCCGTAGCGAGGGACCCAGTACTAGTCTTAGGACCACGAGTGCCCCTGGCATGTTGGCACACAGAGGTGTTGTCCTTGCTAGTGTTGTTGTTCAGCTTGCTAGTTTCGTCGGTAACGCTGCTGTAGCTGCTCTCCTGCTGACCTGTGACCGTCTGGAGTAAAGATAAAGCAGCCTTTTGTAGAAATAACTTTGCGCCGGACGGACCAGATACGCGCGGCGCATGTAGCCAGCGTATGGTGCTAATCCGATCGTGAATTGGGAAAAATCCCTCATTTGCATATTTGCAGGGGAAATCAATAGGCGCGACTGATGCGCCCAGCGAAAATAAGCGCTGACGATACTCTGGCGTCGGAACGTTCCGCCGGTCGCAAATGACCCGTTATTGGGCGCATCTAGTTTGGTGGGTACGGGCACATAGAAAAGACGGCGCATCATCACAGTTACGCGGCGCATATCCAAATACTCCAGCGCAAGTGTTCGTGAATCTGGCCCATTGTTTTCCTCGACGAGTTCCTTGTTAGGCTTGTCGAGAAACTTGACAAGCTGTCTTTGCGTACACACAGTCAAGACCAAATCTCCTCGTTCTCAAACGCGGTGACGTACAACACATAGACGGCAGGGGAAGTTCGATTCCACTGGCACAACCCTTGGGGCTGCTTTTGCTAATCTCAAGTTACTGCGTGTTAGGTAAAAGTTTGGTAAGAAACATTTGCACTTTTCAGTCTGTTACAGCGTGACGAATGTGCTATCTCCATTATGAACGCTACTTTTACAGAAGATGCGCTCCCGTCTCATACTTTATTCTGAGCATGCGCGGTTTTCTAAGCATACTCACACGAACGTGTTTCTCGTTTGAAAACCAGCCCGACAAACACGACGATGAAATTGAGGAAAAAGAGAACTTGCCCTCGTCGAGTTCCACGTCAGTTTTCTCGATGAAAAACATACACACGACTGTTTTCCTCGGCAAAAAAGCTCTGCCACCAAGTTTCTTGATGGATTCTGTCGAGGAAAACGGTCGTGTGTACGAGGCCTAATGCGCTGTTGGACAATCCTGATTGGATACCTTTGGTTAATGGATGGATCCGCTATACTGTAACTTTCTCTCCACCAGGTTATCTCATATATTAAAACAATTGGACAATACATAGCGCAATTCTGTATTTGATTTAAAATCCTACATGAAAACGATGCCTACTTACATTTGTTGGTGCCTTCGCCTGGCACTGAGGATAGCCTGCAGAAGTGTATATGTGAAAGCCGCTTCCCGTTGGGCTCACGTCCAGAGCTGGCGTGTGTTCCACTCGTGCATGAGAGAAAACTGCAAGACGGGATCCGGAAGTGACGTAACCGGAAGCGCCACTAGCATAGCATTTAACCACTTGCCGACTGGGCACATTTACCCCCTTCCTGCCCAGGCCAATTTTCAGCTTTCAGCGCTCTCACACTTTAAATGACGATTCTGCAGTCATGCAGCACTGTACCCATATGACATTTTTATCATTTTTATACACATATAGAACTTTCTTTGGGTGGTATTTATTCACCACTGGGGTTTTTTGTTTGCTAAATAAATGAACATTTTGAAAAACAAAAACTAAACATTTTTCATAGCTTGTTATAATATTTTGCACACAGGTAATTTTTCTCCTACACTGATGTGCGCTGATGAGACTGCACTAATAGGCTGCACTAATAATGCTGCTCTGATAGGCGTCACTGATGGGCACTGATAGGTGGTACTGATGGGCAGCACCAATTGGTGGCACTGATAATCAGTTTCCTGATTATCAGTGTAGATGTCCCTTTAACACAAGCGTGTGATAAGAAATGCTGATAACTGACTTGTGTTTACATAGTGATCAGCTGTCATTGGATACAGCTGAACGTGGTAAAGGGCTGTGATTGGTCCCTTACCCTGATCTGTGATCAACTGAGTCTAAAAGCACCCCAAACCCCCACGTTGAGAGCTTGTGTCCTAGTATGGTTCAAGAGGAGGAGGGGGCACTCGCTTTTTTTTGGGGCCTAGTATGCATTGGGGGGACCCCATGCTGTGTTTTTTTTCATCATTTTTAATTGCCAGCATGTTATTTTTACATTCAGCTGTCAGTGGGGAACACGCTGACAGCTGATGAGTCATCTGTTGTTAGCCTTCCCGACGCGCTCCTTAGCAACCAGCTCAATGCGATAAATTGGCACATGAAAAAATGCAGTAATTTACTCTCAATCAAACAAACACTGCATTCGTTGTTTAACGCAAAATTGTTACTGAATTGCACTTTCAAAACTGATTTAACGCTAATATACCGCATTTTATTTGCTGTTAATTTACACTTAGTTAATTGACCCCAATGTATTTATATATTTTTTTTACATATCCTCTAAGACAGTGGTTCTTAACCTTACTAGTGCCATGACCCCTTGATAAAATTTCCCAAGTTGTGGGGACCCCTAACAGTAAAATTATTTTCGTATCGTGGGTTGTCAGCACCCAAGACAAGACAAGTAATTTGCGCCCCTAACCCACAGACATTTAGCGCTCCCTGAGTCCCTTTCACTTGTACAGTATTAAAACCCCTTATGGTACATTTTAGGATGTGCCACTCTCTTTGTTCTCCTTTCTTACCCTATTATCTCTCACTATCCTAATTTCTTTTTTTTTTTTTCATCCCTCTCTCTAGCCATCTTTTTTGTTCTTTCTCTTATTCTTTCTCTCCTTTTTCTTTGTTCCACCCTCTCTTTTCCTCTCCCTTCCATGTATTCCCTATTTTTATTCCTTCTCTTATGCCTCGTACACAGGTACAGGATTTTTGACTGGAAAAGTTCCTGACAGAAATCCAGAGGAGAAAGGCGAGAACCTGCTCAGTTTAGTCTTTCCCCTACACACGGCCGGTTTTCCCGACAGGAAAACTGCGATGGAGCTTTGGCCGGTAATCCCAGCTCCTTCAAAAGCTGGGCAAAAGTCCGCCGGTTTCCCCGGTGGGAAAAATGCGAACTGGTTCTCTTTTTTTGTCCAGTGTTTTTTGGGCAGTTTTCCCGTCAAAAAAAATGCGAGGAGCATACAAACAGCCAAGATTCTCAGCCAAAAGCTCTCCTCACAGTTTTCCCATTGGGAAAACTGATCGTGTGTACGAGGCATGACTCCTTGGTGGGGGGGATGGGATGGGTGACAGTGCTGGCAGGGAGTTGGGATCAGTGACAGTGCTGGTGGGGGGGTGGGATCAGTGGCAGAGCTGGTGGGGGGGTCTGATCAGCCAAGTTAGGTGTTCTTGATCAAGGTCATCTGCTGATCTGAGAACTGTAGTGGGGACTAATAATGACAACTAGTCTCGTAGCAGTAATACAGATGCCAAAATCAGGAGATAGGGTCTTCTCCAGCCTTTCCCACTTCCCATTCCTCACCACTCAGCTGACCTCTAGTCTCTGCCCCCCAGCCGTGCCGTGAACTGCGGGCTTCAGAAACAGCCCTGCTGGGTGGCTGAAAAAAGACTGGAAGATCAATGTGGGCTTCAGGAACAGCCCAAGATTTGGTGACCCCTGGCAAATCGTCATTCGACCCCCAAGGGGTCCCGACCCCCAGGTTGCGAACCACTGCTCTAGGACAATGATCATCAACCCTGTCCTCAGGGCCCACCAACAGGCCAGGTTTTATGTATTACCTTGGGGAGATGCAGACTAGAATACTGAATTCATTGAGAAGCAAATGATATCACCTGTGATGTATTTCAGTTATCTTGCAAACCTGGCCTGTTAGTGGGCACTGGGGACAGAGTTGAAGTTACCAGAGCATTGTGTGTCTTAGAGCAGTGGTCATCACTGCTCTAATGCCGCGTACACACGATCATTTTTTGTGATGAAAAAAAACGACATTTTCTGTGAAGTAAAAAACAACGTTTTTGAAACGTCACTTTTCAAAGACGATGTTGCATACACACCATCGTTTTTTTCACAAAAAGCGAGGTTACGTTCACCACTCTTTTCCATTGAAGCTCGCTTCATAACTAGCTTCTGGGCATGCGCGGGTTGAAAAACGTTGTTTTAAACAACGTTTTTGCTACACACAGTGACTTTTTGTGAAACAAAAAACGACGTTTTGAAAAACGATACAAAAAATTCAAGCATGTTGGAATTTTTTTTTGGTCTTTTTTTTTAAGACAAAAAACGACGTTTTGCCCACACACGATCAATTTAAATGACGTTTTAAAAAACGACGTTTTTTTTCATCGCAAAAAACGACCGTGTGTACACGGCATAAGACACACAATGCTCTGGTAATTTTATAAGGTGATGCATACAAAGCTCCACAATACCCTTGTTCAACATTATTTTTTTTCTTTTTTATTCAAGTATACAAAGATAATCAAACATCACGGAAAAGCTTCTGCAAAGAGAATAACCGCTTATGGACCACCCCACGCAGATATACTGCAGCAGGGTGGCCCTCCTGTGCGAATTTGTTTACAGTTACGTGATTTTGTGCGCAGGGTCTGTGACCCGCTGCAGCTGTGATTGGTCACAGGGACCCACCGATCGTTCTCTGAAGAGACAGAACGACGGTCTGCCTATGTAAATATGGCAGACCGCTGTTCTGTGAGAGAGGAAGATGGAGATCTTGTGTTTCTACTATGCATAAACTCTTTCTTCCTCTAGTCACAGCACCCCCCACAGTTAGAAACACTCCCTAGGAGCACACTTAACCCTTTGATTGCCCCTGATGTTAACCCCTTCCCAGCCATTAGTACAGTGTTGGTGCATATTATTTAGCACCGATCACTGTATTAGTGTCACTGATCCCTAAAAAGTTTCAGGTGTCAGATTTGTCTGTCACAATGTTGCAGTCCCGCTAATAATATCCGAGTGGTACCATTACTAGTAAAAATATGTAGCAGAATACATGTTGGGCTAAACTGATGAAGAAATCTGATTTATTTTTTATTTTTTTTATTTGGTGTGTTATATAGCATAAAGTAAAAATGTTTTTATTTTATTTATTCAAAATTGTCAGTCATTTTTTGTTTATATTGCAAAAAATAAAAACCACAGAGGTGATCAAATACCACCAAAATCAAGGACATCAATTGAATTTAGTTACAGTGTTGCATGATTGTGCAATTGTCAGATAAAATAACGCAGTGCTTTATCACAAAATATGGCCTGGTCATGAAGGGGTGGTTAAAGATGTTATACATATTTTTAGAGTGCATTGTAGCACGTATACCTGTAAAAGAAGCTTATCAGCCTTTCAAACAAATGCACAAGTAAAGAATTTCAACCTATGTGAGAATCATAACTGTTAGACATGTGCATTCGTTTTCGTTAGAATGCATTTTTGTCTGAAAATCTGTTTTTTTTTCGTTATCATTTTAACAAACGATAACGAAAGCGCAAGAAACGAAAACCGAAAGATCTGACATAAAAAATGCTTTATTTTCATTTTCGTTGCGGTAAAAATTTGATATAGAGAGATTCGACATTATAGGGAAAAGATTCGACATTATAGGGAAAAGATTCGACATTATAGGGAAAAGATTCCACAGTATAGGGAAAAGATTCGACATTATAGGGAAAAGATTCAACATTATAGGGAAAAGATTCGACATTATAGAAATAATAGATTCGACATTACAGAGATTAGATTTCAACTTATGAGAAAATAGATTCGACATTATTACTAGTCATACAACATTAGAATTCTTGTAGGCGGAATATTCGAATGGAAATGTACGATTCGACGTAAAGATTTGACGTTCCATCGAATATTCTTTTGACCATTCGACAGAAACCAAGTATTATTGGATTTTCGGACGAAAGCTATTCCCCAACGAAAAACGAAATAAATCAAAACGATTTTCGGGAGTAACTAAATAAATTTATTTTCCAAACGAAAACGAAAAAAACGAAACAAAATATTCCAGTCTGCACATGTCTAATAACTGTCATTGGCAACATCGGTACCACTTGACCCACAATAAGGACATGGTACATGGGGCATGGTACATGTAGTGGGATGAAATAGGCAATAGAGAGCCTGAAAGGAGTAAAGAGAGAAGTAGAACAGGGAGTGGATGGAGGGGGTGGGAAAGGAGCAGAGGGGAGATGGTCAGGGGGGCTGTGAGATGGGGTATGAGGCCCTCATCTAGGTTGGACCAATGAAACAGAGTTCACAATGCTTAAAATGTCTTGGAAAGCAATGAGAAATCCTTTGTAATTCTCTTCTTTCAGGAGTTTTTGGCTGATGCAGAGCGCTCTCCTGAGTTCTGCCTCCCAGTGGTTGTGTCCCTTGTTTCTTGGTAGCGGGGACAGTACATCAAGACACCAATATACAGGGTAACAATACTGCAGTGCGGATTAAATAATATTACCCTACTGGAGTAAGTACCATGAAATGGCAGGATCACCAACTATTTATTTTTCAGCTTTCAGAAAATTTAAATAAGTAATAATATTTATTTGCAGTGGCGGCTGGTGTTCGATAATCAGGGGGGCGCAAACCCTCGAGTCTGACTGTGGCGGCTGATACACTTCCTGATTGGCTGGGAGAAGAATCCTTGTGAGAATAGTGAATATTCATTCACTATTCTCACACAACTGGGTGGAATCGGAGCACAGCGCTCTGCACCCCGATACACCCGGTAATTTTATTTTTTTGGGGTATAGTACTTAAAGTGATACTGCAGATTAATAAAACAGGACCCCAGTCTGTGTATTTACTACATTTTTTTTCTCAAATGCTGTTTCATTGCTTGGTATGCTGATCTAACGGCTTAAAAATATATAATGGTGTAGACAGGGTAGAAACAATTTACTGCACATATTTTGGTCCTGATCACCCAAAATATCGCTGCTGCTCTACCTAGTGCGCGGTCATATATACCGGCATTATGGAAATCCTCCCTCACTCCCACAGTTCAACAATGGATTAAAAGGGTTGAGGATATCAGGGTGATGGAAAGTCGTATAAGGGTGATGGAAAGTCACTGAAGCGCAAATATAGACAGGCATTCCAGTTTCCGCAATAACTGGTTCTGCTGGATAAAATAAATGAAAACGACTACTGGCAGCCTGATTGAGTTAGTGGGGCAACGGCATCAGGTTGGGTCATCGGACCCTGTGTGCTTTCTTTCAACATTAATGCAGTTAATGCTGCCAAGGTGCCTCTGTCTGGCTGTGCTGGTGTTTGACCCCTCTAATTTCACCCCCCTTACTCTCCCTTCCACCTCCGCTTTTTGTGTTCCCCTTCACTTTCTTTGTGACTTACTGGACACACTTGTCCTCTCTAATCATTGTGTGGGGTGGTGGGGTCCCTCTAGCAACCAACCATGTGACACTACTCACGATAGGCGATTGGAGCACGTTTTATTGAGACAGACTAATGCCCCTCTCTTTATGATTGTATTTTCTGCTATGATCACTAATTTTTTGTAATCTGATTTGATTGCTGTCAGCTCTCATATACAGCCTTACAATGCAACTCAATTCCTACTGCTGTTTGAAGCCTTGCAGCCTTGCAGCTTATCTTAGCAGCTTGTATTATATTTCACATCTGTTTTGTATGGATTGGTTCTTTCTGACCAACCATTTTCCAATGTTCTCGTATCTGTTTTCTGTGTATATGTATTGGAAAATGTATAAATAAAGAATATATATATATATATATATATATATATATATATATATTTTTTTTTAAATGTGTTATATATACAGTTGTGCTCATAAGTTTACATACCCTGGCAGCATCCAGCAGCCATTTTTTTGACAATATGAATGATAACACAAAAACTTTTCTTTCACTCATAGGGGTCAATTCACAAAGAGAAACGTTATTGGTTTTCTTCAGGTGTTAAATTAGCACTCCTTATTTAACGCTAGCAAACATGGTATTCACGAAAGCTATAATCGTTATTTAACATAGTCGTTATGGGTTTCAACTGACTCTTTATCCAAACGTTATTCTAACTACTCAGACGTTATTATTAACATTTGGGACGTTAAAATAACTCTTAAGATCGTTAAATAATGCTGGAGAGATGCATTCTGGGAGCAGAAGGGGAGGAGAACAGCTGCATGTGGAAAAGAGCAGATACAGAGAGAGAGACACAAGCAATACACATGGAGATTCAGCATGTGATGTGCAAAACTTCTAGTGTGTGCTTTTCTAAAGCCATGTGTATTTCCTCATACAGAGAATAAATCATGGGAGATGATAATCGGAATTTAGCTATCACCTGGGTTTCAGAAAAGTCATCCAAAATAGTATGTGAACGGAATACACGTTTATAAATCTGAACAACATTCTAACGTGTTCTTCTTCGCCTCTGGATAATTTTAAGTTCAAATAGAGCACGGTTCTAGCTTGCCCAACACTACTAAAAACTTCACTACACTACAAAAATCGCCAAAAGCTTCCTCTAACAACAAAATATCGCCTGGGAAATGTCATAACGCCACCCTGAGGGAGGTGTTAATTTAACGATTGCTTAACGATTGATAACTGTCAAAAAAAAAATTGTGAATTGCACTTCTGTACATATTTAACGATTTGACTCTTTAAAATAACGTTTTGAATCTTTAAAATAACGATTTGACTCTTTAATAAGGATCCACACCTTAAAATATCGGTTCTGTGTAGGGAAACGTTATTTGATGATTTTTCAAAGCGTTAAATCGTTTAGTGAATTGAACTAGCTTCAATAACGTGCAAAATCGTTAAAATAACACTCGCAATCTGAAAATAAAGCTTTGTGAATTGACCCCATAGTGTTTGGCTGAAGCCATTTGTTATCAATCAACTGTGTTTACTCTTTTTAAATCATAATGGCAACAGAAACTACCCAAATTACCCTGTTTTATGGCCCATACACACTATCCGAATATCGGCCGATGGATCGTACAACTTTTTTCGCTTAATAATCGCAAGTAAAGTAAAATAGGTTATTAAACTCACGAAAATTCTCGTACGACAGAAAAAAAATATCGGAAGTGATGTCACGTGTTGTAATGTATTTGTATTGTATTGTCGGACGACGGCTGTACTGACTAAACGAAAATCGTACAATCGGACATCGTACGAGGAAAATTTTTGCGCATGTCCGATCGAAAAATATCGGATGAACGGTCGTGATCGGCTCTCGAAAGTAGTGTACACACAATCCGAAAATCGTACGATCCATCATCGGACGATCGTTTTCGGCCGATATTCGGATAGTGTGTATGGGCCATAAAGGTTTGCATACCCTGGTGATTTTGGTCTGCAAACATGCAGACAAGTTGACACAAAGGGGTTTGAATGGCTATTAAAGGTAACCATCCTCATCTGTGATCTGTTTGCTTGGAATTAGTGTGTGTGTATAAAAGGTCAATGAGACCCTTGCATCTTTCATCTAGTGCTGCACTGACATTTCTGGATTCTGAGTGATGGGGAAAGCAAAAAAAATGTCAAAGGATCTGCAGGAAAAGGCAGTTTAACTGTATAAAACAGAAAAGGGATTGAGAATGCCAATCAGCAGGGTTCAAACTCAAAGTGTGCGGGGACCGCCCTGTCCGCCGACAGCTGAGCGGGGATCCCTGCTGAGCCGACGGTCCGCTCCGTGTGAAAGGACCCTTACTTAACAAAGAAACCCCTTCCCATTTCATGCTGTCAGCAATGGCACCACATGGAAGAGAAAAGGCCTGAGAAAGAAAATCATTTTTTACACAAGAAAGGTGAAGGCTACAAGAAGATCAGTAAAGCTTTACTTATAAATCAGAATACTGTAGCAAAAGTGATTAAAAAATGTAAAAAAGATAAAACTGCAACCATCTCACAGAGACATCCAGGCCATCCATGAAAATTAAAGTGGAGCTCCACTGGAATTTTAACATAATCTTAAGATTACTGCTGCTATAAAACATTGCACAAACGGATATTTTTGTTTGTCAAATATTTACAGTACCATATATATTCGTCCTCCTTCCGTTCTGCACACTTTGGGTTTTTCTTGGGCATTTCATCATTTCCAGGACCGCGCAGTGTGCTCTGGGAGCTTGTGTCATAGCTCCCTTGTGATCAGATTCTGACCTGTTATAACAAACATTGTGCGATTTCGGGGACGACGCCTGCCGTTGTTATGGCAGCACAGACGCTGATGCCGCTGCTCCCCGCTGCATGTGCGCATGCGCAAGATTGAGCGGTGGATGCTGAGACAACAGCATCACTGCAACCAGGAAGTCCCTGCCCGTGATTGTAATGCCCACAGTAAAAATGGCAACGGCGGACACAGAGGAATATAAGTGTATATTCCACACAGAAAGAGAGAGGAGCGGACGTTGGAGAGGAGATACGTGAGTTTATTTAAGCCCTGCAATTAGCTATTTAACTACCCAAAAAAATAAAAACTTATTTGCATTGGAGATCCGCTTTAACACCTCAACAGGAGCATCTTCTGATGAGAAGGGTTATAGGAAATCGCTATGCATGTTCACTGCAGTTAGCTAAAGAAATAGAAAGCCAACTGAGGTGATTCTGTGACACAATACAGCATACACTACTGAAGAATGGCATGCATGGGTGTTGTCCATGAAGGAAGCCACTCCTAAAGCCTTTGCACAAAAACGGCCTGCCTACAATTTGCCAGGGCCATACTGAACAACAAAAAGACTACTGGGACTCTGTACTCTGGAGTGATGAGACCAAGATAAATGTTTTTGAAACTGATGGCTTCAAAACTGTATGGCGTCCCAAAGATGAGGAGTACAGAGAAAAATGCATGGTGCCTACAGTGAGACATGATGGTGGCAGGGTCCTTATGTAGAGCTGCAGGAGTGCTGCTGGTGTCAGAGAGCTGCATTTCATTAATGGTCTCATGAATTCACAGATGTACTGCTCTATATTGAAAGAGAAGATGTTACCATCACTCCGTGCCCTTGGTTGCTGTGCACTTTTCCAACACGACAATGATCCAAAACACACATCAAAGGCCACTGTTGCATTTCTGAAGAAGAACTGTGTGGAAGTGATTCAATGGCCAAGAATGTCTCCTGATCTGAACCCAATTGAACACCTATGGGGAATTCTGAAGAGCTCTAAAAGAGGTCGTTCTTGAAGAATGGAAAAAGATTGCTGTTGCAATATGTCGCCAACTTATTTATTCCATGCCTAGAAGACTTGGTGCTATTCTTACAAATCATGGAGGTCATACAAAATATGTTGTGGGGTGTATTCATTTTTGCATCAACTAATTTGAGTAAAACTGAAGATTTTTAATTTAAGTTAACCACTTCCATACAGGGCACTTACGCACCTTCCCGCCCAAGCCAATTTTCAGCTTTCAGCACTGTCGCACTTTGAATGACAATTGCGCGGTCATGCTACACTGTACCCAAACAAAATTGGCGTCCTTTTTTACCCACAGATAGAGCTTTCTTTTGGTAGTATTTGATCACCTCTGCGGTTTTTATTTTTTGTGCAACAACTAAAAAAAGAGCAACATTTTTGAAAAAAATTAAGTTTTTATTTTTTTTCTGTTCATTTTTTTGTAAATAAGTAAGTTTTCTTCTTCAATTATGGGCACTGATATGGTGGCACTGGTGGGCACCGATGAGGTGCCACTGGTGGGCACCGATAGGCAGCACTGGTGGGCACTGATAGGCAGCACTGATGGGCACTGATAGGCGGCACTGATGGGCACTCATAGGCGGCACTGATGGGCACTCATGGGCGGCACTGATGGGCACTCATGGGCGGCACTGATGGGCACTGATAGGTGGGCACTGGGCATAGATGGACACTAAGAGGTGGCACTGATGGACACTGGGTGGCACTGGTGGACACTGGGTGGTACTGATGGATACTGGGTGGCACTGAGGGGTGATACTGATGGCATTGCTACATTCAGTGACCATATTGCCAGTCAGGGCCCATTTGTGGGCACTGATTGGCATCAATTGCATTAAAAAAAGGACGTCATATGACGTCCAGTCAGGATTTAGTAACCACTTTGCCGACGTCAATATGTCATTGGCGGGCGGCAAGTGGTTAAAGTGGAGTTCCACCCTGAAAACTATTTTTACACCAAAAATCTTTAAAAAAATTAAAAGAAATAAAATGAAAAAAAAAAACGTTTTTTTTTTTTACTTACCCTAAATAGCTGTTGCTATGCGGAAGTGCCGAATCTGCCTCTTCATCCTCCACGGTGTATTCTCTTCCTCCTCCTACACTCTTGTAAATGGGGCGCGCTGCATTCTGGGAACTGTGTGTATCCCAGAAAGCAGTCGGCCCATTCACAAAGCGCCGCGCTGCTCGCGCATGCGCAGTAGGAAAGGGGCAGTGAGGCCGCACGGCTTCAATGCCTGTTTCCCTTACTGTGGGTGGCGGCGCCTGGATCTGCCAGGATCGAGGATCAGCCTCGGTGGGGGCCGACATCGCTAGCGACTAGGACAGGTAAGTGTCATTAAAAGTCAGCGGCTACAGTGTTTTTGTCATGGGACCTCTGCTTTAACCTTACTCTCTTCATGTAATAGAGCTAAATGTTTTATAAAACTCAGTTTGGTCAAAATGTTAGAAATTGTTCTTGTGTTCATTGAGATATTGATTAAAATCTTACTTTTTTGCTTGTTTATGCTGAGCACTGTATATACACTCACCGGTCAATTTATTAGGTTCTTTTTGGCATAGATTCAACAAGGTGTTGGAAACATTCCGAAGAGATTTTGGTCCATAGTGACATGATAGCATCAAAGAGTTTCTGCAGATTTGTCAGCTGCACATCCATGATGCAAATCTACCATTCCATCCCAAAGGCAGGGCCGATCCTAGGGTCACAGATGCCTGGGTGCAGAAATATTTCTGGTGCCCCCATATGGGCGTAGTCATCTTACCAACTCCTTCCCTTTAAAATGTTTCTATGGCAACGACTTAACACAGAGAAGCTCCCCTAACACACACAAGGAGAACACGTCAGGCACGGACCGCCCCCCAACCGTCACTGCATGGCTGGTCTCTTTCCACACAGAGATAGCCGCTGCTTCTTTCTCCTCCTCTGACAGGAGGAAAGAGGGGGGGGGGCTAGGGCAGGAAACACAGTGGCGGCGGCGGTGACCGGCGGAGAGGAGGACAGAGGGGGGGGGCTAGCACTTTGGTGCTCCAGTGCCCCCACCTGTGGCGCCTGGGTGCACTGCACCCCATACACCTGCCTAGGATCAGCCCTGCCCAAAGGTGCTCTATTGTATGAGATCTGATGACTGAGGAGGTCATTGGAGTCCAGTGATCTTGTCATGTTCAAGAAAGCAGTGGTGAGATGATTTGAGCTTTGTGACATGGTGCATTATCCTGCTGGAAGGAGCCATCGGAAGATGGGTACACTGTAGTCATAAAGGGATGGACATGGTCATCAACAAATCTCAGGTAGGCAGTGGTGTTTAAACAATGCTCAATGGGAACTAAGGGGCCCAAAGTGTGCCAAGAAAATTTCCCTCACACCATTACACCACCACCACTACCAGCCTAAACTGTTTATACAAGGCAGGATGGATCTATGCTTTCATACCATTTACGTCCTACCATCTGAATGTCACAGCTGAAATCCAGACTCATTAGACCAGGCAACGTTTTTCCAATCTTCTAATGTCCAACTTTGGTGAGCCTGTGCGAATTGTAGCCTCAGTATCCTTTTCTTAGCTGACAGGAGTGGCACCCGGTGTGGTATTCTGCTGCTATAGCCCATCTGCTTCAAGGTTTGATGTGTTGTGTGTTCAGAGATAGTACTCTTAGTACCTTGGTTTTGCCGAGTGGTTATTTGAGTTACTGCTGCCTCTTGTCCTCTGACTTCTGACATCAACAAGGCATTTACATCCACACAACTTCCGCTGACTGGATATTTTCTCTTTTTAGACCATTCTCTGTAAATCCTATGGATGGTTGTGCATTAAAATCACAGTAGATCAGCAATTATTTGAATACTCATCCCAGTTCTTTGAACAACCCATCTGGCATTACCAACCATGCCACGTTCAAAGTAACCTACAGTAGGTGACTGGGATATTGTGTCAATCTCGCTCCCTTTCTCGGCGAGATTGACCACCTACGAGCCCCATCGCGGGAGCCAGCGCCGAGCTGGCTTGCCGCGATGGAGACAAAGCCGTCATAGAAGCGACGGGGATCCGACGCGGATTCCCGCCAATTCTACACGTGGGCGGAGTTTGTTATGAATCCTGAACGAGAAATCCCCGCCGGATTTTTAAAGAAAAATCCGGCATGGGTTCCCCCCTCAGGAGCATAACGGGCCCTTAGGTCGGTTATGGGTTGTAAGGAGACCCCCTACGCCGAAAAAACGGCGTGGGGGTCCCCCCACAATCCATAACAGACCCGTATCCAAAGCACGCCGGCCGGCCGGTCAGGAAGGGAGTGGGGGCGAGCGAGCGCCCCCCCCCCTCCTGAGCCGTACCGGGCAGCATGCCCTCAACATGGGGGGGTCAGGTGCTCTGGGGTAGGGGGCGCACTGCGGCCCCCCACCCCAGAGCACCCTGTCCCCATGTTGATGAGGACAGGGCCCCTTCCCGACAACCCTGGCCGTTGGTTGTCGGGGTATGCGGGCGGGAGGCTTATCGGAATCTGGAAGCCCCCTTTAATAAGGGGGCCCCCAGATACCGGCCCCCCACCCTAAGTGAATGAGTATGGGGTACATTGTACCCCTACCCATTCACCTGCAAAACAAAAGTTTAAACACAAATAAACCACACAGTGTATTGAAATATTTTATTAGTTGGCCGCCGGGGGGGGGGTGTGTATGATCGCTTTTAGAAAAGCGCCCCCCTCCGGCGGGCTTCTGTGGGGGGGTGGGTGCCGCCGTCTGGTTCTTTTCCGCCGCCGGGGGGGGCGCTTTGATAAAAGCGCCCACCACCCGGCGGGCTTCTTTCGACGTCTTCGGCGGCGGGGGGGGTCTTCTCCCACTCTCCGGGGTCTTCTCCCGCTCTCCGGGGGTCTTCTCCGCTCTCCGGGGGTCTTCTCCGCTCTCCGGGGGTCTTCTTCTTCTTCAGGACTCGCCGCCGCTATCTTCGTGTGTTAGCTCAATTACTAGCGGCGGCGGTCCCCTCTTCTGCGACGTCGGCGTCTTCTTCTTCTTCTTCTTCTTCTTCTGCTCTCCAGATGTTGACGCGACGCTTCCTCCCGCTGTTATGCCCGGCGCGCGGCTCGCAGCGAAATATATAGGCCTGTCTTGTGACGTCGCAGTGATACCTACCGGAGCATGATGGGACTGCGACGTCACAAGACAGGCCTATATATTTCGCTGCGAGCCGCGCGCCGGGCATAACAGCGGGAGGAAGCGTCGCGTCAACATCTGGAGAGCAGAAGAAGAAGAAGAAGAAGAAGAAGAAGACGCCGACGTCGCAGAAGAGGGGACCGCCGCCGCTAGTAATTGAGCGCCCCCCCCGGCGGCGGAAAAGAACCAGACGGCGGCACCCACCCCCCCACAGAAGCCCGCCGGAGGGGGGCGCTTTTCTAAAAGCGATCATACACACCCCCCCCCGGCGGCCAACTAATAAAATATTTCAATACACTGTGTGGTTTATTTGTGTTTAAACTTTTGTTTTGCAGGTGAATGGGTAGGGGTACAATGTACCCCATACTCATTCACTTAGGGTGGGGGGCCGGTATCTGGGGGCCCCCTTATTAAAGGGGGCTTCCAGATTCCGATAAGCCTCCCGCCCGCATACCCCGACAACCAACGGCCAGGGTTGTCGGGAAGGGGCCCTGTCCTCATCAACATGGGGACAGGGTGCTCTGGGGTGGGGGGCCGCAGTGCGCCCCCTACCCCAGAGCACCTGACCCCCCCATGTTGAGGGCATGCTGCCCGGTACGGCTCAGGAGGGGGGGGGCGCTCGCTCGCCCCCACTCCCTTCCTGACCGGCCGGCCGGCGTGCTTTGGATACGGGTCTGTTATGGATTGTGGGGGGACCCCCACGCCGTTTTTTCGGCGTAGGGGGTCTCCTTACAACCCATAACCGACCTAAGGGCCCGTTATGCTCCTGAGGGGGGAACCCATGCCGGATTTTTCTTTAAAAATCCGGCGGGGATTTCTCGTTCAGGATTCATAACAAACTCCGCCCACGTGTAGAATTGGCGGGAATCCGCGTCGGATCCCCGTCGCTTCTATGACGCGCTCGCTGGAATGTACTTTTACTATTCCAGCGAGTGCGAGATGTCGGCAGCCTGTCGCCGAGATTCAGCGCGATGCTGGCGTGCTGAAAACACATTCTCGGCGGCAGGCACTGTAAATCCCCTTTTTTCCCCATTCTGATATTCAATTCGAACTTCAGAAAGTCATCTTCACCACATCTAGATGCCTAAATGCATTGAGTTGCTGCCATGTGATTGGCTGATTACCAGGAAATTGAACAGGTGTACCTCATCATGTGGCCAGTGAGTATATATATGAATATCATTTTTTGGGTCAAATTGTTTTTGTGATTTTTTTTATTTATATGCAGTGGTTCCCAGAGTAGCTGCTAAAATGTTGTGTCCTTCTGCCCTTCCCAATGGTGTCCTGCCTGTAATGAACCGAAAAGCACCAACACAAAAGAAGCGTTAAGTTAGCTTTATTTATTTAAAGGGGGTGGGGGCTGCAAATATAAATAATTTGAGCAATAGCAGCAATAAAAGCTTTAAAGGGGTTGTAAAGGAAAACATTTTTTTTCATAATAAGCATCCTTTACCTGCAGACATTCCACTTTTCACTTCCTCATTGTTCGTTTTTGCTTAGAAGTTGCCCTATTTCTTCTCTGTTCTGTTCACTTCCTGCTTGTCTGATTGTTACTCACCACCGTGAAGGGAGGCTTTACTGCGGTGGTCAGTGATGTGCTCGCCCCCTCCTGGGAACTACATCTGTGTGGCAGGACGCTCTCTACGTGTTAGAGACTTCAAGGAGGTGTGCATACTGGGAAATGTAGTTCTTACATGAATGAGCGCCGCAAACCAGGAAGTGAATGAGAAAACAGAAACTAGAACGCCGGAGGTGATATAGATGAAGAAATTTAATAGGTATTAACTTGTTTTTTAACAGAATCATTACACTATTCTGTCTGTCTACCTTGCAGACAAAAATTTTAGGCAAAACATTTTTTCCTTTACAACTCCTTTAATTATGATTCTGTATAATGATACAAGCAATGTTAGTACAAAATACTGTACATAACAATATAGAAAACAAGTGTCTTTAAAGAGAGCTCCATAAGAAACAATCAACAGTGTGGCCTGTCTACAGTTTTAAAGTGCTAATAAACCCACTGGCCAGTGGGGAAAAGTCTACAGTCAGCTGGTGGTGGTTTGTCCCTTAAAGGGGTTGTAAAGGCTCGTGTTTTTTCACCTTGAAGGGGTTGTAAAGGCTCGTGTTTTTTCACCTTGAAGGGGTTGTAAAGGTTCATAAAAAAATAAAAATAACAAACATATACTTACCTCTACTGTGCAGTTCGTTTTGCACAGAGTGGCCCCGATCGTCCTCTTCTGGGGTCCCACGGCGGCTCTTGCGGCTCCTCCCTGCAATAGCTAACCCCCTCTGGGAAGCTCTCTCTTGAGAGGGTTGCCTTGCGGGCGCGTTCCCATGTCATACACTCGGTGTACATAGCTGGCAAATGTATGACTCTGCCCCACCCCCCGGCGGCCGCGTCATTGGGTTTGATTGGCAGCAGCTTGAGCCAATGGCTGCGCTGCTATCAATCTATCCAATCAACGCCGAGACTCTGTGAAGAAGAGGATGCCAGGGACGCACACAGCAGGTGAACAGGCTCAGGTAAGTAAAATGGGGGGCTGGGGGGCCCTTGTTTGCAGGTGTTTTTTCACCTTAATGCATAGGATGCATTAAGGTGAAAAAAACACAAACCTTAACAACCCCTTTAATGCATCCTAAATGCTCATCAATCGCACATTTTTGCCACCCCCCCCAACTGCTAGTGCAAACGTGGGGCATACTGCAGTGAGGCTGTGTTTAGATGCACAGGTGTTCTGTGCATCCCTATGCAGACAGTCCCATTCATATCAATTGGGACAATGTCACCGTTCCCAACTTTATATTCATGTGGGTGCATGTTCCAGAAATCACACTGTCTATTATGGTGACACTGTACTGCTCTGGTGACAGTATCTAAAAAAAATTGTATACAAAAATAAAATGTATTAAAAAAAATCTTTATTCTTTCTTTATTTTTATATATTCTCACCAGTCAGTGACATCCCTATAACACCCCATCACACCAGTTATATGGTGCACTGTTGACGATATGTAAAAACAAAAAAAGTCAATTTTTTTTTACCGTATAAGCTGAGTTTTTCAGCATAATTTTGTGCTGAAAATGCCCCCCATGGCTTATATTCGAGTCAACTTTTTGCACCTGATCTCCCAGACTTCGGGGACCTGGTACTGGCAATACATGTAGCCCCACTCTTCCTCTATCAGTGAGTAAAGTTTGTTGTCCAAGGGACCTACAGACGGGGAGCACCGATTTTTCAAATCCGGGAACCTCTTGCATAGATGCCCATGTTAAACGGTCATTTCTCCAGTGATTTTGGGGACCTGGTATTGGCCATTCGTAGGTCCCCCGGACCCCATGTTGGCACACATGTAGCCCCATTTCTCCTCTACAAGTGTTCCGTTTGTTGTCTGGGGGACCTACGGCTGGGGAGCACTGATTTTTCAAAGCTGGGTACCCCTTCCGTAGACTCCCAAGTTAAATGTCAGTCTAGTCATGGACACAGTCAGGCATGGACACAGTGAGGCAAAGTGAGGCACAGTGAGGCATGGACACAGTGAGGCAAAGTGAGGCACAGTGAGGCATGGACACAGTGAGGCAAAGTGAGGCACAGTGAGGCATGGACACAGTGAGGCATGGACACAGTGAGGCAAAGTGAGGCACAGTGAGGCATGGACACAGTGAGGCATGAGCACAGTGAGGTATGGGCACAGTGAGGCATGGGCACACTGAGGGATACACAAAGACACAGTGAGGCACAGTGAGGCATGGACACAGTGAGGCATGAGCACAGTGAGGCAAAGTGAGGCACAGTGAGGCATGGACACAGTGAGGCAAAGTGAGGCACAGTGAGGCATGGACACAGTGAGGCAAATTGAGGCACAGTGAGGCATGGACACAGTGAGGCATGGACACAGTGAGGCAAAGTGAGGCACAGTGAGGCATGGACACAGTGAGGCAAAGTGAGGCACAGTGAGGCATGGACACAGTGAGGCATGGGCACAGTGAGGCATGGGCACAGTGAGGGATACACAAAGACACAGTGAGGCACAGTGAGGCATGCAGATGGACACCCTAGGCTTATACTTGACTCAATACGTTTTCCCAGTTTTTTGTGGTAAAATTAGGTGCCTCGGCTTATATTCGGGTCTGCTTATACTCGAGTATATAAGGTAATTTATTTGTTTTCCAAACATTTTTGACAACAACATTTAACTTAAAGAATAAGTTCACCTTTACATTTTTTTAATAATAAATGCCCTTTTTTTGCAAGTAAATATGTTTTGCATTTAATGTCTGTAAAGCATTTCACCGATAATCAGCAGATGTCTATGTGCAATAGTCTATATGCATGTGTAATGCCAGGCTCCTGGGGACTGTGTAGCTGTCTGCCTGTATGTCCTACATGGGCAGATAGTTACTGAGTGACAGAAAAATCAATGAACTACCTAGAGTGCTTTTCAGTGCGCAAAGGCTGTCGGTATTTGTAGTTTATTCATTCACAGAACACTGTGAATGAATGACGTAGACGTGAACTTATCCTTTTAAAAAATACTCATCATGCTTTTGAGGCCACGTACACACGACCAAATAAATCCGATCAAATCGGTCTGACAGACCGATTTGATCGGATTTGTCTGCTGGGATGTATTGGTTTGATCGTGTACACACGATCAAACCAAAATCCCCGCCGGCAGACAGCGCGGTGACATGGCGGTGACGTTGGCGCCGCCACGTCACCGTCACCAGGAAGTAAAACACTTAAAGCATGCTTTAAAATCTGTCTGCTGGAAAAACCCGTCTATCCGCCGGTACACACGATCGAATTTGTCTGCTGAAATGGTCCGTCAGACCGTTTCCAGCAGATAGATTCGATCGTGTGTACGCGGCCTTACTAAGTACCATGAGGTGTTTAATTTCCAAAAAGGCTTATATGTTTTTTTTTTTGTACTGTTCTGGCATTTTAGGACCTCAAGAAATGAGATGAAATTAGATCATCAGTACAACATGATAGATGAGTTTTCAAATATATATATATATTTACCAAAGAGATGTAGAAGAATACATGTTGGCCTAAATTAATGAAGAAAGATTATTTATTTGCAAACTTTTATAACAGAAATTAAGATTTTTTTTTTTTTTTTTTAATTTATGTAAAACCCAGTGGTGAATAAATACCATCACAAGAAAGCTATACCTGCCTCAAAATAGTCATTCAATTTCCATTTTAGTACAGTGTTGCCTGGCTAATAAGCAATTGGCAGTAATTGGCATTCAAAGTGTGACAGCTTTAGAATCTGAAAAATTGGCCTGGGGAAGAAGGAGAGGTTTGGTATTGAAGTGATTAAAGGTACAGATTTAATCTAAATAATTATTTTAGTAACATGATCATTTTATTATGGCCAGGACTAAAAATGTAAATATAGTTTTCTTTTTTTTAGTAACGTAAATATGAAATATTGTATGGCTGCACATTAACATTAAAAACAGATTTCTGTCAGCAGTGATCAGTCATTCTGACATTTTTTACAATCTTTTATTTTTTTTAACGCCACTGGCTTACCTCCTCGCCAAAAATAAATAAATGTAACAGCAGAGGCTGAAGTCCATGGCGCTCCATATTGTGCTATCACTGTGTTCCAGTCAACCCTTTTTGTTTTACTTGGTGTAGATTCTGATACACTTTATCCAAGTCCCTCACAGCTCATTCCCTGTAATGAAATATGGTGTGAAACAAAGGGCTTACGCTGTGCCTCGTCAACGTGGCCACATTTCCCAACCCAGGCAGACCGCTGGCACGCCGCAACACATAAACAGGCTTCTTTCTGGAGAAAATAAATATCCTGACATCTTGGACGGGCAAAGAGTTGTTTTGTTTCCATTTCGTTACGATTTTAGGTTTGTTAAATTTGGGTTTTTGATTATTAAAGTAAATCAATTTCTACTTTTTTTAAAAACATATTTATACAGATTCATCCTTTTATTTGTTTTTGGACAAGCATAGATGTGACTATTTTATTATAAAATAAAATGAACAGTCAAATGTATAAAGAGATTTAACATGGGACAGGAACAGAGCAGGAGGTCATAGACAGGAGGTTATAAGTCGCTACCTTAAAGCGATTGGCCACTGGCAAAAGCTTTACCTGGGAATGTCCTCATATAACCCCACCCACTCCACGTGACCCCCATTTTTTGCTACTGTCCTTGGATGATGGACCTTGTCTCATATGGAGAAGTTTTCAAAACAATATATTTTTTTTTTATTCACTACTTCCACTGACACTTATATCAAGATTTCACTGTTTACTATCTTAGGGCTCACTAGCAGATTCTGGGTCGATTACCCTCAATGCATACCCCCTAACTGTCCCTGGTCTGATCTATATAGTTGTATATAAAATGCACTACTTATCTATCAAAAAAGTGTTTCCCAGTGCTAAACCTCCATGATCTAACACTAACCTATCTAACCCTGTAAAGAAGAAATCACTATACATACCTTTTCTGAAGCTGCTCCGGTCCAGTCCTGCGCTGAGCCGTCAGCTGCGGCTTCGCTGTGGAGTTGGGTGCAAAGAAGGCAGCTGGCAGCGGAGGCCCCATAGTAACTATATGGGTGACATCACTTGCCATTCATCTCACAGCTGTTGTCGGCTATGTCCTCTGCAGAGCTTCCGATGCTGGAGACCGGATAGAAGCGGCTTCAAACAAGGTATGTATACTGATTTCTTCTTTACAGGGCTAGATAGATTAGTGTTAGATTGTGGATGTCTGTGGATGCAGGGATTTTAGTGTTAGGCTGGACTTCTACTTAAAGGTCTCTGTTTATCAGCTGAAAAGGGACAGTCTTTAGTCCAGTTCTTCAGCTGGCTAGCATTGGGGCCCAGTTGTACTGTTGGTACACATGAGAATCATGCCAGTCAAACCTGCAGGTAGCAAGGCTACTATATGGCTGTATGGTCAGTTACTAAAGGGCTCAGTGTCTCTAGGAGCAGTAAATCCCCACAACAGCAGTTCATCATTCGACCACGCACAGTGTTTAGTCCACTCTCTGCTCTTGGACTCAGGTGACTCTGGCTAGCGGCACTCCCAAACTCAGCACTCCAGATCCCACTCAGGTCACCAACATGCAGGGTGCGGTGATGGTGCATCCTGGACAAGGGATGTGCATTCTTTGGTCTCCCTCATGGCAAAATGAAGCAGGATCCTGTACAGCACAGGTGTCAAACACAAGGCCCGCGGGCCGAATCCGGCCCTCGCACCTCCTCTGCAGCTGCAGGAGAGCTCTGGTCCTCCTCCAGACCTCTACTTTCTGCTTTCAAGCAATGCATCCAGCTTCGTCCCAGCAGCAGCATAAGGAAAGGCGGTTGCACTGTGATGTAAGGAAGAGTGGGGGACTCAACTTCTGATTGTAGGGTGGCTCTTGACATCTAATGTAAAGGGAGGGGATGCTCTGGACATCTAATCTTTAGTGTTGCTCACGAATATTGCATATTCGAGTATTCGCAAATAACTCGAATATTGCGGCGAATATGGCGAATATTCATATTTTTTCAAATTTATTTTTTAAAACAGATCACATCCTAGTGATCTCCATCGACGTCTAAAAGCATTGCTGGTATGATTAGAGAGAGACCCTGGGCCGAGTAGCTGATGCGATTTTTTTATGTTGCCGAAAATTCGCATCGCAAATTTTCGGCAACATAAAAGAATCGCATCAGCTACTCGGCCCTTCTTTTGCATCAGAGCCAATCAGAATAACTCCAATATTCGACAAACGGATTATTGCGCGATTATCTTCTCCGCCCTTCTTTTGCATCAGAGCCAATCAGAATAACTCGAATATTCGGCAAAAGGAATATTGCGCGATATTCCTTTTGCCGAATATTCGAGTTATTCTGATTGGCTCTGATGCAAAAGAAGGGCGGAGAAGATAATCGCGCAATATTCCTTTTGCCGAATATTCGAGTTATTCTGATTGGCTCTGATGCGCCCTTCTTTTGCATCAGAGCCAATCAGAATAACTCGAATATTCGACAAACGGAATATTGCGCGATTATCTTCTCCGCCCTTCTTTTGCATCAGAGCCAATCAGAATAACTCGAATATTCGGCAAAAGGAATATTGCGCGATATTCCTTTTGCCGAATATTCGAGTTATTCTGATTGGCTCTGATGCAAAAGAAGAGCGGAGAAGATAATCGCGCAATAGGAATATTGCGCGATTATCTTCTCCGCCCTTCTTTTGCCCCCTTATTCTCCTTTCTTTTAAGTAGAGTTAGTGTAGAGTTAGTGTTTAGTGCATATTAGTTTAGTAATACAGGAAATGATCTCCGTTTATGAGAATTTCGCAATCATTTTCGCATTAGCGAAATTTCGCAAAAATTTTTTTGGATAAAATATCACGAATATTCGATATTAGCGAATATTCTTCTATATATTCGCGCAATATCGCGAAATCGAATATGGCGTATTCCGCTCAACACTACTAATGTTACAGATACAACCGACCCTTTTGAGGACAATCATAATGCTGATGCGGCCCACCATGAAACTGAGCTTGACACCCCTGCTGTACAGCCTAAGAAAATGCAGCTCTTTCCCCTCCTCCTGGCAATCTTTATCTGTAAAATGCAGGTCAAAAGCTCTTGATTACAGTAGAGTAATTTATAGAGTTTCCTTGGGACTACAGTTCTCATAGTGCAGTGCTGCCTGATGATGAACTCTTTGTGCTCAGCAGCTCCCTCCTTCTGCTGATATAGCTGTAAATCAGTTTAGCACTTAAAGAGAGCAGCTGCAGCCAATGTCTCTCTAACTTTCCATTTTTAGCCAAGCACCTGGTTACAATCGAAACAGGAAAGGGGAAATCTTGCAGTTTGGTCACCTGCTCCAGATTGGAGATTTCCACGAATTAAGTGGAGATTTGCTTTCACTTCCTGTTGTGTTTCAGGCACAAGGTTGGAGAATAAACCTCCACAATTCAATGGAAAACAGACAGCAAAGAAAACCTGACTAATCATTTGTTACTCTATCCAAACTTAAAACGTTGGCTAGGGGTAATGTACTGTGCATGTGCCTTTTAGGGATGGCAGTGATGATGGGTGCCAACATCCATGTGCATGTGGGCCCACATTCCATCCATACTGAAACAATTTATCTTCTTCACTTTCTTTAGTAAATCAGCCCCAAATCTATATATTTTTTCCTACTATGGATAGTGATGTCCCTTTTTGTCTTGATTGTTTAGCTAATCTGCTGCACTATAATGCTTTCTGCCTTGGTTTTACCATTGTGATCTCTGCTAATATATCTGGAGCGTGTTGTATATATTCTGCTATGACATTCATAGGACCAGACAACTCTGTGAAGCTGCTGAGTGGATTACGCCATACAATGTATTTTCTGTTGCCGGAGATACCTCTTAGTGGTCTCATTAATGTCATGTGTGCTTCCCATCTTCCCTCATAGTAATTTTTTTTCTTTTTTATATCTGGTGAAAAATTGACCAAAGATGGAAGGGAATGGATGCGTTATTTTTTTTTTTTGCAGGCCACTAGTCTGTAAATTGTCAGGGTTAATCCATGTTTATGTCCTTGATGGCAATGTTTGCATTAGAGATAAACAGTAATTTATAATGGGAGCTTAGCTGATAACTTTTACAGTTGAACTGAGCAGAGAAGATCAGACCACCCTTCTTCATGCTGCATCAGAGTTTATCTGTCTGTACTATGAGGTCAATGTGTTGGTTAACATTCTGCCTTATGTGTGCTGTGGATTTTTATTAAACTGTCCATATACAGTGCGGAAAATAAGTATTTGAACACCCTGCTATTTTGCAAGTTCTCCCACTTGGAAATCATGGAGGGGTCTGAAATTGTCATCGTAGGTGCATGTCCACTGTGAGAGACATAATCCCCCAAAAAAAATCCAGAAATCACAATGTATGATTTTTTTAACTATTTATTTGTATGATACAGCTGCAAAGAAGTATTTGAACACCTGAGAAAATCAATGTTAATATTTGGTACAGTAGCCTTTGTTTGCAATTACAGAGGTCAAACGTTTCTTGTCATTTTTCACCAGGTTTGCACACACTGGAGGAGGGATTTTGGCCCACTCCTCCACACAGATCTTCTCTAGATCAGTCAGGTTTCTGGGCTGTCGCTGAGAAACACAGAGTTTGAGCTCCCTCCAAAGATTCTCTATTGGGTTTAGGTCTGGAGACTGGCTAGGCCACGCCAGAACCTTGATATGCTTCTTACAGAGCCACTCCTTGGTTATCCTGGCTGTGTGCTTCGGGTCATTGTCATGTTGGAAGACCCAGCCTCGACCCATCTTCAAAGCTCTAACTGAGGGAAGGAGGTTGTTGCCCAAAATCTCACAATACATGGCCCGGTCATCCTCTCCTTAATACAGTGCAGTCGCCCTGTCCCATGTGCAGAAACCCCCCCCCAAAGCATGATGCTACCACCCCCATGCTTCACAGTAGGGATGGTGTTCTTGGGATGGTACTCATCATTCTTCTTCCTTTAAACACGGTTAGTGGAATTATGACCAAAAAGTTCTATTTTGGTCTCATCTGACCACATGACTTTCTCCCATGACTCCTCTGGATCATCCAAATGGTCATTGGCAAACTTAAGACGGGCCTTGACATGTGCTGGTTTAAGCAGGGGAACCTTCCGTGCCATGCATGATTTCAAACCATGACGTCTTAGTGTATTACCAACAGTAACCTTGGAAACTGTGGTCCCAGCTCTTTTCAGGTCATTGACCAGCTCCTCCTGTGTAGTCCTGGGCTGATTTCTCACCTTTGTTAGGATCATTGAGACCCCACGAGGTGAGATTTTGCATGGAGCCCCAGTCCGAGGGAGATTGACAGTCATGTTTAGCTTCTTCCATTTTCTAATGATTGCTCCAACAGTGGACCTTTTTTAACCAAGCTGCTTGGCAATTTCCCTGTAGCCCTTTCCAGCCTTGTGGAGGTGTACAATTTTGTCTCTAGTGTCTTTGGACAGCTCTTTGGTCTTGGCCATGTTAGTAGTTGGATTCTTACTGATTGTATGGGGTGGACAGGTGTCTTTATGCAGCTAATGACCTCAAACAGGTGCATCTAATTTAGGATAATAAATGGAGTGGAGGTGGACATTTTAAAGGCAGACTAACAGGTCTTTGAGGGTCAGAATTCTAGCTGATAGACTGGTGTTCAAATACTTCTTTGCAGCCGTATCATACAAATAAATAGTTAAAAATTCATAAATTGTGATTTCTGGAATTTTTTTTTTGATTATGTCTCTCACAGTGGACATGCACCTACGATGACAATTTCAGACCCCTCCATGATTTCCAAGTGGGAGAACTTGCAAAATAGCAGGGTGTTCAAATACTTATTTTCCGCACTGTACATGAGATAGCAGCAGTCAGTTTTCTGTTGCGCTGTTACCTGTTGGCTTCCTGTATCTCCTAGTGGCTTTCACTGTGTGATCTCCACACTTTCTGATGTTGTTACTCAAAGTAGTTGTGTGGTGGTATTCCTCAGCGTTCAAGTACTGTATAGCCAAAAGAGTAGAATAAAGGCCAGAGCAACCTGGGGTATTATTATTATTATCATTATTATTAATATACAGGATTTATATATCACCAACAATTTGCGCAGCACTTAAAGGGGTTGTAAAGGTTTGTTTTTTATTTTCTAAATAGGTTCCTTTAAGCTAGTGCATTGTTGGTTCACTAACCTTTTCCTTCGATTTGCCTTCTAAATGTTTTTGTCTTTGTCTGAATTTCTCACTTCCTGTTTCTCCTCAGTAAGCTTGCCCCCATCATCTGAGCCGTTCTGGCTGGGGGTTAGTCAGTGTAATCGCCCCCTATACTGTCCTGTCATACACGTTAGCACGGTGTGTAATCTGACATGTAGCTAAACCGATTCTGTCTTCAGCAAGAGAAACTGTACTGCTTTAAATTCCCCTTTATTGATAGTAGAATGACAGGAAAGCGGTGAAACTACAGAATAAAACAGTAGCATTTAGAACATAAGATCCATGGTACATGGCCTAAGACACATAATTATCTGCTATACATGCGGCATATGGTAATACGATGATAGTAACTAGCTATGCAAAACAATTAACACATATAAGCCAAGATAAATGTCATAAGATAGTATTCTTACCGACTATGAAAACAGGCTAATAGCAGATGATGGTCAGGAACCGAATGATAATGTTTAGGCTCCTGAGACACATGGTGACTGTTTGCTGAACAGGAAAAGACTAACAAAAAGAACCAGGAAGTTCCCACAATGCCCTGGGATTCCCACAATACAGTGAGAAAAATAAGCTGAAGGAAATACATAAATTGGTCAGTAGATGGTGCTGTTACCACACAATATAATACACATGAATTTCAAGACAGGGAAAAAAGGTACAATGTCAATTGATAACACACAAACAACTGGACCTATATCTAGGGACAGAACACCCCCTCCCTTGGGACTACATTACTGCGGGGAGACGATGTGAACTCAGCATCTTCCCGCAGGGATGTAGTCCTAAGGGAGGGGACGAGCACGCAGACTAACCCCCAGCCAGAATGGCTCGGATGATGGGGGCAAGCTTACCGAGGACGAACAGGAAGTGAGAATTTCAGACAAAGAAAAAAATATTTAGAAGGGAAATCGAAGGAAAAGGTTAGAGAACCAACAATGCACTAGCTTAAAGGAACCTATTTAGAAAATAAAAAACAAACCTTTACAACCCCTTTAACAAAATGTAAGTACACATTACAGTTACAGTACAATTTGGTACAACAGTAATAACAGAGCCCTGCTCCTTAGAGCTTACAATCTAAAAGGGAGGGTCAATTAATACAAAAAGGTAATAGCTGTGGGGGATAAGCTGATGGAGAAAGTAAAAAGTGTATTAGATAGAAGCACAATAGGCTTTTTTAAATAGAAGGGTTTTCAGGGATCATCTAAAAATGAATAGATTAGGGGACAGTCGGACAGATTGGGGTAGAGAGTTCCAAAGGATGGGAGAAGCTCTGAAGAAATCCTGGAGGCGAGCATGGGAGGAAGTGACAAGGGAGCTAGAGAGCAGGAGGTCTTGTGAGGACCGAAGAGAGCAGCTTGGTTGGTATTTTGAGACTAGGTTAGTGATGTAGCTGAGGGCAGAGTTGTGGATGGCTTTGTAAATTTTTGTTAGTACTTTAAATTGTATTTGTTGTGTGAGTTGAAGCCAGTGGAGGGATTGGCAGAGAGGGGTAGAGGACACCGAATGGTTGGTAAGGCGGATGAGTCTGGCAGCAGCATTCATTATGGACTGAAGGGTGATAGTGTATATAAAAGGTAATCCAATGAGGAGGGAGTTGCAGTAGTCGAGGCGAGAGGTAACCAGAGAGTGAATTAGAAGCTTGCTGGTGTCATTGGTTAAAAAGGGGCAAATTATAGAGATATTGATTTGGACAGGGATTGGATGTGGGCCTGAAAGGACAGTTCAGAGTCTAGGGTTGTCCCTAGCACCCTGGCATATGGGGAAGAACTGATAGTTGTGCCATTGACAGAGAAGTCAGGGGAAGGGGCACATGGGGGAGGAAATATTATGAGCTCAGTTATAGATAGATTCAGTTTGAGGAAGTGGTGTGACATCCAGGCTGATATGTATATGCTGATATGGAGAATATTTCTGTCTCCATGAAGGTAGGGATGGTTGCTGTCAATGCCTAAGGGGTCCTGTCCCAGGTCTTTGAAGGGCCATTAGGGCGATATGCAGCTTGTTGCTTGAGAAGGAATAAAAACCCATCTATAGATTGAAGGAAAGAGGCACTTGTAGGAATGTATCATTCTTACAGATACATTTATATGGGAGCCTTTGCCATTTAATCTATTAAAAGAGAAGTTGGGCTGCCAAACAAATGCTTAGTTTTACACTTCCTTTGTAAACCTTAAACTGATTTCTCCCCATATTAGGGTAACCAGACATCCCCGGGTTCCGGGGACAGTCCCCAGATTGAGGACACTGTCCCCGGACCAAGTCTGTCCCCGGTTTTGTCCCCGGATTGGATTTGAACAGGGGCTGGGGCAATTAAAAGAAAATCTGAATTACAACCCCGCTGCTCCGCCGCTCCTTCTAGATTAGGGGGGTGTATTTTTTTTCCATTATCTGTGTCCCTCTTTGATGATTTTGTGCTGGTCGGAGCGGAGGGAATATTTCTTCAGTTCTGAGTGCATGCCTATCCATCTCCGCTCGCATGTTCTTCTGCCTTGGCTCAAGTCCCGGCCAGCTGCCTGCCTGCTTATCTTCTTGCCTTCCCTGGCGGAGTGATCTTCCTCCGCTCCAAACCCAGTAGTAGTAGGAGAGTAAGACTTGACAGGCTGTGAGGCGTGCGGTATTGGGTAGAGAGTCGCTGATTGCCACCATTACTAGTGAAAAAAAAAATATGTCCCCGGATTTTATTTTTAAAATCTGGTCACTTTATCCCATATGCCTTTCATGATTGTATTATAACAACATTATAAATAAAGAATACAAAAAAAGGCAAAAATAAAGTGGAAGTTATAAGTATAATGTCTCTGCCTGCATATCTATAAGTGAGAATTCCGTTGATAATTAAATATCTAACAGGCATAACAGGGTTGTAGACTATTCTTTTGTGCAAAATCTCCATATAAACTTGGTGTGGTAGTTGAATTTGTAGTCAGTCAGCCCTTGATAATGAGTTAAGGAGAGAGAATTGGGGGGGGGGGGGGGGCTGAGGAGATATCGCTAGAGAAAACTTGTTTCCATACGGTACAGAAGTAGCATTATCCATTTGTTTATTCAAGATGAAAATATGTTAAATGTCAGAGGCCTTAACATTTGGGTATTGGGGGTGAACTCGAAAGTCTGCCAGCATGCCCTTATTTTAGTAAAGATAGATGGCGATTGTCATAGGTCATAAGTAAGGTCTTCCATCATACAAACATGCTCTATCCCTTGAAACCAGAGCTTAATGGGAGGTGTAGTCTGTTGTTTCCAAGATAATAGAGTTAAAGATTTGGCTGGGGTGTAATTGAGCATTTACAACGATTTATAGGTTCGTTAATACAGTGAAAGAATTTTAATTTCCCTGGAACATTAATGAAAATCTTAAGATGTTTTTAAAATTTCACCATTTTGGCAAAATGCAAGTGGGGATGACTAAATTAAGGTTATTAATAGTTTGGGGTGTTTTTTTTTTAAATGTAGTGTTACAAAACCTCCTTTTAACCATATTGGACTTATTCCTGCATAAAAAAAAAAAAGAACATCATTAGACATTATTTTATGTTTATTTTTTTACAGAGCAAAGAGCAAGAAAAGCAACCAGTAAAAAAGAGTAAGGCCTCGTACACACGACCGGTTTCCTCAGCAGAATCCATCAAGAAACTCGGTGGGAGAGCTTTTTTGCCAAAGAAACCGGTCGTGTGTATGCTTTTCATCGAGGAAACTGTCGAGGAACTCGACGAGCAAAAAAAAAAGCAAGTTTTCTTTTTCCTCGACGGGAGTCAAATTGGCTCGTCGTGTTCCTCGTCGGGCTGCTTTTCGACGAGAAACTCGAGCGTGTGTATGCTAAGAAACCCGTGCACCTTCGGTAAAAGTAGCGTTTGTAATGGAAATAGCACATTTGTCACGCTGTAACAGACTGAAAAGTGAAAATGTCTCTTTCCAAACTTTTTCCTAACACGCAGTAACACGAGATTAGCAAAATCAGCCCCTGCCGTTGTATGTGTTGAAGTCACCGTGTTTGAGAACGAGGAGATTTGGTCTTTAACGTGTGTACGCAAAGCAAGCTTTGCGTACTCACGAGTTCCTCGGTCGTGTGTACGAGGCCTTAAATAAAAATGTAAGGCAAAAGTACACAAACAAGGAACAAATGCATACAAAAAACTTTACTAAACCTACCCTCAATAAACACCCTAAAACCTTCTATATAAAGAAAATAAAGTACATTTTTTTTAAGTAAAATATCACCTGATCAGGGAAATTGAATTATATCTCTGAATGCTTTTTGACTTTTACACAAGAATGAATTGTAAGCATATCACGACCAATTTGCACCGGCAAACCAGTAACAGGTGCTAATGCAGTAATATTGTACATCATGTCCAGCAAGAGGAAGATCTGAGGGTTTCTCGGCCTGGGCATTAAACAAGAGGTTAGGAGGCGTGAACAGATAAAAGGCTTAAAATTTTATGAGATAAAGTTAGACTGAGAAAAAAAAAACTCTCCTTAACCCAGTGATCAAATGTTTTCATTTGCATCCATTAGTTCTGGCCTTGGTTTAAACAAGACGTCAGATCTGTTTATTGATGTGGGGGGATCTTGTAAAATTCGACATAAGATCAAGTAAATTTACAAGCTCTTCTTTACAATGGGAATGATGGAAGATGCCGATGGGTTACATTTGGTCACGGACATTTTTTTTAAATGGTGACTATTCTTTTTTTCTAAAAATTGTCTTTTATGTGTATTTTAGCTATTTTGTTAGAAGATATTATAGGACATATGCATTGCAATATGCTCAACTGAGTGCTCAAATGTTCAGCGGAACCAAATTCCACTAGGGCTTGGCACTAGAGTCTTGGCAACAAACACCTGAATGCAGTTGTTTTGCATGTATTTCTTGCCACAATTAAAAAAAATGGATAGGTTGACTACTATCAACCAAAATTTACTCTGTGTGGGTGTGGCTTATGTTACAGTATGGCAAGGCAATGTGAGTCCTAGTGGGAGGGACTTTGTCAGCATGAGAGAAAGCCACTAAGGCCTCATACACACAACCGGTTTTCTCTGCAAAAAACAGCAAGAAAACTGCTGGCAGAGCTTTCTTGCCGAGAAAAGCATTCGTGTGTACGAGGCTTTCAGGTTTTTCGTCGAGAAATCTGGCCAGAATCTTGACAAGAAAAATAGAGCACCTGCGCTCTATTTTCTCGTCGAGATTCTTGTTGGCCTGTTTCCCGACGAGAAACCCGAGACCGTGTATACTTACCGTATTTATCGGGGTATTGCGCGCTCCGGGGTATAGCGCGCACCCCTAAAGTGGACCTGCATTCCTGTGGAAAAAAGATTTTTGTACTTACAGTTTTGGTGTCTTGCGCGGCGTCCATCGGCGGCCTCGTCGGGTCCGGCGTCCGTCTGCGGCTTCGGGTGTCCTCTTTGTCGGGTCTGGCGTCCTTCTGCGGCGTCCTCCCCGCTCGATCCCCGCTTTCCTGCTCCGAGTTTGAATACTGCGCCGGCATATACCGAGCGCAGTACACTCGTGTATAGTCGGGCAGGCTCAGCTACTCTCGCGCTCACATCCTGTACGTCCAGGACGTGAGCGCGAGAGGAGCCGAGCCTGCCCGACTATACATGAGTGTACTGCGCTCGGTATATGCCGGCGCAGTATTCAAACTCGGCGCGGGAATGCGGGTATCGGCGTATAGCTGACTTTCAGGGCAAAAAAGTGTGCAGTATACGCCGATAAATACGGTACCTGTCGCTGTGGAAACTCACGCATGCTCGAAATGAGTGAGTGAGTCAGTGAATAGCTTGTATAGCGCTACAAATGAGAACTGAATCGCCTCAAGGCGCTTTGGTATCCATTTTCTGCTTCAGCCTTCAGAAGAGGTGGGTCTTGAGTTTATTTCTGAAGGCCCGTTGATTTACTTCTGTTTGGATGTTAGTTGGTAACGCGTTCCACAGTCGAGGTCCTTGGATTGCAAATCTTTGTTTGCCTTTGAACTTGTAGCGGGCCTTGGGGATTTGGAGTAGATTTTGGTTAGTTGATCAAAAGACGAGATTGGGGTTGTGGTATTTTATTTTCTCACATAAATATTGGGGGGCGAGTCCTAGTATACATTTGTGCATCGGGCAGATGGCCTTAAATGTGACTCTTTACGGCCGGTCAATGGAGGGCCAATGGAGGGACCTCAGGGACGGGGGAATTTATTCCCAAGGTTTTTTCCCTGTTACCAGTCTTGCTGCCGTGTTCTGGGCGACCTGTACACGAGCAATCTTGTGTTTTGGTAGTCCGAGGTAGAGGGAGTTAGCATAGTTGAGCCTGGAGTTGATATTTGTTCCAACCACTACTGCTGTATCCTCTTTTGGGATGAAGGGAATGAGTCTTCATAGCCGGCGGAGAAGATGGTGAGATCCACTGACTACTGATCCTATTTGCGCATCCATCGTCATGCATCGTCATGCATCCATCGTTGAGGCTGGTTATAGGTCGACGATGATTTGGGTCTTTGGGGTCAAGGTTGTTTTTTTTTTAGAAAGGGTTTGATTGTGCCTTGCTTGAGGGAGGTTGGGACCATATCTTCCTTAAATGATTGATTCGAAAAGACTTTGACACATGTGCGATAGCTTCCATAACGTCACTGCATTCTTGCCTTTCAAAAGAATCACGTTCTTTTTATTTTTTGCGCTATAAACAAAAGAACAATATTTTTTTACTTTTTGCTATAATAAATACCCCCCAAAAATATATATACATTTTTTTTTCCACAGTTTAAACCGTTACGTATTCTTCTGCATATTTTTGGTAAAAAAAATGCAATAAGCGTATATTGATTGGTTTGCGCAAAAGTTATAGCGTCTACAAAATAGGGGATAGTTTTATGGCATTTTTATCATTCTTTTTTTTTACTAGTAATGACGGTGATCTGCGATTTTTATTGTAACGGCGACATTATGGCGGACACATCGGACACTTTTGACGCTATTTTGGGACCATTGACATTTAAACAGCAATCAGTGCAATAAAAATGCACTGCTACTGTGTAAATTACACTGACAGGGAAGGGGTTAACCACTAGAGGGCGAGGAAGGGGTTAAGTGTGTCCTAGGGAGTGATTCTAACTGTGTGGGGGCTGGACTACGAGTGACACAACATTGATCACTTCTCCCGATCACAGGGAGCAGAAGATCACTGTCCTATCACAAGGCAGAAAAGGGAAATGCCTTGTTTACATTTCCTTGTTCTGCCTCTCCGTGACACGATTGTGGGATACCGGCAGACATCGAGTCCGCAGGCAGAGAGTCAGAGCTGGCTGTAGGACGCCTGCCTGCGCTCAGCTGTTTGGGACCCAAACTTATTTACAAAAATCTCGTAACAAAAAATAAGAAAAAAGTTTTAGTTTTTTTTTTTTTAATGTTCAGTATTTTTTCATTTGTTTAGCAAAAATCTAAAAACCCCAGTGGTGATCAAATACCACCAAAAAAAAATCTCTATTTGTGGGGAAAAAATTATAAAAATGTCATATGGGTACAGTGTTGTATAACCGTGCAATTGTCATTCAAAGGTAAAAATTGGGCCTTTTTTGGCTCCTCTCACCTTAACCCATTTGTTTATGTTTTCTGTATACCCCGATATAATGTGAAATAAATACAAAATAAAAAGATAATAACACCAATAATGATTTGCAGTGGAATTCTGAACGCCTCCTAGTTAATTCTTTTGAAGGAGCGAAGACTGTCCTCTCAAGCTGCTCAAAGCACCTTTTCAATGGAAGGTTTAAGATAAGCATCTCCCTCACTTAATACTGAAACTCTCACTTCTTCAGAGGCTCCGTGTGATAACAATTCTTAAGGCCTATTCATTTTTCTCCGCCATTCCCGTGAAAGGAATGAGAGGGCTTATCAACGCTGATAAAAAGAAAAAAGTTTGAGTCTGAAAGCGATCGCATAAATAACAAAGGCGCAAGTATTCAGCGAGGCACAGAGCCACGGTGGCAGATAGTGGCTGTGCGTCTGAGCGTCTGACTCCTTCACTAATGTGTTTATATCAAGAAGGATAGAAACTTGGCCTGGACTCCCCGAAACATGATCTGAAAAATTCATTTTTCTTGTGCTGATAGTGGCACGGAGCACCGAGCCAAAAAACGATTAGCCAGCAAATTCCCCTGGCTGAGCTGCGGATATCACCTGAGTCGTTTTCAATTTACAACTGAGCCTCTATTGCTTGTCTAAGGGCTGCCAGTCCAACTGGGTTTCATTTACCTTGTTGTACTTTTTCACTGAGTGAGACTGTCCAAAATATACACTGGTCACCCATAACATTATGACCACTGATGTAGGTAAAGCGAACAACATTAATTATCTTGTGACAATGGCACCTGAAAGTGGGTGGGATATATTATTCACCCTTTTTACCTTGTACTGCTGTTGGGAAGAAGCTGGGGTGGAGCTAGGGGGCAGAAAGTGCAGGGTCTGGAGGAGGACCACAAGAGAGCTGGAGATGCTGCATCCTAAGATCAGGGGAGGCGAAGATGATGGGGTAGTGCCAGGACAAAGGGGTGGGCAGGAGGAAGGGCTGCCCTGGGCACTGTGGTATCTTTGTAAGGTTAGAAAAGGCTACTCACCCATGTCCCCAAACACTTTATAGGACAATAACTTGCATATTAGCCTTTAAAATTAGCACTTTATATTTCTCCCATAGACTTTTATTGGGTGTTCTGCGGCTTTTTCGAATTTGCTGCGAACACCTCAAATTGTTTGCTGTTCGAAGCTCATCCCTAATTGATAGTTGTTTCTGCATCTAGGAGAGGCTAATGTCTTTGGCAGGAAGTATATTTCAGTGTGGGGTTGTGGAGAGACTGGGTTACAAGCCCAGGCAGTGGCGTATCTAGGGTATGGCAGCCATGGCAAGTGCCATGGGCGCCATATGAAGGGGCGCTGTTGAGTGGCTGGGCAGCATGGCATTTACCAGGGTCTGAGGGTCTCTTCTTCCCTCCTCCCGAGCATAGGCAGGATCTCCTTTTCAGCACCTTTCCCTAATGGACAATGGCAGCGCTATCCCTGCTGCGTTCAGCCACAGCCCTTCCCAGTTCTCCCAGGCTCTCCAATTCCATCTGGTCGGATTGGCAGCGCAAAGAAGAAGGAGGAACAACAGTTTCTCCCTCTCCGCTGTGAAAACTAAGGCCTTAAGTGATGAAGATTTCATCACTTCCAGTATTGGTTCTGCATTTTCCTGGCCTTGGAGAGCAGAGGAGGGATCAGGGGTCTAATAAACCCCAGATTTCTCCATAAAGAGGATATGTCACTACCAAAGTTATCACAAGGGATGATAAATATCACTAGTTTTGTTAGCTGTTTTTTTTTTAAGGTTATCTGAAAGATGGGTTTCAAATGTTTCCACAGGGGCGCAGTTTGAGAGCTTGCCATAGGCGCTATTTCCACTAGATACGCCTTTGAGCCCAGGTTAAGAAGGCCTTTCTCCTTCAGGATGTGCAATTTGTAGGGTGAAAATACAATTCAACTGCCTTTTGGAACCCCCAAGGGTGTGCAAGGTGTTCCTGAACATGAAGGGGTTGTAAAGGTACAATTTTCCCCCCCTAAATAGCTTCCTTTACCTTAGTGCAGTCCTCCTTCACTTACCTCATCCTGATGGAAGGATGAGGTAAATGAAGGAGGACTGCTCTAGGGTAAAGGAAGCTATTTAGGAAAAAAATGTAGCGCCCCTGTACTTCCAGTATGGACGCTATTTAAATTTAGAGGGGGATGAGAAAGTTATGTAGCTCTCATCCATGTGTTTTGTGTCAATTTAGCTTCTATGCTGTGCTGTCGGTTTATTCTGTGTTCCAAAGGTGCATTACCACCTCGGGGCGACAGAAGGCGGCAGTGGAGTTCAGGTAGGAGCGCCTTCTTACCAGCAGCTAATTAGAGGGGGTTTTCCCTCGTGGGGCATGCTGGGGAGGGTACTTCTGGATAGACGCCATTTTGGGCGGGAGAGTTCGTGGTTGGATCCGGGTGCAACACCCACCTTCAGGGTGTGCACACATCCTGGCCTACCAGGCCGGGGCGCACGTGCCACGCGTTATTTTTGGTTCCGGGACCATGCTGGCCCGGAGCGTCTGAAGCTGCAATGGGACCCAGTGACTTATTGGGTCCCTCTAACTCAAGAGAAGATCCCAAACGAGTTGTGCTGTTCGGTGGGGAGTCAGTCTGAGGAGAGCCGGGAGGCAGGCGATCCAATAGGGCCTAGACGAACCATCAGGGATCGAGATACCGGACACTGGGAGTTTGTTTGATGGCAACCTGTCAGTCGGTCACCAAAATTAAGAACTACCTGAGAGAGATTCAGGCAACTACTTTCATTGAGAAGGAATTGCTCCATTAAGCTGCGTTTTCAGAGCAGGAGCCTGTGACAGAGGCACCACTCCTATTTCCATTGAGCCAAGTCTGTGGCAGAGGCTTGTCTTCCTTCTCAAAGTTCCAAGTGATATTCCGGCTGCCAGTTCTATGAGAGAGAATTCCAGGTACACTACACCCACCCCGGCTGGAGTGGCGACGAAGCAAAGGTATAGTTGAAGCAGGACTGCTTCCATAATAGTTAAGGCCTGAATCTGCAACTTCTCCTTTTCACCATCTTTCTCTGTCTACCTCAAGTTACCTGTTGGGCAAGAGAATAAAAGCACAGAAAACGACACCCTGCTGTTTGGACATTCCATCATTGCTCACATCGTCTATTCATCATCATACCGTTAGACACATTACAGAGGTAACACGCCTATCCCAAATCTAACCAGCAGCTCCTGCGGGGTTATCGCTTAGATATGTGCATTCCCGTTAGTACGAATGTTATTTTCGTACGAAAATGTTCATTTTCGTACCCGCAGGATAATGTGTACATACGAAAAAATTAAAGCACCAAAATACGAAAACTACGAGATTACGAATGAGCCGCATAACGAACAACCGCAAATACGAACAAATGATCCGACGAAAAAAACGACAAAGCGAAAACGGCAAAAGAACAAAAATGACATTTATAACAAAAGATTTACATTCTGTATTTTGTTTGAATCCTTTTTCTGTTTGTTTTCAGTCCTATGTTCATTGTTTATATGACATCTATAACAAAAGATTTGCATTTTGTATTTTGTTTCAATCCTTTTTCTGTTTGTTTTCAGTCCTATGTTCATTGTTCATATGACATCTATAACAAAAGATTTGCATGCTGTATTTTGTTTTAATCCTTTTTCTGTTTGTTTTCAGTTCTATGTTCATTGTTCATATGACATCTATAACAAAAGATTTGCATGCTGTATTTTGAATCCAAAATACGAACAGAAAAAAGGAATTTAAAATACAGAATGCAAATCTTTTGTTATAGATGTCATATGAACATACGACTGAAAATAGCAAAAGAAAAGGGTTTCAAGATACTGCAAATCATTGACGAAAATTCACGAAAATTATTGTCTAACAAGTAATGAACATGAATTAAACAGAATAACGAACCATCCCGCATGTACGAAAATAAAACAGTAACGAAAATACGAAACGATCGGAATACGAAAAAAACGCGTCATACGAAAAACGAACGGGAACAAACAGGAAAACGGGCGTCTTACGAAAAACGAACGAAAACGAAAAAACGGAACGATACGAAACAGAACAAAAAAAAAAGATTTTTTTTTCTGTGCACATGTCTATTATCGCTACAACCCCTTTAACTTTGCCGTATATTTGTTCTTATTCAACTCAGACAGGAGGGGGATGGGACAATTGTTCTCAAGTGATCTTTTTTTACTTTCTTGCTTGTACCTCCAAAAGTTGTATATGAGACTCATAAAAAAGAGATCAGCTGCTACCTCTTGTATTTTTTTGGCTCGGAGTCTCATACATTGGACCATTATTTACCAGAATTGGCCTTTTTTATTGTGTGTAATATGGCAATAACAAACCTTTACATGGGGAACCGCCAACTGTTTCAAATGGAACAATGCATTATTGTACAGATTCTTTTTAAGGTATAATATGAAAAATAGGCCAACCCTCAGAAATGCAAAACAAATGACCGAAGGGCAATATATACAAGAGAAGGAAGACGGGAAGTCCTGGCAAATCAAACTTGTATCCAACTCAAACAAGTCCTTAATATAAATACTTTATATCATAAGATTATAAGATCACCTCAATCAGCCAATCATAACCTAATTATCACACATCATATTTAATTTGATATTTTTCTAAAAAATATATAAATGCAATACAAAAATCATCATATCAATTAATCTCTGCCTACTTCATGAATGTCAAAGTAAACATGATTATTTAACCACTTCAATACCAGGCACTTACGCCCCTTCCAGCCCAGGACAATTTTCAGCTTTCAGCGCTGTCGCACTTTGAATGACAATTGCGCGATCATGCTACACTGTACCCAAACTAAATTTTTATAATTTTCTTCCCACAAATAGAGCTTTATTTTGGCGGTATTTGATCACCACTGGGGTTTTTATTTTTTTGTTAAAACATAAATTACAGAAATTTGTGAAAAAAAATAGTTTTTCTTCTTTTTGGTTATAAAAAGTTTTTTACCTTCACTGACGGGCACAGATGAGGTGGCACTGATGGGCACTGATGAGGCGGCAATGATGGTCACTAATGAGTTGGCACTGATAAGGTGGCACTGATGGGCACTGATGAGAAGGCACTGATATGTAGAACCAATGGGCACTGATAGGCGGCACTGATATGCAGCACTGATGGGCACCAATAGGCGGCACTGATGGGCACTGACAGGCGGCACTGATGAGCACTGACAAGTGGCTGTGATGAGCACTGACAGGCGGCTGTAAAGGGGCACTGACAGGCAGCACTGATTGGCACTGATAGGTGGCACTGATGGGCAACACTGATGATGAGGTACTGATGAGTCCCACTCCTCCTAAAGCCCCCACTCCCCCCCCAAAAAAAATTACATGCCAAATCGAACTCCGCTTTAAGCGTGTCTGAGACTGTTTCCAATATAAATGTCCATGGGAGGTGTAGTAAATCCCCATTATCTCTACTGCATATGGTGCAGGTGGAGTCAGAGCTAACCCCCATTTGGGCCAACCTGGCCGGTGTGTAGTAAACACTCAGGAGGATATATAGTTGCAACAATCGCTGAGCCACGTTCAGGGAGCACTGGAAAACAGCCTGTTGGGCATCCTCCCACTGCTCATCTTCAAAGACCCCAACATCTCGTTCCCACTGCGACACCGCCTTTTGAGGCGAGTCCCCATGGAAAAAGTTGAGGAGCATGACATGACAGCTACAGGAGATACATCCTTTATAGGTAGCGACCTCAAACAAGTAATTGAAGATGGAGGTAGAATCCAAGGTCTATTGATCCCCTGCTCCCTGATCGCATTCTGAAGCTGCATGTACAGTAGTAGAAGTGCATTGTGGAGGGGAGTCGAAAGGCCTTTCTAAGTTCCGAAAATGTCTGGTGTGGTTTTGGGGGACACATTGTTTTTTCTTGAATTTTATTAGCTGGCATTTTTTTTGTACATTTAGCTGTCAGCGGGAAAACCAGCTGTCAGCTGATGACTAATCGGTTGTTATGGACGCGGTGGCTTGCTCCTTAGCAACCAGCTACATATACAGAGAATGTAAAGCAAAAAAAAAAAACACAGAAATCTCAAAGCGCAAAACGATGCAAAGTCGTGGTAGTATCGCAGTAAAAATGCAGTACTTGCATTTTGGATGCGGGTCCATTGAAGTCTATTACATGCAAAAAGTCCTTGACCCTTTCCAAAAATGCAGAGGCGCAAAAATGCATTGATGTGAATATGTTTCATAGGAACCCATGTTTAAAAAAAAATGAAATGCGTTTCTGCAAAAAGCATGAATAAATGCATTAGTGTGAATGGCGCCTGACCATAAGGAACCATGGAATATTAAGTACTGAAAGCATAAACAAGGATTAAGTATTCATTTATTGTTTAAAATAGTTTTAGATGGAGGTAATGCCACATTGCTTCTAATGTACCTTTTGTAGAGGCTAACATGTTGGATAACTGGGAAAATTGATCTTTTGATATTGAGTGTTTCCCTAAAAGAAGACGCTGGGCTGTTTCCTGGTGCCCAAGTCAGGTGTCAGATGTGTGAAATATGGCTCCTTGGAGTGGAAGGACTTATGGCAAGTGTATTATTAAAGCCAAGCCAGCCAGTATGTGGAATGGACCAATAACCAGGAGATGCAAAGAATGCATAGAGATACAGCTGGACCGGTAAGAAGGTGAGAAGACCAATTAATGTTTCATTGGCCCCTAGAAACAGAAGGCACCAAATTTCTTCCTGTGTTTTATAGAAGTGTACTCTGGAAAGTAACTGTAACGGCACCCCAAATGTGAAAGGGGTTGACGCTGTTTAGGATATTCCCTTTCCGAACACAAGGCAGCTACCGACACTCCACAGTCAGGCGAACGAGACCCATAAGAATAATTCTTCCCCAGATACGAACACACAGCTCTGTATGAGGTTCAAGCAGGTCTGACTTTATTGGAAAGAAACAGTCCCTTTTTTATACACTTGAGAATACTAAACAATGACTCGGATTCACCAACAACACAATGGTTACCCAATGAGCCCCCAATACACATCATCCTCAATACATCTCTTAGCAGACACACTGACTCCAGGACCTGTCCTAATTTCCATGAGCTAATTAACTACAGCTGATGACTCATGCACATGACCTTTAGGCTAGCCTTGCTGTCCCCTAAACTACAATACACATTATCACAGGACTCCTTCACACAATACAGGGTCACTTAGCACAAGCATATAAAAACAGATTAATATCCAATGGGAGAAAACAAAAAGAAGAATGCCCCCAAAGGATATGAGAGGCTACTATGGCAGTGACGGGCAGTTTAATGGTACAGATGAAGCTACGCACTCTACGTTGCGAAACGCGTTGACGTCACGCGGTGCCAGACGCCGCAGAAACCATTCCCCGTCTAAGCAGAAGA
Organism: Rana kukunoris; assembly: GCA_029574335.1. Lineage (NCBI taxonomy): Eukaryota > Metazoa > Chordata > Amphibia > Anura > Ranidae > Rana > Rana kukunoris. The sequence goes on from CM056049.1 coordinate 664,490,962, forward strand.
TAGGAAAAATCAGGGCTTTGCAATATACCTGCATAAGAGCTTGCACTTTACAAACGGGCCAGCCTGGTGCTGGGAATTAGAGAAACAGAAACTTGGATCATGATAATGAACGGCCTGGCAGTCTACTATTCTATCATCTAGAGGCGTATCTGGACATCGCAGATGCCGGAACTAGGGATATATTCCCAGCAGAAGATAGAGGACTGTGCTGCAGATCTTTATTCCTAAATTGCGGATGTGGTAAGATCATTCATTTTTCACTGTGTCCAAATCGCAGTTTCTATGCCTATGAACAGTGTAAGATCCGTTTACAAGGATTTCATACGCAGTGGCTCAGAATACCTATTACACTGATTAAATTTAGGTGTGTACTCTAATCCAAGTCAGGCACCTTGTAGTCTTCATCGAATTCTGCATACAACAGAGATGAATGCTTTGGAACTTTGGGAATAAATCTCCTTACTTCACAGCCCATGGTTTAATGCAACCCGTTTGATGCAACTCTTAGGCCCCATACACACGAGCAGACAGATTTGTTCAAATCGGTCGGGCAGACCGATTTGAACAAATCTGTCTGCTGGGGACGTATTGGTTTGATTGTGTACACACGATCAAACCAAAATCCCAGCCGGCAGATGGCGCGGTGACGTGGCGGTGACGTTGTCGCCGCCACGTCACCGCACCAGGAAGTAAATCACTTCCACGCATGCGTCGAATCCATTCGACGCGTGTGCGAGAAGACATGTCTGCTGGTTAGCGTACTAACTAGCAGACATGTCGGGTGGATGGGTTCCCAGCCGACAGATTTGAAAGCATGCTTTCAAATCTGTCGGCTGGCCAAATCCGTCTGCTCGCCCGTACACACGATCGGATCTGTCTGCTGGGACGGTCTGAAATGTAACCTATAAGTAACTTGTTACTACTGGCTAGCCCTCAATATTGTTTTTTGCCATTCTTAATCCTATCCCTCGGAGGGACACGCACACTGAGTATCCCTAATTTCTATATTATTTCATTAACTATACGGTGAAATATCCGTAAAGGGAAACTCAGTAGGTGCGTTCTATTAGGCGTCCGGATTGCCTCAGTTATTTGTTTGTATGTGTCAATTTAGTTCACTATTATTTGTTTGTTTGCACATTAACAGTAAACATCGTTTATCGGTGCAATACTTGCCGGCAACTGTAAGTTGTTGTTTTTTACTAGCTATTGATAGTTTATCAATTATGAATTATTCACCCCAGTATTTATTAAGGATGTATATTTAGTAAAATCTTTTTGTACCATTAAACTGTCTGTCACTGTCATAGTAGCCTCTTATATCCTTTGGGGGCATTCTTCTTTTTGTTTTCTCCCATTGGATATTAATCTCTTTTTACATGCAAGTTTTTTGGCTACGATGGTGAAATCAATTAGCACAAGCACAATGAAAGATCCTCAGAAGCCATCCTAGCAGTGGCGGCTGGTGCTCAAAATTTTTTGGGGGGGGGCGCAAAACAAATGAAAAAAAAATGCAGCCTCACTGTGCCCATCAAAGGCAGCCACTGTGCCCATCAAAGGCAGCCACTGTGCCATGCCATCAATTGTCACCACTGTGCCCTTCAATTGTCACCACTGTGCCCATCAATTGTCACCACTGTGCCATGCCAAACACAGCCACTGTGCCATCAAATGCAGCCACTGTGCTATGCCATCAATTGTTACCACTGTGCCCACATCAATTGTCCACACTGTGCCCACATCAATTGTCCCCACTGTGCCCACATCAATTGTCCCCACTGTGCCCACATCAATTGTCCCCACTGTGCCCACATCAATTGTCCCCACTGTGCCCACACCAATTGTCGCCACTGTGCCCACATCAATTGTCCCCACATCAATTGTCCCCACTGTGCCCATATCAATTGTCCCCACTGTGCCCACACCAATTGTCCCCACTGTGCCCACATCAATTTTCCCCCACTGGTGCCCACATCAATTGTCCCCACATCATTTGTCCCCACTGTGCCCTGTAAAATGCTGCCAGTCAGATTGCCCCCCCTCGCCCGGCACTTACCTTTCCGGGGTTCGCCATCCTCCTTCCACGGTCCCTCGATGACACTTCAGCCAATCAGGTTATGGATAACCAGAATCATTGAAACCTGATTGTCTGAGACGGCCATCAGTCTTATCCAAGGGTAGCCCACTACGTTCCGAGGATAAGACATCCGGGAGCTGAAGGGCTGTACTGGGAAAGCCTATCAGAGCCGCTGGCTCTGACAGGCACTTCCCCACCAGCTGTCCTTAGTCAGATCATTGATCATTGATCTTAATCATTGAAACCTGATTGCCTGAGACGGCCATCAGTCTTATCCAAGGGTAGCCCACTACGTTCCGAGGATAAGACATCCGGGAGCTGAAGGGCTGTACTGGGAAAGCCTATCAGAGCTGCTGGCTCTGACAGGCACTTCCCCACCAGCTGTCCTTAGTCAGATAATCGGCGCCCTATGTCCGGTTATCTGCCTAGGCTGGCCACAATAACATACACTCATGCAATGCGTGAGTGTATGTTATTTGCGCGGCGCTGCAGAATACATTTTTAAAAGCCTTAAAGGGCCTGTTTTTTTCCCGTTTTTTTGTCACTACAGGAGTGGGGCGGCGCCCGGGCGCCCCCTATGGACGGGTCACCACTCCATCCTAGATTCATTTACATCACAACAGACAGACAGGTGGGCTGGAGTTGGTGACATTAGCATCTAACAGTATGTGTCCCAACATTATGAATGATTCACTCTTCTAATGTGGCACACATCCTGGGAGATATTGTGGATAAACATTACAGAACCATTTTAAAGCAATCCAAGACCTATTCTGAATGTCCATTATTTTCTGGCTCATACTTTCTAAGAGCTTCTGGGTTCCACGGGCCCTCCCGTTACAGTAACCATAAAACATTCAGTCTGAAAACATATCAACTTCAAATTTGGTAAATAACATTGACAAAATTCATTAAAGTGCAGGTATTAAACAGTCTGATCCCTCGTGATGGAATGATCAGGAGCCCCATTTATATGTATTGTATTTTAGTTCAGAGGAACAATGAATGACATTTCAGTCACAGAATCTGAATGGGATTCAGAACATTCCAAAAACACGCCTTCTACATTTCACATACTTCAAGATGTAAAAATAAACTACAGCACAGTGGATAAAGTATAATCATCTTTTTTTTTTACTAGCTATGAAATATAGATCCTGTAGGATTTGACATGTCAGAGTCAATTTTGCAGTTCATAATGGGAGTGGTTGTATGACCCTTCTTGCTGGTTTTCAACAGTCCAAACACATGGTGGTAATCAAGGTTTTGCTACAACTTGTATGCCAAGTGAAATCTCACCTTTCTCACATTGTAGTGAGTTCTCCTTACATGGCTGCCTGACATACAGCCTAAAGATACTTTTACATAAGCTATTACTGGGAATTTTTACAATATGACACTAAATTTAATGGATACAAAGGGCCAGATTCTCAGAGGCGTTACGACGGAGAATACCCGTCGTATCGCCTTTTTTTTGTCCTCGTATCTATGCGAGTGATGCTTAGCATCACTTTTGCATAGATACGCTTCTACATCCGACAAGTGTAAAAGCATTACACTTTTGGATCGTAGGTGTAATGACAACTCCGGCCACTAGGTGGCCTTCACGTTGTTTTTTCATTTGCATATGCAAATGAGGCTAGTACGGCGATTCCCGAACGCTTTTACGCCGCCCCGTCGTCGCGTACGTCGTTTTCGTCCGCGTAAGGTTACCCCAGCTTCGATGTGGAGTAACCTTACGAAGTACCGTCGGATGCCGTCGGGTGCCGTCGGATGCCATGTTAAGTATGGCCTCGGGACCGCGTCGTGTTGTGCGTCGTTTACGTCGTTTGCATACGTCGATTCTCAATGGGGCTGGCGTACGCTGCGATTACGTCGTTTACATAGAGAAAATGTGACGTCCTTTGGAGCATGCGCACTGGGCTTTTTCCCCGGCCGGCGCATGCGCAGTTCGTTCGGCGCGGGGGCACGCTTAATTTAAATACAAGCCGCCCCATTTGAATTGCGCGGGTTTACGCTTGGCGATTTACGAGACGCCGGCGAAAACTACGGAGCAAGTGCTTTGAAAATAAAGCACTTGCTCTAGTACGCAGCGGCGGCGTAGTGTAAATGGCTTATGCTACGCCGCCGAAAATATATGAGAATCTGGCCCACAGTAGACTTCTTACCTCATTCCGGCACAAAATATTGGAAACCGATGCTTCCTGGTGATCTTCTTGAGACATTTTCGAGACAGGTATCATTGCCAGCTGTAAGCTAATAAGCCCAGGTATGTTGTCATGGGGCTTCAGTAGTGGTAGGAGGACAGGCACTGCCCAAGGCTATAAAGTACCAACTCAGGTCACATTGTTGGGCTTTTTGCAGCACACACTTAAAGGCTTGAGCATCTTCTCCCACAGCTGCTGGCTGGTTGAGTGTGAACATAAAATACAAAATGTCGGGTGATGTTCCTAGGGCATTCCAATAAAGAAATTCCCCACCAAAGGTAAGCAGGTATTATGAATCAGGTTGTGGAGGCCACTGTGCTTCATGAAAGTGGTTGTGATTGTCAGAACCCTGAAAAAAATGTTTATTGGCATTGTCTTTGTTGCATTATTGCAAAGCCACGGCCTCCAAGTGTGTTGACTTGTATAATGGGTACTTACCTGGTGGTTGTGCGTTATGAGCCTGGTTTTCTGTAATCTGCCAACATATTTGTGCTATTTTTCTACATGTAGGGTTACTTGAATGTCTGAAAGTATACTCTGTTTTTTATTTTAACCACTTAACCCCCGGACCATATTGCTGCCCAATGACCAGAGCACTTTTTGTGATTCAGCACTGCATCGCTTTAACTGACAATTGCGCAGTCGTGCGACATGGCTCCCAAACAAAATTGGCGTCCTTTTTTTCCCAGAAATAGAGCTTTCTTTTGGTGGTATTTGATCATCTCTGCAGTTTTTATTTTTTGCGCTATAAACAAAAATAGAGCGACAATTTTGAAAATTCAATATTTTTTACATTTTGCTATAATAAATATCCCCAACAAATATATAAAAAAATAATTTTCCTCAGTTTAGGCCGATACGTATTCTTCTACATATTTTTCGTTAAAAAAAATTGCAATTAGCGTTATTGATTGGTTTGCGCAAAAGTTATATCGTTTACAAAATAGGGGGTAGTTTTATGGCAATAATTTTTTTACTAGTAATTACGGCGATCAGCGTTTTTTTTCAGTACTGCAACATTATGGCGGGCACTTCGGACACTTTTGACACATTTTTGGGACCATTGGCATTTTTATAGCGATCAGTGCTATACAAATGCATTGGATTACTATAAAGATGCCATTGGCAGTGAAGGGGTTAACACTAGGGGGCGGGGATGGGGTTAAGTATGTTCCTGGGTGTGTTCTAACTGTGTGTGGGGGGGGGGGGGTGGACTCACTAGGGGAAATCACTGATCTTCTGTTCATACATTGTATGAACAGAAGATCAGCGTTTCCCCCGCTGACAGGACCGGGAGCTGTGTGTTTACACACATAGCTCCCGGTCCTCGCTCTGTACCGAGCGATCGCGTGTGCCCGGTGGCGATCGTACGCGCCGGGCACGTGCGTGGGACTCGGGGGCGAGCGGGGACGCGCGCGCCCCCTAGTGGCCGCAAAGTAGCCAACGTAGAGCTACGGGTTCTCGCCCAGGCATGCCGACTTCCTGCAGTAAAATGACGGCGGGCGGTAGGCATCTAGTTAATGAGTCTAATTAAAGTGAAAGTAAACTCTCCCACTTCTGATGCTTCTTTTCATCTAGTCTATTATATTAAAGGTTCTTTTTTTTATTTTCTAAATAGATTCCTTTAAGCTAGTGCATTGTTGGTTCAATTACCTTTTCCTTCGATTTCCCTTCTAAATGTTTTTTTTCTTTATTTTCTTTGTCTGAGTAAACTTGCCCCCATCATCTGGCTGGGGGTTAGTCAGCTAGAACAGATTACCGAGGAGGAACAGGAAGTAAGAAATTCAGACAAAGAAAAAAAACATTTAGAAGGGAAATTGAAGGAAAAGGTAAATGAACCAACAATGCACTAGCTTAAAGGAACCTATTTAGAAAAAAAAAAAAAAAAACAACTTTATAACCCCTTTAACCACTTACGGACCTTGCCTGTTTTTCAGACTTGGTGCTTACAAGATTAAAACAGTTTTTTTTTGGTAGAAAATTACTTAAAACCCCCAAACATTATATATTTTTTTCTAACACCCTAGAGAATAAAATGGCGGTCATTGCAATACTTTTTGTAACACCGTATTTGCGCAGCGGTCTTGCAAGCACACTTTTTCTTGAGAAAAATTCACTTTTTTGAATAAAAAAATAAGACAACAGTAAAGTTAGCCCAATTTCTTTATATTGTGAAAGATAATGTTACACCAAGTAAAATGATACCCAACATGTCACGCTTACAAATTGCGCCCGCTTGTGGAATGGCGTCAAACTTGTACCCTTAAAAATCTCCATAGGCGACGTTTAAAAAATTCTATAGGTAGCATCTTTTTAGTTACAGAGGAGGTCTAGGGCTAGAATTTTTGTTTTCGCTCTAACAATCGTGGTGATACCTCACTTGTGTGGTTTGAACACTGTTTTCATATCCGGCCGCTATTCACGTATGCATTCGCTTCTGCATGCGGGACGGCGCTTTAACCACTTTAGCCCTGGACCATATTGCTGTCCAAAGACCAGAGCACTTTTTGTGATTCGGCACTGCATCGCTTTAACTGACAATTGCGCGGTCGTGCGACGTGGCTCCCAAACAAAATTGGCGTCCTTTTTTTCCCACAAATAGAGCTTTCTTTTGGTGGTATTTGATCATCTCTGCGGTTTTTATTTTTTGCGCTATAAACAAAAATAGAGCGACTATTTTGAAAAAAATTCAATATTTTTTACATTTTGCTATAATAAATATCCCCAAAAAAGATATAAAAAAACATTTTTTTCCCTCAGTTTAGGCCGATACGTATTCTTCTACATATTTTTCGTAAAAAAAAAATCGCAATTAGCGTTTATTGATTGGTTTGCGCAAAATTTATAGCGTTTACAAAAAAGGGGGTAGTTTTATGGCATTTTTATTAATATTTTTTTTCTACTAGTAATGGCGGCGATCAGCGATTTTTTTTCGGTACTGCGATATTATGGCGGACACTTCGGACACTTTTGACACATTTTTGGGACCATTGGCATTTTTATAGCGATCAATGCTATAAAAATGCATTGGATTACTATAAAAATGCCATTGGCAGTGAAGGGGTTAACACTAGGGGGCGGGGAAGGGGTTAAGTGTGTTCCTATTTGTGTTCTAACTGTATGGGGGGTGGACTTACTAGGGGGAATCACTGATCTTCCGTTCATACATTGTATGAACGGAAGATCAGCGTTTCCCCCGCTGACAGGAACGAGCGCTGTGTGTTTACACTCACAGCTCTCGTTCCCCGCTCTGTAACGAACGAGCGCGCGTGCCCGGCGGCGATCGCGCCCGCCGGGCACGCGCGCGGGACTCGGGGGCGAGCGGGGGGCGACGGCGGCTGGTCGGCTAGTAGTTAAAAATGTTTGGGTTTTCTTATTTAATTTTTTAATTTTTACACACACACACACAAAAAAAATTGTGAGAGAAAAAGTTAACCGCTTAGAGGTCCCAAGGAGCTAAAGCTGAAAGGTAGGATCCAACCCCTGGGTGCAGGCACTGCAATAGTATGCAAAATTGTGTGGAGAAAAACCAGGATGACCGCACTCCAAAAAATGTTCCTTTATAATAAAACAGATCACAACATCAACATGTCACAGCAAAAAACAGAAAAGAGCTGACGCGTTTCACACCAAAATACAGTGCTTATTCATAGCTCAAAAAAAATTATAGTTCCACGAAGGAGCAGAGCAACTGACACTGAGAAGGCTTGAGAACTATCTACCTTGATGTCTCAAGCAATGTTAAAATAGTTGTTACAGCTACACCAGGAGCATTTTCACTTCAATTTAACTAAATTTTCAATTTCAATTTAACTGTGGATTACAAATCGCAAGGAGCCACTTTAGCTAGCGAAGAAAAGAAGATCCAGGACTAAGTACTTTCATACCTCCCAACCTCCTCAACTTCAGAATGAGGGACAAATGAGCATACCTCACAACAAAGTTGTTGAGAGGGGGGGGTGCCGCGGATCGGAATTGTTGAGTGGGGGTCCGCAGATCAAAGTTGTTGAGCGGGGGGGGGGGGGGTTCCACAGCTCGGAGTTGTTGAGCTGGGGGGGTTCCGCTGATCAAAGTTGTTGAGCGGGGGGGGGTTCCACAGCTCGGAGTTGTTGAGCTGGGGGGGTTCCGCTGATCAAAGTTGTTGAAAGTTGTTGAGCGGGGGGGCCGCGCAGATCAAAGTTGTTGAGCGGGGGGGTCCACGGCTCGGAGTTGTTGAGCGGGGGGCTTACCGCGAAGCGCGGGACTTTTGTCGTGATCGCGGGACCGCAGGATTTGCTGCGAATCGCGGGACAATCCCGCAAAATCCGGGACGCTTGGGAGGTATGTACTTTAAGTGAGATCTCACACATAGCTTATAAAGTACAGGGAGCTCCCAGGTATAGACACATATATATATATGTATACTGTTTTTTCAAGTTGTTTATATTGAAATCCATTGTGCTGTCGTCTTATGTTGGGATGACAGCACAATTACTGTAATCATTTATTTGCATATTCTACAGTAAAATATATCTCTGGTTAAGTATCCAGTAGACATGTGCACAACACAAATTTTTGTTTATTTCTGTTTCGTTTCTGTTCATTTATCGTGATTCGTAACGAGTCGTAATTTCGTAAGACGTTAGTTATCGTATTCGTACTCTTTAGTATTTTCATAACACTTTTTTTTCCGTTTCCGTTTTTTTATGTTAGTTTATTTTTCGTTGATTCGAGATTAGTATTTTTGTTAAATGTTGTATTCTGCCTCGTTCGTATTTTTACAATGAATTTATTCGTTCATTCGTTTTTACGTTGGTTTATTTTTCGTTGTTTTGATATTCGTATTTACATTATATTTTCCATCATGCCACGTTTGTATTTTCGTAAGAAATAAATCTTCGTTGCTTTATGATCATTCGTATTTTCGTGTCTAATTTCATTTGACTGTAACAACGTTCTTTTGTAGATTTTTTGCATTTGTAATTCTGTTAAAATAAATTTTACGTTTATTCGACACACTACTCGTCGTAATTTTGTAAAACATCGTAATTTACTGCGATTGACTTGACAGATCCACAAAACCGGTGCAACCTACACACCCTGGACTCTGGATGGAATGTACTGCAGTCTAACACAGATAAAGACACAAGGTCAAGGAGCCACTAGGTAATAAGAAAGAAGCTCATTGGGGAAAGGAACAAACCTCTTCAGGGGAAGGGACAGCGCTGAGTGGCTATTGGTCACAGTACTAATGAAAGTGAATTTACGTTATTTCCTTTCCGTTTTCCGAAGATTCGTAATTTATTTTTCGTTAGTTTTGCTTTTCGTTTTTTATTCTTTGTTCGGCATTTCGGTTATTTTCTTTTTGTTCTTCGAATATTAGTAAGTTTGCATTTTTGTTTATTTTTCGTAATTATGATTTTTTTTTTTGTGTTTGGTATTTTCGTTATTTCTATGTTTTCTTTTCTTTTTTCTTTCGTTGTGTTGTTCTTTTACATTTAGTAGTTTCGTATCTTCGTAGTTTTCCATATTCGTTAATTTTGGAAATATCGTTATTCGTTATTATTTGCGCTAAACCGTTCGTTTATTCGTAGGTTAACGAAAATAACGAATAATGACGGAAAACGTATTCGTAACGAAAAAAATTGCACATGTCTAGTATCCAGTTGTTGTGGCGTATTGTTTTCTTCCACCAGGTGCAGTCAGTGGATCCTGGGGTGACAATACAGGTATTTTGTACTGTCTTACATTGTATTGTATTGCATTGCATCACAGCTGTGCCAAGGGGATGGAGCTAAGTTAGTGGGGTTTATTGGTAGAGTACAGGCCCAAATCAAACCAGCAGCACCTTCGGGGGTCAGAGCTACACATGTCTTAATCAAACCTTGTTCTTGAGCCAACGTTCCTATGGCAACCATGCTCCACCGCTCATAGCCGACTTGTTTTACTCCACAGTATTTACTTATGCCGATCTTGTAATGTTTTCCTGTGTCAGTGTTATAAAGTCCGCTGTATGCTGCAGCAGATCTCCACTACAGTATGCAGTCTGATGCCCAGGTTTACACCCCATGTGACGTCATACGGTCACATTGGGTGTAGGAGGAAGCCTTGAATGATTCTGCAGTCTAGTGTAAATCTCAGACACAGCATCGTGTTAATGTTAAGAGCGTGACGTGAATAGCGGAAGAATTGCGAATGCGCCAGTGACGTCATTATAAAGAATAGGATGGATTACAACACTGATCAAGTAAGGAGACATCATAAGCAGTGATCATTAGGGTCTTTTGTGCTGATTTAAATGTGATAAAGTTGTGGGGGAGAGTTTACAACTACTTTAAATAATGGTTTTATTATTTATTGCATTCATATGTTGTGCGAATAATAGACACTTGGTTGATTTACTTAAAGTGGACATGTTTATCATATGTTATGTTATGTTTATCATAATATGAGGTGATCCATAGTTCATTGTATATTAGCAGGATGTGTTATGTGGGGGAGGGGTGGATTTCTCACTTTTTATACTTTGGATCACCTCATATTATGATAAACATAACATATGATAAACATGCCCAAGCTAGGTATGTAAATAACCTGTCACTCAAAGCAAGGAGAGAGGAACAGACTTTTTATTAAGACAAGTTTTTATCTGGAATTCTGTTAATTCTCACTGAATAATAAAAGAGGATTGCTCAGCGCTGGATTAACTCTGTGTGGCAAGACTGGGCACAGATAATAGGAAATCATATACTCTACATTGTGACATTAAAAAAAAAAAAAAAAAAAAAAACATTTTTAGGTTTACATCCACTTCAAAGGGGTTGTAAATAATATATATATTTTTTAAAAATAACAAACATGTTATACTTACCTCCACTGTGCAGCTCGTTTTTCACAGAGTGGCCCCGATCCACGTCTTCTAAGGTCCCTCAGCGGCTGTCTCTGGTCCTCCCCGCAAGAACTCCACACAGTCATGCAAGCTTTCTCGCATTGTGTGGAGTTCTTGCGGGGCCGATCATTGTATCACTCGGCCACACCCCTCGGTAGCCAATCAGCTTCTAACTTCAGTTTGTTCAATTAAGCGTTGACAAAAAAAAACTGGAAGCTGATTGGTTTCTATACTGTACAGAGCTGCACCAAATTTCGCACTCTTCAGTTTTAGTAAATCAACCCTTTTGTGGTTTACATTTTTTTTTATATTATCACTGACATAACAACAAATGTTTTCAAATCTGGCTGATGACAAACCCTAATTCCCAAGCAAGAATATACATATGAGGATTTAAAATGACATGAGTGCATAAGTACAGTGCATGAGGCATTACCTTTCCTTTTTTATACTGCCTTTGGGGAATTTAAAGTACAGTTTTATTTAAAAAAAACCAAATAAAAACAATTCTCAACTTGGTATGAATATGGCAAATTTAATTGTAGATGATAACCTTTTTTGGGTCCTAAATGTTGCTTGCCTTATGTCCATTCTCAAGCTGACCGCTAAATTTGAGGATTAAGGCCCGCACACACGATTGGATATTCCGACAACAATTGTGTGATAGACGTGTTTTGTCTGATAATCCAACCGTCTGTATGTTCCATCGTACGTTCCATTGTTGTCAGTATTTCTGACAACAAATGTTCGATAGCCATGCTCTCAAATTGTTCCGTCAGATTATCCGATCGTGTGTATACAAGTCCGTCGGACTAAAATCCAAAGTACAAACACGCATGCTCTGAACCAATGCTAACCATCACACAACATTAGCAGAAGTTGCCCAAAGGGTGGCGCTAAAGAGCTGAAAATCCACATGGTTTCATGAATGTTGGCTGAAAACATTTTGCCATCTGTATGCAGAACAATTTCACGGCCAACGCCCTTCTGACAAAATTCCACGGATTTGTCCGATGGAAGGCCGATCGTGTGTTTGAGGCTTTATCATCTGAGCAATCCCAGTCTTGTATTAGGAAATGTGCTTACATCTGCATCCCTTTAGCCAAGACACTTTGTAGTTATTTTATTTATTATTTATTTATTTATTTATTTTAGCCACAGTAAACTTATTGCGGGGGATGCATTTAATTTTACTGAACCAGTCGAGACACTAGATTTTGATACACAATAGGTGTATCAAACACCAACTGTTTACCATATAGAATAGAAGGGACAGCTGAAACAATAGCTGCCTAAAGATTTAAATGCAAATGTATTTTTTTTTAATAACTTTAAAATATCAAATGGCATATATATATATATATATGTATATATATACATATATCATATATACATTTTTTGGGGGGGGCGCAAACTGAAAAAAAAATCAATTGCAGTCACTGTGCCCATCAAACGCATCCACTTTGCCATCAAATGCAGTTACTGTACCCATCAATTGATGCCAGTGTGCCCATCAATTGCCGCTACTGTGCCCATCAATTGCTGCCAGTGTGCCCATCAATTTCCGCTACTGTGCCCCATCAAATGCTGCCAGTGTGCCCATCAATTGCCGCTACTGTGCCCCATCAATTGCTGCCAGTGTGCCCATTAATTGCTGCTACTGTACCCCATTAAATGCTGCCAGTGTGCCCATTAATTGCTGCTACTCTACCCCATCAAATGCTGCCAGTGTGCCCATCAATTGCCGCTACTGTGCCCCATCAAATGCTGCCAGTGTGCATCGCCCAGCACTTACCTTCCTCGCAGCGGGTCAGTGGTGGTGTCCCACACGTCTTTATTTTGTCCTCTCTATCAGGCGTCCATTCACAGAGCCTGACATTTCAGCCAATCAGGTAACAGACACAAACACCCGATTGGCTGAGAGGCGGTTCAGTGTTAGAAAAGCAAATTCCTTTGCTTTGCTAACACTATGCTGATTGAACAGCAAGCACCCAGCATAGCTCCCACTGTTCACCTTTGTATGCACCTATTAGAGCCTAAAGGCTGGATGCATCTAGAGCAGGGGTCTCCAAACTTTTCAAACAAAGGGCCAGTTTATTGTTCTTCAGCTTTTAGGAGGGCCGTATTGTGACCAGCGTGGTAGAAAATGCCCCGGGCCCAGCATTGGTGAGAATAAATATGGTCTCATAGTTTGCGATCAGTAGGATAAGGAGTAGTGCCCCTATCGGTAGGAGTAATTGCATCTCATCATTGGTATTGGTGGAAGAAAAAGTGCCCCCTTGTTGGAGTCAGTGGGAAGAATAGTGCCTCATATCAGTGGGAGGAATAAAGCCCAGAGGGCCGGATAAAGGCTAGAAAAGGGCCGCATCTGGCTCTAGGGCCACAGTTTGGAGACCCCTGATCTAGAGGAACCTAGTGACTCTTTTGTTTTTTTGACAAAAGAACATAAAACAAAAAAAAATACAGTATATAAGATTTCCAAGGAGGAAATAAACGTAGCAGTCTGGCTGCCATGCCGTGACATTGTGTATCAGATTAATTCTTAGATGGTCACACTTTTCCATTGTACTCCGATTAATAAGGCAGTGTTAGAAAAAGCAAAGACTGAAAAGAATTAATAGCAGAACACTCAGTTCTTGGCCAGCTACTCATCCTACAAAGTGATGGAAAACAGGGTGATGGGGTGCGGACACGTCCTGTATGTTCACAGAATGGTATATGAAGATCTAAGCCTTTAGTAAGTGTAAAGGCAGTCTTTAAGATTGACAGAAAGACAAGAAAAACAGCACTTGCCACAGGAATGTTTCTTAGAATACAAAACCCTTGTTCTAAAATATAAAGCTGCCATAGAATTCTCAAGTCCAAACCCACTAACGCATTTTGAACTGCTGATAGGGAATATTACAACTGTACAGGGTATTAAAGTATTTGTTAGCAAAAGTCAACACCAACTTGATATAACAAAAAAGTGGAAAAGTATAATTTCAGTCCAACATTGAACCTATAAAATTCCATTTTTCAATTTGGTGGTTGTGAGGACATTAAAGGTACATGTGGCGATTTGATAGAATTATCTATCTTTTGATCAGACACATACAAATTGCTGTGATCAAAAGTCATGGAAAAATTGAATAGCACGTAACAATATTGCAATCTTTTCAATTCGTTTTTATTAAGTTGTCAACCATAAAACATAGCGTTACATAATATTTGCATAACGAAAATTGCATAGTCAGTAGGGAAGGCAATAATACATTTAAGTAAGTATGAAGGATAAAGTATTCTTCCATGCTGTAAGTCAAATGACTCCGCGAACCATAGGCTACTTCTTGGTAATGGTGCCGATGCTGTGCTCCCGGCACCCACAATGGGATCTAGCTGTGCCACAGACCACACAACCGCACCCTCTATACTGCCATACATGTTGCCACATGACTATTTAAAAAATATATATTCACGTTTTCCCTCTTTTGACCAATCATTCATTAAAACATAACAATAACAATAACAGTAACACAAGTAACAAGTAACATGTACCACTTAACCACTTAAGACCCGGACCAAAATGCAGGTAAAGGACCTTGCCCCTTTTTGCGATTCGGCACTGCGTCATTTTAACTGACAATTGCGCGGTTGTGCGACGTGGCTCCCAAACAAAATTGGCGTCCTTTTTTCCCCACAAATAGAGCTTTCTTTTGGTGGTATTTGATCACCTCTGCGGTTTTTATTTTTTGCGCTATAAACAAAAATAGAGCCATAATTTTGAAAAAAATTCAATATTTTTTTACTTTTTGCTATAATAAATATCCCCAAAAATATATATAACATTTTTTTTTCCTCAGTTTAGGCCGATACGTATTCTTCTACCTATTTTTGGTAAAAAAAAAATCGCAATAAGCGTTTATCGGTTGGTTTTCGCAAAATTTATAGCGGTTATAAAATAAGGGATAGTTTTATTCCATTTTTATTTGCCCTAAGTCAATGACTATGATAAGGAAGTCTAGATAACAATGATGGACCTGTGTATTTGCACTTTTGCGGTGAAATTTGAGAAAATCCCACTTTGTTTGTTATGTTTGGAGCGGTACCCCCGAAGGAGCCGCTGGTTGATTTTGGGGTCGGCGTTTTAAGTTACCAATTATACTTGTCTAGGTGTGAATACTTGTGGAAAGTGAATAAAGCGAGTGTCCAGACATCAGAGTGCGTTTTCAAAGTTTTATTCCAAGGCCCAACATGGCCAACATCAACATGGCACACTATAGAGAAAGGTTGATGAGCGGAAGAAAACTGCAGTATCAGGCCTTGGATATTGTAAAGAGCAGCTTGCTCTCAGTACAGTCGCACTTAATCATCTGGAACCCAGCAAGCCGCTGGGCCCCCTTTCGATGTCAGGGTGAAGCTCCGGTTGGTGCGTAGCTTCGGCCAGGCAGGCCTCGATGGCGGGGCCCATGGATGCGCGCACCCTGAAGGTGAATGCCGCACCTGGAACGCGGGCCCCGCATAGAACGTCGCATGCTTTTCTCAGGCGTATTTCACAGATATACTCTCCCGCCAGCATGTCCAGAGGGAAGATCCTCCTCTGACATCGAAAGGGGGCCCAGCGGCTTGCTGGGTTCCAGATCCTAAGCTGGGAGCTGTACGGTGGGGGATTGGCTCGGGAGACCCAAAGGCAGAGGTTTCCGTGAGGCCTAGGCGAACCACCGGGGATCCGGTCATCACTACATGACAGGTACACTGTCCTCTGATGACTCTAGAGAGTGACTTACTGGCAGGATCCATTAGTTCTACCCTTTGAAAAGTATGGAAATTCCTCAGGCCTGTGGCAGAGGCCCTAATTCCTCCCAGTGACTATTGCAAGTGACCTTTCGGCTGCCAGGCCCAAGTTAAACGCCGCACTT
Organism: Rana kukunoris; assembly: GCA_029574335.1. NCBI lineage: Eukaryota > Metazoa > Chordata > Amphibia > Anura > Ranidae > Rana > Rana kukunoris. Next base: position 664,507,012 of record CM056049.1, read on the forward strand.
TACCCACTCCGACGGGAGTGGCGACGATTAAGTGCGACTGTACTGAGAGCAAGCTGCTCTTTACAATATCCAAGGCCTGATACTGCAGTTTTCTTCCGCTCATCAACCTTTCTCTATAGTGTGCCATGTCGATGTTGGCCATGTTGGGCCTTGGAATAAAACTTTGAAAACGCACTCTGATGTCTGGACACTCGCTTTATTCACTTTCCACAAGTATTCACCCCTAGACAAGTATAATTGGTAACTTAATACGCCGACCCCAAAATCAACCAGCGGCTTCTTCGGGGGTACCGCTCCAAACATAACAAACAAAGTGGGATTTTCTCAAATTTCACCGCAAAAGTGCAAATACACAGGTCCATCATTGTTATCTAGACTTCCTTATCATAGTCATTGACTTAGGGCAAATATGAAGGGGTTCAGAATTTTTTTACTTCACTAGTCACATGCTTGTTCCAGGTTAAGGACTTCTCTGCAAAGCCAGGTCGTGGCGCTTGTAGCCTTAAAAATATAGCTGCCAATAGAAGCACACATGTGTCCATCTTCTATGGAAGCATAATTATTGTGATACAATTACATACAGATACAAATACTTTCTCTGCAGAAGGAGTAAATAGTCTAGTAACGTGTGTCTGAGTGCTAACCCAAAGTTAAGACCTCTGAACGAAGTTTCATAACCTGCAGCTGGAGACAGGAATTTTAATTGAAACATGAGATCACCGTTCCCTTTACACAATGACCTCACTTTGATTACATCCCAAGGTGAAAATCAACACCTCAAGAAAAATCAACTGTTAAAACATTCAACGCTGATAGACAAAACTTACCAGAGGAAAAAAATAAGAGCGGGACAGGAAAGGATGGTACTTAAAAACGATTATGACTTTTCAAGGCAGCAGGTGTTTACTTTAAAAGCGTCTTATTAGGTCAGAGTACTGACTGAAGGGTATGGAATAATAGCGCACGTTGGCTTTGTGTACTGTCATAGAGCTTTCAAACAATCCCCAGATGAAAGATTTAAAATATTTACTAAAGTAGAGAATGTGTCATTTTTTTTCTGTATCCTTTCTTTAATATGTTTGGTACTAAAATTGATACTAAAAAAAAAAAAAAAAATCTTATTAATCATCCTATATGTTGTCTATAGAATATTACTTAAAGCAGACTTTCAGGCATTTTTTCATCTTTGCATCTATTAAATCTTCTGCCCTTCGTTGTTTTAACTTTGGATAGTAAAAATACCTTAAAGTGGATGTAAACCCCCAAAAATTTTTTTTTTTTTTGATGTCACAATGTACAGTATAATATTTCCTATCATTTGTGCCCAGTCTTGCCACACAGAGTTAATCCAGCGCTGAGTAATCCTCTTTTATGTTCAGTGAAAACGAACAGCCTTCCAGATAAAACCCTGCCTAAGAGTCGGTTCACACTGGGGCGACACGACTTCCAGCACGACTTTCAGAAGCAACTTCAACACTACTTGAGCATGAACCACAGGGCGATCTGGGGCGATTTACAACACGACTTGAAGTCCTTTTCAGGTCAGGAGACATTCCAGTGGCCAATAAAACAACAATCAGCTCTGGGAGAGGGAGGGGGAGGGAGGGGTTTGCCTGAGAAATGTATGTTATCTTGCTTGAAAGTAGCTTCAATTAAAACAGTGATCAGACTTGGAAGCGACTTCCATTGAACTCAATGGGTACAAATCGCCTAGAAGTCTGATTGAAGTAGTACAGGAACCTCTTCTGAAGTCGGAGCGACATGAGTAGTGTGTATTAAAAGTCATAAAAGGGCCAATGAGATCTGCAGAGCTGGAGGTGTGCCTCTGTGTTTGTGTAAATCCAGGAAGTGAACAGGCAGCAGCTTCAGCTGCCCACAGTTAAAATGGATGCAGCCAGACTCAGAGGGAGGAGATTTCTGCAGCATTATTGGCAAGTAAAGAATCACAGTATATATAAAATAATATGCAAAGTGGTTGGAGGGAAGCTTTACAATGCCAAAGATGTTTTTATTACAAAGTGTGACAGACTCACCCGGTACATCCCCAAACCATCTTATGTCTAAAATCATCCTATGTCCAATAAGGCCATAGGATGACTGAGAAATGATATCTTGGACTATCTGAGATGGGATTATTTAATTATTATCCACAATATATTCCAGGATATCTGTAAGAACTATTTACAGGTTAATGATTCTGATCTCAACGGGTAATTGTAAGGGTGATTCATTCATCATGTTGGGACACATACTGCTAGATGCTAATTGACCCTGCTATTGTGGAGGTGTCCTGTGTTTACACTTATGATAATGTGTATTGTATAGCAGGTGAGAGGAGTCGGGATGTCTACCTTGAAAGGTCATATCTCAGAGTCACCTCGTCTGGGTAAATGATTAGTTAATTAGCTCATGTTAATGTATGTTCTGGTTACCTCCTCTAACTGTATCTAAGGCTGTATTCTTGGTTCTATTAAACACTCCATACTTAGCACACAGACATGTCTCATCTCGTTGTGTGTTGAGGGCAGCTGGAATATCTGATATCTATATCCAGACTGATAGGAAGCGGTATATGACGGAAGCACTCAATCGGAGTGTGGGACGTTCCGTTACACAAAGTATGCGAGAAGACTGCAGTTCCTCTCTAACCACTTAAGCCCCAGACCATTTGACTGGCCATAGACCAGAGCACTTTTTGTGATTTGGCACTGCTTTGCTTTAACTGACAATTGCGCGGTCGTGCATCGTGGGTCAAAAAAAAAAAATCGACGTCCTTTTTTTCCTACAAATAGAACTTTCCTTTGGTGGTATTTGATCACCTCTGCGGTTTTTATTTTTTGCGCTATAAACCAAAATAGAGCATTATTTTTTACTTTTAATAAATATCCCCCAAAATCGTGTAAAATTATTTTTTTTCCTCAGTTTAAGCCGATACGTATTCTTCTACATATTTTTGGTTAAAAAAAAAAACGCAATAAGCTTTTATTGATTGGTTTGTGCAAAAGTTATAGCGTCTACAAAATAGGGATAGTTTTATGGCATTTTTATTAATATTTTTTTTACTAGTAATGGCGGCGATCAGTGATTTTTATCATGACTGCAACATTATGGCGGACACATCGGACACTTTCGATGCCATTTTGGGACCATTGTCATTGATACAGCGATCAGTGCTATAAGAATGCACTGATTACTGTACAAATTACACTGGCAGGGAAGGGGTTAACCAGTAGGGGGCGCTGAAGGGGTTAAGTGTGTCCTAGGGATGTGTTCTAACTGTGGGGGGCGTGGCTACATGTGACACGACACTGATCACAGCTCCGATTACAGGGAGCTGTGATCAGTGTTCTGTCACTAGGAAGAATGGGGAAATGCTTGTTTACATCAGCATTTCCCGGTTCTTCCTCTCCTTGAGACGATTGCGGGTATCCCCGCGGACATTAAGTCCGCAGGACCTGCAATTGGACTCACGGAGCTCGTGGTGGGCACCGGCAGAGGCGGTCAGGCACCCACAATGCTGCATCTTAAAGGGGACGTACCTGTATGCACATTTGCCCAGCCGTGCCATTGTGTCGACGTATATTGTCATGCACTGCTCGACAAGCGGTTAAGACCAGGCCTTTTTCTGACATTTGTTGTTTACAAGTAAAAATCTGTATTCTACCAATTTTTTTTGTAAAATGTGAAAGATGATGTTACGCAGAGTAAATAGATACCTAACATGTCATACTTTAAAATTGCACCCGCTCATGGAATGGCAACAAACTACGGTACTTAAAAATCTCCAAAAGCGATGCTTTATTTATTTTTACAGGTTACCTGTTTGGAGATACAGAGGAGGTCTTGCACTAGAATTATTGCTCTTGCTGCATCGATTGCGGCAATATCTCACATGTGCGGTTTGAACATTGTTAACATATGCGGGCGAATATCGCATGCATTTGCTTCTGCGCGCAAGCCCGGAGGAATGAGGTGACTTACATTTTTTTATTATTATTATTATTATTTTTTATTATTTACATTGTCCCTTTAAAAAAATGTATCACTTTATTCCTATTTCAAGGAATATAAACGTCCCTTTTAATGGAAATAAGCATGACAGATCCTCCAAAAAGACTCTTATTTATCTTTAACCACTAGAGACCCAGGCCATTGTAATTTTACAGCAACAAGGTGGCTCTACAATGCCGGGAGGACGTCCATTGACATCCTAGGCTCCTCCCGGCCACTGGCGGGCACGCACCCACCGCATCACTCAGGTGCCGATGCGCACGCCTGGCGGCCGCGTTGTCCGCCAGGTGCCCGCGATTGGCAGTGACAGAGCAGGGACGTGGAGCTCTGTGTGTAAACACAGAGATCCATGTCCTGTCAGTGAAAGGAGACCAATGCTGTGTCTCTTGTACATAGGGACACCCATCGGTCTCCTCCCCCAGTCAGTCTCCTTCCCCCACAATAAGAATCACCTAGCAGAGAACACATTTAACCCCTTCGATTGTTATTTTTACCAAAAATATGTAGAAGAATACATATCGGCCTAAACTGAGTAAAAAAAATTTTTTTTTTTAATTGGATATTTTTGTATAGCAAAAAGTAAAAAATATTGTGTTTTTTTTTTCAAATCTGTCGCTCTTTTTTTGTTTATAGCACAAAAAATAAAAACCGCAGAGATGATCAAAAGCTCTATTTGTGGGAAAAAAAGGATGTCAATTTTGTTTGGGAGCCACGTCGCATGACCGCGCAATTGTCAGTAAAAGCGTGACAGCGCTGAAAGATTAAATTTCGCCTGGGCAGGAAGGGGGTATATGTGCCCAGTAAGCAAGTAGTTAAAAGCAAAAAATAAAAATAAAACATCATTTGAAATCTAGGAAAAAAAGACAAATTCGGTAGGACTCGATCTGACAAATTCTTTGAACAATTAACTTTTGTCGAAAGAACCAGGTGTAACATTTTTGGCTGCACCCAAGTACATGCAGGCACTGTTTAGGTATTCCGACAGCAGCTGGAGTCAGCTGTGATGGGAAATTTGGTGACCGGTGCTGTTTGGCATAGACGGAGGAATCTGTTAGACTTGAATTTTGTAGGTAAATTTGTAGGTAGATAGTCAAGGCCCAGTTACTGTTGCAGCTTAGTAGCCTAGTGGGTTCAACCACTTCAGCCCGATAGATTTGGCCCCTTTAATGACAGGCCATTTTTTGTGCATCGTTTTAACTGATACAATTTAAGATACATTGTATCTTTCTCTGTCCTTGCAGAGAGGAAAACAAAAAGTGTGTGTAGAAAAAAAATAAAATAATAATAATTAAAACAAAATTTTAATTTAAAAAAAAAAATACCTAGGTTTGATTTAAGTCAGTGCCAATGTTAGTGTTTGGTTCAAGGTCAGGGTCAAATGTCAAGGTTAGGGTCATCATTTTTTGGACAGGATTTTTTTAATTAGTATCAGTGTCATTTAGTGTCAGTGTGTTTTAGGTAGAATAAAAAAAAAAAAAAAAAAAAAAAAAAATGTGCGCATTGTTTCTCTGGGCGCATGCTATTATAAATCAACAAAGCATATACACTTACGTACGTAAATTCGACGCGATCGTCTGAATCCAGTCAGATGTATTTTGCGGAATTGTGGATTCCTTGGTTAGTTTATAGGTAGTAGTAGGCAATGGTAGGATACTAGCGTAAGAAATAAATACAGGCGTAATTTTAAGAGTAAAATTGTTATTGTTTTACTATTACGTTAAGTCCAGTGTATTCCTTTGATAATAATAATAAAAAAATAAATCAGGAGATATCCATTACCATTTACATCCAAATGAAAGCCAGATTTGTCCACCTGGATGCACAAAGTAGTTTTGGTGATCTGTACAGTTTTACTAAGGCCGCGTACACACGATCGGTTCAAACCAATGAGAATGGTCCGACGGGCCGTTTTCATCAGTTCACCGCTAAAGTGGCCTGATGGTCTGATGTGCGTACACACCATCAGTCCAAAATACGATCGGGTCAGAACGCGGTGACGTAGAACACAACGACGTTCTGAAAAAACGAAGTTCAATGCTTCCAAGCATGCGTCGACTTGATTCTGAGCATGAGTGGGTTTTTGGTTCGATGCTTTTGCGTACTAACCATCGGTTTGGACCGATGGTCAGGCGTCCATCGGTCAGATTTTAAAGCAAGTTTTAAAACTTTGGTCCGACGGACAACGGACCGATGGGCCGTACACATGGTCGGTTTGGACTGATGAAACTGGACTTAAGTCTATTCTCATTGGTTTGAACCAATCATGTGTACGCGGCCTTACACGTGTTAAAGCAGAGTTTCACCCAAACATGAAACTTCCACTTTTACCATTTTCTCCCCTCATCCGGTGTAAAATTTGGCACCTTGGAGGGGGGAGCAGATACCTGTATAATACATGTATTTGCTCCCACTTTCAGGCAAAGATCGCAGCAGTATCTGTAGCGATCTACGCCATGTCTGACCCCTCCTCTGTCCCCCCTGCTGCCTTCCTGGAGACACACAGGTTCCAGAAGACAGCGGGGACCAATGAGGACGTTTGACACCAGAAAACAAAATGCCCCTGCGCATGAGTAAAATTGTCCGATAGTCAGAAGGTCTATGGCGATGCCGATGATAAAATCACTGGACTTGCTGCCCTTCAAGGATGGGGGTATCCTAGTACAGACATGAAAAAACAACAAAGGCGCATCAGCCTAGTGTATTACAGTTGTGGCAAATTTTATTAAAATACTAAATAAAAAAACCTACTCACAATTGTAGTAGAAAAATTCTACTATGTAACTATGTAACTAATTGTAGTAGAAAAATTCGCAATGAAACACTTATTCCATGAAGGCTGCAGCACATAAAACCCAAACCATGCTCCAAATGGTCATAGAGGAGGTGAAAAGGGTCTCTGCCGGCTGACGCGTTTCAAAGCACAGAGCTTCCTTATCAGAGCCAAGCCAATGAGGACGTGCAGCGTGACTCGCACATGAGCAGTAGGGAACCAGGCTGTGAAGTCGCAAGACTTCACTTCCAGACTCCCGTTCCGAAAATGCCGGCGCCTCCACCCTAGAACCGAGGGACAGTTCGGCTTCGGATGAGGACATCACGGGCACACTGTACAGGTAAGTGTCCTAATATTAAAAGTCAGCAGCTGCAGTATTTGTATTTGTTTTACCCTTAGGCACGAAGGGGTAAATAAAAAAAACAGAAACAAAGGTTTACTATCACTTTAAGGATTAACAGATTCTGGTAGTAATTGAACACTGAAACATGGCTGGTTAATTTAATCATAATGAATAGAAAAAATAATTTTTTTTTTTCAAAAAGCATGTAATGTCAAGTCATGTGTACTACAATCATCCTTGTGTCCTGGAGCTGCATCAGTTCTTCCAATAATAGCTCCTCGGAGTTCTTCGTAATGACAGCAGTTTGTTGATATTTTGTGAGCAGATATTGGACAGACAGAGTAGATTGTCGCAGTCATTGGGCTGTCAGCACATACCACAGGCCCCCGCCAATCACATTTATGTTAATCTTTTCCATCCACATATTCCCCCAGGCTAAGGAAAGAACTTGCGGTCACTTACTAGAGTCTGCCAGGCATCTAACACTTTCCTGCTAAATAAGACACCCTAAATTGACATTGTGTAAACAGTGACATATTTAATAGGATTTACCAGCAAATTCCTACAGTATTTATAACTCAGAGAAGATGAACGATAAGTCAGCTTCACCCAAAATACATTTACTCTGACCAAATATTGAGTAATGCTGGGAATCCGCCAACAGGAGGTGCTGAACATATTATAGAACTCTGCTGTAAAAATCTGTGTATTGAATTCAAAGAAGGATCTTTGGTATCTGTAAAATGGATTGTGTGTTCATTCATCTTGATTTCATGAAAATTGTTAATTCCCAAAATATCAGGCTTCGGGGGTCCCAACAGAACCAGACAAATTAGGAGTCCGCCCATGTGTCAGGGAGGCACAGCAGAGAACAGGGAAGCCTGGATATACTGAAGTTTGACATCCCGGACCCCGACATCTCTGTTACTAGGGCATAACTACCTATCATGGGGCCCCATCGCAAAATTGAAATGGGCCCTCTTGGTGACCACTCCCAGTGGCATTTGACAGTGTCAGCCAAAAGTGTGCACAGCCTATTGCAGTGATGGCGAACCTTGGCACCCCAGATGTTTTGGAACTACATTTCCCATGATGCTCATGCACTCTGCAGTGTAGCGGAGCATCATGGGAAATGTAGTTCCGAAACATCTGGGGTGCCAAGGTTCGCCATCACTGGTCTATTGCATTAGGGTGTGCACTCCAAAGCTAAAAACACATGTGAATGTGTATGTACCTGTATAAGAGTATATATATATATATATAGATATATATTTATAGCAGTAGGGCAGTGGAAAATGTCAGTAGGGCAGAGGTTTGTGTCAGTAGTTTATTTGTATTACTATTTTATTATTACTTGTTTACAATTGTATTTTTTTACAATAATTTTTTTTTTTTTTTTTACAATAATTATTTTTTAGAAGCCCCCCCCCCCCCGTTGGGGGGCTTTGGTGAAATAACAGGGGTCTAAGCAGACCCCTGATGTCTCACTTTTGAGGCAGAGAGAGTCTGTAGACAGGGTTTCCCATGTCCCATTTTCTGCAGCCAAGCAGCAGAGGGAATCTGTACAGCGCAAAGTGATTAGGGTGTGCCCAGGCACACCTGGCACACCCTGTGCGCACACCTATGGTGTCAACTATGACTATACTGTCATTGATCTTAACATTAATTATGCTTATACAAAGGGGATGGGACTATAGGGGCAGTGCTTAAATGAAGGACTGGTACCAGGAAAGCATATTTCATACTAGAAATGTGCAGTTTGTTTTGGCCTAAATGCAGGTTGTTTTGTTTTCTAACAAATTCCAAATTTTCAGAACGATTCGAATTTGAATTGGTCGAAAATTTCATCGGCCAATCCAAATTCTGTGTGAAGAATAGCTGCTTTCCAGATTTCGATAAGCCATCTGCCTGAAGAACCCCACAAACATCGGCCAGGGTTGAGGGGAAGAGGCCCTTGTCCTCAGCAACATGGGGACAATGTGCTTTGGGGGGCATTTGGCCTGGTATGATTACGGAGGGGGGCACTCGATCGCCCCCCTTTCCTGACTGGCCGGGCTGCATGTTCGGATAAGGGTCTGGTATATTTTGGCATGTGGTTCCCCTTAACTACTTGATGACCAGCCGCCGTCATCATATGGCGGCAGGTCGGCTCTCCTGCGCAAATCGTTGTATCTGTATCTGTATTTCCGACAACAAATGTACGATGTGAGCTTGTTGTCGGAAAATCCGACCACGTGTATGCTCCATCGTTCATCGGACATTTGCTGTCAGAATTTCCGACAACAAATATTTGAGAGCTAGTTCTCAAATTTTCCGACAACAAAACTTGTTGTCGGAAATTCCAAGCACACAATTCCGATGCACAAAATTCCACGCATGCTCGGAATCAAGCAGAAGAGCCGCACTGGCTATTGAACTTCAATTTCATTTTTTGGCTCGTCGTAGTGTTGTACGTGACCGCGTTCTTGACGTTCGCAATTTTTTACAACATTTGTGTGACCATGTATGCAAGACAAGTTTGAGCCAACATCCGTCTGAAAAAAATCCACAGTTTTGTTGTCGGAATGTCTGATCGTCTGTATGAGGCATATGTGCGCCAGTGACTCGTGATTGCTTAGTAAAGAGGCAGAACAGGGTTTTGCCTTTGTAAACAAGGCAATTCCCCAATCTGCCAGGTGACATGACAGAGATCTAATGTTCCCAGTGATCAGGAACAGTGATCTCTGTCATGCCCCTGGCAGCCCATTCCCCTTACAGTTAGAACATACCTAGGGAACAAATTTAACCCCTTGATCGCCACCTAGTGTTAACCCCTTCCCTACCAGTGACAGTTATACAGCAATCAGTGGCTATATATAGCACTGAACACATGTCAATGGTCCCAAAAATGTGTCAAAAGTGTCCGATCTGTCTGTTGCAATGTCACAGTTCCGCTAAAAAATTGCAGATTGCCACCATTACTAGTAAAAATATATATAAATAATAACAATGCCATAAAACTATCCCCTATTTTGTAGACCCTCTAACTTTTGCGCAAACCAATCAAAATACACCTATTGCATTTTTTTTTAACAAAACTATGTAGAAGATCATTATTATTTAAAAAAAAAAATTGGATGTGTATTATAGCAAAATGTTTTTTTTTTTAATTGTCGCTCTTTGTTTATAGCGCAAAAAATAAAAACAGCAGAGATGATCAAATATCACCAAAAGAAAGCTCTATTTGTGGGAAAAATAGAATGTAAATTTTGTTTGGGTACAGCGTCGCACGACTGCGCAATTGTCAGTTAAAGTGACACAGTGCCATATCGCTAAAAATGGCCTGGTCATTAGGGGGAAAATCCTTCTGGTCCTTAAGTGGTTAAAATCAACATGAGACCCGAAGCTCGAAGAAATGCTTGAAGAAATGTTCCATTGCATTTGTTCCATACAAAAATGTATATTTCTAACGTCTGAGTGCATGGCTAGAAGGGTGCGCAGGATTCAGTATTGGAAAAATCAGGAGGATGGAGCTGCTACTTTTCTGCATCTCAAAGGCGTTCGTCATACATTTTTTCCTCCAGTAAATGCAGAGTTTTTGTTACAATAATGTGTGATAGAAGAATAAAAATGACAGTGATAAGAAGATACTTGGAAATGAATAGGTCAACGGACGCTCTGCCCTCTTTAATACCTTAGATTGTCTGTATTTACAAGAAATAGTTTTGAGTTACATTAGGACACAACGGGACACTGTGCCCTCCATGTCCACCTGTTAGGAAAGGAGACATGACAATGGGACTGAGCCTAGAATACATTTTACAAGGGGGATAGGATAGCACAGCAATAAGCTTCATCTTCAACATCCATTCATTGACCCCCTCTGCTGATATCACCGATATATTTATACAGTAAAACCTTGGTTTGCAAGCATAATTCGCTCCAGAAACATGCTTGCAATTCAAAGCACTTGTATATCAAAGCATTTTTTTTTACAGGGTATAAAAGAGAAGAGAGGCAATAAGTTGGTAAATGTTGTACCTTCATTAACCACTTAAGGACCCCCGCACGCACATTTACGGCCACAACATGGCTCGTACAGGCACAAGGGCGTAAATTTACGTCCCCGCCTTCGTGCGGTTCGGTGGTCCCATCGGGACCCCCTCCGCAGCGTGCGGGGGTCCCCCTGGCTCTGGGAGCGATCACCGACGAGCGGGCGGATGTCCGTGTTTTCCGCCCCCCTCCCCCGCGATCGCTCCCAGCCAATGGGAGCGCTCCCCCTTCGTTTCAGTTCCTCCTCCTGTGTTTACACAGGAAGGAGGAAATGATGTCACCTCTCATCGCAGCGGTGTTTCCCACCGCTGCTGATGAGAGAAGACATCCACAGTAAGTGTGCACCAACACAACACTGACACACACTCACATAGGCACATTAAACCCTTGTGATCGCCCCCCCCCACCCCCCTGTCACAGTGTCACTGAATGCAGTGATCTAATCACTGCATTTAGTGTCAGTGTGACAACCAGTGTAAAATCAGTTAGTGTTAGGTCCAGGATAGCCCCCCCATACCCCCCCTAATAAAGTTTTAACCCCCTGATCACTGCCCTAGTTAACCCTTTCACTCCCTATTGCCAGCATCACTAAGCGATCATTTTTCTGATCGCTGTATTAGTGTCGCTGTTCCCGCTAGGTAGCTATTTTTTTTATTGCGATTTTTTTTTTTTACTAAAGACATGTGGCTGAATTAATTTTGGCCTAAATGTTTTACTAAAATTTAGTTTATTTGATTTTTTTTATAACAAAAAGTAAAAAAATAGTGATTTTTTTCAAAATTGTCGCTCTATTTTAGTTTATAGCGCAAAAAATAAAAATCGCAGAGGCGATCAAATACCACCGAAAGAAAGCTCTATTTGTGGGAAGAAAAGGACGCAAATTTTGTTTGGGAGCCACATCGCACGACCGCGCAATTGTCTGTTAAATCGACGCAGCACCGAATTGTAAAAACACCTTGGGTCATTTAGCAGCGTATGTGTCCGGGTCTTAAGTGGTTAAATGTAATCATATTGCTACACTTAGAGGCTCCTCTCTTCTTTGTTATACTCATGACATGACGCTACTCTTATATCAAGACATTGCTTGTATATCAAGGCAACATTTATTAAAAAATGTTGCTTGTCTTGCAAAACACTCTCAAACCAAGTCACTCTCAAACCAAGGTTTTACTGTATGTATGTAAAGTGCAATGAGATGTGCAAAGTGCAGCAACTCATCTCAAGCTGTCATAAATGATCTGAGGAGTAATATGAAATCTGATTGGTTGACATGGATTGATGCAACTGTTTATTATACTGTGAAGATATATATTTATTAGGACCCTTTCACATGTATGGATTCCGTGAGGATCCGTACCTTTCTCATCCGCTTGCTCAGCAGGGATCGCTCTATTGATCCCCCCTGAGCAGGGATCGCCCTGTCAGATCTCTGCTCTCCTCTATGGGGGGATCGGATGAACAAGGATCGTCTGTCTGCGTTTACCCTCCCGGTAAAGCCGGTAAAGCCGCAGTGTCCCACTGATTTCAATGGGTAGGAGCGGTGGAGGAACGGAATACACACCGCTCTAAAGAGTTGACAAGGCTTGCCCTGCTGTCTGAGGGGGCTGGTAAATCTCAGGACTTGAAGGAAAGAAATACAAATTATTTGGCTGGTAAACCAGCTTCAATATATGCATAGCTCCCAACTGTCCCTGATTTTGAGGGACTGTCCCTGATTTGGAGCAATGTCCCTCTGTCCCTCTTTCTGTTGCTCTTTCATCCTCATTTATCCCTCATTTTGGTCTGATCCATATAAAATGCATTTCCCAGTGCTAAACCTTTCATCCAAATTCTAAATTGCTGCATTTGTACATTTTAAAAGCCAATATAAAAGAATATTAGTGGTAAAAATAAATTAAAAAAAGCACTTGTGGATTTAATTGTTTAAATTTATTTTTATTGAGTTTTTCAAAATAAGCATACAAAAAAATTTCTTCAATTGAATACATTCATTGTTTCATACACATAAATTACAACAGTAAACAATTACATATACCACAACTATGGGACAGTCCTACCTCCTCCATACCTCCTACTCTCTCCCCCCCCTCTGCCCGTTCCTTGGGGACGAAAAAAACAAAAAAACAAAAAAAAAACACCTGATTCAAAAAGAGTGCCCCATTTTCAAACATATTATCTGTGCTCTCCCTACTCCATATTATGAGGGGACGAGAGCAACTCTCGTCCCCCACTACCCATATACCTCTCTTATTTAGTGAGAAAAAAAAATTGGGGATTTAATTAACCTTTTTTTGGTTAATTCTCCTTTAAGGGGTGTGGCAGGGGGCATGTCCTGTGCCTTCTTACATTTGTTAGTAGGTGTTCCTCATTCCCATCTCAAAATGTTGGGATGTCTGATATATGTATTTCATCTGTGTGTTTAGCTATTTGCCTGAAGTTCGTGTTTTTATTTCCCTCTCAAGTTGCCTGTTGTAGCGTTTGTTAGCTCATGGGAGTAAATGGTGATTCATGAATTTACCTTCCACCTGACCTTATCCCTGTCAACAACCTCTGACTATACTCCACTTAGGCAGGTCATAGATAAATCGGTTTTCTTTCTTTCTTTTTCTTTATGGAAGGGAAAAAAAAAGCTAGACACCGACTGTGTTAATGGGGGAATCCCACCCTTGGAGCTACTGTGTTCTCCTGGCGAGGGGAGCCATCCCCGCTGGGAGTTTACAGTGAATCCTGCTAGTTGGCATAGTTACTGGTAAAATTACATGTAAAAATTCTGCATGCTGGCTGTACCCAAGTGGATCGATGCATCGACATGTGTACCTGCTGAACTGTCCATGATTCAAACCATCTATGGCCGGCTTTACACTTCTTTCTCATCCTTTGGCACTATCTAGTCTTGACCCATGACTTGTCAGGCGGCGTACACACGACCGAGGTTCTCGCTGGAAACCAGCGAGAACCTCGCTGGAAGCTGCATTCCAGCGAGGACCTCGGCCGTGTGTACACAGAGCGCTCGCCCCGCCCGTCGGGAATCCCGTCGAGCGAAAAGAGAGCACGCTCTCTTTTTGCTCGACGGCCCGCCTGGATGAATGGCTGGTTGCCATTCCCGACGGGCGGGTCGCTGATTTTGACGGCCGGCAGAGAACCGGTTCTCTGCCGTGTGTACGCGGCCTCAGCTGACTGCAAACTTGTCAAAAGAGGGGCCAAATATCGGCCATTACTGGCCGGTTCAACAGCCTGTGTGTATACCAGCGTCATCAGCCCTGGAAGCCAATAGCTGAGAGCACTGACAGGTGTGTTCTGGCATGGGGGCAGTCCCCCTGTCAGAACACAAGGTTGAAAGAAAAAAATGATTGTGTGTACCAGGCATAATACTCTGCCTTGGTCTGCAAAGTTCATTGTTGCCACTATGCCCAAATGAGGGCTTCATTCTAGGAGTAAAATTCAACCCCACCACTGGGGGCTATGGTAAAGAGCATACAATGTTAGTACTGCGATCTCCCCGCTAAGCTATTGTGTTCTGACAGGGGGACTGCCCCCCTTCAGAACACACCGGTCATCGCTCACAGCCATTGGCTGCCAGTGCTGATTGGATACCAATTAGATGCTGGTTTTCCAGCATACCTGTTCAACAGAAGTTGACCGTTCGCTGGTGTATACACGGCTGAATGCCGACCAGTGTCTGTTGAACCGGCCTATACCAGCCAATATTTGGCCTGTGTGTACCAGGCTTTAGTCATACCTTGCTGGCGGCCCCAAGCATTCTTGGCCATTCTAACTATCTTTGTGAGCCTGGTCTGGTTTTAACACTAGTGTTGGAAAAAAAGGGATTTTTAATAACAGCTTACCTGTAAAATCCTTTTCTTGGAGTACATCACGGGACACAGAGCGCATAGTCATTACATATGGGTTATATGGAGTACCTTCAGGTGTGGACACTGGTGTAATCAACTTCACAGGAAGTTCCTCCCTATATAACCCCCTCCCACTGAGAGTGCTTTAGTTTTGTAGCAAGCAATTTCTCTGAGGTTACACAATGTTCCCACAAAGAGGGGTGGGAGCTCTGTGTCCCGTGATGTACTCCAAGAAAAGGATTTTACAGGTAAGCTGTTATTAAAAATCCCTTTTTCTTGATCGTACATCACGGGACACAGAGCGCATAGTCATTACATATGGGATGTCCCAAAGCAATGCTCTATGAAGGGAGGGAGACCGTAAGGCCAAAAATAGCCAAACAGAAACTATATCAGGAGGTAAAATAGCTCCACCAACAGAAAAAGGGGGCGTGAACCGGGCCAGAGGATTCTATACTGCTGCCCGTAGGACCGCCTGCCCAAATGCTGCGTCCGCAGCCTTTGTGACGTCCAACTTATAAAATTTAGTAAACGTATGTACGGAAGACCAGGTTGCCGCTTTGCAAACCTGTGCCATAGAGATCTGATGGTGTGCCGCCCAAGAGGCACTCATGGCCCTCGTAGAATGGGCCTTAACTGATAAGGGCGGTGGAACGCGCTTCAGACCATAGGCCTGAAAAATCAGCTGCTTAATCCACCTAGCCAAGGAAGACTTGGCAGCCGGCTGACCCTTCTTGGGGCCATCCGGAAGAATGAAAAGCACATCTGTTTTCCTAATCTTTTCTGTAGCCTTGAGATAAACTCTCATGGCTCGGACCACATCCAAAGTATGAAGCAATCTTTCCTCTCTGGACTGGGGAGTAGGAAAGAAGGATGGTAGGACTAGGTCCTGATTCAAGTGAAAACTGGATATGACCTTAGGAAGGAAAGAAGGCTGAGGCCGCAGAACCACTCTGTCCTTATGCAGAATAAGGTACGGTTCCCTGCAAGACAAGGCTGCCAGCTCGGAGACCCTTCTGGCCGAAGCCATAGCCACCAAGAAAACCAACTTTCGGGTTAGCAGCACAAGAGGGATTTCTGCCAGAGGTTCAAACGGCTGCTTTTGTAAAGCTGACAAGACCAGATTTAAATTCCAGGGGCAGAGGGGAGCTCTAATAGGGGGATTTACATGCAAGACCCCCTGCAAAAAGGTTTTTACAAGCGAATGTGTGGCCAAAGGCCTTTGAAACCATATCGATAAGGCAGACACCTGCCCCTTTAGAGTACTAAGAGCCAACCCCTTGTCAACGCCAACCTGGAGGAATCGCAAGATCCTGTCAATAAAAAACTTGCGAGGATGCCCTCCTTGAGACTCGCACCACTCCACATAGGTTCTCCAGACTCTGTAATAGATATTTCTAGAGACTGGCTTTCTAGCTTGAATTAACGTAGATATGACTTGGGCAGAGAGGCCTCTGCCCTTAAGAATTAGAGATTCAGCCGCCAAGCCATCAAATTTAGCTGCTGTGAAGCAGGGTGGTAGATCGGGCCCTGAGACAGCAGATCTGGGCGCAGGGGGAGTGGCCACGGTGCCCTTACTGACATCCTCACGATGAGTGCGTACCAAGCCCTTCTGGGCCAGGCTGGGGCCACCAGGATCACCGGCCTGCGCTCCACCCTGATCCTTCGTAGAAGGCGGGGAATCATCTGTAGTGGAGGGAACGCATACAGGAGAGAAAACTGGTGCCAGGGGCAAACCAACGCATCGGTCCCGTAGGCCGAGGGGTCCCTGGCTCGGGATACAAATTTGTCCAATTTCTTGTTGAATCTTGTTGCCATGATGTCCACATCGGGAACTCCGAATCTTTGGCAAATCTCTTGGAATACCTGGGGGTGAAGAGACCACTCTCCCGGGAGTAACTGTTGACGACTCAAAAAATCTGCTTGAGAATTGTCTATCCCTGGGATGAACACTGCTGAGATGCAGGGTACATGGGCTTCGGCCCATGCAAAAATTAGGTTTACTTCCCTTTGAGCCGCCAGGCTCTTTGTGCCCCCCTGGTGGTTTATGTATGCCACCGCCGTGGCATTGTCGGACTGTATCCTTACTGGCAGACCCTGCAGGGGGAGAGTCCAGGCGACCAGGGCCAACCGAACAGCTCTGATCTCTAGGACATTGATGGGAAGCAGACTTTCTGCCTCTGACCACTGTCCCTGCTGGGTCCGTTTTCCTAAGATTGCCCCCCAACCTGTTAGGCTGGCATCTGTGGTTACTATTTTCCACGAGATGGGGCAAAAGGTTTTCCCTTTTGATAATTTTTGAGGGATCAGCCACCAGTACAGGCTGTGCCTGACTTCTGGAGAAAGAACTAATGGACGGTCTAATGCCTGTATGGACTTGTTCCAAGCAGAGAGAATAGCTGCTTGCAGAATTCTGGTATGGATCTGGGCGTAGGGCGCTGCTTCGAAGGCGGCCACCATCTTCCCCAGCAGTCGCATGCATAGGCGAATAGTCGGCTTCTTTTTGCCTAAGACTATTTGAATCGTTTGAATCAACGACCTGATCTTCTCTTGAGGTAAAAATACCCTCTGGCATTCTGTATCTAACCGAAAGCCTAGATATTCCAACTGTCTTGTGGGATGTAACCTTGATTTTTCTTGGTTCACAATCCACCCAAACTCTTCTAGATGCCGCACTGTGCGGACTACTGCATGATTGAGGTTGGAAGCTGAACTGTCGATAACCAGGAGATCGTCCAGGTATGCTAGGACCAAGATGCCTTCTGTCCTTAGGACGGCTAGTACCGGGGCTAACACCTTTGTGAATACCCGTGGAGCTGTTGCCAACCCGAAAGGGAGGGCTACGAACTGATAATGACTTTGGTTTATCGTAAAACGAAGAAACTTGTGATGTGCTGGGTAAATTGGCACATGCAGATATGCATCCTTTATGTCTATAGATGCTAGGAAGTCGCCCTGATGCAGGCTGGTTGTCACTGAACGTATGGAGTCCATACGGAAGGTCTGAATCCTTAGAAAGCGATTTAGGCGTTTGAGGTCTAATATAGGCCTGACGTCGCCATTGGGTTTTGGTATAACAAAAAGGTTGGAGTAGAATCCCTGACCCCTTTCTTGGGTTGGTACTTCTACAATTACTCCTTGGAGCAAGAGGCGATCCAACGCCTTTACGAGAGAGGCCCTCTTTAACGGGTCGCTTGGAAGACTTGACCCCTGAAAATGAGGAGGGGGGATTTCTCGAAACTCTAGTTTGTAGCCTGAGGCTACTACGGACCGAACCCAAGAGTCGGGAATTCTGGCCTTCCAGACTTCGGAGAAAAACTGAAGTCTTCCCCCCACCCAAGAGAGTGGGGGCGCCCCTTCATGAATCTGATTTGATGACTGGTTTAGCCGGCTTGCGAGACCAGGGCCTCTTGTTTGCCGCGGCTTGTCCCTGTGGGCGGCTATTAACTGCTGAACGCCCGGGAGGCCGTCGATACTGACGGGAAGTCGAAGGGGCCGAGCCTGCAATGGCCTGTCGTTTAAACGTGGGCCCACGCGGTCTTTTCTTGACCGGTAAGGAAGTACTTTTTCCACTTGATATGGTGTGGATATATTTATCTAGGTCTTCCCCGAATAGTCTTCCCCCATGAAAGGGAAACCCTGCTAGAAGCTTTTTGCAGGGTGCCTCTGCTGACCAGTTCTTTAGCCACAAAAGACGACGCATGTGAACCATCAGTAGAGATAAACGAGATGCCTGTTGGATGGAGTCCTTAATAGCATCTACTGCAAAGCAGAGAGCCCTAGGGAATTCTGCTAATTCATGAGTATGCTGAGCCGGCATGTCCTTCAATATATGCTTTGCCTGATCCTTCAAGGCCTGACAAACACCAATGGCTGCTACTGCTGGCTGAACCATGGCACCTACTGAGGTAAAAGCTGCTTTCAGTAGTGTCTCGAATTTCTTGTCGACCGGATCCTTGAACATATGGACATTTTCAACCGGACAAGTCAGGGATTTATTCACGCAGGAAATGGCTGCGTCCACTGTAGGGAGAGCCCATTTCTTTACATATTCCTCTTCCATAGGGTAGAGAATAGAGAATCTTTTAGGAGGGACAAAGATTCTATCAGGTCGAGCCCAATTTTGGTAAATCACGTTCCGCAGAAGGGGGTGCATTGGAAAAGATGCACCAGTTAATGGGGCCTTTAAAGAACCCAATGAGGATACCTCCGGGGCTACTAGTTCTGGCACTGGAAGTTTAAAGGCAGTGCGAACCATATCTGTCAAAGACTGGATCCACAGGCCCTCCGCTTGAGAGGCCGAAAAATATTCATCTATAGTGGAATTTTCCCTGTCTGAACCGTCGGGACTTGGGTCTGCCTGATCCCCTTGTGGGTCCCGTTCCTCTGAAGAGGAGACCTCCGCATCTGAAAACCCCACACTGGGTGAGGGGGATCTAGCCCGCTTGCTACTTGGGCAAGGACGGGAAAACAACGCAGTTAACCTTTTCTCTAGCCCACACATGGTGGCTGCTAGCATTTCTTCCGTCACGTAAACGGGAATGGGTGGATCGGGGGCCGCCTCTGCCCCCAGCACCCCCAATGGGTCTTGTACTATGCCACTCGGTGTCCTGACTGGCGAGGGTGGGGCCGTAGAAGCCTGGCCCAAATCCTCTGACCCCGATGGAGACCCCTTTTGCTTTTTGGTACCTTTAGCAGCCTTGGCTGGTCCAGATCCCTTTGGAGCCATTGTACAACCTTGGGTCACCCCTATAGCCAACACCTGACTGTTGTAGCTAGGAATAACCAATATGAGGGCAGGTATGAGAAAAATGAAAAAGAACTAATTTCTCTCTTTTTCTTTTATATTTCTCTTTTTTTTTTTTTTTTTTTCCAAAAAAATTTTTACCCGCCTGGGAGGTGACAATACCGAGGAAGCCTGTGAGTATTGACACACCAATGCCCGTTAGCCGGAGTCCAAGGTAGACTCAGATACTGCTGGATCTAAGGCTAAGTCCCTTTTTGCAAAAAAACTTTTTTCTTTTTTTTTTTTTTTTCTGGTCAATAGTGGACCTAAGTCCTAGACCTGAAGATCCACAAAACCGCCACTAGGTGTCCCTGTGTGGCCAAAAGACCCAGCTGCACGCTCTGTATCCTTTCTTCCTCTGCCTCCAGGAGGGAAAAGACCAGCCAGAGAAAAAGTTTTTCCTTTATACAGACCCTGACGCTGCTGGCCCGCCCCCCCGACGCACGCCAACGCTATAAAAGGCGGCGTGCACGCGCGCGCGTATGCGCGCGCACACACGCGCGCACGATCGCGCGCATGATCGCGCGCACGATCGCGCGCACCACGCTGAACCCACATGGAGGAAGCAGAGCAGAGGAACAACATGGACCAGCGTTATGCAGCACCAACAGACACCAGGTAAGCACTAATCTTATTGTAGTGCACACACAGCGAGGAAGCTGTCCCCATGGGCTTCCTAAGAAACAGGAGTTTTTTACCAGCAATTTCCTCTTTAAAACATGTGGGGTTGCAGTATCAGTGTTAACAGGCAGACCTGGGGTGAGTAGCAAATATATAACTTACACAAGTATACATATATTTACATATTATCTGGGTAAACATTATAATCCCATCCTGCCTCAACAGACATAGTGGAGATAGTGGCTGATGCACAAGCATACTGTTAGCCAACCCAGAACCCCCAGGGGGATACCTACTGTCGAACCAAGTCCCGCAGGTTCCCTCTTACCTGCTCCACGCCGCAGGGTATTGCAAAATGCAAGAGGCCCAGCCTTCCCCCATCTCCGTGGGTATTGTCTTGGACCTTCAGGGACCGGGGTCCTGTGTTAAGGAACCCACACCCCTGGACCTATATAGCATCCTGGCATCAGTAGCGTTTAGTTCTTGGAAGAGACTAAGGCACTGGAGCCCAGAATCCAGCCCTCCAAGGAGAGGCATTATAGGCACAACCCCACTCCAGCAGGGCCCGGGTACCGTACATCTTGGCTCTGAAGCACTTCGGACGGATCCGGCTAGCTATCCTGGGTCCCGAGACCTCCGAGGGACAGCTAGACGTGACCAACACCTAAGACACTGGCGGAAAAACTAAAGCACTCTCAGTGGGAGGGGGTTATATAGGGAGGAACTTCCTGTGAAGTTGATTACACCAGTGTCCACACCTGAAGTTACTCCATATAACCCAAGTGTAATGGCTATGCGCTCTGTGTCCCGTGATGTACGATCAAGAAATAAAGAGATTTAGACACTAGGAATGTCCACAATGTGTAAAATTATTTTACTAACTTCTGTGTAGAAGTGTTTTGTTGAAATGTGTCTGGAATAAAGTTTCATGTAAATTATGAAATTTGCCAGCGGCTGGTATTCATACTCAGACCTGTCCTGTACACCAAGGGGTCATGTTGCCATTTTGTCAATTTCCTGGCGCAGCTTTCCAGACATTATTCCATGCTGGTATTTGTCATTCTGGACTAAATAAATATTATATAACCATTGAACTTCTCGTTTTAGAGACGCTGGATTTATGCTTCCTCAATTTCAAGGAACTAAAGGAATCTGGCACTTGCCTTGTACGTTTGTTAGACAGCCAATGAAAACGATTCCATGTGTTACCTTTCATTCCGCTATGGAATGCTGGTAAACTCTACAGAATGTGTGTGTTTTTTATGAACTGAGGCCTTGTCAGCTTTAAATGTCAAATTTGTTTCAGAAACATCTCCCCATAGCCTAAAGAGTAGAACTTGAATCATACCAAAGAGAAATATTTCACCTATACTCCAAGCAGGGGAATTACGAGAATGCTTATTGTTGATTTATGAGGCTGGAGATTATGGGGTTGACTTACTAAAGGCAAATAGGCTTTTCACTTTGCAAGGGCAGTTTTACTTTGCAAAGTACTATTTCCCAGAGCCAGCGGTGTATTTTCCATGGATACACAGGGGTTGGGGGCCCATTGTGCCCTCCGATTTTCACTCACAGCTGCAACAAAGATCCCTACAGCATGGGGTCCTCCAAACGTAGCTCCAGATATAGTGCTGATGGGCGAATCCTTGTTTTCAAGGGGAAGAGAACTGAGATTGACCAGTCACAGTTCTGCTAGCCCTCCCTTTTGAGGACTGCCTACTGTATGCTGAAAGTGCACTGCACAGCTCACTTCCAGCATAGAGACCGAGCTGTCATTGGGTCTTGTACTACAGATCAGGAACCAGGAGGCCCAGTTCTTGATCACCTGATTGCTCTGTAAGTCTCTGACTGACTATCACAGTGACCAGTCACTGTACAGCTCACCCCTGTGTTAGTTTCTCCTCTTAAATAAACTAAAAGATACTGTGTACAGTATATTTTTCTCCTTGCTAGAGGAAAAAATTGTAAACAAAAAAGTGTGTACATTTTTTTTTTACAAAAAGATAAAATAGCTGGATCAGGGTTTGACCTAGTTCAGGGACAAGTTTGAGGTCAAAGGTCACAGTCAGAGTCAAACGTTGGTGTCTAATGTCAGGTTCAGTGTGTTTTGGTGAGGATTTAAAAACACGTTTTGAAAATATCAGTGTCAGTGTGTTTTAGGTACAATAAAAAAATCGAAAAAAATAAGAAAAAATTTAAATGTGCACTATTGTTTCTGGGCCTTACAATGGGTACAAACAAAAAATACCATACACATAAAGTACTACATGTGGTACCTCTGCAATCATAAGGAGTAGGGGAATTTATTTTGCATACAGCCATAATGTATAAAGTACACATAAAATGTTTGGTACATCAAGCCAATTGGTGTCAGGGCTGCCCTCAGCCCTTCCTTCTCAGAGCAGGCCTCTTAGCTGTCGATTAATTGCCAGCTCTAGGGATGAGCCGAACACCCCATTGTTTGGTTCGCACCAGAACCTTTGAACGGACCGAACGTTCGCTCGAACATTTAGAACCCCATTGATGTCTATAGGCCTCAAACGTTCGAATTCAAAAGTGCTCATTTTAAAGCCTAATATGCAAGTTATTGTCTTAAAACTTATTTGAGAACCCGGGTCTTTCCCCAGGGAACGTGTATCAATGGAAAAAAAGTTTGAAGACGGTAGTTTTTTTCAGGACTGAAAAATACAAACAATAAACGCTTATTGCGATTTTTTTTACGAATATGTAGAAGAATACGTATCGGCCTAAACTGAGGAAAATAATAGTTTTTTTATATATTCTTGGGGATATTTATTATAGCAAAAAGTTAAAAATATAATTTTTTTTTCAAAATTGTCACTCTATTTTTTTTTTTTGTGCAAAAAATAAAAACCGCAGAGGTGATCAAATACCACCAAAAGAAAGCTCTATTTGTGGGGAAAAAAGGACGCCAATTTTGTTTGGGAGTCACGTTGCACGACCGCGCAATTGCCAGTTAAAGCGACGCAGTGCCGAATCGCAAAAGGTGCTCAGGTCTTTGACC
Organism: Rana kukunoris; assembly: GCA_029574335.1. NCBI lineage: Eukaryota > Metazoa > Chordata > Amphibia > Anura > Ranidae > Rana > Rana kukunoris. The sequence goes on from CM056049.1 coordinate 664,530,451, forward strand.
AGCAATATGGTCCGGGGCTTAAGTGGATATATTACCATTTACCACCAAATGAAAGCCCAATTTGTCCTGAAAAACAAGGTATAATTCACCCAGGTGCAAGTAGTAAAAATGATATGAACAGTTTTACTAACACATGTCAAAGTTGCAAACCTGTGTCCAAGTGTTAACTGTCACTTACTACTGAACCCCTGCACTCTACATCACTTTAAGTCCCTTTAGGCCACACCCAATATTCAATGCAATAAAAAAAATGACACCCATTTCTTGCCTCAGGCAATTGGGCCCAACTTAGATCTGACACACAGGCCCACTGCTTTCAGAAAACGCCCCTGCCCAGAGCTTAGTGAATGTGGTGAACCAATCATGTGCAGAGAAAATAATAATAATAATAATGATAAAAAAAACAGCATTTTTGCTTAACCACTTGCTTACTGGGCACTTAAAGCCCCCTCATGCCCAGACCAATTTTCAGCTTTCAGCGCTGATACACTTTGAATGACAATTGCGTGGTCATACAACACTGTACCCAAATAAAATTTTCACACAAATAGAGTTTTTTTTAAATGGTATTTGATCACCTCTGGGGTTTTTATTTTTTGCTAAACAAACAAAAAAAGATGGAAAATGTTGTTATAAAATTTCGCAAACAGGTAGTTTTTCTCCTTGATTGATATGCGCTGATGAGGCAGTCCTAATGGGCACTGATAGGCTGCACTGGTGATCACTGATAAGGTGGCACTGATGGGGACAGATAAGGTGGCACTGATGGGCCCTGGTGGGTGGCACTGATGGATACTGATAGGTGACACTGATGGGCACTGGTAGATGACACTGATGGGCACTGGTAGATGACAATGATGGGCACTGGTAGGTGACAATGATGGGCAGCACTGTTGATAAGGCACTGATTAGTGACTTAGATAGGTGGCACTGTGGACACTGATGGGTGGCGCTGGTGGGCACTGGTAGGTGGCGCTGGTGCGCACTGGTAGGCGGCACTGGTAGGTGGCACTGACAGGTGGCACACATGGGCACAGATGAGCTGGGAAGCTCTCTCCGAATAGAACCAATGACCCTCTATCAGCGTAAGGAGACAAAATAGCCGATCTGTTTACGTCACATGATCAGCTGTCATTGGCTGACAGCTGATTACATGGAAAGGGGTCTCATAGACTCGCTGATTACAGAGTGAGCAACGCGTGCCAGACAGGGGGTGCGCAGGCCGCTCGAGCACGGGAGGAAGTTTATTGACAGCCTCCCGGCTGTCTACAGCGTTCAGATTCACGCTGTAGTCGTCATTCATATATAACGCGAATGCCAAGTGGTTAAACATGATTGAATGATAAGAATCAGCCGGGGTTCACCTCATTCTCTAAGCTCTGGGGAGAATTCTCATGTAAAGTGCAACTTCCCTTGCATAGTAAACAGTCTATTTACCTTTAATAAATCAATGCCTATATTCCAGGAAATGCTTTGTAAAAACAAGTGTCAGGCTAGATACGGGAAGACGTTTACAAGCTGCGGTTGTGATGAGTTCTTCTCATTGTACTGTCAAGTTGTATTGTGGAAGGTGATGACTGAAAGGAAGATTTGTCCAGTGAAAGAAAGATATAGGATCAGTAACCCCTAACCACCCAAACACCAGAATGATAAAATTTCAAGTGTTACTAAACCCAGGAGCCTGCATTCACTATATCTGGTCTGCCACAGTACACAGAACATGGAAATTCAATTATTTTAGTAAATATAACTGATAAATACCTTTTCTCATCAGCAGTATATTGCAGTCTTGTGACTTCTATCAGTGTTTGGTTAAAGCGTGTAGGGTTAGTTTTCATTCTACATTGACTGTCTTATGAGGCTGCAGTTCCCTTAAACTCTCTGTCTGGACAGTGGTGATTGGCCCTGTGCTGATCACATGCACCCACCCAAGAAAAAAAAGGTAGCAGTACACACCAAACTGAGCATGTGCATTGTTACTCCAAAGGCTCTGCCTTATCAGGGGATGGATTGGGGACAGTGTAAGAAGAGGAGGATCACAGAAGACAGGATCAAACAGCTTTTTTTACACAATGCGGAGGGTTAACCCCTTAAGTTACACAGTGAGTATAATCTCCATGCTTTACTGCATATACAGACTGATTTTACTGTTGTGGGTTTAGTAACACTTTGAAAGCCAACTGAGCCTTCAGATCAAATATAATAAAAAACAAAGAGCATATAAGGTAGAGGAAGATCCTCTTCCAGATATAGGGATTTTTACGTGAGATGTCAATCGTTATATTAAGGTAAGCACACCAAACACAAAGGTTATAAATATATCAAAAAAAGGTTTAATTTACATATAAAAAGGTTATACATAAAAAAAAAATGGGTTAAAGGTTGACCACAATAGTTACAAAGAAATTAGGGCTGTTACTGATCAAAAATTTTGTGTTCGATTCATCGTTTTTCTTTTTAATCGATTAATCGACTTTTTTTTTAATTTCGATTAATTATAACACACATACAGATCCAACTACTTTTAGCTGATCTCCTTGCAGGCTGATTCCCAGTGCAGCTCCCAACCACTGGATAATGGATAGCAGGATACAAAAAACACACAAAGGCAGCGCTCGGTGGGAATGGCATTAAAACTTTTATAGTCTTCAAGTAGGTAACCAAATAAATATTGCACTGGAGATAAAATGGATGTAGCTACATAAACTGTAAAACTGGTGCGAGTAATACCAAACGGTACCAAAAGCAGTCATAAAAACATGTAGCTAAGTATGATACTGGTATAAAAATGTGTACAACGATGCCACTGCTGAATCCAGATGAGGAGGGGTTAACAGCAGTCCGCCGGCATGTAGATGTCCCCTGAAGGGAACTATCACAACTCCCAGTGTAACAGCCCTTGCGTGTGGCAGATAGTAAGGTCCCGCCGACATGCAGATATGAAGGCACAGCAAAGGAGCCCTTCAGATGGACACGGCAAGCCCCGCCAGTGTCCGTGACATTACCGCATCTCCTACGGAACTCCCTGAAGGCCCAGAAGCCGGCACAGAGGTGAGTACCAATCAAAAGAATTTTATTCGATCAAAAAGATTTTGATCGATCAAAAAAATTAAAGATTAATCGATCAATTAAAAGTTAATTTGCACAGCCCTAAAAAAAATCAAATATAATACATACCGTGCATTCATAAAGTATTTAGACCCCCTTCACTTTTTTTCAATTTTGTTATGTTGCAGCCTGTTACTACAGTTATTTAAATTAATTTTTTAATTTTCATTAATCTACACTAATGACCAAGTGAATTTTAGAAATGTCTGTGAATTTAAAAAAAAATGAAAACTGAAATCACACATAACTTAATGTTATTCTAAAGGCGCACGTTTTTATTTATTTTTTTCACTTTCATGCATTCTATGCATTAAAGGGTAACTCCACTTTCATAGGTAAAAAATTTGCAAATAAAAATAATAATAATATAGCATATACAATTGCGACTTCAATCGGAGTTTCACCGAAAAAAAATTAAATAAAAGTCAGCAGCTGAAACACTGCAGCTGCTGACTTTTAATATATGAACACTTACCTGTCCTGGGTGCCCGCAATGTCAGCACCCAAAGCCGATCTGTCCCTCGGCTCTCGGGGGCTGCCGCCGCCATATTCGGTTAGGGAATCAGGACATGGTTCCCTACTGCGCATGCACGAGTCGTGCTGTGCTATCTCCCTGGTCCCTGCTGTCTTCTGGGATCTGTGTGTATCCCAGAATACAGCGGGGGGAGGCGTAGCAGGGGCCGCAAATGGCGTAGATCGATGTGGATACTGCAGGGATCTATGCCCGGAAGTGGGAGCAAATACCTGAATTATACAGATATGTGCTCCCGTCTCCCCCTGAAAGGTGCCAAATGTGACACCGGAGGGGGGTAGGATTCCGAAAAGCGGAAGTTCCATTTTTGGGTGGAACTCCACTTTAAGTCTTATGCCATGTACACACGGTCGGAATTTCCAACAACAAATGTTCGATGGGAGCTTGTTGTCGGAAAAATTCCGACCGTGTTTAGGCTCCATCGGACATTTGCTGTCAGAATTTCCAACAACAAAAATTTGATAGCTAGTTCTCAAATTTTCCAACAACATGTTTTGTTGTGGAGGCTCCCATTTGTGGACGGACATTTTATAGTTACACAACCTGTCACAGTGCTATAATCTTTTTATATGGACTATGAACTGAAGGACTTATGAATAAATGGTTGTGGAGCGCATCAATTGCGTTTCCGTTATTTCTTATGGGGAAATTCGCTTTGATTTACAAGTGCTTTGGATTACAAGCATGTTTTTGGAACTAATTATGCTCGCAATCCAAGGTTTTACTGTAAATTGAAACTATGTACAAATCACACTCAAGGACAACTCTAGGCAGTTGGCGTTTAATTACTGTCTTTTCCCTATGGACATCCCACCTGGTAAAATATTTACCTCCCTCCCTCCCAGTGATCTTCTGTGTGGCCCTGCCTGCTTCACAGTGTTTTCATAGAACACATCCCAAACTTGGAAGTTGGCCCCATTCATTTCTGTTGATGAACTGTAAGCCTGCCACCAACCATCCCCCAAGAACAAGCTCCATAGAAATGGATGGGACTGCAGTAGGGCCCGAGCCTAAAGGTAGGAAGAGGAGGCTTGAGCATGGAAGGGGGGAGAGGGCAACAAAAGGGCAGAATCTTCAACCTTTGCTGCTGAGGAAGTTCACATCTCATTGGGGTGATGGGTGTACTTTGGCCTTTTTTGCTTGGGCGCTATATTACCTTGTCCCAACACTGGACCACGACACCTATACACAGTGAGAAAAAAGAGAAAAGGAGCCAGCTGGGAAAACCGCCACATTCGTTTAAAGCTCTACTTCTATAAAAGAAAGATGCATGGATCCAGGATATCTGGAAACGGTTCTGTGTTTGGCAAAGGTAGTAATTATTTGAAATGATCCCCAAAAGGAATTTTGCATTGATCTTTAACCACTTTTGCCCCAGAAGATTTTACCCCCTTCCTGACCAAAGCACTTTTTACAATTACGTACTGCGTCGCTTTAACTGACAATTGCACAGTCTTTCAACAATGTACCCAAATGAAATTTGCGTCGTCCCCCCCCACAAATAGAGCTTTCTTTTGGTGGTATTTGATCACCTGTGCAGTTTTTATTTTTTGCATTATAAACAAAGAAATAACGACAATTTACTTTTTGCTATAATTAATATCCCCCAAATATAATAAGTTCTTCATCAGTTTAGGCCAATATATATTCTTCTACATATTATATATGCATAAGTGTATATTGATTGGCTTGCGCAAAAGTTATAGCGTCTACAAACTATGGGAAATATTTATGGTATTTTTATTATTATTATTTACTAATAATGGGGGTGATCTGCAATTTTTAGTGGTACTTCGACATTGCGACAGACAGATCAGAGACTTTTGACACTTTTTGGGGACCATATGCATTTATACAGTGACCAGTGCTATAAAAATGCACTGATTTCTGTGTAAATGTCACTGTCAGGGAAGGGGCTAACATGATCAAGGGGTTAATTGTGTGTTCCCTTAGTGTGTTCTAACTGTGTAGGAACAAAATGCATGGCTCCTCTTCCCTGACAGCACCGGGATTTGTGTGTTTACACACACAAATCCCCAATCCTGCTCTCCGCCTGCTATGGCTCTTAATGCGGCCACAGTATATATATGGCGATTCACGCAGAAGAGCCATTCTCCCTCTGTATTAATACAGGAGCCGATCAGGAAGCGGTTAATTAATGAATTACTAGCATTATTACAAAAAAAACCTAGAAACAAAATTAAAGTGGATGTAAACCCACTCTCATCCTTTCTAAACTACTGCCATTGTGGTGATCTATAAGGATATAGATGCCTCCTGCATGTATCCTCACCTGTCAAATGTCTCCCCTCTGTCTGTTATGAGACCCGAAAAACTGCAGATTCTGTGGGCGGGTCTGCTGTTCGGAGCTCGATGGGTGGAGTCGTGATGTCAGTAGACTCCCCGCCCACCTCTACACTCCCCTTGTCAACATGCATTTTCTCCTGTGTATTTCTTACACTGAACTTCTGCTATGATCACTAGCATCCATTCAAAACCCAGAAAAGTCACCACATGACTTCAGCATGTCCAATCATGCTGAGGTGCGGAGCAGCCAATCTCGGGAGCGCTGGAGAAGAAAAGAGGAGGGGATCTGAAGTACATAGAATGAAATCACCTGTCAGTCACAGCAAGGGGGAGGAACTGATTCCTATTTGTCTGTGTCAGCTTTTCTCTCACTGAAAAAAGATAAGAGGTCTGCTCAGAGCTAGATTAACACTTTGTGACAAGACTGGGCACAGATGACATGAAATCCTATACTGTACAAGGTGCAAGCCTTAATTTAAAAAAATGGGTTTACACCACTTTAAGGACTGTAACAGTACCATTTTAGGTATTATACATTTTTTATTATACCTAGAGTGGTACCGTTAAAGCCCTTAATTTCTAGTTATTTTTGTTGTTCAGTCTTTCCTTAGGATGTGGTACCAGACACTTTGGGGTTAATTTACTAAAGGCAAATAGATGGTGCGCTTTGCAAAGTTGCTCCAAATCTTAGTAAATGAGGTAAAGCTTCACTCAAAGTCAATCACATACTATTTTTGCTTGCACATGATTGGATGATAGAAGTCAGCAGATCCCTTCCTCATTTACTAAGCTCTGGAGCAATTGCACTTTGCAAAGTGCATTGTCTATTTTCTTTTAGTAAATCAACCCCTATGTGTCCTATACTTAAAAGGTCCCTGTGGACATTCTTTCCTCACATCTATTGTTTTCTAAATACTAGTATTATTAGTTAATTATGCATTATTATTAATAATAATTATAATAATAACAATAATATAATTTATATTATCAATGTATAATGAATATCTAGACAGTAGAGAGTGGTGTTACCAGTTCTAGGGACAGCTACATCCACACCCTGACCTCTAAAATGTGTGTAATGGGGAAAAACACCATAAATTAGGACTTTCCAGGTTTTAGAGCTGACACTGCGGTCATCACACAGTGGTGTACGTTTAATAAACCGTGCTAAGCCGAGATCATGATGATCATGGCTTATCACAGAGCATTGCCGGTTTAATAAACGGAGATAAGGAGCAGAGAACATGGTCTTCACTTCTCATCACAGCACATGGCTGTTTTGTCACAAAGGCCAGTTTAATAAACCGTGATCTAAAGATTTCACAGCTCTTCTACTGAAATATCTCCCTTCCAGATTCACCAGCTCAGAGGTGGAAAATGATGGTGTGAATAGAGGAAGAAGGCTTATTTCTTCCTAATATCAGCACCAGTGGGTTAAAAATGAATATTAACAACATAAAAAATGTGTATATATATATATATAGATAAATATATATTTATCTATATATATATACACACACGCACACACACACATACGTGTGTATATAGATACTTTATATATGTGTGTGTATGTATATACAGGGCTTTTTTTTTCTGTCGAGGAAACGGTTATGTGTACGAGGCCTGAGAACTGAAGCTATCAGTTTATTAAACCAGCTGCAGAGGAGATAATTTTCCTCTGAGAACTGCCGAGAACTGAACAGAGAAAAAACGTCACAGTTTATTAAACGGACACCAGTATTAGATCAAAATAATTTATTGAAGAGATAATAAAAACACATACAAAAATATTCATATCTTGTGATATAATCAATAGCATGGCATGATATATGTATATATATGGCATGATGTATTTATCAAGGTATAACACGCACAGGCGTATAACACTCACCCTAATTTTAAGAGGGAAGTTTCCGGGGAAAAACTTTCCACAGCCACTTTTACATTCAAAAGCCCCCCCCCCCGGCACATTACACAGACCAAAGCCCCCCCTGCACATTGCACAGACCCCTTTACATTTTAAAGCCCCCCGGTACATTACACAGATCCCTTTACATCCAAAAGCCCCCCTGTACATTACACAGACCCCTTTACATTCAAAAGCCCCCCTGCACATTACACAGATCCCTTTACATTCAAAAGCCCCCCTGTACATTACACAGACCCCTTTACATTCAAAAGCCCCCCTGTACATTACACAGACCCCTTTACATTCCAAAGCCCCCCCCCGCACATTACACAGACCCCCCCCTTTACATTACACAGACCCCCCGCACATTAGGTAGCCCCCTATACATTGCACAGCCCTCTCCCTGCACAGTACACAGCTCCTTTACATTGCACAGTCCCCTTTCACTCCCAGGAGACCCCCAGCCCATTGCCTGCGTACTCTAAAGTTAAAAAAAAATGTATTTCTCTTTAAACAAGGGGTTTGTAGGTATTACATTACAGTTTAGAAGACGGCACATAACTCAAATACTGTTTAGACTTCACACTATATCCATTTAACCCATATAATTAATCAAAAGGCCTTATTTAATCCTTTTAATTTCACTACAAAAATTTAGTGCCAGTCCCTTCTCATAGATTCTCCCTACACTGCATAAGTGGCATTGTAAACCAAAGCCTGCAAATACCTCATTAGCTCCATTCTTTCTGGCTAGTCACATGATTGCTCTCCTCTGATGTCTCACATGACCGCTCTCCTCCAATCTAAAGGTACACATGGAGGAGGAGGAGAGTGGCCAGAAGGAACAGCTTGAGAATGGGGTATTTGTGGGCTTCGGTTTACGATGACACAGTCTACAAAGAATTTATGTGAAGGGACTGGCAGTAATTTTCTTTAATCTTCAGAGTACGCCGGCAGGCTCTTCCAGGGCTAGGAGAGGCAGGGCGGCCACCCCCATTGGTAAAAAAAAGAAATACTGGAGTATAACCCGCAGGCACTGTTTATCCTCTGTTTTCAGGCGGGGGGGATGTGTGTTATACGCCAATAAATACGGATTCATTATTGTTTTTATTTTATTAATACTCATTTATTTTATTTAATACCGTAATCTTGAAATATTTAACTTCCATGAGCAACCATCATTTTATGGGCAGATTATCTTTAAAGGAAACCTGTAGTTGGGAACTTGGCAGTTGCTATGGCCATCCCTGGCTGTCATGCTGATCCAATGGCTTCAGCACATTGAAAACACTGACTTGGAATGAGTGCCAATGAATCCTGACTTCCCTCTGCATGTTTTATCCAGGTCAGTGTCAGAGAATATTGAACAGCCAGGAAACTTGCATTTCCAAAATGTCAGCAATGGCAGCCCCAAAGTTTTCCTTTAATGAAGTCCCTGGGAAAGGCCGGGAACACAGACGGGGCACTCGCTGTTAGTAACCCCTTGTGTAATATTCTAGAGAGAGTTTGTGTTTTGCTGTCCAGCAGCTGAATCGGCTTTGCTGTGGTAGTGGAGGGGAGACGGAGGCAGTGGCAGGTCTCTGGGGCGCCTTGTTGTACAAATGTACAGGAAATTGAATGCAGAAATGATTGCATATTAGGCTGTTAAGGAAGTGACAAGGTTATAAAGCAGATCTTTCATTGCCACCATTAGGAACATTCCAATTGCTATGGGTCACGTTTTATTACTGACTTTGTGTTGCAATTCTGTTCTCAGCTAGCAGAGCAAAAGCCATACAGGGGAATGTATTTGGGATGTAGTGACCCTGTTATTGGAAAGGAACCTAAAATGTTAAAGCTAAACTTCAGGCAAACAGCATAATTTATCATTAACCACTTAAGCCCCGGACCATTATGCAGCTAAAGGACCTGGCCTCTTTTTGCGATTCGGCACTGCGTCGCTTTAACTGACAATTGCGTGGTCGTGCGACGTGGCTCCCAAAAAAAAACGAACGTCCTTTTTTTCCCACAAATAGAGCTTTCTTTTGGTGGTATTTGATCACCTCTGTAGTTTTAATTGCACTATGAACAAAAATAGAGCGACAATTTTGAAAAAAATTCTATATTTTTAGCTTTTTGCTTTAACCACTTGCCGACCAGCCGTCGTCATTCTACGGCGTCAGGTCGGCTCTCCTGGGCGAGAGCCCGTAGCTCTACGTCAGCTACATTTTCGGTCACCAGGGGGCGCGCGCGCCGCCGGCGGCAGCGTGCGCACGTCCACGCTCGCCCCCGAGTCCCGCGTACGATCGCCGCCGGGCACGCGCACTCGCTCGTTACACATAGCTCTCGTTCCTGTCAGCGGGGGAAACGCTGATCTTCTGTTCATACAATGTACAAAAAATGTAAAAATGCTGATCGCCGCCATTACTAGTAAAAAATAAATATTAATAAAAATGCCATAAAACGACCCCCTATTTTGTAAACGCTATAACTTTTGCGCAAACCAATCAATAAACGCTTATTGCGATTTTTTTAAACAAAAAATATGTAGAAGAATACGTATCGGCCTAAACTGAGGAAAAAAAAGTTTTTTATATATTTTTGGGGGATATTTATTATAGCAAAAAGTAAAAAATATTGCATTTTTTTTCAAAATTGTTGCTCTATTTTTGTTTATAGCACAAAAAATAAAAACCGCAGAGATGATCAAATACCACCAAAAGAAAGCTCTATTTGTGGGAAAAAAAGGACGCCAATTTTGTTTGGGAGCCACGTCGCACGACCGCGCAATTGTCAGTTAAAGCGACGCAGTGCCGAATCACAAAAAGTGCTGTGGTCATTGGACAGCAATATGGTCCGGGGCTAAAGTGGTTAATAAATATCCCCCCCCTCAGTTTAGGCTGATACGTATTCTTCTACATTCTTTTGGTGAAAAAAATCACAATAAGCGTTTATTGATTGGTTTGCGCAAAAGTTATAGCATCTACAAAATAGGGGACAGTTTTATGGCATTTTTATTAATCATTTTTTTTTTACTAGTAATTATTATTATTATTATACAGGATTTATATAGCGCCAACATTTAGCGCAGCGCTTTACAACATCAGGGAAGACAGTACAATTACAATAAAATACAGGAGGAATCAGAGGGCCCTGCTCTTTAGAGCTTACAATCTAAAAGTATGGCGGCGATCAGCGATTTTTATCATGACTGCGACATTATGGCGGTCACATCTGACACTTTTGACACCATTTTGGGACCACTGTAATTTTTACAGCGATCTGTGCTATAAAAATGCACTGATTACTGTAAAAATGACACTGGTAGTGAAGTGGTTAACCTGTAGGGGGCGCTGAAGGGGTTAAGCATGTCCTAGGTAGTGATTCTAACCCTTAGGGGTTACGAGTGACACATCACTGATCGCTCTTCCCGATGAGAGGGAACAGACGATTAGTGACATGTCACTAGGAAGAACGGGGAGATGTTGCGTTTACACTGACATTTCGCTATTCTGTCGACTTAAAAGCCCGTGCAGCAGTTGGCAATCGGTTAAAATATGTCACTGTACTAATGACTTTGGCTGGGAAGGTGGCAAGGGGTTATGTGTACTGTGTGGCGCTTTTACTAAGGGAAGTGATGGATTTTTCCCCTGCTTTGCAGGCAAACAAAGCTCTGCCTTATTTACATAGGCAGAGCCCTGTCCGGTATGTTTTCCAGACGATGGGCAGGTGCCAGCAGTGATCTATTGGCCGGCACCCACTGATCGGCATCTGCTGTGTTTATACGCGCATGCGCCCCCTACCCGGGAGTGTCAGATCATGTACCCATTGTGTAATCTAACATAGCATGGCCGCCTTACCGCCGTTTATCTAAGTGACACGGTCGGCAAGCACTTAAACCCGGCTGCAATTTTGCTGCCATCTGGGGCTCCATCCTGGTGACCATGCTTTCACCAGACAGAAAGTGAAGGTTACTTTTGAACAGCAACATAAGTCAACCACTTCTTTTTTAGGATAGTGAAGGCTAGAACCCCTGCCAGCTTTATTTTTTTTCTAGTATGCAAAGGGGAAAACACCAGACATGTTGTAGAAGTTGTAGTTATTGAATGACACATACTTTAAAGCTCATGTTTCGGTCACCCTAAAGGTCCCCTTCATCAGGGTTTGGTAGATGATAAAGAAAATAATATACACTATATTGCCAAAAGTATTGGGACTCCTGCCTTTACACAGACATGAACTTTAATGGCATCTCAGTCTTAGGCCGCGTACACACGACAAAATAAATCTGTTCAAATTGGTCTGATAGACCGATTTGATTAGATTTGTCTGCTGGGCTGTACACACGATCAAACCAAAATCCCCGCCGGCAGACAGCGCGGTGACGTGGCGATGACGTTGACGCCGCCACGTCACCGCACCGGGAAGTAAAACACTACCGCGCACGCGTCGAATCCATTCGACGCATGTGCGGGCAGATATGTCTGCTGGTTAGCGTACTAACCAGCAGACATATCGGACGGACGGATTCCCAGCAGACAGATTTTAAAGCATGCTTTAAAATCTGTCGGCTGGCCAAATGTGTCTGTCAGCCCGTACACACGATCGAATCTGTCTGCTGAAACGGTCTGGCAGGCAGTTTCCAGCAGATAGATTCGATCCTTTGTACGCGGCCTTAGTCTGTAGGGTTCTAAATTGACAACTCTTCTGGGAAGGCTGTCCACAAGGTTTAGGAGTGTGACTATGGTAAGGTTTAAACATTCTTACAGAAGTGCATTTGTGGAGTAAGGCACTGGTGTTGGATGAGAAGGCCTGGCTCACAGTCTCCGCTCTCATTTATCTCAAGGGTGTTCTATCGGGTTGAGGTCAGAATTCTGTGCAAGCCAGTCAAGTTCCTCCACCCCAAACTCGCTCATCCATGTCTTTATGGTCCTTGCTTTGTGCACTGCACAGTCATGTTGAAACAGGAAGGGACCATCTCCAAACGTATTCCACAAAGTTGGGAGCTTGAAATTGGCCAAAATGTCTTGGTATGCTGACGCCTTAAGAGTTTCCTTTACTGGAACTAAGGGGCCATGCCCAACCCCTGAAAAACAACCCCACACCATAATCCCCCCTCCACCAGAGGGGTGGTCCAATACTTTTGCCAATATAGTGTGGATGAGCGAGTTTGGGGTGGAAGAACTTGACTGGCCGGATCCCCCCCCCCTCCTTCCTAGGGGATCTTTGATTTCCTCCATGTTATTCAGGTAGATCCCAACCTCTGAAAGGTTGCCTATCCCTGGTTTAAAATGTACTAGTTATACTACTAAAATTTATTGTGAATTTATTGTGAATATTCACAACTTCAGTAATCACAAGAGAATAAATAATTTGATAACTAAAGCAACAAAAGGATCCTGGTGATGTAAGCTACATAGCAGCTTGCAGTGGTGATTGCTGTATTTATTGGCGTATAACGCTCACTTTTTTAAAAATAGAGGGTAAACTGTGCCTGCGTGTTATACGCAGGGGGCTGTGGAATGTTTTTTTCCTGAAAATTCCCTCCAAAAGTTAGGGTGCGTGTTATACGCCTGTGAGCGTTATACGCCGATAAATACGGTATTTGCATGAAATTTGGTTATTTTGCTGAAATGGATTGGATCAATAGGAAAGGTGAAATTATGGTTCTTAAAAGTGTGCAGTGGGCTTTAAAGTGGTTGTAAAGATTGATTTAAAAAATGTTTTTAAATAAGAAACATGTCATACTTACCTCCACTGTGCAGTAGCCCCGATTGTCCTCTTCTGGGGTCCCACGGCGGCTCTCGCGGCTCCTCCCCACAGTAGATAACCCCCTTTGAGAAGCTCTCTCCCGAGGGGGTTACCTTACGGGCGTGCTCCTGTGTCATAAAGTCGGCATCCATAGCCGTCGAATGTATGACTCGGGCCCCGCCCCCCGGGTCATTAGATTTGATTGACAGCAGAGGGAGCCAATAGCTGCGCTGCTATCAATCTATACAATCAGCACTGAGACTTTGTGGAGAAGAGGACGCCGGGGGACACGCAGAACAGGTAAACTGGCTCAGGTAAGTAGAGCGGCGGGCTGGGGGGTCTGTGACAGCGGGGGGGTTTTTTCACCTTAATGCATAGAATGCATTAAGGTGAAAAAACACAAACCTTTACAGCAGCTTTAAGGCTTAATTCACACCTATATATTTTTAGTGCTTTTTGCATTTGCACTAAAGCCTATGTAACATGGAACACATTCTGTAGAGCAAATCTGCTAAATGCAAAAAGCACTAAAAATGCATAGGTGTGAATCCAGCCTAAAAGGCTTCTGAGGGTTATGGTAATTTATAATTTCCTGGATCATCACTGAGATGTGGCTCTGTTTTTGAAAATAATAGGATTTTTATAACAGCTTTCCTGTAAAATCCTTTTTTTGGAGTACATCGAGAGACACAGAGCAGCCATAGTAATTACAATGTGGGTTATACGCCACCTAGAGGTGAATGGACACTGGTACACTCAAAAGGCAGGAAGTCCCCCTCAATATAACCCCTCCCATACAGGGAGTACCTCAGTTTTTGTAGAAAAGCAATATATACAAGGCTCAAGTTCTGCGGGAACGGAGTCCCTGCACTTTTTTCACAGCAGAAACGCAGTTCCCTTTGCAGGACTATAGCAGCCGAGCCGCCCGAGCTAATCCTTCACTAAGCGGCAATGACCAGCTTGAGTCACTGTCAGGGGAACCTTAGTAATCCTTTATGTAACTGGCCACGTCCTGTATATGGATTCATCAGGTAGTGTGCGGGTATTCCGTCACTTCCTCGATGCTGCAATGTCTCCTGGGAGCTTTTGTCATTGTTCCCAGGAGCCATTAAGAGGTCTGCCGCGAGTTATCACAGGATTTAGAAAGAACTTGCTTAAAGACCTCCGTAATGTCTCCTGGGAACAATCACAAAAGCTCCCAGGAGACATTGCGGCATCGAGGAAGTGACAGAATACCCACACACTCCCCGATTAATCCATATACAGGTAGCGGGCAGTAACATAAAGGATTACTAAGGTACAGTGGATCGAAAAAAAATGTGGTTTAGTAATTATGCATATGAGCGTATAATTTTTTTTTTTTGGGTGGGGGAGTGGATCTTGGATGGGAGTTCCCACACTTTTTTCCCCAGGACTTGACCCCTAACTATATATATATAACTGTATATATATCCCAATAAGAGGGGCGGGAGCGATGTGTCCCGTGATGTACTCCAAGAAAAGGATTTTACAGGTAAGCTGTTATAAAAATCCTATT
The DNA here is from genome assembly GCA_029574335.1 of Rana kukunoris. Taxonomy (NCBI): domain Eukaryota; kingdom Metazoa; phylum Chordata; class Amphibia; order Anura; family Ranidae; genus Rana; species Rana kukunoris. The sequence goes on from CM056049.1 coordinate 664,545,574, forward strand.
TTCTTTATTGTACATCACGGGACACAGAGCTGCCATAGTAATTACTATGTGGGATGTCCCAAAGCAATGCCATCTGAGGGGAGGGAGACACAAATAAAGGAAGGCTTAAATCAGACGCGAGGATCTATACTGCTGTCTGCAGCACACTGCACCCAAAGGCGGCATCCTCTTGCCATTTTACATCCATCTGATAGAATTTTGTGAACTTATGCACTGACGACCAAGTTGCGGCCTTGCAAATCTGAGTCATAGAAGCCCGATGATGCTCTGCCCTAGAAGCACTGACTGCCCTGGTAGAGTGCACTTTAACTTGAAAGGGTGAAACCTTCCTTTTCAGACCATAAGCCTGAATACCAACCTGACAAATCCACCTTGAAATAGTAGATTTTGACACTGCCTGCCCTTTCCTGGGGCCATCTGGCAGCACAAACAAAACATCAGTGACCAACACCTTAGATACTGTCGAAAAAACTGAGATATTCCCTGTATGGGAGGGGTTATATAGAGGGGGACTTCCTGTCTTTTGAGTGTACCAGTGTCCATTCACCTATAGGTGGCATATAACCCACATAGTAATTACTATGGCTGCTCTGTGTCTTGTGATGTAGGATAAAGAAAATGAATTTTTGTGTCTATTTTTTAATTATAGTAAAACAATTAATAATTTTTTTGTTACTTGTCAGAGCCACTATTTATCTTGGTATATTTGTGTACATGTTTAGGACTATTTCTGCATAAATGAGCTAAAAATACAGATGCAATACATGTCACTTTGCAGTATTATTGTGTAGTAGAAATGATATATATATATTGTGCTTTTTAATGAGTGGGTGTGTTTTCTGATACAGTGGAACCTCAGTTTAAGTGTAACGCGGTTAACGAGCGCTTTGCGAGCAACTTAAAAAAAAAAATGTGACTCGGTCTGCAAAAGACGGGCAGAATTCAACCTAATAGGGCCGCATTTGGCCTGAGGTGCGGGGGCGCCGGAGCCGAGCAAAGCAGAACAGCGACATTCTCAGCCAATCGGCAATGCTCGGAAAGACATGGCAATACACAGTTTCAGAGCCTTTCCAACGTTTGCCGAGGTCAGTAGACGTGTCCTCTGGCTTTTCCGGATGTTTTAAAGGCTCTCCACTGCCCCCCCCCCCCTGGCTGCATACGACATTGCATCCCATTGAAGTCAATGCCATACCAAATATTTTTGTTTCTATTGACTCCAATGGGGAAACTCGCTTTGATATGCGAGTTCTTGGATTACATTCTCCTGGAGCAGATTATGCTCGTAATCCGAGGTTCAACTGTAATTAGGAACCCCTCCTATTTTTTATCGGGATACGGATATACTGGGCCTGAACCCGAATTAGCCCCATTTTTTTTTTTTAACATATGTGCTTTTTATGCTTATGTTTCACAATGTTTTACGCTTTTGTTTCGTAAATTTTTTAACATTCATTTTTTTAAACATTTTTTTTTAACATAAATTGCACCTCTTTTGAAATGATATGACTTTTTGTAGTAAGACTAACAAACTAAATATCATGCATCTTGCTTACACCATAGACTATACAAGAATATATTCCAAGCAAGGGTAAACATTTGAGCGATGGATGGCATTCAGTGAATACACAGGTACGGTAGCTTTTATTAAAGGAATATACAGAAGATTATTTTAAAAGATTTACCTGAAAGAAGAGGGAGCGGCGTATTGATTTAAAGCCCTCGGTGCTCCTCAAACAATGGAGATTGTCTTGTGCCTCAGTCATCTGACATAAGAGAAAGTACAAGTACAAAGCAGTGTGTTCAGCTATTGTTCTAATGATTAGTGATGACCTGGGAACACACCTTCCTTACATGCAATGCAGATAATAAAAGAAGAGGCCAATGGGAATACAGCATTGGCAAAATACTTCAAAGCCTTCACAATTGTAAATACTGTATATTGTGAACTCATCGCTGTTCTCACAGAGCATCACTTTGTACTTGTAAAACTATTGTCTAAATTATTGGATTATGGTTCTTAGAAACCATTTGTCTTTGTTTCCCTCAATTTGTTGAGTTTACATTAAGCTCTATGTAGACTTTTTAATAGATGTATATTTTACCATAATTTATTTATAATGGGAATAATATACTTTCATGCCTTTCATCTGTTAATGCTATGGAGAGACAGTTCTGATCTGATTTAGAAACACTTATTTATTTTTGGAGAATTAGTTTAGATGGTTTGTTATAATAATAGGTGCTTTCAGAATCTGTCACTAAAACCTCTAATCGGGACAACCAATGGAAGTCTTGATGTCACATCAGGCTCCCAGAAACATTGTTGATGGATATAATACCTTGTTGTAATAGCTTGGAACTGGAACAGGCAGATGTTATCACAAGAGATACACTTATAGGACATACACATATAATACCAAAAGTATTGGCACTGCCTTTACACACAAATGAACTTTAATCAGGGCTCAAGTCCTGCGGGAACGCGTGGGAACGGAGTTCCTGCACTTTTTTCACAGCAGGAACTCAGTTCCCTTTGCAGGACTAGAGCAGCCAAGAGCAGCCGAGTCGCCCGAGCCAATCCCTCACTAAGCGGCAATGTCCAGCTCGAGCCACTGTCAGGGCCAGGTGAACCTTAGTAATCCTTTATGATTCTGGCCGCTTCCTGTATATGGATTCATCGGGTAGTGTGCGGGTATTCCATCACTTCCTGGATGGACCCAATGTCTCCTGGGAGCTTTTGTGATTGTTCACAGGAGACAATGCGGAGGTCTGCCGTGAGTTATCACGAGATTTAGAAAGAACTTGCTTCATGCAGTTTAGTAATAATGCATATGAGCATATTATATATTTTTTTTTTTGGTGGGGGAGTGGATCTTGGGTGGGAGTTCCCAAACTTTTTTCCCCAGGACTTGACCCCTGACTTTAATGACATCCCAGTCTTAGTCCGTAGGGTTCAATATCAAGTTGGCACACCCTTTGCAGCTACAACAGCTTTTACTCTTCTGGGAAAGCTGTCCACAAAGTTTAGGAGTTTGTCTATACGAATATTTGAGCATTCTTCCAGAAGTGCATTTGTGAGGTTGAGAGCTGATGTGGATGAGAAGGCCTGGCTCTCAGTTATCGTGCTAATTCATCCCAAAGGTTTTCTATCGGGTTGAGATCAGGCCAGTCAAGTTCCTCCACCCCAAACGAGTTCATCCATGTCTTTATGGACCTTACTTTGTGCACTGGTGCTCAGTCTTGTTGGAACAGCAAGGAGCCATTCCTAATCTGTTCCCACAAAGTTAGGAGCATGAAATTGTTCAAAATGTATTGGTATGCTGACGCCTTAAGACAAGGTTTAACGAACCCCGGGTACCAGGTCGCCATTGCGACTAGAACTTGCGACCTGGCGCCTGGGGAATCCTGTGTCTCCGTGCGCCCCCGCCGTGGCTTTGCGGCCTTCTGCAGGCCTATGCTTTCTTTCTGTGATCTGGCGCCATCTTGTGGTGGCCGCTGGTATGACAAGACAACCAGCAAATCTAATGGTGCTTCCCCTGTCTGTTTTCACTGCCATCTCCTTCCCTCTAATTAGAACCCTCAAACATTATATATATTTTTTATTCTAACACCCTAGAGAATAAAATGGCGGTCGTTGCAATACTTTCTGTCACGTATTTGCGCAGCGGTATTACAAACGCACTTTTTTGGAAAAAATATAATTTTTAATAAAAAAATAAGACATCAGTAAAGTAAGCCCAATTTTTTTTTATATAATGAAATATAATGTTATGCCGAGTGAATTGATACCCATCATGTCCCGCTTCAAAATTGTGTCCGCTTGTGAAATGGCGACAAACTTTTACCCTTTAAAATCTCCATAGTCGACGTTTAAAAAATTCTACAGGTTGCATGTTTTGAGTTATAGAGGAAGTCTAGTGCAAGAACGATTTTTCTCGCTCTACCAATCGCTGCAATACCTCACATGTGTGGTTTGAACACCGCTATCAAATGTGGGCGCTACTCATGTATGCGTTCGCTTCTCCACGCGAGCTTGGCGGGACGGGATGCATTCCTGGCTCCTAACTTTTTTAGTTGGCTCCTGGATTCCAAGCAAATTTGTCAAGCCCTGACTTAATAGTTCCCTTCATTGGAAATAAGGGGCCAAGCCCAACCCCTAAAAAACAACCCCACACCATAATCCCCCCTCCACCAAATGATTTGGACCAGTGCACAAAGCACGGATGAGTTTGGGGTGGAGGAACTTGACTGGCCTCCGGAAGTCCTCAATTACGTTTTTATATATGACGCTGTTATATATCATTTTTATATTTTTATTACATTTTTATTACTGTCATATTTATAGTGATTTTAAATTTAATTTACTATAACTTATATATTATGTCTCATCTATCCTCTCCACATCCTCCATCATAGATACGCATATATACCTTCTTTAGTCAGACCTTTTTTCAGGAGGTATTGATATTATTATTTTTCTTTCCTCGATCCTATGACAGTAGAATTTTCCCTGTTATTTGGCACTCGGGCGCTTCTCCCCTGTTTATAGGGCCTTTTATGTGTCATCAAAAATCTACCCTTTCATTAGTTACGTTAACCACCATCTGGTCAGCCAATTCATTTTATCGCCACCGTGTAACCATTGTTTCCTATACACTGGTTATAATTTCAGTTGCCGTGATTGGCCGTTGGCGAGCTACAACAAAATGGCCGCAATCATAGCCTAATAAATCTTCTAGAAAATGGTCACCCTATTACTTTCAATGTAAGGGCTCCGAGAAAATGGCCGACGTGATTGTGACAACACGCGTAGGACGGATGAAAACCGGAAGTGACTTCTTGGCCGCAAGCTTGCTGCTCATTTTTGTTTCTGTGCATTCTGTCATTGTTTAAAATGTGAGTACCTTTGTGTTTCGACTTTGGTCATCAATAAATTATTGTAACATACTACACTATAGAGGTTCCTTCCTTTTCTGAATTTCCCCCATACATGCCCGGTTGTGTTCACCTGAGCGGAATCTTACTGGCTGATCCAGCCCTGACAGTTATAGGAAGGTATTACCAGTCTATGTACACACGGGAACCCCCTGTGAAGAAATGTGAAGAGGACCACTCCTCCATTGAAAAATCATCTAGCCCTACTCTGTTTTGCTGATTACTTTACAGCAATAAGGTAAGAAGGTAGTACACCCACGGGTGTCATACGCACTAAAGATTCCAATTACTCAAGTCACCATTTGTTATACAGCACCCTATTATTGTACTTGCACCTTGAGGTTTTGTTTTCCTGAAAGACTTTACTGTTTTAAGATCACGTTTGATCTGCACCACTTCCACTTGCACTTGCACTTTATTTGGCCATATGGACTATTAATTTTTATTTTTTTACTTAATTTTCATATCTATTATTCTTTGCCATCTACTTATGATACACAATTTGTTTTACTTATTGTAACTTATTCATAATTGGCTCATATCCATTTTGCCACTGACTAGCACTTTCTCATTTATTTTAGAGCGCAACACCAAACATTGATTTTTATACATATTTACTTTGGGTAGTGTTTGACCCTGACGGTGTTTGCTGCACCTTTGGTTTTACTATATCTCCTATTAGTGCGGGAATACCTACTGATACATAATACAGACAAATTGTACACACAAAATCACACTAAATAAAACACAACCCCCAAAAAAAGACCCCAAACCACGCAGCTCAACAAAACCCACCCTATCCCCCCAACCACCACCCTACTCTTGGAGTATATAAGTGGAACGAAATTTATTGGATATTTCAAACTTTTTAACAAATAAAAAACTGAAAAATTTGGCGTGCAAAATTATTCAGCCCTTTTACTTTCAGTGCAGCAAACTCTTTCCAGAAGTTCAGTGATGATCTCTGAATGATCCAATGTTGACCTAAATGACTAATGATGATAAATAGAATCCACCTGTGTGTAATCAAGTCTCCGTATAAATGCACCTGCACTGTGATAGTCTCAGAGGTCCGTTTAAAGCACAGAGAGCATCATGAAAAACAAGGAATACACCAGGCAGGTCCTAGATACTGTTGTGGAGAAGTTTAAAGCTGGATTTGGATACAAAAAGATTTCCCAAGCTTTAAACATCCCAAGGAGCACTGTGCAAGCGATAATATTGAAATGGAAGGAGTATCAGACCACTGCAAATCTATGAAGACCTGGCCGTCCCTCTAAACTTTCAGCTCATACAAGGAGAAGACTGATCAGAGATGCAGCCAAGAGGCCCATGATCACTCTGGATGAACTGCAGAGATCTACAGCTGAGGTGGGAGACTCTGTCTATAGGACAACAATCAGTCGTATACTGCACAAATCTGGCCTTTATGAAAGATTGGCAAGAAGAAAGCCATTTCTTAAAGATATCCTTAAAAAGAGTTGTTTAAAGTTTGCCACAAGCCACCTGGGAGACACACCAAACATGTGGAAGAAGGTGCTCTGGTCAGATGAAACCAAAATTGAACTTTTTGGCAACAATGTAAAACATTATGTTTGGCGTAAAAGCAACACAGCTCATCACCCTGTACCCACCATCCCCACTGTGAAACATGGTGGTGGCAGCATCGTGGTTTGGGCCTACTTTTCTTCAGCAGGGAAGATGGTTAAAATTGATGGGAAGATGGGAAGATGGATGGAGCCAAATACAGGACCATTCGGGAAGAAATCCTGATAGAGTCTGCAAAAGACCTGAGATTAAGACAGAGATTTGTCTTCCAACAAGACAATGATCCAAAACATATAGCAACATCTACAATGTAGTGGTTCACAAATAAACATATCCAGGTGTTAGAATGGCCAAGTCAAGCCAGACCTGAATCCAATCGAGAATCTGTGGAAAGAACTGAAAACTGCTGTTCACAAACGCTCTCCATCCAACCTCACTGAGCTCGATCTGTTTTGCAAGGAGGAATGGGCAAAAATTCCAGTCTCTTGATGTGCAAAACTGATAGAGACATACCCAAAGCGACTTACAGCTGTAATCGCAGCAAAAGGTGGCGCTACAAAGTATTAACTTAAGGGGGCTGAATAATTTTAAACGCCCAATTTTTCAGTTTTTATTTGTTAAAAAAGTTTGAAATATCCAATAAATTTCATTCCACTTCATGATTGTGTCCCACTTGTTGTTGATTCTTCACAAAAAATTACAGTTTTATATCTTTATGTTTGAAGCCTGAAATGTGGCAAAAGGTCAAGGGGGCCGAATACTTTCGCAAGGCACTGTATAAGCGCAACTTATTTATATACAATTTTGTGCACTATGGAGATATCTGATCAGTTTTTGTTGCTGCTGCATATGTTTATCGTAGGCTCTAGCGAGGTATAACCCTATACTTATATACATGTACAGGCCTGTCTGATGTTTGCTAATGAACATCTGAATGATTCAGAGGAGAACTGGGTGAAAGTGCTGTGGTTAGATGAGACCAAAATCTAGCTCTTTGGCATCAACTCAACTCACTGGGTTTGGAGGAGGAGGAATGCTGCCTATAACCCCAAGAACACCATCAAACATGAAGGTGGAAACATTATGCTTTATAGCATTTTTTTCTATGGGGAGAGGACAACTTCACTGCATCAAAGGGACATTTAACGGGGCCATGTACCGTCAAATTTTGGGTGAGATCCTCCTTCCCTCAGCCAGGACATTGAAAATGGGTTGTGGATGGGTATTCCAGCATGACAATGACCCAAAACACACAGCCAAGGCAACAAAGGAGTGGTTTAGAAAGAAGCAACTTAGGGTCCTGAAAAGGCCTAGCCAGTCTACAGACCTTAAAAAAATATTTGGAGGGAGCTGAAGGTTCGAGTTACCAAACGTCAGCCTCAAAATCTTAATGACTTGAATGTTTGAAATTTTTCCTTTGGATAAAAAAACGATAGAAAAACAAAAACAAAACAATCGTCTGTGTTGAAGTCCATCCGTCAAAAATCCATGCATGATCAGAATCAAGTCAACGCATGCTCGGAAGCATTGAACTTAATTTTTCTCAGCACGTCGTAGTCTTTTACGTCACCGTGTTTGGACAGGGTCAGATTTTTGTGTGGGCAAGACTAATGAAAGTCCATCGGAAAGGATTCCATCAGATATCCGATCGCGTGTACAGGGCTTTACTGTTAAAATATACCTATTACCTACCATTAAAATGATTGACCGATCATTTCTTTGTCAGTGGGCAAAGATACAAAATCAGCAGGGGATCAAATCCTTTTTACACTCACTGGAGCCTAAAGCTTGAATTATTTCCATACTGGTGTGCATCTGTATGCTTTTGGTATATGTTATATGCTGGCTGCAGTAGTTCTTCTACTTCCAATTTCTTTGATTAGATTACAGGTTAATGTCCCATGAAGAGAATCCCCTCTGCTCACAGAGGCCCTGTCCTGGGTGGACGCACTGACAACTTTATCATCAAATCCACACTTCCACTTGCAGGTTCTTCTTCTCCTATCCACCTACAGGTTTAGTGAAATATCCTGTTTGAGGAGGACCATTAATCATAGCCCCCACCAAAAGAGGGCTACATAGGTATATTGTGCAGGGAGCTACAGGTGCCCCATTGTCTCCTCCACACACGAAAGCCAGGCCTTTCTGAACAGGCAAAGCTTGACTATCTCCAAGTAGCAATAGAGTTTTCCTGCTGCCTCCCACATTGCTGTTGGCCAGTCAGGTCACCTATTATAGTGATAGGAATGTGAGAAGGGAGAAAAGGAATGGGAAACCTGGCACTATCTGAAAATGTTGGATCTTTGCCCATTCAGTACAGCCCTGCATTTGGACCTAGAAGAGCTAGCGAGAACTCCTCCAGGAATGAGCAGGTACCTCTAGATGCCTACAGTTTTATAACTGCTAGCAGCCTAATTATTAATGTATCACCATCCTAGTATACAGGTGAAAAGTTTGAATATCGTGCAAAAGTTCATTTATTTCACTAATTCAACTTAAAAGGTGAAACTAATGTAGCGCCCTGCTCCTGTAGAACATGCGCCGCTGTAAATTTAGTGGGGTCTGAGCTGTTATTTGGCTCAGAAAAGTGTGATTGTGGGCAATTTAGCCTCTGTTTCAGCTATGGCTGTGCTGGGAGTAACCACCATTGTTCGTCTGGGGGTGTCATTACCACCCCAGGCCAAGGTTTGCAGCAGCAAAGTCAGGGTGTATTGAGTGTTCCCCCTCGGTAGCGAATCAGTGGGAGTGGTCGCCTCGCTGTGCATGCTGGGAGGGGTACTTAAGAGACAGACGCCATTGGTGGGGGTCTGTCATCCCACGTGCCTCGTGGCCCGCGGGTGCGTGTCCTGAATCCTGACTTCGGGACCACATTGGTCCGGGGTCGTGACTTCACCTGGTAGGCCCAGTAGTCAGACATGGGTCTACATCTGCAGAGGTGATCCTGTGCTGCTGCTGGGAGGAAGCCACTTAATGAAGGAAGCCCAGGGAGGACCTATCCTGGAGAGGACCATGCAAGAGGCTGGTATCTTTGGAGAAGGCCTGAAAACTTCATCAAAGGATGCAACATACACTGAGAGACTTGACAGTGGTTGCCTGTTGGATCTAAAGTTCTATCAAGGTTAAGCTGGAGAGATCCGGGTTCTGAATCCTGTGGCAGAGGATTCCGGACCAAAAGCGTCTCCTCATAAAGGAAGGTCTGTTGCCAAGACTGTACTTTATTCCGTGCTTCATCCCGTCTGCTAGGCCAGTGAGAGGGACCTATCCGGGTGAGCAATACCCACTCTGGTTAGAGTGGTGACGAGGAACTGTTTGCTGGAAGAAGGAGTGTTTCCTATTTGTGATTATGCACCTGAACCTACCTACCTACCCTTCCACCCCCATCTTACTTCTTTTCTAATAAGTTCTGCAAATAAATCTCAGAAAAGGAAGTGCATTGTGTGGACATTGGAATTCTTCATACTCTCTTTTCTACCCTGTGCAGCGAGAAGATAGAGGTAACGTGCCACCCAAAAATATTCAGCAGCTCCTTCGGGGGTTAGTGCTACACTAATATATGAGATGAAATCTTTACATGCAAAGCTAGGTAGTTCAAGCCGTGATTTGTCATAATTGTGATGATTATGGCTTACAGCTCATGAAAACCCCAAATCCACAATCTCAGAAAATTTGAATATTGTGAAAAGGTACAATATTCTAGGCTCAAAGTGTTCCACTCTAATCAGCTAATTAAGCCATAACACCTGCAAAGGGTTCCTGAGCCTTTAAATGGTCTCTCAGTCTGGTTCAGTAGGAAACACAATCATGGGAAAGACTGCTGACCTGACAGTTGTGCAGAAAACCATCATTCACACCCTCCATAAGAAGGAAAAGCCTCAAAAGGTAATTGCTAAGAAGTTGGATGTTCCCAAAGTGCTGTATCAAAGCACATTAATAGAAAGTTATGTGGAAGGGAAAAGTGTGGAAGAAAAGGTGCACAAGCAGCAGGAATGACCATAGCTTGGAGTGGATTGTCAGGAAAAGGCCATTCAAAAGTGTTGGGGACTTTCACAAGGAGTGGACTGAGGCTGGAGTCAGTGCATCAAGAGCCACTACACACAGACGGATCCTGGACATGGGCTTCAAACGTCGTATTCCTCTTATGAAGCCACTCCTGAACAACAAACAACGTCGGAAGCGTCTTACCTGGGCTAAAGAAAAACAGACTGTTGCTCAGTGGTCCAAAGTCCTCTTTTCTGATGAGAGCAAATTTTGCATCTCATTTGGAAACCAAGGAGTATGGATGTGGAGAGGATGGAGAGGAACACACTGCAAGATACTTGAAGTCCAGTGTGAAGTTTCCACAGTCTGTGTTGATTTGGGGAGCCATGTCATCTGCTGGTGTTGGTCCACTGTGCTTCATTAAGTCCAGGGTCACCGCAACCATCTACCAGGAGATTTTGGAGCACTTCATGCTTCTTTCCGCAGACGAGCTCTATGGGGATGCTGACTTCATTTTACAGCAGGACTTGGTACCTGCCCACACTGCCAAAAGCACCAAAACCTGGTTCAATGACCGTGGGATTACTGTGCTTGATTGGCCAGCAAACTCGCCTGACCTGAACCCCATAGAGAATCTATGGGGCATTGCCAAGAGAAAGATGAGAGACATGAGACCGAACAATGCAGAAGAGCTGAAGGCCACTATTGAAGCATCCTGGTCTTCCATAACACCTCAGCTTGCCCCTGAGGCACTTTTGGAATGAGTGTTCTGCTGGGCCTTGGCTGTTGCTGGGCTGGACGCCTGGCATTATCCTTAATCTAAATGTCGGACTTCTCTTCCAGGGTAAGGCTGTTAAGATAATTCTTCCCCTGTGATCAGTCAAACTTCAAGTGTTTCAGAAGCAAGATACTTTATTTCAGTTGCACCGGTACAACTGGATGAGATCTACATGCTAAGAGAAAAAGCAAAAGTCCCATACAGACACGAGGTGTGTGACGACCTTTATAGTGTCAACAGAAAGAATACTATTGGCTAAAAGACCACCGGTGGCTCATGACGCAAACAAGCTTTATTGCCAGTCACAGTGTCTTTTTACAATTCTTAGCAAAGGTTGATTTGAAGAAGTAACACAAACAATAGAATTAGGCTAGGTAAAGCCACGTGTCCTTAGAATCCATTACAGAGGCAAGACTAAGAAACGTGTCCTTAGAATCCATTTTATATTTCTACAAATAGTCACACAATACACATAAAAAAACTTTTCCAACATTCCCTCTTCTTGTGTGGCTATTTTATCTCAACACATTTCGATGATAGTCCCTGTATTTTACGCACTTTCGGATTATATGTCATTAAGTTGAGCTTCAACGTCCACGCAGGTCTCCTCGGAGGTAGGAAGTGCTTGATACATTGTTCTCGAGATTGCAGTTTCGATCACTTTTTGTGAAAGTCCTCGAACACAGGGAATGCAACAACATCCGCAAGTGACCAGAACGGCCAAAGCCACAGCAATTGAGATCATACATGATGCGATAAGTCCAGTCCATTTATCAAACCATCCTTCAAGCCAGTTTGTGAATGGGTCATTAATACCTGAATTCTCTAATTCATTCGATAGAGCAGTTAGTCCTTCCAGGGCTTTGGTCACAGTCCCCCCAGGGGCTGTATTGTTTGGGATAAAGGTACAACACATGCTACCAAACATTTTGCATACCCCTCCTCTTTCAGCTAAGATCATATCTAAAGCCATTCGGTTCTGCCATGCCATTAGAGAGGTGGGGCCCAGCTGTTCTGCTAGACCTTTTACAGCGTCCCTGGTATAGTTTACAAATCGTTGTTGGTTGTAATATATATATATTTAATCCAGTCAACATTTTTATCTATAGTCACCCACCAGAAAAGAGACTCAAACCCAGCTGTTACCTGACTCCTGGCCTTAAACTCATTCGGCACCCCTCGAGGAACTCCAATCTCATCTATGTAGATCTGGGAGTCAAATGACCCTTTGGGAGAGGTGTCCCTTCCATACCGTTGGTAACCCTTAGTCCACGGGTGTTCTGACAGGATTCTCAGGGGCATAACCAGCTGGACCATAGCACAATCCCCTCAGGCATTTCTAGTAAAAAAAAAATAATAAAAAATAATAATTCTCTCCCCTATTTTGTAAGCGCTATAACTTTTGCGCAAACCAGTCGCTTATTGCGATTTTTTTTTTTTTTTTACCAAAAATATGTAGAAGAATACGTATCGCCCTAAACTGAGAAAAAAAAATGTGTTTTTTTTTTTTAATTGGGATATTTATTATAGTAAAAAATATTGTATTTTTCTTCAAAATTGTCGCTCTTTTTTGTTTATAGCGCAAAAAATAAAAATCGCACAGGCGATCAAATACCACCAAAAGAAAGCTCTACTTGTGGGGAAAAAAGGACGTAAATTTTGTTTAGGAGCCACGTCGCACGACCGCACAATTGTCAGTTAAAGCGACGCAGTGCCGGAAGCTGACATTTCACCTGGGCAGGAGGGGGGTGTAAGTGCCCAGTAAGCAAGTGGTTAATCCTCTCCGCACAGCAATCATCAGGTAGTGACCCAAGATCCACCGCGCTACTGTTCCCTGGGAATGTAAAACAAGTAAAATTACCCGGATAAGTAGCAACCGCTGGAGGTATCTGAGGTCTCTGTACTGGGGGAAACAACAAACTCAATGTGTGACAGGTAGAATTTGTTTCTGGTTTATAACTCTTATTATACAACCGCAGCATACATTTTAAACCTTCTGGATCTGTATTTTTAATCTAGAGGAAAAGGGACTGTTGCTAAATGTGGTCTAGCTCCAGCACAAACTAAACAGTTTTTCTTTTTAGAGTTTTAACCGTGTATCTTAACCATTCTAACCACTCATTTTTTTCTTAGTAACCCGTCTCCAAAGCTATGGCATTTCTACTGTTAGGTTAGTAAATCTTACAGTGTTTACTCAGAACTTCTATCTTACTTGGAATATAACAAACATATTTATCTGCCCATTGGAGCCTTCTTGCTTCAGTTAAGTCCCCACAGTCCACCATTTGGCAAAAATTAACTAAAATGGTACTAGTTACTCCTTCTATGAAGGTTAAGTTTAAGGCCTTCGCCGTATATGCCCAGTCTAGAGGTTCCTTCTCTTTCCAGTTTCTGCCTCCACGTATAGACGTCTCACCTAGAGTCACCAGTAAGCCCAAGATAATAACTGTCCCTTTCATCCTAACCAGCTACAGAGCCCCGGGGGGTAAGGTAATGGAGTTCTTCACCGGTTTGAGATAAGCCCCGCCTTGTGCAGAACCTCCCTTTGTAGCCGGACTTTTTACCAGAGCTCTGTCGCCAACTGACCCTGCTCTGCCTGTAAAACCTTTTTGTAATGGGACTGGTGAGTCCAGGTAGACCTCTCTGCAATCCTTATTGCCGTGGGAGTGGTGAGAAGAACCTGATATGGCCCCTCCCACTTAGGCAAGTGCCAATGTTTCCTTTTGTATTATTTTTATCAGGACCCAGTCTCCTAAATGGATTTTCTCTTCTCCTTTGGATTGGACCTTCTAGAATAGAACAGACCTCATTAATTTGTTTCTGTTTCAACAAGTTAGACATATATTCTGCTAAGGTACGTTCAGATTCTTCAACTGGTGTTTCATTTAGTAGTAAGGGTATTCTATATGGCCTCCCATGTATCATTTCGAATGGACTCAAATCTTAATGGGATCCATTATCGCTGTAGATCTTTTCAGGGATTCCAAACCTAGGAATTATATCTCTTAGTAATGCTTTGGCTACAGTCTGTGCATCCGCACTTCCTGTCGGGAATACCTCCACCCATTTGGTCAAAGCATCTATTATTACCAGACAATATTCTTTCCTTTCACATTTGTCCAATTCAATAAAATCCATGCAAATGTGTTGGAATGTATATTGTGGTGTGGGGAACTTTCCTTTTCGTGGTCTTATGCCTCCTTGAGCATTGTGTTTTGCACATATAATGCATTGAGAACAAAAAGTTTTTGAGTAGTTTGTGAAGCCATATGTACAATACCTTATTTAACATCTCAGTCATCCCCCTGTTTGACACATGAGGTACTCCATGTGTCAACACTTCTGCATACCTAAATAGGGATTTTGGCAATACCGGTTTTCCTTCAGGTGATATGTAAATGTTCTCTATTTCCAATATTGTTTCTCCGGGGGGTGCACTCTGCTGTATATCAGTAAGGACTGTATGATCTATCTCTATGATCTCCAGTTCTGTCATTATTGATGTGTTTCTTGTGCCGCTATTTTAGCCCCTTCATCTGCTCTTTTATTTCCCTTCAAGCTTTCAGCCTGTGTCACTACTGCGTATCCGGTTACATTTGTGCCATCTGGATTTTTTTTCTACTGGAGCCATCAAGAAAAAGTTACATGTCAGGATTAGATAATGGTACATCTTTCAAATCACTTTGTGACAGTACCTTTTCAGCGATGGCAGCAGTACAGTTATGTTTATGGCCATCAGTAGGGAGTGGTAGTAGTGTGAATGAGTTTAATGTAGTACACCTCTGTATCGTTAAGTGAGGTTGTGTCAAGAGTATTGTCATACAGTAAGGTGTCGTGCTGGGCTCAAATGTGATATCTTTTGCTGTAAAAGAATAACAGATACTGCATGAGGTACTTTGAGTGTCTACGGGTGATATAGCACTATAGATGCTGAGGCCTTTACTGCTTCGGGTGCAGCTACCACTGCCTGTACACAGGGTGGAAGTGTTCTAGTTACACTGTCTAGTTTTGTAAAATAGTAAGCAATTGGCCTCTGGTGCTCACCATGTGACTGTGTAAGTACTGATGTCTTGTGACCTTCCCTTAAATCTACTGTTTGTTCGAAAAAAAGTTTTGTCATATTTCGTTAAGGCTAGCACTGATAAACTAGAAAGGACTTGTGTTAGGTCAGTAAAGGCTATCTCTGTTTCCTCACTAAATTTTATAGCATCCTGTGGGGCCATGGGGTTACCATGTAAAGCATGGACCAACAGGGCAGTCAATATTGAATACCCGGGGATCCAAACACTACAAAAATTCCTCATGCCCAAAAAATACATCATTTTTTTTTTCTACACCTGTAGGAGGATTCGAATTCTCGCTCCATCCAGGTGCCGACCTTCTTTTGAGATATTATACCCCAAGTATTTGACCTGCTGTTGCCACAACTAGAATTTTAGTGTTATTTACCTTATGTCCTTGATCATGGAGAAAATACAACAGAGCCATTGTATCAGTCCTACAAACCTCCTCTGAGGGAGACGCCACTAGAATGTGTCTTCATAGAGGAGTTGGCTTCCCCCTAGGGGCACAAATTGAGCCAAGTTTGAGGACATTACCTGTGAAAAGATGGTGGGAGACTCACAATAGCTCTGGGCAACCTGGTGAAGGTAAACCTTTTCCCCCGGTAAGTGAAGGCAAACCAAAATTGATGGTCGGGGTGCACTGAAATGCTAAAAAAAACATTACTAATTTCAATCACAGAGAAGAATTCATTCCCTAGATCCAAATCATTCAATAGTGTGTGTGTGGATCTGGTACCACAGGAGCTATTGGTATAACTGCCTGGTTAACGGCTTGTAAATCCTGTACCATTCTCCAGCCTGTGGAAGGCGGAGCCTTCTTAACAGGGAAAAGAGTGGTGTTACAGGGGCTGTCAGGACACAGAATAATCACCCCTGTTTGTAAAAATGTATCTATTACAGAGGCTATACCCTCCTCTGCTTCCTTCTATGGGACTCCTCTGTTTCCGCCTGGGCAGTGTACATCCACTACATCCTCATCTCCTTCAACATTTTGCACAAAAACCTTTACTTTCAAATTTGTTTCCCATTGTTTTCAGATACTTCTCTGAATGTTTAGCATATTGTAAAACATCTAGAACTGATGCAGTTCAGTAAATAACCATATTTTAACAATGTAATCTTTATGATCCTGTTTTAATCCATTTACAAAAGCTATTTTTAGCCGTTGCTGATATGCACTATTCACATCCTCAGCTTCGGGGATCCCGGAAAACACTTTAAAAACATCTCATAGTTTATTTAGGTAGTCACTGATACTGTCCTTGTACTGTCATATTTATTTTCTGCCAATCAGTCCTTTGAATCCATCTAAGCTGACATCTATTCAGTAATGCAGTCAACCTGTTTCCCAAGTCTGGGCTATCTGGAGGTAATGGATCTCTTCGCCCCTGTCCGTCTGCTAGGCCGCAATGGTCCCAATCCCATTTTACGGAAGCCCAATTTGATCCCAGTACTCTCCTCAGGGCTCTCTCTACCTCCACCCCATTCAACTTATTACTGTTCCATAATCCCTCTATGTTTTCAATAAATTCTGCTTAACCTAATTTTGGATGTTTTATGTGTTCTGTAGCCTTTTGTATGTCCTTCTCAGTCCATGGCCTGAAAACAGTCATTGTCAGGGGATGCTGTCCTCCAAACCCATCCGCCTGTCCTCCCCTGGGGTTTGGGACTTCTATCAAGGGGTATTGTTCACCATCATCTACACCATACCTAATAGGAGGTTTACTTAATCTCTTGGCTCCTGCTGAGGCACCTAGTGCATAGGTTATGGCATCAGTTAAAGTTTCAATGATTGATCTCTTTAGCTCCGAGATCATGCTGCTATCTGGAGAGATTAAGGAAGTAGGGTCAGGGTCTTGTTCAGAGGCGGTTCCTCTGACAGGGGTGGATGTCACAGGGAGGGTGGTACTCTGGGCAGTGGCTTGCACCTGAGGGGGAGGACCATTGTAAAGAAGGTGGTCTCTGGGTTCTAAAAATTAAATCATCCTCTTTGTCCACTAGGGGAAGTTGGGCTTGGCATTTTTCTTTTGTTCTTCTAGAATGTTCAAGCCAGCATGCCGCCATTTCTAACTTACACCTTCTCTGATCTTAACAATTTAAGCATTTTCACCAAATTCTAGCAACCTTTTACAGTTAAATTATTAACCTTTTAGGACATTATATCACAATTTTAGGGTCTTTGTTATGCATACATTTCTTATCTCTTTCTAATGGTGCGTTAGGAATACAACAGCAGCACAGACAATACATCCCTTTACAGAAATTATTCCCCATGGTGCACGTTTGCTTCAGTGTTGAGTTTGGAATACAAGACCGATAATTCTACTCTTAAACCCCACCAAAATCTATAATACAACAGCAAAGTCTAAATTCCCCAAACAGGAAACCTATGCACACATATATTTTACCATTACCCCCCTCTTTTTTTCTTTTTTTTTTTTAGAAGCACAGTGTGTTTAAAACAAACACAGACAAAAAAACAAACAAACAAAACAAACAACTAAAAAAAGGTGACCTGGTCTGTATTCACGCGCGCGCACACACAAAAGAGCAAGTGTACTTAGCTTAGATAGGCGGACAAGTCATTAACAATACATATGTCCGAAAGGGGGGGTGGGAGGTTAAAGTCCGGTGTCTAAACACAATATTGCAGACACGTTAAAACATAACTGCCTGAACAGAAAAATTGCATTAATTGGGCTTTCTAATAACTTGTAAAACACTGGGGTAGTGATCCTTGGGCCATGATAACAATAAGAATACAGGAAAATCAAAACAAAACAAAAATGTTAAAACATGTGTGTGCAGCAGTACTGTAAAAAAAAAATTGTAAAGTTGGCCATTAGAAAAAAAAGAAGATGGTACTACACCACCTATTACAGAAAAAGTGATCACCAAGAAAACAGTAGGCCTCGCAATCTGTGTAGATCACTCGCCCACTTTTAGCGCTTAAATTGTCGGGTCCGCAACCTACGACATTCGGTATACCCTTCAAATCTTTTTTTTATCTGTCCCGGACAGCAGGCGACGTCCATTTTTACCTCAGGCAATGCCCCAAATGCCTGTTTTACAGTGGACTATTAAGATGTCATACAATCAGTCTCAATGTCTGTTATTACAGCTCATCAGCGGACTATTAAGATGTCATACAATCAATCCCAGTCTGTTCTATAACTCATAACCAGAATCAAGCAGAGAAAAAGAAAAAAAAGAATAGACTTAGAGAGAGAGAAAAAAAATGTAATTTAAAGTATCTTACCTCCCAAACACACTAGAAGGACTGGATCATGGCAGGTTCGAAACCAGATGGTTGAACCCGGGTCCCGGTAGCAATCGGCCCCTATTTGACCACAAATGTTATGTGGGAGGACTTATTTTGTCAGTGAGTTTTGAGATCCGATACCCACTGATTTCTGATCGACCATTGGACCCGGGCTTCACACATTGGTAGCGGCTAGAAGGACCAAATGTTAAGATAATTCTTCCCCTGTGATCAGTCAAACTTCAAGTGTTTCAGAAGCAAGATACTTTATTTCAGTTGCACCGGTACAACTGGATGAGATCTACATGCTAAGAGAAAAAGCAAAAGTCCCATACAGACACGAGGTGTGTGACGACCTTTATAGTGTCAACAGAAAGAATACTATTGGCTAAAAGACCACCGGTGGCTCATGACGCAAACAAGCTTTATTGCCAGTCACAGTGTCTTTTTACAATTCTTAGCAAAGGTTGATTTGAAGAAGTAACACAAACAATAGAATTAGGCTAGGTAAAGCCACGTGTCCTTAGAATCCATTACAGAGGCAAGATTAAGAAACGTGTCCTTAGAATCCATTTTATATTTCTACAAATAGTCACACAATACACATAAAAAAACGTTTCCAACAAAGGCGACCAGATTTTGAAAATGAAATCCGGGGATTTTTTTTTACTAGTAATGTTGACAATCAGCGACTCTCTGCCTAACGCCGCGGCCCGCCTCACAGCCTGTCAAGTCTTACTTTCTGGGCAACGGCTAATACTGGGTGGGGAGCAGAGGAATATCACTCTGCCAGGGAAGACAAGCAGATAGGCAGGTGGTTGGCCCAAACTTGAGCCTGGGCAGAAGAACATGCGAGCTGAGCTGAATGCACCCGAAACTGAAGAAATATTCCCTCGGCTCCGACCAGCACATGATCATCAGAAAGGATCACAGATAATGGAAAAAATACACCTCCCTAAAGCTAGTAGGAGCGGCAGAGGGGGGTGTGTAATTCAGATTTTTAATATTTTGCACTGAATGTCTTTGAAATTGCCCCAGCCCCTGTTCAAAACCAATCCGGGGACAAAACTGGGGACAGACTTGGCCCGGGGACAGTGTCTTCAATCCAGGGACTGTCCCCGGAAACTGGGGATGTCTGGTCACCCTATTCCAGGGGATTGAGTCTGGGGGTGTAGCCTTTTGGGATGAGTGAGTAAAAGTTCCTGACTGACTCTCTGCAACTGTACAGCACCCTAAAATCATTCCTTTTGCTGCTGCTAGATGCCAGAAAGATTTGTCTCATGGTTTCCCGCTAAACTAAACTAAAGCTATCTCATGGTGACCAGCTGTGAGTTTTCAAACAAATCTGAGGCGATCTCATGGTTCCCAGGAAAAATTTGAGGTGATTTCCCTTCACTTCCTGTCCCATTGCCAAACAGGAAGTGAGAAAAAAACTGTTCTAAAGTGAGAGGAAGCCCTGAATGTTACCAGAACTAGTGTCCCCTTTGGAAGATTTCCCCCTCCATACCTGTTCCAGTGACCACTCAAAGTTCAGTAATAACGATCACCAGGACATACGGAGAAGGTGAATATAACTACCAGAGGCACAGACAACAATAAAAACCTAACAGGGGTTCTAATCCCTATCTAAAACTTAAAAAATAAATTTTGCCTTTAACAGAGTTCTGGATAGCAGTAAAGATTGTGCCTGGAGGTATAGGTAAACATCTATAGAACAGAAGCTGGTAAGGAGCTGCAATATATATAACTGACCTGAAGATGATTTTCCCTAAGAAAATGGGACCGTTAACCTATCATTTTGTGGTGGTGATGGTGGGGAGGTCTTGAGAGGAATTTGAAACAGGCAGAACATATAAATTCCATAAAGCTAGTGTTCCTACAACCCCAGGTATGCAAGTCAATAATTACTTGACCACGCCAGCCACAGACAAGAACACTTTACCTATTTATTACATTTTTAAAGCAGCTTTTGGTCCATCGTTCACTTTTATAGGTTTTCCTTCATTTTCCTGCAAACATAAATTTTCACTGTGAATAATGATCTCTCTTACGCAGTGGCTGCGTTTGATGGGCACAGTGGCTAAGTTTGATGGGCACAGTGGCTGCAATTAATGTGTTTTTTTTTTCAGTTTGTTTGCACCCCCCCAAAAATGTTGAGCACCAGCCACCACTGGGTGTAAGCCTTTTACGTAACCCCTGAAACCTGGTTGAAAAATTTCCAGAGATGTTGCTAAGACACTCCCAGCTGATTCAAAACCACTCACATGGGTGCTCTCTCCCCTGTTACAGTAGTTTTGAGCTCAGTGATGCTGTTGCTGAAGAGATAGTGGACCACACATGTTCAGAGGTTTGAGAGCTGATGACATAGGCTCTTTACTATGTGATCAGCTGTATCCAATCACAACTGATCACAGGTAAACAAATGGTAGTTATCAGCATTATCCTTTCCTCAGCACTGTCAGTGTCTGAGGAAAGAAAAGCCGTTGATAAATGGCTTTCCTGTGGTGACAGAGACTCTTATACTGATAATCGTTGCCCTGATTATCAGTGCCCATCCGTGCTGCATATCAGCACCCATGTGTTATGTGGGGGAGGGGTGGATTTCTCACTTTTTATACTGTGAATCACCTCATGTTATGATAAACATAACATAAAATATGATAAACATGTCCAAGCTAGATATGTAAATCTGTCACTCAAAGCAAGAAGAGAGAAACTGACTTTTTATTTAGACAGGTTTTTATCTGGAATTCTGTTCATTTTCACTGAACATTAAAAGAGGATTTCTCAGATCTGGAGTAACTATGTGTGGCAAGACTGGGCACTAGTGTTGCTCACGAATATTTGCATTGCGAATATTCGTTACGCATATTGCCTATTCGAGTATTCGCGAATAACTCGAATATCGCGGTGAATATTCGCTATTGCGAATATTCGTATTTTTTCAAATTTATTTTTAAAACAGATCACATCCTAGTGATCTCCATCGACGTCTAAAAGCATTGCTGGTATGATTAGAGACCCTGGGCCGAGTAGCTGAGGCGATCCTTTTATGTTGCCGAATATTCGCATCGTATTACGAATATTCGCGAATGCGTTCTCTGCCCTTCTGTGTTTTGTGTTTAAAAATAAAAATAAATTAGCTTTAGTTTAGTCATATAAGTTTGTGTAAGTAGAGTTAGTGTTTAGTGCCTATTAGTTTAGTAATCCAGGAAATGATCTCCGTTTTCGCGTGTTGACGAGAATTTCGCAATCAATTTCGCATTCGCACTAGCGAAATTTCGCAAATTTTTTTTTTTTATAAAATATCACGAATATTCGATATTAACGAATATTCGCGAATACGTTCTCTGCTGCCCTTCTGTGTTTTGTGTATATATATATAAAAAAAAAAATTAGCTTTAGTTTAGTCATATAAGTAGTCATGTTTAGTGCCTATTAGTTTAGTAATCCAGGAAATGATCTCCGTTTTCGCGTGTTGACGAGAATTTCGCATTCGCACTAGCGAAATTTTGCATTAGCGAAATTTCGCAATTTTCTTTTTTTTTATAAAATATCACGAATATTCGATATTAACGAATATTCGCGAATATTCTTCTATATATTAATGAAATATCGCGAAATCGAATATGGCGTATTCCGCTCATCACTACTGGGCACAGATAATAGGAAATCTTATACTCTACATTGTGACATAAAAAAAAAGGACCGGAAGGATTTGCCCCCTTAATGACCAGGCCAATTTTTGCACTGCATCACTTTAACTGACAATTGCGCGGTCGTGCGACATTGTACCCAAACAAAATGTATGTCCTTTTTTTTCCCCACAAATAGAGTTTTCTTTTTGTGATATTTGATCACCTCTACGGTTTTATTTTTTGTGCTAAAAACAAAAAAAGGGCGTAAATTTTACTTTTTGCTATAATAAATACCATCCAAAAATTGTAAACAAATACATTTCTTAATCAGTTTAGGGCAATACGTATTCTTCTACATATTTTTGTCTAAAAAAATCGCAATAAGCGTATATTGATTGGTTTGTGCAAATGTTATTGCATCTATAAACTATGGGATAGATTTAAAGACTTTGGCCCAGATTCAGAGAGCCATTACGCCTGTCGAACTTGTGTTAGACTGGAGTAATTTCAAATTATGCGCGTTTTCTAGCTAGTCGAAAACCTCAAACCATGAATAGACGGCTGCGGGCTTCAATTCGACTGGATTACGTGTTTGTACGCCTTGGGATCTACGCTGCAATAAAATTGCGGCCACTGGGTGGACTTCCCGTAGTTTTCGGCGTCGGGGTATGCAAATGAGCTTTTGCCGGCGATCCCCAAAATTACGATCTTCAATCGCAATCTCTTGCGGCACCTTTAGTCATCTTTTATTTGCGTAACACTATACCAGCTTTTTGCTGCTCTAATATTAGACAGCCCATGTTAAGTATGGCCGTCGTTCCCGCGTCAAATTTCTACGTTTTCCGACGTCTTTTATTATTTTTAACGTAAGTCGTCCGGGAATAAGAATTTTTTCGTAAACGCCGCTACTCAAACAACGAATGACGTAACGACGTGATTTCGCGCAATGCACGGCGGGAAATTTCTGAACGGAGCATGCGCAGTTCGATCGCCGCGGGGACGCGCTTAATTTAAATGCTTCACGCCCCCCAAACGCGTATTTTGATTACGCGACGAGAAATAGACTACGCCGCCGTAGCGTACGGGCAAAAATCTACCAGGATTCGGTGTAGAGCCTGGTAAAATACGGCAGCATAGAGTATTTCGATTACGCAGCGGAATATTAAGTGTATGTGAATCTACCCCTTTCTTTTTTTTACTGGTAATGGTGGAGATCTGCGATTGCAGCGGACAAATCAGACCCCAAATTACACTTTATGGGGACCACTGACATTATTACATTGATCAGTGTGATAAAAATGCACTGATCAATGTATAAATGATGCTGGAGCCCGCAATCTCACATGCACGGACCGAAGTACGGGTATGTCGGTTCACACAGGAGAGCCAACTTGCCGCAGTATATGTGCGGCGGCTGGTGAGCAAGTGGTTAAAGACCACCAAAAGAAAGCTCTATCTGTCTCAACAAAAATTATAAAAATTGAATTAAAGTGACACTAAAGGTTCAGTTTTTTTTTTTTAAATAACAAACATATCATACTTACCTCCACTGTGTAGTTTGTGAGGAAAATTCCCCTCTGAGGCGTACCTGCTGGGTGTCTATAGCTTGCCTGTGAAAACATCTTTGAGAACCCGGGTCTTGCCCGAGGGAACATGTATCAGTGGAATTTTTTTTTTAAACAATTGTTTTTTCTGGAGCATCATTAAAATCACTGCTCCAGAAAAAACGACAGTTTTTAAGACTTTTTTTCCATTGATACATGTTCCCTGGGGCAGGACCCGGGTTCTCAAAGACGTTTTACGACAATAACTTGCATATTAGGCTTTAAAATGTGCACTTTTGAATTCGAACGTTTGAGTCCCATAGACGTCAATGGGGTACTAAATGTTCGCGCAAACGGTCCATTTGAAGGTTCTGGTGCGAACCGAACGGGCGGGGTGTTCGGCTCATCCCTACTCCTCAAGTTATTACCTCTGTCCCACAGTTACATGGAGGCAATATCCCCTAACCTGAGGTTTTAACACTTCTCTACTTTATACAGTGCCTAAAATTTGTTTTTGCTGGAGTTCTATTTTAGGTTTTGTCACGGATGACTTTGGAGAAGCTATCTTATCTCCTGTGCCCCTGATTTTGGAAGCCTTCAGAGGAGTCTGGGAGCACTAGTAATTCCAATTACATGCTAATAATATAAAGTCTAATTAACGCTTTACAGCATCACAAGGACATCTCAGCACATGAAAAGACATACTTTTATTTGTTGGTGCAGAAAGGGATTATAATAATTAGCCGATCATTTCATCTCGCCACAAACTGAGGAGCAAAATAACAAGTAGCATTCACTGAATTATTGAGAAGCAAATCTCGGGAACATCAGAACCCTACACGGTCCTTCAACGCTCTTTACTCGCTTAATGTCAAATGCCTCGCCAAGACAGCTGAAGCACCCCGGTCCCAGGCTTTGATCTCCCTGTGTGCAAAGTGAGCTCTGCCTGATGAAGGAGTGAGAAGACATTTCAAAAACTCTTTAAAATTGGAGCCCTTCATTTCTTAGGTAAAAATAATTTCTTTTTTGTTTACAAACTTTTATTGAAAAGAAATAGATGATGGTACAAGTATATAAGAACAAAATAATTTCAAAAGAAACTCTGTAAACTCTTTCTGATTTTTTTAATTTTTTTATACCTATTTATTCCTATTTGTTTAGTATGTTCTTAGAGGGTTTGTGTTTAATATGTGTCTGTTGCTGCTGAACTCTGTCTTCAGCTTTATGCATTTGTTACTTGAAGGTTTTCTTTTTTTTAAATTAGGCATTATTTACTCTGGATGGTAAACTTTACAGCATCATGTGGGACATAATTAATTAGTGCTGTTTTCGTCTTTTTTCCTATTATTCTAATTTTCTTTATTTTTCTTCTAATTCTTATTTTTTATATTATTTTTATTTTCTTCTAATTCATATTTTTTTTCTTTCTTCTTCTTCTCTTCCTTTTCTTTTTTATTCATATAAGTAATTTGAACTATTTTTTTTTTATAGAATAAATGCTCTTTTGTTACATTATTTATACATTTAAAAAATTCTTTCCATCAGTTTCCTATTTTGATTTTGCTTATAAGTTTGCTTCTTTTGGAAAATGTATTAAGTGGTAGAAGCAGTACATGTAGCTAATGTGTATCTAGATACAAGAACAAAAAATGTATATATTCCAGTTTAACAGTCCTTAGAGGCAGTTGCTGCATTAGTTTTATTTTTTATGCTTTTTCCTTTGTTTTCGCCTGTCCATTAGGCCAGTAAGATACCTCCTGTCCTAGGGTGACAATATGTAATGTACTGTACCTATGGAGGACCAGAATTGTCATCCTAGACTCTCCTGATTCTCCCCCTTCCCATACCCCAATTACACAGGGGAGAAGTTCTGTAGTTCACAGGGTAGAGCTGTGGAATTCAATAACATTTGAGATTTTAATATAGTGTACAGAAAGCACATTGGAATTCTGGCAAGATCAAAAGGCACTTTTTGTACTTGCAGACAATCCCAATCTGGCAGTCCTGATGCAGGAGCGCTGCAGTGGCAGAAGGAGCTGGAAGGGAAAGAGTGCACAACCCGCACCTCCTCCCAGCTCTCTTTTGCTCTTCTGATTTCACTTGTCACTTCCTGCGCTAAGCTGACAGGAGTAGTAGAGCTGCTGCCACTACTCCTGTCAGCTTGTAGCAGCAGAAACTGTCCTGCGGAACCCACCCCCCCCCCCCCCCACACCTCACATGTTTCCACAGTGCCCGGAGCAGCCTGCTCCTGCCCCCCTTGTCCCAGCCTTGCTTGCAGATAATGTTTTTAAAATAAAAATAAAACAAAAAACGAACGCAGCCTCCACAAATAAGGTTTGCTAAGCTGCAATATGTTTAAATTTTGACTGTGGTCAATAATTGATCTTGGTTGCTCTGCTCATTGTGCTGTACATTACTGGGTTGGTTTATTAAAGGCATATATGCTGTGCACTTTGCAAAGTTGCACTCTGCAAGTGCAGTTGCCCCAGAGCTTAGTAAATGACAAGAAGCTCTGCTGACTTCCTTCATCCAATCACGTGCAAGCAATAATGTTTTTTTTTTTCCATTGCATGTGATTGGGTATTCTTTGTTAAGTGAAGATTTACTGAGTCCTGCAGCAACTGCACTTTGCAAAGTGTATAGTCTATTTGTCTTAAGTAAATAAGCCCCTATATTGCATGCAATAACATTTGGTAGAGCACCGCAAATTTACATAATAAAAAATGCACCTGCGCTGTAAAGCACCACAGCTCCCAGATTGGTCTGTGTATTGTGTATGTTGACAAAAATATTGTAAGTGTGCTTTATTTGTGCATTGGTGTGCTATTTAAAATTAATGAGTTCCCTAAAACAATGACATTTATATATGAAAATGTGAGTGTTGACACGCTTCTGTAATAGTGTGAATGAGTGTTTAAAGTAAAACTAAGAACAAAACCTTTTTTTTTTGTATAAGGTAAGGGAGTGTTATAACCCCTGTTAGTTTTTTTGTTTATTTTGCCATCTGTGTTTCTTTGGGGAGATGTCTCTTCATTTCCTGTCTCCTGGCCACTACAGGAAGTGATAGGAAATCTACCCAAGGGGAAGAAATCCCCAGTTGTCACCAGGGTTACCAGAACCATCGTCCCCATTGAAAGATCCAGCCTCTGTTCTTTGACAACTCAAGATTTAATAAGGATACCAGGACAAATAGAGAGGGAAAATCTCCCTAACAGTGACACAGATAACCCATTTCCATTCTATCCAAAAGGAATTTAAAAAGCTTTACATTTAGTTATACTTTAACCCAGGGCCGCTTATAGAAATCACAGGGCCCGTACAGCCTACCTGACGGGGCCCCCGTGCACAAATTTCCAAACAAAAATCCCCCTCCTAGCACAACCCCCTCTAAATTACCCCCCTGCCCCCCCCCAGGCTCTCCTCCCAGCACATATGCCCCCATTCTTCCTCCTCACACATATCGCCCTCCCCAAATCCCCATTACATTTGCCAATGCCAACACAGCCATGAAAAGGTGTGCTGTGTTTTGTTCTCCCCTCCTGTCAGAAGAGTGCTGGTTTTATAGTACATGAGACCGGATCGTTCTTACTGTAGATTGCATTGCACTATACACACACAGCGCCCCCATCTCCTCCAAAGGCTGCTCAGTGCTCACCTCCCAGCAGTACCTCTCTACAGTAAGAGCGATCCGGTCTCATGTACTGTAAAGACCAGCGCTCTTCTGACAGGAAGGGAGAACAAAACACAGCACACGTCCCACCGGCACTTCTTCTCTCACCGCTCCCGGCTCCAAGCTGCCGTCTCCTCATTTCAGCTGTGAGTGTGGGCGGAGAGTAGCAGCTCAGCAGCGGCCGGGGGGGGGCATAACACTCCGGCATCCCCTAATTCCAGCCCTGTGTCTCTCACCTAGCAGCTGAAAGCCGCGGGAGTGAGATGGAGAGAAACCGGCTTTGAGTTGCTGGGTGTGAGACACTGTCATTCTCTGCTCCACTAATCCTCCTGCTGTCCGGGCCCCCTGTGTGCCTGGGCCCCCTACAGGAGGGCTGGTGGTCCCCCCTATAAGCGGCCCTGCTTTAACCCGTTTGCTGCCAGAGTCGTTTTTGCATTTTTTACACATATTTAAAAAATCAAGTGTTACTAAAAGACGAGGTTGTGCCAAGTAAATTGATACCCCATATGCCATAAAACTGCATGTACTGTGGCAAACTTCAGCATGCTATATTTTCCACAGGCATTGCTTTAACGCCCTACAGGTCATAAGTTCAGAGTTAACTGTGAATATTGGCCACCTATACAAGAACTCAAAGAAAAATGTACAAACTTTGCTTAAACCAAGGAAAATCACAATGGCTCAGATTCACGTAACACTTACGCCGACGTATCTCGAGATACGCCGTCGTAAGTACAAATGTGCGCTGTCGTATCTATGCGCCGATTCCCAAAGCTATATACGTAAAAAAATAAGGCTTCAGCCACCCGACGTAACATGCCTACGCCGGCGTATCGTTCCCATTTTAAATATGCAAATGAGTAAGATATGCCGATCCACTAACGTACTTGCGCCCGGCGCATGTTTTAACCGATTTGCGTGAGGATGTCACGTACCTGATGGTTGAGCCCGGCGTGCAAGGAGTGGCTGCCCTTGCTCCTCTGATCCCGAGACCCCTGATAGAGTAGACAGGGGGTACAGGGATGCAGAGTCGCACAAGCGCCGGTTGCAGTGCAGGTGCTAGGCTGGGAGAAGCTTCTGAGGGTCCTGGACTGCGTAGAGAAGCAGTTGCAACTGGTGGCTGCGGATGGCAGGTAGAGGCACTGGAACAAGAGGAGCAGCAGGAGCGGGAAAGGTGTACCGTAGTACGGCAGATGCAAGTCCCAGCAGGTGGATCCGCTGACAGGTAGTGGATCAGGTACAGGTGTAGCAGGCAAGACTGAGGTAGGGTTCAGGCCGGGTTGGCAACAGGCGGGCAGCAGGAGGTACAGAGGGTCAGGCAGGCGGGTGGTCAGACAAGCCGTGGTCAGGGCAGGCGGAAGGCAAGGAAGAACAGGTACAAGCTGGGTCTTCAGGAGCAGGCTCAGGCAGGAGTAAGGTATTGGTAATCACGGTAAGCGCTGTAGACTGGACAGCAAGAGGTGCAGGGCTCAGGACCCTTTTAAATCTAAATTTGGCGCCAGAACGGCGTCCTCACGTGCCCGCATGCCGCCGCCGCCGGTGCGCGTGCCCGAGCGCGTTACAGTGCCGCGATTGCTCGCGCCCGTGCGTGCCGATGCGCGTGTGCGCACTGATGCGCCGCTACTGCCATCTGGTGGACAGGGCTGCTTATGACATTGCCCCCTCCAATGGGCAGCCTCCGGATGCCCAACTGGGACAACTTGAGAGGATGGGCATCCTTAAAGGACTAGACCAATCTTTCAGCATGAATGTTACACTCTGGTTCCCATGAATTGTCCTCAGGCCCATAACCTTTCCATTTAACTAAGAACTGGATCTGGTTGCGTCTCTTTCTACAGTTCAAAATGGACTCGACCTCGTACTGCTCTTCACCGTCGACTAGAACCGGTTCAGGGGGCCCGATGTTTCGCCCGGGAAAGGGATCAGGAATGTCAGGCTTAAGAAGTGCAACATGAAAGACCGGGTGAATACGGAACGTTTCTGGTAGCTCCAGTTCATAGGCCACATTATTGATTTTCCTATTGATGGGGAAGGGACCCACAAATCTAGGACCCAATTTCTTTGACGGGCAGGCAAGTTTCAGATTTAGAGTGGAGAGCCATACTTGGTCTCCAGGTCCAGGTTAAGCTCCCCCTCCTTTTCCTGTCAAACACTTCCTTATTTTACTCCTGCGTCTTGGTCATAGTTTCCTGCAGAATCTTATTGTTTGTGCTGAAAAAGTCCAAGGTTTCCTGGTCGGCAGGCACCGTGCTCTCCGGGACAGAGTTAGACAAGAACAATGGGTGAAAGCCGTAATTTGTGTAGAACGGGGATTGTCTTGTGGCGGAGTGAATGGAGTTATTGTACGCAAACTCAGCTAAGGGCAGAAAGGAAGCCCAGTCTTCTTGAGAGAAGGAGGCGAAACAACGTAAGTATTGCTCAAGTGTCTGGTTAGTTCTCTCTGTCTGGCCGTTTGACTGCGGGTGGTAAGCTGAGGAAAATGACAAACCGATCTTGAGGGCTTCGCAGAGTGCTCTCCAAAACCTGGAAGTAAATTGTACCCCCAGATCAGATACAATATTTGCAGGGACACCGTGGAGCCTCACAATCTCTTTAATGAACATCCTAGCTGTTTCGGGGGCAGAGGGTGTGCCCCTCATGGGCAGGAAGTGTACCATCTTAGAAAGTCTATCTACCACCACGAATATAGTGGTAAAACCGTCTGAAAGGGGAAGCTCCACAATAAAGTCCATGGAGATCATCCTCCAAGGTCTTTCTGGTACTGGCAATGGCTTTAGTAATCCCTAGGCTCTTGATTTATTCCCCTTGTTCCGCATACAAGTGACACAGGACTCCACGTACTTCCTACAGTCCGTTAAAAGTTGGGGCCACCAGAATGTTCGCTGCAGCAGACGTCTTATGCACCCCAAAATGGCTGGCCAGCTTGTGGTCATGGCAAAACTTTAGGACACTGACCCGTAGGCCTTCCGGCACAAACATTTTGTCTTGGTGCCACAGCAGACCATCCTTCAACTGTAGATCCGAACTGGGTACGGAGAAAATACCAGACGAGGCTTGCCTGATTTGGGATAACAGATCCTCTTGAAGCAATAAGAAGTTTCCAGATGACAAGATAGTATCCAGAGGGGTAAGGGTTTCCGGCTTGGAATTTTTTGACCCAGGTCTGTAAGTTATATGGAACGAAAATCTGGTGAAGAACAATGCCCACCTGGCCTGGCGTGGTTTCAGTCTCTTAGCGGCTTTAAGGTATTCTAGGTTCCTGTGATCGGTGTAGATCAGGATCGGGTGTGCTGCGCCTTCCAGGAGGTACCGCCACTCCTCCAAAGCGGCCTTGATTGCCAGCAATTCCCGATCCCCCACACCGTAATTCCTTTCTGGTTCCGACAACTTGCGAGAAAAAAAGGCAACAGGGTGTAAGAGGGCCTTGGGGCCCTGTCTTTGGGAGAGGACCGCTCCGACTGCGATCTCTGATGCATCTACCTCCAGGATGTAGGGCAGACTAGCATCGGGGTGTCTGAGGATAGATGCTGAGGTGAACAAGTCCTTTAGTTTCTCAAAAGCCGCTTGGGACTGCGGGGACCACTGGAACCAGCTGGTTTGTTTGGTTATCGGGGCAATGATACTAGAGAACCCCCTGATGAATTTTCTATAAAGGTTTGCAAAGCCAACAAACCGTTGGACACCCTTCTTGTCCTTGGGTGCCGGCCAGTCCAGAATTGCAGTGACTTTTTGAGGATCCATCTTGATGCCTCCCACCGAGATTATAAGGCCCAGGAACTGTATGGTTTGACACTCGAACTCGCACTTCTCGAGTTTAGCATAGAGTACGTGCACTAGAAGACGTCCGAGCACACACTTGACGTGTTCCCGATGTTTGCTTAAAGATGGGGAGAAAATGAGGATGTCGTCCAGGTAAACAATAACAAAAAGGTTGAGGTAGTCTCTGAAAATATCGTTCACAAAATGTTGGAATGTGGCAGGGGCGTTACAGAGCCCGAAGGGCATGACTAGGTACTCAAAGTGCCCGAAGCGAGTACGGAAAGCCATCTTCCATTCATCTCCGTCTCGAATACGCACTAGGTTGTACGCCCCACGGAGATCCAATTTTGTGAAAATAACCGCAGCTCCTAAACGTTGGAATAACTAGGGTACCAAGGGGAGGGGGTACCGGTTCTTAATAGTCACTTTGTTCAATTCTCTATAGTCCACGCAAGGGCGGAGGGAATGGTCCTTTTTTTCCACAAAAAAGATCCCAGCTCCTGCCGGAGAGGTGGATGGGCGGATGAACCCCTTTTCGAGATTCTCATCAATTTAACGTCTCGAGCTCAAGTCCTGTCAAGGGGAAGATCCGCCCGAAGGGGATTTCTGCTCTGGGAAGGAGCTCTATCGGGCAATCGTAGGCCCTATGCGGAGGAAGGGTCTCAGCCCCCTTCTTGCTGAAGACGTCCAAAAAGTAATGATATATACTAGGGACGGCTTGGCGGGTCTCAACATCAGAGTCCATACAGAGCAGAGGGGACGAGGACGGTGACACTTGTAGGCAATGTTGGCGGCAGTAAGGAGAGCTGAGAATAATTTCCCCAGTGACCCAGTTGATTTGCGGGTTGTGGGCTTGTAGCCACGGCATGCCTAGGATAACAGGAAACATGGGTGACTGGATAATATCCAGGCACAGCAGTTCATGGTGGGTGTTGGCAATTGTTGTGGCCAGAGGCAGAGTTTCTTGGGTAACCAGCCCGGACTTTAAGGCAGATCCGTCTACAAGATGTACGGAAAGTCCAATAGTCTTAGGACGCAAAGGGATAAGGTGTCTGGTGGCGAAGAACTGGTCCAAGAAACAACTTCAGGCTCCCGAATCAATAATGGCGTTGGCCGGAATATTCCTTCCGGCAAGCTGAAAAACAATGGAGACAGCCAGATGAGTAGAATAATTCTTGGGGGCAGCGGGTACATGAACAGATGACAAGAAGGGACACTTACGAAGCTTCGCCGGGCAGGACCTCACGAAGTGCTCGGGCTCCCCACAATACAGGCATAGATTATTGACTCTTCGTCGTTGGCGTTCCTCTGGAGTAAGAGACGGACGAAGGAGCCCCAATTGCATGGGTTCCGAAGTGTCTGGTGGTGGAGAAGTCGTGGGGACCTGTGGAGCCGGGTTGGAGAAGGAGGGTACTCGCGGCAACATCCAGACTGGGCGAGATGGACCGGTGGCCCGTTCAGACCGGCGCTCTCTCAGGCGCCTATCAATCTGGATTGTCAAGTTGATTAGGGCGTCTAAAGTTCCAGGGACGCCTACCCAAGCCAGTTCGTCCTTGAGGGACTCCGACAGGCCCAAGCGGAACTGAGAGCAAAGGGCCGCATCATTCCAGTTGGTGTCTGAGCTCCATCTCCGGAACTCAGACACGTAGTCCTCCGCTGGCCTGCGAAATTGTTGAAGAGCATGTGGGACGGCCTCCGCAGTGGCAACCTGATGTGGATCCTGGTACAACAAGGACATGGCCTGGAAGAAGGTGTCTAGGGTATCAAGGGAAACGTCTTTTTGTTCCAGGAGGCGATGAGCCCAGGCCTGTGGTTCTCCGGATAAGAGCGAGATCACAAAGCCCACCTTGGTGGCTTCCAGAGAGAAAGTCCGAGGTTCGCAGGCGTTCCGAAAGGCTCGGTATTTACTCCGTTCCCCGGAGAACATCTCTGGTGTGGGGACCCTGGGCTCTGGTGTCATCATGATCACAGCAGGCGTGGCAAAGTTACCTGTGGCAGCGGAGGTGGAAGCTGGAGCAGACAAGGCCTGGACGCGGTTCTCCAATCGCATATAGCCCTCTTGCAGGGTTCGGACTGCCTGAGTTAGTCCATCAAGATGCCGGCATAGTTCCTGCATAGGATCCACTCCTTGCGCGGGCTCAGACATGGCTGTCCAGTACTGTCACGTACCTGATGGTTGAGCCCGGCATGCAAGGAGTGGCTGCCCTTGCTCCTCTGATCCCGAGACCCCTGATAGAGTAGACAGGGGGTTCAGGGATGCAGAGTCGCACAAGCGCCGGTTGCAGCGCAGGTGCTAGGCTGGGAGAAGCTTCTGAGGGTCCTGGACTGCGTAGAGAAGCAGGTGCAACTGGTGGCTGCAGTTGGCAGGTAGAGGCACTGGAACAAGAGGAGCAACAGGAGCGGGGAAGGTGTACCATAGTACGGCAGATGCAATTTTCAGCAGGTGGATCCGCTGACAGGTAGTGGATCAGGTACAGGTGTAGCAGGCAAGACTGAGGTAGGGTTCAGGCCGGGTCGGCAACAGGCAGGCAGCAGGAGGTAAGGAGGGTCAGGCAGGCGGGTGGTCAGACAAGCCGTGGTCAGGACAGGCGGAAGGCAAGGAGGAACAGGTACAAGCCGGGTCTTCAGGGACAGGTTCAGGCAGGAGTAAGGTACTGGTAATCACGGTAAGCGCTGTAGACTGGACAGCAAGAGGTGCAGGGCTCAGGACCCTTTTAAAACTAAGTTTGGCACCAGAACGGCATCCTCACGTTCCCGCGCGCCGCCGCCGCCGGTGCGCGTGCCCGAGCACGTTACAGTGCCGCGATTGCGCGCGCCTGTGCGCGCCGATGCGCATGTGCGCGCCGATGCGCCGCTACTGCCATCTGGTGGACAGGGCTGCTTATGACAGAGGGTTACGTCCAGCGTAAAGTAATTCCTCATATAGGAGGCGCAACCCATGCAAAGATATGGACCAGGGAACGGACGCCGTCAATTTTTACGACGTTTATGTAGTACGTGAATAGGGCTGTGCATAGGTTACGCTCACGTCGTAGGCAGTGTTTTGATGTATCTGTTTTGACGTATCTTAAGCAGTTATTTCGACGTGACTGTGAGCATGCGCACTGGGATGCGTCCAAGATACGACGCATGCGCAGTTAGTTTTTTGAAGCTCAGCCCATCATTTGCATGGGGCCACGCTTCATTTAAATGTTACACGCCCACTTCCAGTCCACTTCCACCTACTTTGACTTACGTCGGCTTACGCCAACAACTATACGCTACGCCGGCGCAACGTTGAGAGCATTAGCTTTCTGAATTCCATGCTTGCCTCTCAACGTTGCGCCGGCCTAGCGTAAAGAAGATACGCTACGCCGGCAGAAAGATGTGCCCAGGCATGTGAATCTGGGCCAATTAGTTTATTACATCATAAAATAGCAAAGATTAAAGCCCAAGGGGGAACTACATTTCAGTAAGGTAATATTTACATCAGCAGTAGCCGATGTCATCACCCGTGCATGCACAGTGACGTTCTGATTTTAATGACATACAGTGTGCCATGAAATGCAGAGCGGTGTGCCATGACCTGTAATAAAGCTTACCTAAAGGTACTGTAAATATCTACTAAACGTGCACTGTTTAGGAGATATATACTGAAGATTCAGCCAGTGACATCACCGATGCATGCACTCTGAAGGAACAGCATACCCTTGTCGTTCCTTAAGATTTCTGTACTGTAAATGGTGGCTCCTGCGCGCATGTGTGGAAGTGACGTCATCGCAGCCATTCATACAGTCAGAGCCCTCAAACCCGTAAGTAAGACTGGGTGAAGATGGAAGCGCCAGGGAGTGGTGACAGCGCTGCGCTAGAGGGCTCTGTGTACAGGTAAGTCTGTCATAATGTGCTAGTATGCGGTGTATTAGTACATTATGACTTAAACCTGCAGGGGGCCCAATCTTTTTTTTGTGACGGTTTACTCTGCTTTAAAGCAGGGGTGGGCAATTAATTTTCCCAAGGGGCCACATGGGAAATTGTGACTGCAGTGGAGGGCCAAGTCAGGTAGCAGAGTGGCAGGAAAACATTGGGATGTCTCCTAGGCCCACCAAAACTGAACTTCTCCCTTCCCATACCAATAAGCTGCTCAGGCTCTCTCCTTCCAATTCTTGCAGCTCTCCACACAGATATCTGTCAACGTGCCTATCTAAGCCTGACAGCTTCCTCAGTGAGAACGCTGAGAAGCTGAGAGAGGCATGCTGACAGTGGAGTCAGCGACGGCTGGATGGGGATAGCCAAAGGGCCGGATGTGGCCCTGGGACCATAAACTGCGCAGGTCTGGCTTAACCACTTAAGCACCGCCTAACGCCAATATACGTCGGCAGAATGGCACGGCTGGGCAAAATCACGTACCGGTACGTGATTGGTTAATGCCCAGCCGTGGGTCGAGGTCCGACACTCCGTGACCGTGGGATCCGTGGACCCGATCGCCGCTGGAGTCCCGCGATCGGAGCTGAAGAACGGGGAGAGCTGTGTGTAAACACAGCTTCCCCGTTTTTCACTGTGGCGCCGTCATCGATCGTGTGACCCCTTTTATAGGGAAATACAATTGATGACGTCACACCTACAGCCACACCCCCCTACAGTTAGAAACACAGATGAGGTCATACATAACCCCTTCAGCGTCCCCTTGTGGATAATTCCCAAACTGCAATTGTCATTTTCACAGTAAACAATGCATTTTAAATGGATTTTTGGCTGTGAAAATTACAATGGTCCCAAAAATATGTCAAAATTGTCTAAAGTGTCCGCCATAATGTCGCAGTCACAAAAAAAATCGCTGATCGCCAACATTAGTAGTAAAAAAAAAAAAAAAATTATAAAAATGCAATAAAACTATCCCCTATTTTGTAAACGCTATACATTTTGCACAAATTTATAGCGCAAAAAATAAAAACCGCAGAGGTGATCAAATACCACCAAAAGAAAGCTCTATTTGTGGGAAAAAAAGGACGCCAATTTTGTTTGGGAGCCACGTCGCACGACCACGCAATTGTTAGTTAAAACGACGCAGTGCCGAATCGCAAAAAGGGGCCTGGTCCTTTACTTGCATTTTGGTCCTGGTCTTAAATTGTTAAAATGTATTTCCGATTTTTAGAAAACTCCACTATAAGGTATACTTATTATGTCCTCCCATTCACTCAGCATACCAACATTTTTTATAAATATTTCTTAGCTTTTATATGACCAGGAGAAGGCCCCATGGTTGACTGGAGGATTTCTGAACAATTTCAGGGTCCTAAGGACCGGTTAAGTCTCCTCTCATTAACATACCATGCAAGAAGCCTGGGATTCGCTTTTAATCCTTTTGCTTTCACTGACATGTTTCCAAGGTTCCGTGCTCCCATCTGCAGACCTGGGACTGGTATGGTGGTGCCACTGGGTAGAGGGGAACTAGTCCAGTAAAAGTTCATTTCCTACCTAGTAAGAATCTGGAAGCAATGTGTATCACATCTCTTTTGTTGTCACTTTCCCTGGCTGCTGTAGCTGGAGAAAAAGCTAATACACAGCCTACCTGACAGGGCCCCTCCTCCCAAATATATCAAAACAATATTTTCACGGACAAATACAATAAAATCATTATTATCGGACACAAACCTGTGTGAATTAGCCCTTTTTAAAATAGTTTTGAAAAAAAATTAAACTTGTTTTTAATACAATTTTTTAAAGAATGTATTAAAATGTATTAAAATTTGTTTTATTTTACAATGTGTAATTTTTTTATGAGATAGGTAAGCCAGCAGTGCCGTGGGGGGCAGCACAGTGACATGGGGCACAGAGGGGGATCAGAAGCAGGCAGAACAGGAAGGGGGATCGGTGCAGGGGAAGTAATTCTGTAATTGCCCCTCCATCTGACCACAATGATCCCCTCTGTTTGCCCGGGCCCTCTACAGGAGGGCTGGTGGTCCCCCCTATCAGCGGCCCTGGCAATACTCCATGAACGCCGGGTTCATAAGCCCTCAGTCAATGTGTGGGTCTGATCTAGTCCCCTTCTGTTTCCAGATCGTTAATTCGATGGATACTCGGTGGATGATAAGGGTAATGAACAAATAGGCATATATAGCGTAATCCTGTTGGGCAAACATTTATTATAAAACAGATTAAAAAACTCATATTTGGTAGGTAAAAATAGGACTTCATGATTTGGATTGTGTGTTTATTACATGCACTGGTTACAGTTTTTTGCATTTGCTCGTGCTGATTTATTAAGTGTATCACATATTCACTCTGATATTTGTTTCACAGTTTTATTGTGGTAGATTTTTCACAGCCATCTACTTTTCTTATTTGAGTTACTGTTGTCTTTCTATCTTCTCGAACCATAGCTAATTGTGCCCAATTTGGACATTTTCACTAAGGGGTGTACTCACTTTTGTTGCCAGCGGTTTAGACATTAATGGCTGTGTGTTGAGTTATTTTGAGGGGGACAGCAAATTTACACTGTTATACAAGCTGTACAGTCACTACTTTACATTGTAGCAAAGTGTCATTTCTTCATTGTTGTCACACGAAAATATATAATAAAATATTTTCAAAAATGTGACGGGTGTACTTACTTTTGTGAGATACTGTATATACATGTAGCGTCTTCTTACTTTCAGAAAGGGCGCTACGCTAAAGTTAGTAGAGTGAGAGAATTACTTGCTCTCACCCAAGTTGATTTGTTCAGATTCGGCACCTGTCAGCCCTGAATTGTCCTATGGGTCATTCTGCGCTCCAGAGATGTTGTCCCATCTCTGGGCAGCAGGTGGCGCCAGAGGGGTTCAGGCAGAGCCGCTTTTCCCCAGCAGCCTATTGGAGGAGCGTTTCCCTCGCAGGGCATGCTGGGGGAGGGTATATCTGTGGCAGACGCCATTTTCCGGGGTTCTTCGTGGGTTCCTGGTTCCAGGTGCGGCACCCACCTTCAGGGTGTGCGCACATCATGGACCCCATCACTATGGTCTACCTGGCTGGGGCCCGTGCTACGCGGAGTTCCCGACTCTGGGCCCTCATAGCTCAGAGACACTGAAATGACTGAGGGACCTCAGTGACCTACTGGGGTTCCGCATCTCAAGAGAATGGGATTGAGAGGATACGCTCTATTGCTCTTAAGTACCGGACCTGTGGCAGAGGCCTCTACTGATCTTCTAGAGCCAAGTCGGTGGCAGAGACTTGTTCCTTCTCGGCATTCTCAGTGACACTCTGGCTGCCAGACCTGTGT
Organism: Rana kukunoris; assembly: GCA_029574335.1. Classification (NCBI taxonomy): domain Eukaryota; kingdom Metazoa; phylum Chordata; class Amphibia; order Anura; family Ranidae; genus Rana; species Rana kukunoris. The sequence goes on from CM056049.1 coordinate 664,583,984, forward strand.
GAGAGGCCTGTCCAGGTGCACTGCACCCACTCCGGCTGGAGTGGCGACGTGATTGACTTAATTACAGAAGGCAGGATTGCTTTCTCTATCCAAGCCTGACTCTGTAAAGTTACTCTACTTTCATCAACCTTTTACTATCTACCTCAAGTTGATGTGTTGGTCGTGTTGGACCAGGAAAATAAAGCATTCAGAAAACTTCAGCTACAGGTTGGACATTCGTTACTGCTCTGCTCACTACATCTACCCCTAGACACCACAGAGGTAACTTAATCCGCCGATCCCAATCTTATCAGCGGCTCCTGAATGGGGTAGTGCTACACATATAATAAAAAAATGGTGCGGACGCAACGGACGACTTTTTCCGTCATCACTTTTCTATGCATATTTGTTAAGAAATTAAAACTTTTCATAAAATAAAATCCTCATATCCCTCTATAGATTTCTTTACGTAGAATTCAGGAGGAGGAATCTACTAACTAGCTGGTATTTGAACTCATGGCCTTAGAGGACATTTAGATCTTAGATATTTCAACACCTTTGAAGAAAGATCTGCCCATGTATAGTGAAGGCCAGCTGGGCATGTGGATACGTTGGACAGATGTATTATCTTTCATGACTCTACAGGGGCCAGGAATGCCATTTCCTACATGTGCCCACTATGGGTGTTTTGCTGGTGCTGTGTTTTGCATAAGCAGCAACATTGCAGTTAAAAAAAACATAAAAGGGTGTGAGGCTCTGCACATTCATGTCATGTCTTCTGATATTTCAAACGTGCCGAAGAGGGCAGCTTCACTAAGAAAGTCCTTGTATGTTGTACTGGAGGACCGCAGACAGAATGACAAGTATAAATTGTCATAGGATCTGTGCGGCCAGTGCAGTGAAAGGACGGATTTAAGATGTGACATTTTATGGGGTTGATTTACAAAATAAAAACAGGCTGTTCTCTTTGCAAAGGAAGTTGTACATTGCAAGGGAATTTTTCCCCAGAGCTTAGGGAATGAGGTGAAGCTCTGCTGACTTCCATCATCCAATTATGCACAAGAAAAAATGTAGTTGTTAAATAATTGTTCTTATACATGATTGGGTATTCTTTGCAAAGTGAAATTGCACCACATTCACTAAGCAAAAATGCCCTTGCAAAGTGCATCGTCCCTTGCCTTTAGTAAATCAATCCCTATATGTAGTTGTTAATTTGTGATTTTCTTCTCTGCTAAGATAAAATATATATATATATATCACCTAAGCTTAGCTATAATGTAAATTATTCTTTCTTGCAAGATAGTAGATAGTGATCCAATCCATAAAACAATGATAATTTATAGAGTGGGAGGCTTTCCCCCACCCATATATGCAGGGCTGTGGATAAGGGGGTAACACCAGCCCAGTGACGTCACCTGGGTTGGTGTCACCCAGTGCGGAAAAAATTGGTGTCACCCACCTCCCACCACCAACTATAGTCCTCCCTCAGTCAAGATCCTGCCCCTTCAGTCCCCCCTCCACTAACTTTAGACCCCCCCACTAAGTAGAGATCCCCCTCCCGCAGGATAGTTTCCCCTCCCTCAGTACAGACCCCCTCACTAATAACAGACCCCCTTCCTTAGTATAGACCCCCCGCTAAGTACAGACCCCCTGCCTCAGTATAGACCTCCCCCTCAGTACAGACCCCCTTACTAAGTACAGACCCGCTTTCCTCAGTATAGATCCCCCACTAAGTACAGACCCCCTTTCCTCAGTACAGACCCCCCACCCTCAGTATAGACCTCCGCCTCAGTACAGACCCCCTCACTAAGTACAGACCCCACTTCCTCAGTATAGACCCCTCACTAAGTACAGACCCCCTTCCCTCAGTATAGACCTCCCCCTCAGTACAGACCCCCACACTAAGTACAGACCCCCTCCATCAGTATAGACCCCCCTTCAGTATAGACCCCCTCACTAAGTACTGACCCTCTACCCCCCTCAGTGCAGACCCCCATCAGTATAGACACCCCCAGTGCAGATCCCCATCAGTATAGACACCCCCCTCAGTGCAGACCCCCTATCAATAAATACACCCACCTTCAGTGCAGACCCTCTATCAGTATAGACCCCCCTCAGTGCAGACCCCCCCATCAGTATAAACATCCCCCTCAGTGCAGACCCCCCACCAGTATAGAACCCTCCAGTGAAGACCCCCCCTCAGTGCAGACCTTACTATCAGTATAGACACCCCCTCAGTGCAGATCCCCCATCAATTTAGACATTCCGCTTAGTGCCGACCCCCATCAGTATAGACACCCCCCTCAGTGCAGACTCCCTGTTACAGCAGCCAATCCCCGAAGACGTCATTTTGTGACGAAACGCTTTGGCGTGGCTAGCGTCCCGATGTCATCACGTCCATCTACACGGCAGACTGATACCACGGAGGGATAGGAGAAGATGCCGCAATCTCGTTTATACATGCCAGTGACACTGTTCGTACACCGTGCAATTAACACTCACCCCTGTAAGTGCAATACTTTTATTAAATGTCATTTGTATCGCAGTCTACACTATGTGGCTTGTTTTATTTGTTTTTTGAGATATCTATGAAGCCTGACCCATTGAGCAATAGCAAGAGCCAGATCCAGCACAAGTCTATTAAGGAGACTTTAAAACACCCTGGGCTTTTTCTGACCGCTGCATCCGTGGTCACATCTTTTGGTAAGGAGACTACAATACCATATGACTTGGGTGTTTATGTGGTGGAAGATACACACACTCATATTCGTTTTTTGTCTGGAAGTCACAGTATTAAGGTTAAGAAGATTTCTGATCCACTCATTGATCGATTCATTCACATTTGGGACTTTCTTTCACGGAATCTTCTCTTTTTTATTGTTGTCTACATATGTTTCTTCACATGTATTTGAATAACTTTATGGTATATATTTGTACGCAATAGAATATGTTCATGCACATAGTTTATTGAATATACTTATTTGGAGGAGGGATATTTATTTATTTATTTTGACTCCATATTAAGCAATAATATTTATTTATTTATTTACTTGTTCACACCTGTGTGGCAACACTAGGTTATCAATCATTTTTTTGCGCCGTACCTTATATATTTTATAATATATTTTCTAACGTTTTTGCAAATTTGTATCTACATTTTTTTTGTTACTGGTAGCATTCGCAGTTTTAGTTCCTGCGCAGTGTTGTTTTTTTCTTTTTTCTCCAATTTTTGGGGAAATTTTTTTTTTTCAGTATAGACATCCCCCTCAGTGCAGACCCCCCACCCCCCATCAGTATAGACACTCCCTTTCAGTGCAGACGCCCATCAGTATAGACACCCCCCTCAGTGCAGACCCCATCAGTATAGACCCCCTCAGTGCTGACCCCCATCAGTATAGACACCCCCCTCAGTGCAGACCCCATCAGTATAGACCCCCTCAGTGCAGACCCCCATCAGTATAGACACCCTCTTTCAGTGCTGACCCCCCATAAGTTTAGACACCACCCCTCAGTGCAGACCCCCATGAGTATAGACCCCCCTCAGTGCAAACTCCCCATCAGTATAGACATCCACCCCCTCACTGCAGACCCCCCATCAGTATAGACACCCCCTTTCAGTGCAGACCCCCCATCAGTTTAGACACCACCCCTCAGTGCAGACCCCCATCAGTATAGACCCCCCTTTCCCCTCCTATAGCACCCCCCTGCACATGTCCATCTACATATAGTAGTGTACAGACCTCAGAACAGCGCGTACAGGTATAACAGCGGACATCGGTGTGTGTCCCTCGGGCTCTCCTTCCTCCTGTGTGGGTGTAAACAGAGAGGAGGTGGAGGCGACTTTGGTCCGCTCCATTGAGGGACATAGCAGAGAAGCAAATAAGTGTACAGCAGTGGGCGGTGTTAGTGATGCCACTACCCACGGGTATCACCCCTCTGGTGGGTGGCACCTGGGGGTGGCACGCACCCCCCCCCCCAGCGACACCACTGCACCACTGCAATAATAATAGCAAAAAGTAAAAAATATGTATTTTTAGCTAAAAAAACTGAAACAAAATGCAGAAGTGATTAAATACCACCAAAAGGAGGCTCTATGTGTGGGAAAAAAGAACATACATGTTATTTGGGTATAGTATTGCATGACTGCGCAATTGTCATTTAAAGTAACGCAGTGCGGTATCGCAAAAAATGGCCTGATCATGAACAGGGGTAAATCGTCCAGAGATCAAGTGTTAATAGACATGTTATACTATGTCAGCCTCCAAACTTTCCACTCACCTGCTCGTATTTGGCAAGTGGAAATTAATGGAGGGTGAGTGTGGAACAGGGGCAGACTTGGCTGACAGTATCCTGGCTGATCGCTTCTGGCAGAAGCAGTGTGGCCATCAAAGCAGCCCGGAGTGGAGCTCCCTGCCTCCAGACTGCTCTAAAGTCCTGTAAAAAAAGCTGCAACACTTCTGCAAGAAGCGATCAGTCAGGAAACTGTCAGGAGGATCTGGCAGCTGGATCACACAGAGCAGGCCACACAGCTTCTATATGAATAGCCGGCCACTGTCAAATGAAGTCCTGCCTTCTGGATCAGTATTGGACTTGTGTACTATTAGAGTAGCTGGTCCAGGAGGTGGGACTTTGTTTGACAGCGACCGGTTATTCATATAGGAGCTGTGTGTCAGTGGGCGATTTCTGCTTTGTGTGATCCGGCCAGCAGAATCTCCTGACAGTTTCCCCCCGATCCTCCCAATTGCTCCCTGCTGCACTTATGGGCAATGATATACTGCATTGATGGGCATCAATAAGGCTGCACTAATGGGAAATGAGATGCTGAACTTATTTATGTATTTATTGATTAGATTCTTAGAATCATTGTGTCTTCTTTCCAATTGACCAAAGGAAGTGACCAATCCATCTATCGTGTGACCTTTCTAGTTTCCCATTATCATTCACCCTATATGCCCTGCACTATATGCTTTTGCAATCTGCTGACCAGTTTTTCAGCTTGATGTGCAGGATAGGGACAATGGTTACACTCATAGTCTACATTCTATGTGGACCTGAATTCTCTGATAGGGAGATATTGTTGTGATGTACACACATAGATTGTGTATCATACCAGTGATCTCCCTTCAGTTTCACACCATTATCCACTTTATGTTAATGATGTCTGTAACAATCAACCATAGAGCTTACCCATCTGTACTGTTTTAATTAATGTTTATAGACATGCTTAACATTTTTAGTTTTTTATGTGATATGCTCTTCTTCATATAAGACGAGCATTCATTGATACATATAATTTTTACTGTTTTAATAGGTTTGTGATATGATGACTTGTACAGTTCCTGGCCACGGGGACACTCGATTAGCGTATTACTACTTAGTACCTTCTATTTCATTTGTACTGCTTCAAGTCACCACTTCCGCCCTTAGTTATGTCCACGGGGTTCTGGAATCTATCATTAGACTTCCGCCCTTCCGCCTATGTGTGACGCAATCGCGTCGCAACGTCATGGATGGGAGGGACCGCAGTGTACGATGCTAGCGCTTTCCCCTATGGTTATTGGGATTAGCCAGGGCATCGGGTAACTAGGTAGGCGGTGCGGTCATGTGATGGCGGCTGACGCTTCTGCAATACTGGCCACTCGTTAATATAGAAGTCCGTTCACGATCTCCGCTGTGTGATAGACAGCGGGGCGTACTCTTCTAAACACGTCACGGGAGGCGGGGTGTTCAAACGAGTCACTGACTCAAAAGGGAGGGTTTTAGACTGTGTAGCCAACCCCATGAGGAAATCAGGAATGATGAAACATGTCGGGGCGTGGCTACATAGTCAGTGACTAAGTTACTATCACGCTTGCTGTGCTGTGTTCGGAAATAATCATCTACCTGGAAAGCCTTTCTGCCAGCTGACACGACCTACTGAGTGGTGAGATCGTGTCTATTTAATCGTGGGTCCGCCGTGGCCAAGTGCTTCACCATGCAGAGATGTTTTTAGGATTAAGTTGACTGCTTTATTTCACTGCTCAGTGTGTGAGCTTTGCTTGTGAGTTTAACTTTTGGACTTGCTTTGGTGTGCTATTAAAACTTTTTACGGTATTACACTATGGTATTTTCCTTTATTTCCTTTACGTTTCTGGAGCACTTTAGAGGACATCACATTATCGTTTGAGGATTTCCCTTGATGATATTAAGCTGAACTGCCTAGGTACGCAAGTGCTGAGGCAATTAGTTCCGGTGAGTGACCATTTTGACGGGTGGTGGAAACACTGTTCACCTTGGTGTGGTGGAAGATCTCTGAAGAATTTAGATCACTCTATGGACTGTTTGTCTAAATACACATGACTTTCACGGCTTGATTTATGCACTTATCTTATCTTACAGATTCTTACATTCTTTTTGCACTGTGATTTTCAATGTTATTTTAGGAGAATTGCAATATATTTTCTCAGCGCTGTTTTTGGAATACTACACTTTATATAGTCACATAGGTTTTGTGTTTTTTTTTCTTTTTGGTTTTCACATTTACTTATTTTATAAAACAGCAGCTAGGCTATTTCTACTCACATCTCCTTGTGCGCAGCGGTGGATGATCAGAAAGAGGGCGCATTATTCAGATCATTCAGACTTTTCTACAGTTTTTGCTTTCTAACCGCTTGCAGCCATGGAGGCTATTAACTATCTGCTTAATAGGCAGTTTAGTGCTGATTCTATCTTCACCACCAGCCACGAAATGACTGATGGTGATGAAGATTTTCCGGGCTTACTCAAATCATTGGATAATTTGTTAGAAAAACAAATTAAAGCCTGGTGGGATGTTTTTACGTTTGAACACTACATTAAAGAAGGTATTATTTTTAGGAGCCTGAGGTGGGATGTTACACCTCAGGATGGTCTTACTGATGCTAAATATATGGATGAATGGAAGTCATTTTTTAACAAGATGGGTAAAGAATTACAACTATTGGTCCTTAAGAGGAAACAAATTAAGTTATCTCTGATAGGGGACAAAATTCAAGCCATACAGTTGAAATTGGAAACAATTAAAGACTCTACTTTGATGGTAGAATTTAATAACAATATGAAAAAGAAACTAGAGAAAGTGGATAGGGAAACTCAGAAAAGGAAAGTGAAGAAATTTAACCGTGATTCTGAAGACTTCAAAAATAACCAAATTTATGCCTGGCAAGCTAATAGGAATCCTGAAGGAGAGGCGACTGATCTCACACAAAAAGACAATACGGTTACTTCCAAAAAAGCCCCTGGAAAGATTGGGGGGACTAAAATAGCCTCAAAGAAAACTGAACACTCTTCTTCCAGTCAGATAAAGAATGATGGCAGACAGAGTACAGGAAATGCTTCTTATGTACCCCAATACCAATCACCAGGGATACAATGCCAAGATAGGTCAAGAAATCATTCTAATCAACAATACCAATCCCCCCGCCCATACCAAACATATGGGAGGAATGTTCAACCTCAGTATTACCCTCAACAGGAATACCAACAATGGCATCAATACCCTCCACCTGATTATTACCATCAACAACCCCCACCTTTTTTAGGACAAAGGGGGAGGGGTGGAAGGAGGGGAACCCCAAAGAGGACCCCCCAAACACAGAAGATCAGGGGAGATGTCAGGAATGGGCCAGTATATCCTCCAACTATGAATGGCATGCACCCCCAAAGAGAAGAAGGGGGTGTAGGGCTGGAAGGCGAAAGCAATCCCAAAAAACGGATGAGAAAAACTTGAACACGGGCATATACAATCTAAGCCAAGCAATATTGGGCCCGAAAGAGCTCAGCATTCTGAACATGGGCTTAAAGTGCGCCCCAAAAAAAGTCATGAACAAGTTCGACATCTATATTGACACATTGAAATTTGTGAGAACATTAAACATGAAGAAGTTTTTTCTGTGCCATCCTGTAGAAGCCACTATGAGAAGTAATGATGGGTTTAAAAGAATCAATAGTGGTTTAAAGAATAAATCTTTGTTTAACCCCCAGAATTCTAACAACCATTATATTGAAGTCTTTAAAAACCTAGTGCTGAAGGATTTAGAAGCGCTGCCACAAAAGAAAAATGTCAACCCCCAGTACATTAGAGAAGGCATTAAAGCTTTGGAAACTAACAAACAAATTATTGTACGTCCGGCCGACAAGGGAGGTGGTGTTGTAGTACTGGATAAGGCTTTCTATCTTAGCCAACTATCTTCTTTACTAAATGATCGAACCACCTATAGAAGACTGACCACTGATCCAACTGATGCCTATAAAACACAGCTTGAATCACTTGTCAAATCAGGTTTTCACACGGGTGCTTTGAATAGTAAAGAGAGGGCTTATCTAGCCCCCTCTACATGTAGGATACCAGTCATATACACGCTCCCTAAAATTCACAAACACGCTACATTGCCACCAGCTCGTCCAATTGTCAATGGGATTGGATCGGTTACTGCAAGACTTGGAGAATACTTGGACAAATTCCTTCAGCCTAGTGTCCGAGAAACCAAAGCGTATCTGAAAGATACTACCGATTTATTGATGTCCTTGGAGAAACTAAAAATCAATACAGAATCAGAAATTTGTCTGGTAACAGCGGACGTAGCGTCCCTATATACCATAATCCAGCATGATGATGCGGCACTCGCACTAAACTGGGCACTGAGTAAGAGGGATGATATACCTCATACACAGAAGAAATTCTTGGGTTCAGCTTTGGAATTCTGTATGACACATAATTATTTTTGGTTTAATGGTTTCTTTTTTTCTCAGCAGGTGGGAGTTGCTATGGGGGCTAAATTTGCCCCCAGTATAGCTAATCTCTTTATGGCTGAGTGGGAGGATAGGCGGATTTTTCTAAATCAGAAACCTCAAATGATCTTCTATCGAAGATTTATTGACGATCTTTTGATCATCTGGGAGGGCAGTGAGTCAGAGGTGAGACTCTTTTTGGATGACCTTAACATCAATAACAACAATATCAAACTGGAATATGTTATTAGTAAGATCTCTGTGAGTTTCCTAGATGTGTTGATTGAGTATTCTGCAAAGAAGTTGAAAACTAAAGTGTTCTTTAAAACAACCGATCGCAACAGCTACCTGTCAATCCGAAGTGGACACCATCCGTCCTGGATTAAGAACATACCAAAAGGTCAATTCTTAAGGGTACGACGGAATTGTACAGAGGTTAATGACTATATAGATCAATCACTTAAACTGAAGGGAAGGTTCATGCAGAAGGGATACGATGAATCCCATTTGGATAAAATGATTAATCAAGTAGCAGAGATTCCAAGAGAACAATGTTTTACAAAGAGAGTGACGCAACAATCTGAATCACAACATCAATTAAGCTTCCTATCGGGCTTTCATAACCAATACAAGGCGTTAGAAACTATCTATAGGAATCACTGGCACATCCTAACAAGAGATAGACATCTGGGGGGGGTGTTGTCAGAGACACCAAGATTCATCTACCGTCGAGCCCCTAACTTTGGAGATCAGGTCGTCAGAAAGATTCTGGATCCACCCGACCAGCGTATTAAAATTGACCTTAAAGGGTTCTTCCCGTGCAGAAAATGCATCTGCTGCCGGACTGTGAAAACCCACAACAGAGGAAAGAATGAAGTGACTAGTTCAGATGGTAAATCCTTTGCAATTAAAGAATTCAGCACATGTAATTCCTCATATATTGTCTACCTCATGTGGTGCCCATGCGGCCTACTTTATGTAGGTAGAACTAAGAGATTGTTGAGAATCAGGATAGCTGAACATCTGGCTAACATTAGGAAAAAATATGAGGATCATAGTGTCTCTCTGCACTTCAAAAAACAACATAACAGTGATCCGTCTCTGTTACAATTTTGTGGGTTAGAGTGTGTTTACCCCTCTTGGAGGGGCTCCAACAGAGTGCGAGATCTATCTCAACGTGAAACTCAATGGATCTTCTTATTGAAATGTTTATGGCCCAAGGGTCTTAATATAGAAGTAGATCTCAATTGTTTCATTAATAATTCTTAGAATCATTGTGTCTTCTTTCCAATTGACCAAAGGAAGTGACCAATCCATCTATCGTGTGACCTTTCTAGTTTCCCATTATCATTCACCCTATATGCCCTGCACTATATGCTTTTGCAATCTGCTGACCAGTTTTTCAGCTTGATGTGCAGGATAGGGACAATGGTTACACTCATAGTCTACATTCTATGTGGACCTGAATTCTCTGATAGGGAGATATTGTTGTGATGTACACACATAGATTGTGTATCATACCAGTGATCTCCCTTCAGTTTCACACCATTATCCACTTTATGTTAATGATGTCTGTAACAATCAACCATAGAGCTTACCCATCTGTACTGTTTTAATTAATGTTTATAGACATGCTTAACATTTTTAGTTTTTTATGTGATATGCTCTTCTTCATATAAGACGAGCATTCATTGATACATATAATTTTTACTGTTTTAATAGGTTTGTGATATGATGACTTGTACAGTTCCTGGCCACGGGGACACTCGATTAGCGTATTACTACTTAGTACCTTCTATTTCATTTGTACTGCTTCAAGTCACCACTTCCGCCCTTAGTTATGTCCACGGGGTTCTGGAATCTATCATTAGACTTCCGCCCTTCCGCCTATGTGTGACGCAATCGCGTCGCAACGTCATGGATGGGAGGGACCGCAGTGTACGATGCTAGCGCTTTCCCCTATGGTTATTGGGATTAGCCAGGGCATCGGGTAACTAGGTAGGCGGTGCGGTCATGTGATGGCGGCTGACGCTTCTGCAATACTGGCCACTCGTTAATATAGAAGTCCGTTCACGATCTCCGCTGTGTAATAGACAGCGGGGCGTACTCTTCTAAACACGTCACGGGAGGCGGGGTGTTCAAACGAGTCACTGACTCAAAAGGGAGGGTTTTAGACTGTGTAGCCAACCCCATGAGGAAATCAGGAATGATGAAACATGTCGGGGCGTGGCTACATAGTCAGTGACTAAGTTACTATCACGCTTGCTGTGCTGTGTTCGGAAATAATCATCTACCTGGAAAGCCTTTCTGCCAGCTGACACGACCTACTGAGTGGTGAGATCGTGTCTATTTAATCGTGGGTCCGCCGTGGCCAAGTGCTTCACCATGCAGAGATGTTTTTAGGATTAAGTTGACTGCTTTATTTCACTGCTCAGTGTGTGAGCTTTGCTTGTGAGTTTAACTTTTGGACTTGCTTTGGTGTGCTATTAAAACTTTTTACGGTATTACACTATGGTATTTTCCTTTATTTCCTTTACGTTTCTGGAGCACTTTAGAGGACATCACATTATCGTTTGAGGATTTCCCTTGATGATATTAAGCTGAACTGCCTAGGTACGCAAGTGCTGAGGCAATTAGTTCCGGTGAGTGACCATTTTGACGGGTGGTGGAAACACTGTTCACCTTGGTGTGGTGGAAGATCTCTGAAGAATTTAGATCACTCTATGGACTGTTTGTCTAAATACACATGACTTTCACGGCTTGATTTATGCACTTATCTTATCTTACAGATTCTTACATTCTTTTTGCACTGTGATTTTCAATGTTATTTTAGGAGAATTGCAATATATTTTCTCAGCGCTGTTTTTGGAATACTACACTTTATATAGTCACATATGTTTGGTGTTTTTTTCTTTTTGGTTTTCACATTTACTTATTTTATAAAACAGCAGCTAGGCTATTTCTACTCACATCTCCTTGTGCGCAGCGGTGGATGATCAGAAAGAGGGCGCATTATTCAGATCATTCAGACTTTTCTATGGACAATGATAGGCTGCATTGAGGGGCATTGGCGAGGCTGCACTTATGAGCACTGATAAGGCTGCACTAATGGGCAATGATATGCTGCATTTATGGACAATGGTAGGCTGCATTAAGGGGCACTGATATGGCTGCAATAATGGGCAATGATGTGTTGCACACTTGGGCAATGATATGCTGCATAGAGGGGCACTGATAAGGCTGCATAGAGGGGCACTGATAAGGCTTCACTAATGTGAATGATATGCTGCACTTATGGGCAATGATGGGCTGCATTGAGGGGCACTGATATGTTGCGCTTATGGGCAATGATAGGCTGCATTGTGGGACACTGATAAAGTTACCCCATGAGGGCTGATAGATTCTGTACCCCACTGATTACCTTGACTCTGCAAATCCTCCATTACCTCTGACACCATGGGTTCAGTCATCTTACCAACTACATTAATAAGTAGAGACTCACACAGTATTAAAGAATTCAAGTATGTTTACTGTATTAGTGAGAACACAAAAATAAGTATATCTGGCACTATATCTTCTGCGTCAGGCTCCTCCCTTCTGTCTCCTCAACCAATAGGCCAGTAAAACCTACATAACAGAAAGAAAACAATATGTAGACTATTATATTCAAATTGGTTGGATCCCTTTAAATGAAGTCCAATGCAAATAAAGTAAATGAGGGAAAAGGTAAAAGAGTATTCCTTGAAATCCAGTTGTCTTCAGCTAGCCGCTGTATTGTAACTAAGATAATCCTTGATAATAGGGTATAGCAAATTTGGCAGAACTTTAAGGTATCCTTGGTGTATTGTAACTTCCTATGATATGATCCGAATGGTGTTATCCAGTGTAGCTACAAGTGCTTTCAGTGTTCGTTATAAAATACATAAGCTGAACTGTGTGAATGAAGTCTAAAAGAAGTGTCTATAACAACAAAATGGGCTCTGGAAGTAGGTGATGAAGAAGACTTTATCAGGAACTCTATCTGTATCCTGGCTCTGGGAAATGGCACCCACAGCACCACACTGCGCCTCATTTGGATCTGAAGTGCAGGCGTCTCTGGATAACCTAGATCACCCTCCAGTGCGCTGCAGGGAAGTAGAGATGCTGTCCGCAGAGGTCCCTCTGGCTATAGCTGAACGGCTTCCCACTGTGTAGGCTGCAAATCAACAGCAGCTCACTGTCACACAGACCTTCTGCTGGCAGAGTCAAACAGCATCCCAAGAGGCCGATCTAGGACACGCCAGCCCTTTTTATATCCTTTCCTAGCATTCTGTTCTGTCCACTTAGTATTCTGTTAAATGTAGTTCAGATCAGTCCTACTGGCATCGAAACTTCAGCATTCTGAACTACACATCCCTTGATGCTTTGCGCTGAATCTTATCACAAGAAAAGGAAATGACACCTAGAGTCCAGCAAACACTAGAGGGAGCCAACCCCTTCATTAACCACTTAAGACCCGGACCAATACGCTGGTAAATGACCCAAGGTGTTTTTGCGATTCGGCACTGCGTCGCTTTAACAGACAATTGCGCGGTCGTGCGACGTGGCTCCCAAACAAAATTTGCGTCCTTTTCTTCCCACAAATAGAGCTTTCTTTTGGTGGTATTTGATCACCTCTGCGATTTTTATTTTTTGCGCTATATACAAAAATAGAGTGACATTTTTGAAAAAAAAACACTATTTTTTACTTTTTGTTAAAAAAAAATCAAATAAACTAAATTTTAGTCAAACATTTAGGCCAAAATTTATTTAGCCACATGTCTTTAGTAAAAAAAAAAATCGCAATAAAAAAAATAGCTACCTAGCGGGAACAGCGACACTAATACAGCGATCAGAAAAATTATCGCTTAGTGACGCTGGCAATAGGGAGTGAAAGGGTTAACTAGGGCGGTGATCAGGGGGTTAAAACTTTATTAGGGGGGGTGGGGGGGGCTATCCTGAACCTAACACTAACTGATTTTACACTGCCTGTCACACTGACACTAAATGCAGTGATTAGATCACTGCATTCAGTGACACTGTGACAGGGGGGGTGGGGGGGCAGATCGCAAGGGGTTAAGTATGCCTATGTGTGTGTGTGTCAGTGTAATGTTGGTGCACACTTACTGTTAGGTGTTCCTCTCATCGCAGCAGTTGGAAATACCGCTGCGATGAGAGATTACATCACTTCCCCCTTCCTGTGTTTACACAGGAGGAGGAAGTGACAGGAGACTGGGAGCGCAGCGATTGGCTGGGAGCGATCGCGGGCGGGCGGGTAAACACCGACATCCGCCCGCTCGTCCCGGATCGCTCCCGGAGACACGGGGACCTCCGCACGCCGCGGAGGGGGTCCCGATCGGACCCCCGACCCGCAACTGGGCGAGGACGTAAATTTACGCCCTTGTGCCCATCCGTGCCATTCTGTGGCCGTATATGTGCGTGCGGAGGTACTTAAGTGGTTAATAACACCGCAAAAATGTCTCTGGATTGCAGGTATAATAGCCAGCTCCTGACTACACACTTATAGGCAATGAAAGGCTGCACTGATGGGCACTGATTGATGTTGTAAAGCGCTGTGCAAACTATTGGCGCTATATAAATCCTGTATAATAATAATAATAATAGGCAATGATATGCTGCACTTATGGACAATGATAGACTGCATTGAGGGGCACCGATAAGGCTACACGGATGGGCAGTGATATGCGGCACTGATGGGTAATGCTATGCTGCTCTTAAGACCAATATCACGGACTAGAACAATGCCTCACATTGATAGACATTAGGATGACGGAGAGCCACTTTAAACTTAATGGATCCAAAACAGAACTGCTTCTGCTTCACGCAAACTGAAAGACAAACTCTAGGATGACATGGACACCACCCCCCATTCTGGGACAAACCATCATCCCAAGCACCAAAGTCAAAAGTCTAGGAGTCACCTTTGACTCTGACATGACTATGGATGCACAAATAGGATCAGTATTCAGCGGATCTCACCATCTTCTCCGCCTGCTACAAAGACTCATCCCCTTCATCCCGGAAGAGGATACAGCAGTAGTAGTTGGAACAATTATCAACTCCAGGCTCGACAATGCAAAGTGCCTCTACCTCGGACTCCCCAAATACCAGATTTCTTGGCTACAAGTCATAGTTACATAGTTACATAGTTAGTCAGGTTGATAAAAGACACGAGTCCATCCAGTTCAACCATAAAAAAATAAACAAACAAAATAAAAAACACAGTACAATCCCATACACCCAACACCCAACTCCATACCCACAGTTGATCCAGAGGAAGGCAAAAAAAAAACAGCAGAGCGATGATCCAATTTGCTACAGGAGGAAGAAAATCCTTCCTGATCCCCCGAATTTACCCCGGATCAACTTTACCTACAAATCTTAGTACTCAGTTATATCATGTGCATTTAGGAAAGAATCCAGGCCCTTCTTAAAGCAATCTACTGAGCTGGCCAGAACCACCTCCGGAGGGAGTCTGTTCCACATTTTCACAGCTCTTACTGTGAAGAAACCTTTCCGTATTTGGAGGTGAAATCTCTTTTCCTTCAGACGTAAAGAGTGCCCCCTTGTCCTCAGTGTTGACCATAAAGTGAATAACTCAACACCAAGTTCACTATATGGACCTCTTATATATTTGTACATGTTGATCATATCCCCCCTTATTCTCCTCTTCTCAAGAGTGAATAAATTCAGTTCCTCTAATCTTTCCTCATAGCTGAGCTCCTCCATGCCTCTTATCAGTTTAGTTGCTCTTCTCTGCACTTTCTCCAGTTCTCCGATATGCTTTTTGAGAACTAGTGCCCAAAACTGGACTGCATATTCCAGATAAGGTCTTACTAATGATTTGTACAGGGGCAAAATTATATCTCTATCTTTGGAGTCCATACCTCTCTTAATACAAGAAAGGACTTTGCTTGCTTTGGAAACCGCAGCTTGGCATTGCATGCCATTATTGAGCTTATGATCAACTAAAACCCCCAGATCCTTCTCCACTACAGATCCCCCCAGTTGTACTCCCCTAGCATGTATGATGCATGCATATTCTTAGCCCCTAAGTGCATAACTTTACATTTATAAACATTAAACCTCATCTGCCACATAGTCGCCCAATTAGACAGAGCATTGAGGTCTGCGTCACTCCCACGCCCATTATGGACATGAGCTCCCCCATGCTCCATTGTATACACAGAGCTAAAGAAAGCATTTAATACATTTGCCTTCTCTTTGTCCTCAGTCACCCACTCTAGATTATTTTGTAAAGGGCCTACATGCTCAGACTTGACCTTTTTACTATTAATATATTTAAAGAATTTTTTGGGGTTTGTCCTACTATCTTTTGCAATCTGTCGTTCATTTTGAATTTTTGCATCCTTGATTTCCTTTTTATATATTCTATTATATTCTTTGTAACATTTAAACGACACTAGTGTTCCTTAATTTTTATATTTTTTAAAAGCTACTTTCTTATTGTTTATAGCTTTTTTAACTTTGACCGTGAGCCACATAAGTTTTATCTTTAGCCTTTTAAACTTATTGCCCATGGGAATATACTTTGCAGTGAGGTTCCAAAGAGTCTTTTTGAAGAATTCCCACTTCTGTTCTGTGTTCATCGGTGCCAATATTCCCTCCCAGTCCAAGCCCAGGAGAGCAGTCCTCATGCTTTGAAAATTTGCTCTCTTGAAATTAAGTGTTTTTATCTTTCCTGTATGTATTTCTTGCTTATAGTTAATATTAAATTAAATCATGGTATGATCACTGTTACCCAGGTGTTCCTTTATCTGAACATTAGTAATAAGCTCTGCATGGTTTGAGATTACCAAGGTCCAACAGAGCATCATTCCTAGTTGGGGCCTCAATAAACTGGACCATAAAATTGTCCTGCAATAGGTTTTTAAATTTTTGTCCTTGAACTGTCCCAGAAATTCCATTATTCCAGTCAATTTCTTGGTAGTTGAAATCCCCCATTATTATCACCATCCCAGCCCTTGCAGCCCTTTCCATCTGTGCAAGGAGCCGAGTCTCCACCTCCTCATTAACATTGGGTGGTCTATAACAAACTACAATGATTAACTTTGAACTACGCACATCTGTATGCAGTTCCACCCATAATGCTTCAGCTTCATCACACTCTCCATCAACCAGGTCCTCTTTCACGCTTGCTTTGAGGTCACTTCTCACATAGAGACAGACCCCTCCACCTTTCCTTTTTACCCTGTCTTTCCGAAAGAGAGCATAGCCAGGAATATTAATAGCCCAGTCATGTGAGGATTGAAGCCAACTTTCAGCAATACCGATTACATCATAGCTCTCCTCATGCACCAGAGCTTCCAACTCACCTGCTTTGCTTGGAAGGCTTCTGGCATTGGTGAACAAACACTTAAATGTATTGTTACATTTTTCGCTGGTGTTTTTCATATAATTCATATAATTTTTAGTAGTGCAAATGGCACTATAATTTCCAATGGCTGTTTGCAACATGGGAACTTTCTTGTCACCTGCCATAACCCCCCCCCCCCCCCCATCTATCCCCATTCCACTCTCCATTGATGTCTGACCTCTAACTGACCTGAGTGCCGGATGTAATTCTAGTTCACCTTCCCCCCTCAAGTCTAGTTTAAATACTCCTCCAGCATTCCCTTAAACCTCTCCCCCAGCACAACAGACTCCCTTCCATTCAAGTGCAAACCATCATTAGCATATAGGTTGCACCCCAATGAAAAGTCAGCCCAGTGCTCTAGAAACCCAAATCCCTCCTTCCTACACCAGGTCTTTAGCCATGCATTCAGCTCTCTAATCTCCCCCTGCCTTTCCTGTGTTGCGCATGGCACAGGCAATATTTCAGAGAATATCACCCTGGAGGTCCTTCCGTTCATCTTGCAGCCTAGTTCTTTAAATTGATTCTTAAGGAGCCTCAGGGCCGGACTGACCATTGAGACACTCGGGCACTGCCCGAGGGCCCCATGCCACTAGGGGGCCCCATCAGGGTTGGCAGGCTCAGTAAAACCAGGGACAGTATGTATTTTTACATCTGTCCCTGATATGTCTGAAACCGACATGCTTTTGATGTGAAAATCTCAAGATTTTAGCTACCCCGCCTCTGCACTGCCTCCTGGCATGGTGGCCATTTGTAAGCCTGGAGGCCCCATAATCTTCTATTGCCGGGGGGCCCCATGAGTTGTCAGTCCGCCCCTGAGGAGCCTCCACCTTCCATGTATACTGTCATTGGTTCTAATGTGGACCAGTCGTCCAGAAAATGGCAGCCAGACTGATAACGGGGAAAAAACCCTGGGAATCAATCACCCCCTCACTAAAGACCCTTCATCGGCTAGCCGTAAAGGATCTGGTCACATTCAAGGCCCTGTGCCCCACTCACAAATGTACACAAGGAATCGCCCCCCAATATTTATGCGAGAAAACAAAATATCACAACACCAATCACGTTCTTCGATCAACCAACCAAAATCTACTTCAAATCCCCAAGTCCCGCTATAAGTCTAAAGGAGAACGAAGATTCGCAGTCCAAGGACCCTGAGTGTGGAACGCGCTACCAACATCCGAATGGAAGAAAATCATCGGGCCTTCAGGAAAAAACGTAAGACCCACCTTTTCTGAAGGATGAGGATGGAAATGGATACCAAGCACCTTGAGGCAATTCAGTTTGCATTTGTAGCGCTATACAAGTTATTCACTCACTCACTCACACTGATATGCTACAATGATGGCCAATGATAGGCTGCACTTATGGGCAATTATATGCTGCACTGAAAGGCACTGATAGGCTGCACTGGTGGGCAATGATAGGCTGCACTGTTGAACAATGGTAGGCTGTACTGGTGGGCAATGATAGGCTGCACTGATGGGCAAAGATTGGCTGTATCGATGGGCACAGATAGGCTGCACTGATTGGCAATGATAAGGTTGCACTGATGGGCACTGATAGGCTTCATTTATGGCCACTGATAAGATGGCACTGGTAAGCTGCACTGATGTTGCTGCACTGATAAGGGCCCACTGCACCTTGCTATTGGCCAATAAATGAAATAGGTGTCCAATAGGAAGATGTGGGAGGTGGGTGGGATAAAATGCTAAGTTTCTAGCTGAGGTTAAGGGGATTTGGGAACTCAGTGGGGGCTCCGGAAGACTACTAAGGTGATTGGCAGGCATCTGTGGGTATCTACATGAAGATTATTTTGACTCATTCTATTAGAATGCTAGAGTTCAGTAGATATTCACTTTAATGATGGCATTCCTGACTGTCACACAGGCATCTACATCGGGTGTTATTTAACCTGTTTGGAATCTGGTGTGTAACATTCCTCAGTATCAGTTCTTACAGGGAATTCTGGGTTTTCTTCCAAGAGACAATCTTGTGGTTAGTCGCACGTACAGTTAAATATCCACCAGATGTTCTTTTCCGCTTTAGACAGTGGTAAAAATCGTTTGGTCTGCACACTCCCTGGAGCCAATTATTAGGTTTAGAACCTTTCCAGAAAGAAGGATTAATACGCGCTCCATTAAACTATCTCTGAGTAAAAGAAAATCAAACAAAAATATGACCAAGGTGGTTTGGCCACCAGAGCTTCTATTATTGAATTACGCTTTACTAGAATGTATCGCCTTCATAAACTCTATTTGTTAGAGCGGAATTATACGTTGCTTTAATTTACTTTGGAGCTTACTTGATAAAAGAAAAAAAAAAGACTTCTATTCCCACGGGAAAAAGACCTAGAATTTTTTGTAACAGCTAGTAAAGTCATTAAAAAAAAAAATTTAAGCAATGATGGAAAATAATTGTTTTTAAAAAGAAATGTAGGTGTTAAACCAAAATGAGACAGGAAAACATTTTTTAAGGGCAGCCGACCCAAAACCAACATTTTTTCTTTGTTGGGTGCTAAAGATTTAACCCGATGGTCACTGTAACAGAGCTCCAGCGTTTCTCTGTGGAGAGAGGAGAACCTTCCAAAAAAACAACCATCACTACAGCACTCCACCAATCAGGCCTGTATGGTAGAGTGGCCAGACGGAAAACACTCCTCAGTAAAAGGCACATGACAGCCCACCTGGAGTTTGGGAAAAAAGCACCTGAAGGATTTCAGACCATGAGAAACTTCTCTGGTCTGATGAAACAAAGATTGAAGTCTTTGGTCTAAATGGCAAGCGTCATGTCTGGAGGAAACCAGGCACCGCTCATCACCTGGCCAATACCATCCCTACAGTGAAGCATGGTGGTGGCTCTGCGAATGTCCTTGAGTGGCCCAGCCAAAGCCCAGACTTAAACCTGATTGAACATCTCTGGAGAGATCTGAAAATGGCTGTGCTCCAAAACTCCCCATCCAACCTGATGAAACTTGAGAGGTCCTACAAAGAAGAATGGTAGAAACTGCCCAACACCAGGTGTGCCAAGCGTGTAGCATCATACTCAAAAAGACTTGAGGGTGTAATTGTTGCCAAAAGTGCTTCAACAAAGTATTGAGCAAAGGCTGTGAATACTTATGTACATGTTTTTTTTTTTTTTTTAATACATTTGCTAAGATTTCAAACAAACTTGTTTCACATTGTCATCATGGGGTATTGTTTGTAGAATTTTGAAGAAAATAATGACTTGAAACCATTGTGGAAAAAGGCTGTAACATAACAAAATGTGGAAAAAGTGAAGTGCAGTGAATACTTTGCGGATGCACTGTATACAGTGATAATTTTACTGAGCTTAACCTCTCTGGCGGTAGGATTATTTCAGATTTTAGGTGCTGAAAGCGGTACCATTAATTGCAAGGAAATTTGGCGTTTTATATTGTAGGCTTGTAATTCTTAGGAATAACTCACTTAAATCTGTCAAAACAAGAGTTTAGTAGGTATCTCGGGTATGAATTAAAAAAAAAATGATAAATTATAATATAATAAATAATTATAAATAATTATAACAAATAATAATATAATTATAATAAAAATGATTCAATAATGTAATCAACTCAAATTCACTGAAATTTGCTCAGTTGCAGAATTGTCGCTGTCATTACTTTTATTTTTTTATGATGAATTTCCCCACAAATCGCTATCGCTCATTTCTGCAAGTGATTATAATTTATTATCGCTGTTTTCTAGCTGATCTAAAACCATTTTTGACATAAAGGGACACTTTTGGTTGCTATGGACAATCTCCAGTTTGCAGACAGAAAGAACACTTTTTATTATATAAAAAAACATGTAGGACACAGGGCAGACCACTAGGGACAAAAGGGGGTGTGTATTTTTTACATACAGTACTGTAATCTATAAGTCTGTAATTATAGATTACAGTACACTGTATATAATGTGTTTGTTTACGTTATTGAATTTGGCGCCGTTCTCCGCTCCCGTGCGTCGTAACGTCGCAGGGAACGGAGATCGATGGCACACAGAGGCACTGTGTGAATCGAGCGAGGACGTGCTCGCTCACACAGCGCGGATGCATCGCTGGATCCAGGAACATGGTAAGAAAACCTTGCCTGTGGATGCTGCGAGGCGAGACCGAGTGTGACTCGGGGTTACCGATCGCAGCACAAAAATGTAACCCCGAGTCAGACTCGGGAATACAGCCAGGGGGGTTAATGCAAAGTGATAAAGTGATTGTAAAGTCTCATTTAAAAAATAAAATAACAAACATGTTACCCTTACCTCCTCTGTGCAGATGCTTTTGCACCGAGCAGCCCAATCCTCCTCTTCTTGGATCCCTCCTTGCTGCTCTTTGCCCCTCCCTCCTATTGCGTGCCCCCACAGTCAGCAGCTTCCTATGGGGGCACCTGAGCCGAGTCACAGCTCCATGTGTCCATTGAGACACGGAGCCTTAACCCAGCCCCACCCAATCTATCCTCTGGCTGACTGACTTTGATTGACAGCTGCAGGAGCCAATGGTGCCGCTGCTGTGTCTCAGCCGATCCTGATGGCTAAGACCAGGGGTCCTCAAACTATGGCCCTCCAGTTGTTCAGGAACTACATTTCCCATCATGCTCAGTCATGTCTGTGAATGTCAGAGTTTCACAATGCCTCATGGGATTTGTAGTTCCGCAACAGCTGGAGGGCCGTAGTTTGAGGATGCCTGGCTAAGACACTTGTGAACATTGCTGGAGAGAGATGGAGTTCAGGTAAGTATTAGGGTGTGCTGTGGAGGCTATTACCCACAGAAGTTTTTTTATCCTAATGCATATAATCCAATTAAACCCTTCTGCCTTTATAACTCCTTTAATTGCTGTCATTTAACCACTTCAATACAGGGCATTTTCACCCCCTTCCGGACAATTTTCCAGACAAGTGTTCTGCAGACCTTACTTTTTTTTTCTTGCAGCAGAGACTAAAGAAAAATGTGTACATAGTTTTTTTTTTTCTCCCCTCCTAGATTTTGCAATTTAGGAAATTTGCTTAGCACTTACTTGAATATTACCTCTCTGCAGGGCCGCCATCAGGAATTATGGGGCCCCTTACACAGCTTCAGGCATGGGCCCCCTGGAGAACGGAGAACCGGGGGGGGGGGGGGTGCTGCCGTCTGAAGTCTGAAATTGAGAAGCAGGGGGGGCTGCTGCGAACTAAGAAGCGGGGGGGGGGGGGCTTTACAAAAAAAGATGAAATAATGAAAAATAAATATAAAAAAAGGGAGTAGCCACCCGTGGCCCTGGGAACCTCTGGGCCCTTTAATAAAAAGAAAAAAGAGAGGAAAAAAAGGACCTCTGGCCCTTTAAAAAATATATTAAAAAATAATTTGTTTTTTATCAAAAAATAAATTTAAAAAAGTGGGGGTTGCCATCTGGGGCCCTGGGGGCCTCCGGGCCCTTGGGGACCTTTGGACCTCTAAAAAATATTAAAAGAAAAAAAATTGGCCCTTTAATAAAAAATAAAAGAAAAATATATTAAAAATATATATATTTTTATAAAAAATAAATAAAAAAAGAGGGGGTTGCCATCTGGGGCCCTGGGGACCTCCGGACCCCTAATAAATAATAAAAGAAAAACAATTGGCCCTTTAATAAAAAATAAAAGAAAAATATATTAAAACATTTTTTTTTATAAAAAATAAATAAAAAAGAGGGGGTTCCCATCCGGGCCCCTGGGGACCCCCGGGCCCCTTACAGGTGTAATGCCTGTACCCCCCTTAAGGCGGCCCTGCCTGTCTGGGAGGGAAAGGAGATTTTGCCCTCTATGTCAGGTTGGAGGGTGCAGTCTCGGTTCTACTCATTGAGCTTAGCGGGTATACACGACTGTGTATACCCACATGTAAATATGTGGATTGTGTGTATTTTTGTTGTTGTTTTGTTTTGCAGGATTGTTGACCTTCTATCAATGCTGTCGGAGAATGGGGCAGATTAGATAGCTAGGAATGTGTAATGCCATAGATCTTATTATTTATTTGTACTAAAATACTGTGTAACTCTTAAAAGTTTTGTGTTCTTCCCTATTTTTTTCTGTTGCTGTTATGCAGACTCAGGGCTGGCATTCAGGCCTAAATGCCTTTCTTCTGACACTGGGGATAGTGTCTATTTCAGTGGGGGGAGTGTGTAGCGCCTGTGTGCTTTCAGTCCAGGTGCTATCCTAAATTTAGAGGGGGATGAGAGATTTATGTAGCTCTCATCCATATGATTTGTGCAAATTCAGCTTCTGTCATAGCTGGGCTGTGCTGTCAGTTCATTCTGTGTTCCTGAGGTGCCTTTCCACCCCGGGGCGACAGGTTGTGGCAGTGGAGCCCAGGTCAGAGCGCCTTCTTGTCAGCAGCCAATCAGAGGGGTTTTTCCCTCATGGGGAATGCTGGGGAAAGGTACTTCTAGGGCGGATGCCCGCTTGGCGGGAGTTCGTGGTTGGCTCCGGGTGTGGCACCCACCTTCAGGGTGTGTGCACATCACGGGCCCCGGCGATATGGCCTACCAGGCAAGGGCGCACGTGCCACGTGTTATCTTTGGTTCTGGGACCATGTTGGTCCGGAGCAACTGAAGCGGTGATGAGAACCAGTGACTTATTGGGTCTCCTATCTTTGGAAAGAAGATCCCAAGCGAGTTGTGCTGTTTGGTGGGGAGTCAGTCTGAGGAGAGCCAGGAGGCAGGCGATCCAATAGGGCCTAGACAAGCCATCAGGGATCGAGGTGACCAGACACTGGGAGTTTGTCTAATGGCAACCTGTCAGTCGGTCTCTGAAACCAAGAACTACCTGAGGGAGATTCAGGCAACTACTTTTACTGAGAAGGATTTTCTCCATTAATCTGCGTTCCAGAGAAAGGGCCTTGAAGGCTGGGTATTGCTGATTACTGTCAGCATGCTGAACCATCTTGAATTGTGTTGCTTTTTGTTTGGTAAAAGGCTGAAATTAGTACTGCTGGGGAAATCTTGAGGCTGATTATTATCCTTGCCCATGGAAAACATATAGCATGATTTGCAATGGAACATACAGTATATCACATTTTTTTGCAGTCAAATTATGATAATATGGAAATAGTAAACAACACACAAAATTGCAACCCATTTAAAATTGGCATCAGCAATAGTAATGTTTGTGGTTTGTGAAGACACCTGTGGGAGTTTCAGATTCGATTGGTGTAAAAAATATATTTTACCAAAACATGAAAACATTACACATTACTAGCATTCTTAAAATTTAAAAATAAGAAGCAAGATAGAAACCAAGCAAGGACAATTTATTTTAGAGAAATAAACAATTCATCTCAAAATAAAAATGTATCTTTTTGTGGCAATGACAATTGCACAATTATATTCAATGGTTGAAACTTTCATTTGGCTATATAGCGCGCATTTTCACGCCCGGAAACACATTTTAGCCAAGTACTAATTTGCGAATTTACTATAGTGCTTGGTAAAAAATGAATGGGAGTTAAAATGTGAGTATTTTGCATGTCTGAACATGCATACTTGCACTGGTACATAGTCGTAGAAGAAGGCGAATTTATCTCTTCTTTCAATGATATTTTATTCTATATATCAATTTTTTGAGCAGTTTAAATGCAGGTTATCTTCAAACAATATAACACATATTTAGGAACCAGTTAGGCTATCATATCTTGCCCTAAACATTAGTTCCATGTGCAATTCCTGTGTTTCTAGCAGGAGTAATGATTTGGATGGTCTCTGTTGTCTGTGACCTATAGTGAATTTGATTTTGGGAGTATTTTTTCCAGAGTGCTATAGTGAATTTTATTTTTCGTGATTATTAGCGCAATTTGGCTATTTTAAGAGTATTTATTTGCGCATTCGCATATTCGCGCTCCGTGCTGACCGTCTCCTAATAAAGTGTTAAATCTGTTTTCTGGTTTCTTCCATTGTGTGTTAATGAGGACAGACCTGGGACAGGCTTTCAGTCAGCCATGATACCTCCTTCTGAGCAATATCAATATATGTTAGGTATGCTGTGTAAATGGGAACACATAATGTTGTTTCTCAAATTTTGACTGCAAAAGTTAGGCCCTGAGTACTGTATGTTTCAGAAATAAATAGATCTGCATGTGTATAATAAAGCATTCTCATGTATAGTACGCTGATATAAATTGTCATTCTACTTTATTTTTTGTTTTTTATAAATTGTCACATTCTACTTTTTTGTGTTTGTTTTACATAGCAGTTAGTGCATACCAATTACTCAGGCAGACTGAATAAACCATATATTAATACCTGCGCAATGCAATATATTTCAGGGTAGCAATAAAGAGTTTGCACTTGTGATATATTTTAAAGCACCTGCATATGTACAAGCAAATATATAATATATAATACATTATATGTATATACATTAATATCATTAAGAGTCATAATTAATAATATAATATGGTTTTGGAACTAAATAGGATTCATAGAGATAGGAATTAAGACATTTTACCAGATCAGCTTTTTTTTCTTTCTTTTTTCTCTTAAAAAATCTATCCTATTTTATCACAAAAATATAATGACATTAATTTAGGACTCACTTTTTAGGGAGTCTATTCTACTTTAATTATCTTTGCACAGACCAGTGATGGAAATAATCTCTGTTTAGAAATGGTGAGCATATGTATCGGACTTTAGTAATTCTACAAGCTCACATTAGACTGCCAGGAAAAAACATTAGAAACATTTGTCTTAACTGAGTACAGTTTTGGCTTTGGGTTAGTATGTGGGAATTAGTGTGCCACACTGGACCAGAAAATAAATGTATGATTTCATAAACAATATTTAATATGTAATGGTAACATTTTTTTTATAAACACAAATATGTGTATTTTGACAGAGATTTACTTGCAGGCCCAAAATGCCTTATGGGAAAATTTAAATAAATTAAATATAGGTACAATTCATAAGACATACACCAATTAAAACACTTCCTTATAATATTTGCTTGTGAATTGTATGCTGTTCATAAATGCTTTTCTCCAATACCTCTGGAAATAAATGAACTTACATTTACTATTTATATATCCTAATTATGATACGTATAAGTGTGTACAGGGCTTTCCTTTTATACCCTTTCATAAATACACTAAAAATACATTTAAAAACATGTACCTGCAGATCAAACAGTCATCTGATTTCTGAAATGTGTTAATGCTAATGGCCAGAGCATATTAAAAGATTACATTGTGATTTTAAACATATTTAAATACCAGTTCACAGGATACTTGTTTTTTTTACATGCAAATAATCTTCAAACTGTTTTCTATTCAATCTGCAAAGTAAGTAAAAGATGATTTTTTAAAAATTTTTAATGCTTTAATGCTTTATATTTAAAAAAGGCAGATAAAACAATGATAGCAAATATGATAACATAAAACGATGTTCCTAGAATGGGATACTACTTTAAAAATATATAAATGTATTCTACTTAATTTTTCTGTGTGGACTACACACTGAAATGTAATAAAATGTAATAAAAATGATTATTATTATTGTTGTATTTATTATTTATATAGTGCTAACATTCTGTGCAGAGCTTTACAATATAAAGGGAGACAATACAGTTGCTTTACAATAAAGTATACATAGGTTTTCTAACTGTATTTTTGAGAGTTATAACATTCTTTTCTTCTGCATAAATTGATTCCTTATATTCCTTTTCTTAAACACGTCAATTCTCACACTATATTTTAAATAAAATAATAATAATAAATAATAATAATAATAATAATAAATAATAATATTACTATAACATCAATCTCAGTGTTATTTCCACAAAATACTGGAATTTCATATTAGCTGTATTTATCTTTGTTTCCCCTATAATATTTGTTGTCTAATAAATGCAGATATACATTGCATTCATATTGTGGTGTTTTGATTGTGGTCGGGATCTTTGTTTCTTTGTGTGTTGACCTCAACATTTCAGTGCTAAAAAAGAAAAACAATTAAAAAAAGTAAATGAGATTTGTAGAGTTTTTATGTGACATGATTGTGCATTTTTTATGTCTTTTTGATATATAATAAAAATCAGACTTTTTAATAAAATAAGGTGTTATTACTTTTGGGGGTCTATACAAAATCCTATCCTAAATATTTTTTACATTGTAATATTGAATTAGGGGTGACACAGTGCCTCCTTAAATAGAATTAAAGCGGAGCTCCACCCTGATATATATATTTTTTTTAAAAATCTGAAAAAAATAAATAAAAATGAAATGAAAAAAAAAAAAAAAAAACCCTAAATAGGCTGTTGCTATGCGGAAGTCCCGAATCTGCCCTCACGATCCGCGGTGCTGTTTTCTTCCTCCTCCTCTTCTGAATGTCTTCTTGTGAATGGGCCGCGCTGCATTCTGGGAACTGTGTGTATCCCAGAAAGCAGCCGGACCATTCACAAAGCGCCACGTCGCTCGCACATGCGCAGTAGGAAACGGGCAGTGAAGCCGCACGGCTTCACTGCCTGTTTCCCTGACTGTGGATGGCGGTGCCGGGATCGAGGATCGGCATCGGCGGGGGCCGTCAGCGCGGGCGACTAGGACAGGTAAGTGTCCTTATTCAAAGTCAGCAGCTACACTGTTAGTAGCTGCCGACTTTGAAAAAAAAAAATGCGGGTGGGTGGAGCTCCGCTTTAAAATGAAAGGGGTCACCACTTGTTTATATTAAAGCGAGTTCCACCCAGGAAAACAACATTTGCCTATTTTGTTTAAAAAAATTAAATAAAAAAAAACCTGAAAAAAAAAAAATACTCACCTGAAATACCTGTTGCTATGCGGAAGTCCGTAATCTGCCTCTTCCACACCGCGGTGTGTTTTCTTCTTGTCCTTCTCCTTGTGAATGGGGCGCGCTGCTTTCTGGGAACTGTGTGTGTTCTCAGAGAGCAGCGCGCCCATTCACAAGCCAGCGTGAGACTCACGCAGGCGCAGTAGGAAATGGGCAGTGAAGCCGTAGGGCTTCATTGCCTGTTTCCCATAGTGTGAATGGCGGCGCGGGACCCGGAGCGGGACCGACATCGGGGGGGGGGGGCCATCTGCGCGGGCGCCTAGGACAGGTAAGTGTTCTTATTCAAAGTCAGCAGCTACACTGTTAGTAGCTGCCGACTTTGAAAAAAAAAATGCGGGTGGAGCTCCGCTTTAAGTAAAAGTAAATAAACTAAAAACTTTGGCCCAGATTCATAAAGCAATTACGCCTGTCTAACTGGTGTTAGACAGGAGTAATTTCAAATTTCGTGCGCCGTATCACTAGTTTGAATCCTCAAACCATGATACGGCGGCTTTGGGCTTCGATCCGAGAGGCTTACGTCTTCGTAAGCCTTCGGCTCTACGTTGCGATATTTTTGCGGCCGCTGGGAGGAGTTTGCGTCGTTTTGATGCGTCGGGATATGCAAATGTGTTTTTACGGCGATCCACGAAGATACGAGCGGTCTTCGCAATCGCTTACGTCTGTTTTTTTTTACGTACTGTTAGACCAGCTTTTTGCTGGTCTAACGGTGCATAGCCCATGTTAACTATGGCCGTCGTTCCCGCGTCGAATTTAATTTTTTTTTATTTTTTTTTGCGTAACTCGTTCGGGAATAGAAATGTCCGTAAACGACGCTACTCAAACAACGAATGACGTAACGACGTGATTTCGCGCAATGCACAGCGGGAAATTTGCGAACGGAGCACGTGCAGTTCGATCGCCGCGGGAACGCGCCTATTTTAAATCCTTCACGCCCCCTACTCGCGTAGATGGATTGCGACGGGAGAAATACACTACGCCGCCGTCGTTTACTGGACAAAATCTACCTGGATTCCACGTAGAGCCAGGTAAAAAACGGCGGCGTAGTGTATTTCTGATACGCTACGAGAATCCAATTCTCTCTGAATCTGGGCCTTTATTCTTTAAAGGCCCCATAACTCAAGCATGAAAATCATTAAAAAATATTAGTTATTGTTTAACCACTTAAGGACCCCCGCACGCACATATACGGCCACAGAATGGCTCGTACAGGCACAAGGGCGTAAATTTACGTCCCCGCCTTCGTGCGGTTCGGGGGTCCCATCGGGACCCCCTCCGCGGCGTGCAGGGGTCCCCCTGCCTCTGGGAGCGATCGCCGACGAGCGGGCGGATGTCCGTGATTTCCGCCCCCCCCCCCCGCGATCGCTCCCAGCCAATGGGAGCGCGCTCCCATTGTGTCAGTTCCTCCTCCTGTGTTTACACAGGAAGGAGGAAATGATGTCACCTCTCATCGCAGCGCTGTTTCCCAGCGCTGCTGATGAGAGAAGACATCACAAGTAAGTGTGCACCAACACAACACTGACACACACTCACATTAACCACTTGTGATCGCCCCCCCCACCCCCCTGTCACAGTGTCACTGAATGCAGTGATCTAATCACTGCATTTAGTGTCAGTGTGACAGGCAGTGTAAAAAACAGTTAGTGTTAGGTTCAGGATAGCCCCCCACCCCCCCTAATAAAGTTTTAACCCCCTGATCACCGCCCTAGTTAACCCTTTCACTCCCTATTGCCAGCGTCACTAAGCGATCATTTTTTTGATCGCTGTATTAGTGTCGCTGTTTCCGCTAGGTAGCTATTTTTTTTTATTGCAATTTTTTTTTTACTAAAGACATGTGGCTGAATTAATTTTGGCCTAAATGTTTTAGTAAAATTTAGTTTATTTGATTTTTTTTATAACAAAAAGTAAAAAAATTGTGTTTTTTTTTTCAAAAATGTAGCTCTATTTTTGTATATAGCGCAAAAAATAAAAATCGCAGAGGTGATCAAATACCACCAAAAGAAAGCTCTATTTGTGGGAAAAAAAGGACGCAAATTTTGTTTGGGAGCCACGTCGCACGACCGCGCAATTGTCTGTTAAAGCGACGCAGCACCGAATTGTAAAAACACCTTGGGTCATTTAGCAGCGTATTGGTCCGGGTCTTAAGTGGTTAAGGGTTCTTATATAGCTTCAACAATTTACCCAGCGCTTTACATATATGTACAGATTCACATATAGAAAAATATTTAAAAGTCATTGCAGGTTGATAGAACAGAGATTTTTTAAATTTCTCTTAATATATTTATTAGTCAGTGGAGTGCAAAATTATATTCTATGCCACTCAATTTAGTCTGTGACATGAATGACTGCAGTGTGTGTTTTAATAGGGCCAGCTGTGTGAAGCCCATGATATAATATTCTAATTATAATAACCTTCACATATATTTTTATTGGTGTCTGCGAAAACCATATACCATGAAAATTCCAATTTTGCACATACATGTATATTATAAGAAATTAGGGGGGGTTCTTAATGTAATATCTAGTGTAACTGGGCCCTCTGATTCCTCCTGTATTGAATTGTATCGTAACTGTACCTGTTTGCCTTAACATTGTAAAGCACTGCACAAACTGTCGGCTTTATAAATCCTGTATAATAATAATAATAATAATAATAATAATAATAATAATAACTGAAACACACTGATTAATGTGGAACTGAACTTTAATATAATTTTTTTTTTGCCATAAGACAAATGTTTTTCTGATTGTATGCTGACTTCTGAGCATGCAAAGGTGAAGTACAGTATATCCCATGTACACACACAGGACTTACCTCATCTGCATTCATCTCAATGTAACACTGACGATACACACACGATCAGACCGGTCCGACGAGAATGGTCCGATGGACCGTTTTCATCGGGTCACCGCTGAAGTGGCCCTATGGTCTGATGTGCGTACATACCATCAGTCCAAAATCCAATTGGGTCAGAACGCGGTGACGTAGAACACAATGACGTGCTGAAAAAACTAAGTTCAGTGCTTCCAAGCATGCGCCGAACTTGATTCTGAGCATGCGCTGGTTTTTGGTCCGATGCTTTTGCGTACTAACCATCGCTTTGGTCCGATGAAACTGGCCTTTAAGCCAGTTTCATCGGACCGGTCTGATCGTGTGTACGCGGCCTTAAGGAAGAATAAAGTAAAACACACACATTCACTTTGAACTTTACCACTGCACGATCTTAAATACATTTTCACTGATGTAATATCATCATAAACAACAGACCTTGTTGGTTATATTATGGGGTAAATATATAGAGAAAATTATATTGCTTTTGGAAAAGTTACGGACAAGTAATATTTTTACAATTTTTTTGCTAAGGAAATAAAATTGTAGATATCCACCCTGCTCCAAAAAAAAGGTATAATACGTTAGAATAGACTACAAATGCTAAATGGTATAATTTGTGGAACTGAGACATCATCGAAACATTAACAAAAAAAATGCTCTGTGGATTTAGGAAGAAATAGTATAACTAAAGGCAAAACGTTTATTTAATTGATTTAATAGAGTGGAGGGGGATTAGAACATTAATCAGTTTTTTTTATTATTGCTGTCAGAGCCCCTAGTATGGCGATTCACCCTTTCTATTTTTCATGTTTACTGTTATCATTATAAGTGAAAGGACATCCCAACGTTTGGGTTGTCCCCAGAACAGTATTCGAGGGAAACCTTTTAATGTAGGACACTAGTTTTTGGTGACAACCAGAGATTCTTTCACTTTGGAGGGATTTCCTCCTGTTTCCTGTTTTGGCTATGGGTCAGGACATGAGGGGAAATCTCCCCAATAGGACACAAATGGCAAAAAAAACTGACTGGAGTTATAATCCTCTCTAACAAAATGAAAAAAGTGTTTTGTCTTTGGTTGTACATATTTCAAATGTTCCCCTAGATCAGGGGTTGGCAACCTGGGGCCATCCAGCTGTTGCAGAACTACAAGTCCCATTATGCCCCTGGGAGAAATTGTAAATGCCAGCCTTGCAATGCCTCATGGGAAATGTAGTTCCACAACATCTAGACTGGAGGGTCCCTGATTGCCTACCCCTGCCCTAGAGGAACATATTCCGCTTCTTTATTAAATCAACCCCACAGATTAACTCTGAAAGATGAAGAAAAGTCTAGTCATTGTGTAACAAAAATGCTCAAATTTGGCTGTCCCATAGATTATACACAAAGACGTAAATTTAACAGCGACGCGACGCACTGTTGTCACCCAGTTCCCATATGTTCCACCAGTGGACGAGTGCCTGAAGTTTTTTCTTGTGTTCTGGCCGGCACATTAATTCTTGAGGCGTTTTTTCATTGCATAATTGTAAGTGCATTTTATTCTCTTTTTTAATAAATTTTAATAAGTTTAATACACTATGTGGAGCATTTGATTGTTTTTGCATGGTGGGCATCCATACTGCTGCATGTTCCTGGCTACCAGCCCTTACCGGGAGTGACGGTCTGACATCACGCGAGTGAAACTTCGTATATGCTGTATCTGATCCTTTGTCATTAGGGATCATTGATTTCTGGTAAGAGACTACTCTATAAGCTTGGTGGAGGATACACTTGTTTTGTTTTTTGACCACTTCTATCAACTTGTTGTGACTCAGGAGCACCGGTGTTTATTTTTTCACTGACTTTTATTTTATATATTAATTGGAAATTAAGCAGAGGGACATTTATTTTCATCACCATATGTTTTCGTCATTAATAATATCTATTAGGTGATCGTTTATTGTCCAGCGGCCATCATAGGTCACCCTTCTTTAATTTGTGTTTACTCACTTATTGATTTGTGGTCATTTATATATTTATATTTTATTCTATTTGTGGTAGCGCGATTTAATTTTTTCTTATAAATTTAACAGCAACGCCGCTGACTTTCATATGTACCGTATATACTTCAGTATAAGCCAAGTTTTTCAGCCCTTTTTTTTAAGCCGAAAATGCCCCCCTCGGCTTTTACTCGAGTCAGTGCCCCAAATTCTGTTCTCTGGTGTCTCCGGGCCGCTCCGGTGTGTGCGGGTGTTCTCGGGGCCGATTCAAGTGCCGCCTCCTCTCTCCCTCCCTCCGCTTTTTTAATCACGCACAGCAGTATATATCTTGTATCTTGTGTGTGTCATGGAGCTAGAGCGTGAATTGAACTGTTCGGCAGCCATCCACTCTCTGTAAGAAAGCCCTGCCTCCTAGTTTGTGATAGACGGAACACTGATTCAATGCACTTGGATCGGCCTGGGATACCAGCACACACCGGCTGCCGAACAGTTCAGACTCCAGCTCCGTGCCACAGCGCAAGATATACCGGTATACTGCTGTGTGTGATTAAAAAAGCAGGAGAGAGAGAGAGGAGAGGTGTGTATATAAAAAAAGGGTTTATAGGGTCTGAACTTGCCTGATGAAAGAATAACATTCCCTCACTATGGGTAATTTTTGTGATACATGTAAAACATGTATGCAGATGATGGTTCAGAGTTTGACAATTTGTATCCATCATCGTCTATTGTTGGACTCTAACACTCACCATGCTTTCCCTGTCACGTAAAACAATATTTCTGTATAGGCTAAAGTCTAGACTAAAAAAATGTTTTTTTGCCTTACTTACATTTTATTTTGAAATTTACCATATCAGTAGCAGCTGCATTTCCCACCCTAGGCTTATACTCGAGTCAATACGTTTTCCCATTTTTTGTGGTAAAATGAGGTGCCTCGGCTTATACTCAGGTCGATATATACTCGAGTATACACGGTATATCTAAAAAAAAAAATGTGTAAGTCCATAGTTTCCATTTACCCTGCAGCAAGATTATAGCAATAGAAGTTGTATCCTTATACCATAAATAGGCAATACTAGAATTGAACTTAAGTTTGTAGAAAAGACTCAATGACATCAAGTTCCACCAGTTCTAATAAAGACTGATAGAATAATCTGCAGCAAGAGACTCATTTTTGAACTGTTAATACTTTATGTTTGCCTGATAGGGTTGTTGATGTCTGTTTGAGATGTGTGCCAACTCTGCTGATACCCTTCACAGTGTGATGTATATGGCATCGTCGTAATGTGACTACATGAATCATGGTAATGGGATACCTGCCACTTCTGTGATAAGCACGTGGGCATTCTATTTTGCGGTTAGCAGCTGCCACCCATCAAATTGTAGCATGCTGGATTACAGACTACAGGTATGCCAGACCAAGGGGAACTAGTTATAGACCAGCTGTAGAGCTATATCCACGAAGCTCTGTTAAACGTTCATTCTACCCTAGACCATGTGAATGATTGCACTTTGTGCTACAGGCCTCAACGGCTTGTTGAAAACTGTATCATACGATCATTATTTAAACAGTTAAAGGATATCTCCATCCAAAACCAGGTTTTGGCCTTCTCCACCTGAACAGATATTTGATGGTTTCCGTTATTATTATGATGTTTCTCATTGGGGTTTGATCAAATGTTTTTAACTTTGTACAACTTTTATGTCGATAAATATTTTTTATGTTAATTTTGTTGTCATGTTATCAGTGCCTAGAAAAGTCCTAGTCAACTCCTTATTGACAGGTGTTCATTTATGGGTTAGACGGTACTAGCAGCCTTCATCCTATGTTCATCTAGTCCCATTTCTTGCATCAATTATTCTGGATGATGGCACTAGTGGTAATTTATTTCATACTCAAAAAAATGTTGTTTTTTTCATCCAATACCAATTATTTCAGATTCTGTTATCAGTGGGAAATTAACACCTATCTCTATTTTTTCTTTATATGAAATGGTTGTCCTTTGTCCCTCTGCCTCTTCTGGGTGTGAAGACTGGTAATCCAGTGATGTAGTCTGTGAATGCACCAACTACTCCAACTGCACTCACTGTACAGTCTTCTGGAGCCTGATAGGATCTTGTCATTGGACAGCCAATAGGAAGTATCTATATCACAAGGCACATTCAAACAAAAACCTTACTCCTCAGCAGTAAAGAATATAAAAGACTTGGGATCCGGAGTGTCACATGTGAACATAGGTTTTAGTTACTGTTTTGGGCTTTTAACTTTGATTTTTTTCTAACTTACTCAGCAATTACATTGGAGGCGGGGAGGGCAAAGTGGGAGGGTCAATTCCCATAGACATGCTTTAAGACTTTCCTTGGCTCATAGTGGCAGTAAAATAATAGCTCTCCACATATGTCTCATCACAACACTTAAATACATTCAGAGTATTCACAGTGTTTCCAATGGGGTTACTGTCACATTGGAGAGACTTCCTTTCAATTACTTTTGCACCTCCAGAGCAGAAACTCAAAAGAAAATATCCCAAGCTAGACACAAATAGCAAAGATTAACTACTACTAGTTTTACCCCTGTCTTCATAACATTTTAGAACCTAGAAGGTGATTCAGCAGACCTGACTCCTTTAAGTTTTCAGTGGATTTACCTTACCCCCATGTGGCAGAAATTGTCTCTCATAAGGTTTACAGTTGACTCCTTATGATGCCAGTTGGAAAATTTTAATTTTAATTTGTCTGAATACAAAGCAATAATGAGAGACAATTTCTGCCACATACAGTTTATGAACTCCCTCCATTGGGTACAGAAGGCTGAATTTACACCAATGAGGATCAGAGTTATCAGGTGTCGGATCTATTTCTGGGACTCTTACAAAGGGGAATAGATTTTGCTGCATGACATTTTATGGTTTACCCATGCCTTCTGAACTAAACAGCAAAATTATCAGACAGAGATCTGGGCAGTTGCTCTTTAACCCCCTTGGTGGTATTCCCGAGTCAGGCTTGGGGTGGAATTTCAGAACCAATAGCAGTAACCCCGAGCCAGACTTCTCCGCTGTGTGATCGATCGGTGTCCTCGCTCGATTAGCACAGTGCCTGTGTGCCGTCCAAGCTTTGTTCCCTGCAATGTTATGACGCGCGGGGGCGGAGATCGGCACCAAATTCAAAAAAGTCAATAAATATCTTACAGATTACAGTACAGTATGTAAAAAATACACCCCCCTTTGTCCCTAGTGATCTGTCCAGTGTCCTGCATGTACTTTTATATAATAAAAACAGTTTTTGCCTGGAAACTGTAGATTGTTCATAGCAACCAAAAAGTGTCCCTTTATGTCAAAAGTGGTTTTAGAGCAGCTAGAAGACAGCGATAATAAATTAGAATCACTTGCAGAATTGAGTGATAGCGATTTGTGGGGAAATTCGTCATAAAAAAATTAAAAGTAATGACAGTGACAATTCTGCAACTGTGCAAATTTCAGTGTTTTTGATTTGATTACATTATTGAATCATTTTTATTAAAATTATATTATTATTTGTTAAAATGATTTATAGTTATTTATTATATTATAATTTATGATTTTGTTTTTCAAACTTTATTATACCCGAGATGTCTACTAGACTCTTGTTTGGACAGATTTAAGTGAGTTATTCCTAAGAATTACAGGCCTACAATATAAAATGCCAAATTTCCATG
Source organism: Rana kukunoris (assembly GCA_029574335.1). Lineage (NCBI taxonomy): Eukaryota > Metazoa > Chordata > Amphibia > Anura > Ranidae > Rana > Rana kukunoris. The sequence continues at coordinate 664,620,422 of CM056049.1, forward strand.
CAAAATAATGGTACCGCTTTCAGCACCTAAAATCTGAAAAAATCATACCACCAGGGAGGTTAACTGTGAATTTACTAAAAGATGGATCCATTTTTAGCACACAGCACCTTGATTTATCTATACAGTTATGCAGTCAGGGGTCCATCCAGTCTTGAGGGTAAAGGGTAGCTGAACCCCATTTTTTCTTAGAACATTGACTGCTGGTGATCACTCAAGATGCATAGCATCCCTCCTCCCCTGGTAGCATTGCTGTCAACTGCTTGTGGCCTGGAGTATGATATACCTAGTTTATCAGTAGCTTTCCCAAGAATGGTCTGTATTATCTACCAATCAGATTTACACTTGTATGGTAAAATGGCAGATGGGGACATGACAGTTGGAAAATTAACAGGGGAGGGGCTTAGTGTAAAGCCGACAACTTCAGCACTCCAATTCTTCATGAATGGACTGAAATGTAATTTGCCCAAATGTATCAGTAGGCACAGTGGGGGGATTTACTAAAACTATAGAGTGCAAAATCTGGTGCAGTTCTGCATAGAAACCAATCAGCTTCCAGGTTTTATTGTCAAAGCTTAATTCAACAAGATGAAGTTAGAAGCTAATTGGCTTCCATGCAGAGCTGCACCAGATTCTGAGTGCTCCAGCTTTAGTAAATTAACCCCAGTAGGCCTGTGGCTATAGTCAGCAGAGACAAAGGGGTTGATTTACTAAAAGCAAATAGTATGTTTAATTCACAAGGTAAGCTGCACTTTGAAAGGGATTTTCCCCCAGAGCTTGTATGCTGCAATTATAATAACTACCGGTAAATACAAATCCAGGTTACATCCTGGTAAGAAAGCACCAAATATTGTGTGTTAACAGGCTCTAGTGATGGGACTGATTCATGTTGTAACTCAATCAAATCGGATACGTATTTCTACAGAGGAACTGTGCAGGGGCACTAACAACATTTTTATACTGTACTGTATGAATGAGTCTTCTATATTAAAAAATCTAGATCAGATCTGTTTGATAATTATTTAACAATGGTCATGGTAAGATTTACAGTCACCTAAAGATTATGAGCCCAATGTAGCCGGTTATAAGTGACATGATCAACATAAATGAAATATCGGTATGTAAAGGTATGTTTCATATGGCCTTGTGATATCAACTATGTATTATTTATCATTCATTACTAAAGGTTTGAATATATATTTTTTTAAATAACAAACATGTCATACTTACCTCCACTGTGCAGTTAATTTTGCAGAGTGGTCCCGATCCTTGACTTCTGGGGCCCCTTGGTTTCTGTCTCGGCTCCTCCCTGCTTCTGATAACCCCCTCTGGGAAGCTCTCTTCCAAGGGGGTTACCTTGCGGGTGCGCGCCCGAGTCCTGTATTTGGCGTCCATAGCCGCTCAACTACAGGACTCGGCCCCGCCCCCGCGCCCTCATAGGATGCATTAAGGTGAAAAAACATGAACCTTTACAACCCCAATAAGCAATGTTTGTGCCTCTGGGCATTTGCCACCTTTTTTTGCTATTTCATTTTTTTTTGCTTCCCAACAAAGTTACAAAGAATCATTTGCAAATGAATAGAGGTATGCATAAAACATACATCCAATTCATCTATATGTTGGTATAACGAGAAAGGACAATAAAAATAACTTGGTGGTATGATTGTAATATTCTGTTTTTAGCAAAGAAAAGTTTTAAAAGCGGCTGTTTTTTCGGGAACAGTGATTATAATAATGCTTAAAGTGAAAAAAAGATAATAAATATTCCTTTAAATTTCGTACCTGGGGGGGGGGGGGGGGGGTGTATAGTATGCCTGTAAAGTAGCGCTCATTTCCTGTGCTTAGAACTGTCCCTGCACAAAATGTAATTTCTGAAGGAAAAAAGTCATTTAAAATCATTCTCAGCTATAATGAATTGTCGGCTCCCGGCAATACAGACAAAAGTCATTCATCAAAAAAAAATGCGTAGGGGTCCCCCCCAAATTTATTTACCAGGCCCTTCAGGTCTGGTGTGGATATTAAGGGGAACCCTGTGTCAAATAAAAAAAATTATGTGGGGTTCCCCCCAAATATCCATTTCAGACCCTTCAGGCCTGGTATGGATTTTTAACCTCCCTGGCGGTATGATTCTGTCTGGAATTACGTACCAAAAGCGGTACAATTATTTTGCATGGAAATTCTGCGTTTTATACTGTAGGCCTGCAATTCTTAGGAATAACTCACTTAAATTTGTCCAAACAATAGTCTGGTAAACATCTCTGGTATGATAAAGTTTGAAACACAAAATCATAAAATTATAATATAATAAATAACTATAAATAATTATAACAAATAATAATGTAATTATAATAAAAATTATTCACTAATGTAATCAAATCAAAATTACTGAAATTTGCTCAGTTGCAGAATTGTTGCTGTCATTACTTTTATTTTTTTATGACGAATTTTCCCACAAATCGCTATCGCTCAATTCTGCAAGTGATTATCATTTATTATCGCTGTTTTCTAGCTGTTCTAAAATCACTTTTGACATAAAGGGACACTTTTGGTTGCTATGGACAATCTACAGTTTGCAGGCACAAAAAAAATGTTTTTATTATGTAAAAGAACATGTAGGGCACTGGGCAGACCACTAGGGACAAGGGGGGTGTGTACTTTTTACATACAGTACTGTAATCTATAAGATTACAATATACTGTATGTAATGTGTTTGTTTAAATTTTTGAATTTGCCGCCGGTCTCCGCCCCGTGCGCCGTTACGTCGCAGGGAACGGAGATCGGCAGCGCGCGGGCACTGTGTGAGTCGAATGGAGGACGCCACTCGCTCACACAGCAGGGATGCATCGCTGGATCCAGGGACAAGGTAAGTACAGTATACCCTGCCTGGATACAAGGTAAGTCAGCGCGCTGCAGGCTCTGCATATTCACCCCGAGCGCGACTCGGGGATATCGATTTTTACATAAAAAATCCAACCCGAGTCGCGCTCGGGGATACCGTCAGGGGGGTTAAGGGGAACTCAAACTCGAAGCTCATCCCTACTCAGAATGTATAGTAACAGGATGTAGGTAGGAAATGGAAGCACAGTGGTGATGGTTTAAGTATATTGCATGAATACATTATACATATGCGGTGCTGTTGTTATACAATATTAGCTGTCTCTGTGTCACCATTGTGGTATAAATGACTGCTTAAAGCGGTTGTAAACCCTCCCTCATCAATAGGATATTCACAATATTATGAAAGACAAGGAAAATAGCAATCAATTGATCACGTTGTATATAAGTAATTGTTTTATCTTACTGCATATATTCTTTATCTTGTAAAAGTTTTTTCTGCATGTTAGCTGGCTCCATCTTCACTGTGGTCTTTCGCATTTGAAACTGTCTTTATTTCCTCCCACAGTACATCCTCATCTCGATAATCCCGCGCATGCACCTTAGTAAGAAGCCGTTGTTCAGTATGGGTCCCCCCTGCTCTGTGCCGGCCAGCGCTGTTCTATCGAAATGTCCAACCCCCAAAAAATCTCTGCTCAATAATACTCCCGCCCATTTTCGCCTCTTGCTGAATTGCTGTGTGCGCGGCCAATCGAGATGATAGGACACCATCTGTCTCTCCTCCAACCCTGTGACGTACAAGTCACATGGTACTACCATGTGTTGCTGTGAGCGCGGCCAATCGAGATGATAGGACACCATCTGTCTCTCCTCCACCCTGTGACTTGTATGTCACAGGGTGGAGGAGACAGACGGTGTCCTATCATCTGGATTGGCGGCGCTCACAACAACACGTGGTAGTACCATGTGACTTGTACGTCACAGCAATTCACAGCACAGCAATTCAGCAAGAGGCGGAAATGGGCGGGTGTATTATTGAGCAGAGATTTTTTTTGGGGTTGGACATTTCGATAGAACAGCGCTGGTACCATTCTGAGAAAGCATTGCGGGATGTCGAGGCTGACATCTAAAACAGGAAATGACGCATGCGCGTTAGACATCACGACTCGGCTAAATATCGATAACTTGGACAGGAGGCAGGTAGAGTAAAAATTAACAATGGCAATTAATTTTAATCAACTAAATACACAATTAAATGCAAAGTCAGAATTGTGGGTATACAACCACTTTAAAACTCACTTCTGCTCCTCTGGACCTGACGTCCACTACTTTTGACCGATCACCAGCAGGTGGACATTTGTCAGATTTTTGAAGCACACCGGGCATGTTTTCCAGTTCTATTTATATGTTTACCTTGCCACTTACACGTAACTATGATACTGAAGCCGCTGGGTTATTGACATTATCTTCCTATAGTAAGCAATGTCTGGGCTACGGGGTGTGTCATTTCCTGGCAAGGTCACCCCATGACAAAATGCCAGTAATCCATGAATGCCGCTGTGCATACCACTGATGCCATAGGCTGTATATCAGGCAGTTCTTGTATAAAAAGAAAACTGTCATGAGACAAATATGGGGACTGCCATAGTTGGTTTTATTATTTTTAGCATTTCCAGGAGGAGGTCAGCAATTGTAGCCCGGTTTTGTTTTTTTCCTGGGCTGTATGATTGAAGTTTAATTGGTTGCATAGATTAACATGGATGGATATTTTAGCAAAATACATGATTATTGCATCCTTAGTTTTCTTTTTTTTTAATCCAACAAAAGTTTTATTTAGATTGCAGAGGTACAAAGCATACAAAATCCTCTTAACATATCGAGGAGAAATATGTACAGAAACTGAAAAGAAAATTGTTCAAGTGCACTCAGAACATATATACCCTGAGGAGTATTCAACCGTTTCAAATTACCATCCTCTGTCAGTTGGCTCCATCCACATCTTACCCAGCATTAAAGCCCACCAGCCTATCCATCACCAGGTCCACCGGGGCCAGACCCGGCACATCCAACCACTTTGCCCACACCTTCTCGAACTTATATGCATTACCCCTGTGCTGGTATATTAGTTTCTCCATTCTCAACACTGTCCCAATATTAGCAACCCACTCAGCCAGGGTCGGGGGAGCCTCAGCCTTCCAGTGTACCATAATGAGCTTTCTTGCCTGGAACAGAACCCTGTGTATCGCTTCTCTATCCGCCTCCTCCCATTCGTACTCCTCCAGAGCCCCCAAGAGACAAGCCCTCGGGTCCTGTGGGAGAGTCACACCAAATGCTGAGTTGACTGTACTCACAACCCCGGACCAGTACGTATGGAGCTTTGGGCATCTCCACAACATATGGATTAAATCTCCATGATCTCTCTTACACCGTGTACAAGTAGGGTCGAGCTGTGGATTCATCCTATGAAGCCTGTGAGGGGTATAATAAGTACGGAGCAGTATGTACAGCTGAGTGAGCCTTTGTGAGACATTTAACGAGCACTTACTCACTACTTGAAAAATGTCTTCCCACTGCTCACCATCTATCTCACCCGCATCTGTCTCCCACCTTTCCCTTATCTTCAGGGGATGCCGCTTCATCACAGACTGCAGCAGAATGGCATAACACTGGGATATAAAGCCTTTCGACGTCTCAGCATCCCCCAAAAGATCAAAAACGGGCGTTGGCGACAGGCACCACTCCGAGGAGCGACCCTGTGCCGCCACTGCATGTCTCAGCTGCAGATAGGAGAAGTACATTGACTGCGGCAGGCCAAACTCCGCCTGCAGTGCAGGGAACGTACGTAGCACTCCATGTTGAAATATGTGTGTGAGGTGCGTGATCCCAAACCGTTTCCACCTTGCCCCTGATTGCAGCTTGGCTAGCTCAGTGTACGTACCATTGTGCCAAATGGGGCTGTATTTCGTGTACCCCTCCGCGTTTTGAACATACTTGACTTTGTTCCATACCTTCTGGATCAGGCTAAACGTAGGAAACCTCTTATGCGGTTTAGCTAATGCCTGCGTCTCCAACGCTTCAGGGATCGGACTTCTGCCCACGGTGTGCTCCAAAAGCTCCAAGGCCGAGGATCTCACCGTCGGCCGAAACATACCAACCAGCTGCTGCAGTTGGGCCGCCAAGTAGTACAGCCAAGGGTTCGGCAATGCCAATCCCCCGCTGTCCTTAGGTCTTTGCAGGTGTTCCAATTTAATCCTAGGAGCTCTATCCTTCCAGATAAGACCACGGAAAAGTCTGTTCACTGTGTGGAAAATCTTTAGGGGGATAACCATGGGGGTGTTGTGGAGAAAGTACAGCAGTTGCGGCATGAGTATCATCTTGATCAGATTCACCCGGCCAGCAACTGATACTAGCAGGGCCTTCCAGGTTTTAATTTTGTCCCTAAACCGCAATAGCAAGGGAGAGATATTAAGTTGTATAAAGTCCCGTGGTCGAGCCGTGATCTGTACCCCTAGGTACTTAAATGATGTGGTAATGGGTATGGGGCATACAGGGTTAATTGTCTGTGTGTCATCGCCGTCCAACAGGAGCAGCGCTGACTTTCACCAGTTTATGAGTAGCCCGGAGAATGCCCCAAATTCTGTAATTGCCACCATAGCCTCCCTGAGGGAGGAGTCTGTGTCCCCCAGCATGAGGAGGGTATCGTCGGCATACAGCATCACTTTTTCCTGCAAGTTGCCATAGCAGAATCCTGTAATGCGGGGGTTTGCCCTAATACTAATAGCCAGTGGTTCAATAGCCAAAGCAAATAGGAGGGGGGACAGGGGACAGCCCTGCCGCGTCCCCCTCTTCAGTGCAAAGCTTCCTGACAAGGAGCCAAAAGTCCTTATTGCAGCCCGTGGTTGGCTGTACAACAATTTTACCCAGGATATATAGACGGGGCCAAACCCAAATTTCTGTAGCACCGTCCACAGATAGTTCCAATCTATGCTGTCAAACGCCTTTGTCGCGTCCAAGGACAGCAGAGCCCTGCTGCCCATGTTATCCGCCCTTGCCTGCATGTTAAGGAACAACCGTCTCAAATTCACCGCCGTGGATTTATTAGGCATGAAGCCCGCCTGGTCTCCATGCACTAGTGAAGTTATCACCCCGTTTAGCCTAATGGCCAGCACCTTGGCCAATATCTTCACGTCGCTTTGCAATAGTGATATGGGACGGTAAGCCCCAGGGTCTACGGGGTCCTTGCCTGGTTTTAGCAGCAGCACTATGTTCGCCCTAGTCATAGATGGGGGAAGAGTTCCTCCCTCCCTTGCTCTGTTAAAGACTCTCAGTAGCTGTGGTTAGGCATGTGCATTTCGTTTCGTTCCGAATCGAAATTCGGACGAATTTTCCATTATTCGGACATTCGGATGCATACGAATTCCCGAATTGCTATATTAGCGAAAAATTTCGACCGTTTTCGGAATTCGTTCGTTTTCGACCGAATTTCGAAAAAAAAAAAAAAAAAAAATGATCGAAAACGAAAATTTTTTTTTTTCGAATTCCGAATCGAATACCCGCGGACTAAATTCGATCGGAATTCGAAAAAAAAAAAAAAAAAAAATTCGGATTTAATTCGAAAAAAATTCTATTCGAAAAGAGACTATTTGTTTTCTAATCTGGTTGAAATATTTTCGATTTCGACCGTTTTTTTTCGAAATTCGGTCGAAAACGAACGAATTCGAAAAACGGTCGAAATATTTTCGATTTCGACTGGATTTTTCGAAATTCGGTCGAAAACGAACAAATTCCGAAAACGAATTCAACACATGTAACGAACCTAACTTAACGAAATGTATTAAATGACGAATTGAAACGAAACGAAACAAATTTTTCACTTTTGCACATGCCTAGCTGTGGTAATAGCACCCCGGAATACTGTTTATACACTTCCATAGGCAAACCATCCTCCCCCGGGGCCTTACAATTAGGGAAAGCACTGACCGCCTCTAGTAACTCCTCAACAGTAATTGGTTTATCCAGCAGGGTGCGCTGGTTAACGGACAGCCCGGGGAGGACCAACTGAGCCAAATATCGCTCCAGGTCGTCCTGGGCATATGCCGTGCCGGAACTGTAGAGGGTCTCGTAGAAACCCGCCAGCACCTGCATAATTTGTTCCGGGTTAGTAACTACACCCCCCGTTCCTGATCTAATAGCCCCTATGGCAGGCGAGCGTTGATGAGAGTTTGCAATCCGTGCCAATATCCGGCCAGTTTTCTCACCCTCCTCAAAGAACGCCTGTTTGGCAAAGAACCTCTTCTTCTCAGCCGACGAGGAAAGCAACTGTTGGTAGGCACACTGAGCGGCCTGCCAGGTCTCCCTGGCTGAATCGGAAGGATCTGCAACATACAACCTCTCCATGTCCTGAACCCTGTTCTCCACATCAATCAACAATTCAGTGGAAGCCCGTTTAACCTTATTCACTTCCCTTATAAGGAGGCCCCGAAGATAGGCCTTGAAAGCATCCCAGTGTAACAGATTTAGCTCCATCCCCTCTCCAGCAGCAAAATACCCCCTCATGTCCTCCACTATCTCCCCGTGTGACCTGACCAGCTTCAACCAAAATGCATTCAGCTTCCAGGGTGCCTTAACTAAATTCCCCTGCGGTGCCACACAGAGCTGCACCACCAGAGCCGAATGATCCGACACACTGCGGGGCCTGTGCGACACATCCGCAATTAGTGGGAGCACACTTAGATTACCCACCCCCAGATCTATCCTGGACAGACAGCCGTGCGTCTTTGAGAAGCACGTGAACTGCCTGCCTCCAGGATTGCGGTGCCTCCAGATATCCACCCAGCCCACCTCTTGCAACAACCGCGCCAGGGGAGTACTCCTGGCGAGGGCAGAGGGTCGGGGGCCCGGGTGTCTATCCGCCACCTGATCCAAGCAGCAATTAAAGTCGCCAACCACTAGCAGCGGGACGTCCGGCCTACCATCCAAAAAGGAGAGGAGAAGCCGGAGCACCGCCGCCGTGAACGGCGGGGGAATATACACACATGCCAGAACACAGATCAATGTACCCAGTTTACAGTGGAGAAATATATAACGCCCCTCGGGGTCTATGGCACTGTCAATCTCCTGGAAATCCAAGGTATTGTGCACCAACACACTCACCCCCCTAGAGAAGGAGGTGTGTGTGGAGTGGAATGCCTTCCCCACCCACGCATATTTCAGGAAGCTCACCGTCTCTGCTGTCAAATGCGTCTCCTGAAAGCAAATCACCCCTGGTAGAAATTTCTTTAAGCACATAAATAACATTGTACGCTTTAATGGAGAGTGCATACCCCTCACATTCCATGAAACAATAGGAACCTTAGCCATGAGTGTCCTCTTCCAACATCAAAAATGCATATACTTGCGTGCAACAATGTGCAGTCAGGCCTCTCGGCTGGAAGGGAAGGCCCACCCCCGGATCCGAACACCCCAGTTCAAAATGATGCAAAAGGGCCGACGGCCCAAGTCTAGTGCAATGTACCTCTTGCCAAGTATGGTAGCTGAAAAAGCAAAAGTTGATGCAACCTTTGGACCAAACGGGTCCTGGAACTCTCCGAACCGCCAACAGGGCGGTTGCAACTTTCTGTGCGACTAATCGTCGACTCATATTAGTCTTGTATATCAGCTCCGTGAACTTCTTGATAAGAGCAGCTCTCCTCACTTTTGCGCTGCCACTTAGTATGTCCCCCAGCCAAAAAGAAAAAACAGCACAGGTAGGAAAAAAAAAAAAAAAAATAGAAATTAAACAGGAGAGAGAGAAAAAAAAAAAAAAAAAAGGAAAAAAAGGGCAATGGATCCCCCCTGGACAGGGGTAGAACAAAAAGCCTTCCCGTTTATGCTGAGCGGGTGCCCGACGGCCACAGAAATCAATCACCTGCTTCACTCCCCTTCCTCCTGTGCTCTACGTTGTAGGGATTGCTCATTACGATCCAACCAGGACATGGCCTCTTTAGCAGATTCAAAGAACTGGGCCTGGCCCCGCACCACCACTCGGAGCTTTGCGGGGTAGAGCATGGCATAGGGGAATTGCAGAAGTCGCAGCCTCCGTTTCACATCAAAGAATTTAGCCCTGCGTTTTTGAACCTCCTGCGAGAAGTCCGGGTAAAAAGACACCCTGGCCCCATTATATTGGACATTCGCTCGCTCCCGAGCCTGACGCAACACCGCTTCCCTGTCTCGGTAATGTAGTAGTTTTGCCAGGATTGACCTGGGGGGGCCCCCCTGCTGCGGTGGACGGGAAGGCACTCTGTGGGCCCGCTCCACTGCGAAAAAAGGCGACAGTGAATTCTTCCCAAAAATCTCGATCAGCCAATTTTCCACAAATGTCGTGGGATCTCTGCCTTCCACCCGCTCCGGTAGACCCACTATACGGACGTTATTTCGTCTGAGACGGTTCTCCATGTCTTCCACCCGGTCGTATGCGTCCCTAGCCATTTGCAGGGCTGCTCTGGTCTCCTGGGCCATGGGCTGTATCTGGTCTTCCACCTCGCTAACCCTGCTCTCCACGGCTGTCGTGCGTTCGCGGATTTTTTGCATGTCCTGCCTCAGCAGTCCAAATTGCTCCTTAATAGTGTCCACAGAGGCTGTGCACTTATGCACAGCCTTAAGAATATCCGCCAGGGTGGGTTGTGCAGCGTTCGCAGCCTGTGTTTCTGGGGCCTGCTCTTCCACCGGCCCGGGGCCTGCCAGTTCCCCGTCCTCCTCCTCCCCCCAGTGGAGCCGCCCGGTGTCCTCCTGCATAGCAGGCTGAGAAATTTGTAAGTCACCCGATCGGGATGGGAGCTCAGACCCTCCAGCCCCCGACATCTTTTGGGCATAGTAGACCATATCTTTAGGGGGATCTTTGCCAGATACCTTAGTTGCCTTGCTGCTTTTAGCTCCCTGCTTGTCCGCTCCACGAGGCGTCCCCTTCACAGCCATCGCGGCGGCGCCATCTTGGATCTCCGGCCCCGCGCTCTCCGCTTGTCCTTTGCGGGTCATCCCTCTGGTGCAGAGCGCCGGTGGTGGTACCGCTGTGATCCCGGGAGTGCTGGCTGTTAGCATATGGTGGTTCCGAACCAGAATTATGGCCGGGGGAGGATCAATACCGGATCACTGCTGGGAGCTGTGGGAGATGCGTCCTCTCACATGCCTGTCCTGGCCACGCCCCCCCGCATCCTTAGTTTTCTTAAGGCAATGTGTGGCAAAAGGTAAAATATTTCATGTGTTGGTGGGGCTACTATAACCCACTTAGCAAGTGAAGGATTTTCACACATAAATCAATAAAAAAATTGGCAGCTCAGCAGGTATTGGACAAATTTTGATCCATGTGTTTTGATGCCTGTTTAACAGAAGAGTAAGATCAACTTTTGTTGAATGGGTGTTTTTGAAAAATGTTCTTGATTATCAGGCTACAGCCGCTGATCAGTGTATTCTGAGTCCTGCTATCAGAATACAATATCTCGGCGGGTAGGATTCCTCTATCTATCTCGCTTGTGTGGATGGAGAAATCTGTTCATTTTATTTTACTCACCCGAATGGCTGAGTAAAAAAAGTGGATAACCTATTGCCAGCTTAAAGCAAAGTACATATTAATTGTTATAGAGCATAAGCAATAGGATCCTTTATAGACCAGAGCTCAGATTCAGTCTGTGCTTCCAAACTCCTTTTTGTTGCCCTGCCATCGTTATTCTGTTTAATTCGTGTTCGTTACTTAGACAATAATTATCGTGAATTTTCGTCAATTTGCATTCTGTGTATCTTGAATGCTTTTCTTTTGTTAGTGTCAGTTGTATGTTCATTGTTCAATGACATCTATAACAAAAGAATTTCATTATGTATATTGAATGAATTCCTTTTTCTGTTCGTATTGTGTATTCAAAATACTGAATGCAAATCTTTTGTTATAGGTGTCATATCAACATACGAAAATAAAAGAAAAAGGATTCAATTGCAAATCTTTTGTTAATCGTTTTTTTGAATCGCCAGAGAGTTAGGCTGGCCATACACGATACAATTTTCTGTGCAATTTTCTGTACAATTTTCTTTAGATTTACCTTCAACTATGTAGTGCAAGGGCCTGCCTGATTGCATACAATTGAAAGTGTTGTTTAGTTTGACCTCATATTATATGGTTTTTGGTAAATCTAAAAGAAAATTGTACAAGAAAATTGAGCATGTATGGCCAGCCTCAGTGACAGAAAGCAGCTTCTCTTTTGTGCTGAGTAGTGAGTACACTAGTACAGTAAAGCCAAATAAACTTTTCTGTGGATTTTCATCTGAAGGGAGATCAGTTGGCCAGATCTCCCTGAAAATATGAACAGAAAAAAGGATTTTCGTCATTTTGTACTTTCCTAAATATATCACGGGATTCGCGGCACTTTCAACACGCGCCTCATCCATATTAACTATTGTTAAGCCACATACACTTGGTCAGACTGTTTTAACAACAAACATAAAAAACTATCGTTTTCCTATCATTCTCAGAAAATTTGTTCGTTTTTAAACTGCATCAGAAAATCATTTTTGGGTTCAAAATTCTGGCCAACTGATCTCCCTTCAGATGAAAATCCACAGAAAAGTTTATTTGGCTTACTAATGATAAAAAAGCATTCATATGTTACATTAATATAAGTAGTACATCCAAAAAAATTGAAATCAAAACATCACAACTTGATAATATTCACAATGATGTACCAAACACTATATAACTAAGTGTGTATTGGCGTTGTGCAGTGCAAAACCTAAGGGGAGAATAAGAACTGTCAAAGCGAGGGCAGACCCAAAGAGGTGGGATGAACATCAAGGGGTACAGTCCTCAGAGTCCTGGAGGCTGACTCAGTTTCATATTCTTTGTCTTAAACCATAAATGCACAGGATTAGGAACCAGGCATAAAAAAAGCAAGGATACATATATAATCAGAAATAAAGGGGTTGATTTACTAAAACTGGAAAATGCAAAACCTGGTGCAGCTCTGCATAGAAACCAATCCGTTTTTTTGTCAAAGCTTAATTGATCAAGCAGAAGTTAAAAGCGGATTGGCTACCATGCACAGCTGTACTAGATTTTGCACTCTCCAATTTTAGTAAATCAACCCCAAGGTGTGGGTGCATAATGCTGTTAAGGTTGTCCCATATATTAGGTATAGTAATAGGACACATTAGACATATGATTGTCACATAGAATAAAACGGAAAAGAATGAAACACCAAAAAATACCACATAAAGGTAATCCCAAGCCATAAGAAATTTCCCATTAAGACAATTCAGGCAAATACAAACAGAAAGAGGTTCTAGGTACCTTTCATTAAATAGCAGGGCTGGAAGACAACACCATAATTAAGTGACTGAAGTCCATCATATAAATATGGCTGCCACGGACCATATCCTTCCCCCACACCTGCTGCCGGAACCTAGTTGTCAAAAAAAAAGTTGGGCATGGGTGGATGTGCCACTGAGCATGCGCCAAAATACGCACATGCCCAGTGGTGATGGGTAGCAAACAGGTAAAAAACGTGCTGCATCCATATCCTCAACCTTTACAGAGCTGGCCCCCGTTAATTACTGAGCTTTCTAACCACAGTTTTTAGGAATAAAGGTGTGAATGGACTAAAGCAATACAGAAGATAGATTTGATTTTATTTTTCTCTTCTTTGGGACAAAAAACTTCCCTCAGATTGTAAGAGGGCCCTCTGATTCCTTCTGTATTCAATTCTATTGTAACTGTACTGTCTGCCCTTATGTTGTAAAGCGCTGCACAAACTGTTGGTGCTGTATAAATCTGTATAATATGAATATAAAAAAACTTTTGAAATTGGACATAAGTTGTCTATCTATCTAATGATTGCTATGGGCCAGATTCAGGTAGTCCAGAGCATCTTTGCTCTGGAGTAACGCTTCTCATTTGCGTTGCGCTGCAGAAATTTTAGGAGCAAGTGCTGTCATTCACGAAGCACTTGCTCCTAAAGTTGCGGCAGCGCATCGCAAATGAGCCGGCGGAATTCAAATTTGGCGGGTACGGGGCGTGTAGTATGCTAACTAAGCGCGATCCCGCCGCCAACGTACTGCGCATGCGTCGAGTGTCAAAACATCCCCGTGCGCATGCTCCAAAATCTGTGAATGAACGTCAATGACGTCACATTCCCATTCATGACCGTTTTACGCAAGCGACGTTTTTTTTTTTTTTCCCGACGCGATGACGACGCCTATACCTAACATAGGATACTCCAACCCCATGTAGGTATATCTATGCGCCGCGTATCCCGTCCGGAAACGTCGTATCGTCATTGCGTCGCGCCGGAATTCGATCGTGAATTGCCGATTTCCGCTCATTAACATATTTTTTGAGCGTAAATCGGCGGGAACGCCCCCGGCGCCATTTTTAAGTTGAAGTAACGATGCGATGGCGAAACTCAGTTACGCTGCTCGCATCGGAACTTCAACCCGGCGTTTCTTGTTTTCTGGTTACAGAAAACAGAAACGCCGGCTCAAAGTCACAGTTAGGCTGGCGGATCACTCGATCCGCCAGCCTAACTGTTCGTGAATCTGGCCCTATATGTGTAAAAATATGTATGAACATTTTGAGACTGATTTACTAAAGGAGTTTAATACTTCACACAATAAATTGTTCAGTTACCCAATCATGTGCAGATGAAATAAATAAGCAGCAATTTGCTTTTCACTTGATTGGATAATTAAAGAAGAAATCTTCCAAAGGGAACGTTCTGGTGACAGCTGTTTTTTTTTTTTTTTTTTTTTTTATATAGGTCTGTTCCCTCACTTCCTGTTGTCTCTCAGGGACAGGAAGTAAAGGAACATCTGTCCAATGGGGCACACACACAAACACATTTATAGGGATGGGTTTTAACTACTCCCTGCTCTGCCAAAAAAATTACATATTTTAAATTAAACAGCAGACTCCTGAAGTATAATATTGCCTGGTTATGAAGTAGTCAAAAAATTACATTCTGACAGATTTGAGCCTAGTAGTGGCCGGATAATAATCATATTACTAATACAAATTGTATTATTCCCATTAAAACAAATTTGATGCATTGAGGGAAACATTTAAAAAAACATTTTAAAAGCTATAAAATGTATAATAACATTTTTGTTTGCTTTTTTGTTTGTTTGTTTTATTAACAGTTAACCCCGCTCTCATAAAATAGCAGACATCATTGGAATAATACCTTATATATTTTTTTTTTTAAAAGAGCTTAGCTTAATTATGCCTTACTATGGTTCGGGGCAAAACATGTAAAGTCATCTCTTAGATTGTAAGCTCTAATGCCGCGTACACACGATCGGTTTGTCTGATGAAAATGGTCTGATGGACCGTTTTCATTAGAGTAACCGATCGTGTGTGGGCGCCATCGGTTTTTTATCCATCGGTTAAAAAACTAGGAACTTGTTTTAAAATGATCTGATGGTTAAAAAAACTATAGAAAAAAACAATCTTCTGTTGGGAAATCCATTGGTTAAAAATCAACGCATGCTCAGAATCAAGTCGACGCATGCTCAGAAGCATTTAACTTCATTTTTCTCAGCACGCCGTTGTGTTTTACGTCACTGCGTTCTGACACAATCGTTTTTTTAACCAATGGTGTGTAGGCACGACTGATGAAAGTCAGTTTCATCGGATATCTGCTGAAAAAATCCATCAGTCCGTTTTCATCGGATGAACCGATCGTGTGTACAGGGCATCCCGAGCAGGGCTCTCTGATTCCTCCGGTCTTGAATTGTACTGTAATTGTACTGTCTGCCCTCATGTTGTAAAGCGCTGTGCAAACTGTGGGTGCTATATAATTCCTATATAATAATAATAATAATAATAATAATCTTACTTTAATGTCTATGGATTCACAGAGGCTCTGAGCATCGGAAATTCCAATTTTTCTGCTCTATCACTATTAATCTCCTGTTTCTTTGAATCTGATGTGAACTTTAATATTTATTTTTCAGTGTCTTCCTTTTGTATTTTAATGTTTTAACTATTTCCCTGTCATTTATTAATTTAAATCTTAAAAAAAAAAAAAAAAATGAAAAAAAAAATTTGATTTAGAATTATCATTCTACTTTGCTATAAGATAGATAGAAGAGTTAGTTCCGACAAATGTATATGTAAATTACATCAAATTAAATGTAAATCTAACTAAAATCTAATGTAAGCTTTATCATATTCATTTAATTTCATGAGTTATTTTAAACATTTATGTATCTTTAGTTTTTATTAAAATAATATCTGGTGATTTCTATGATCACATATGTTTTTACTGTGCATTACTAAGCTGTGCTATGATACTTCATGTTTATTTCCCATGCGTCGGATCATTACTGTTGTTCTTGCCTTTCAAATATCTCAATAAAAAATATTGTACCGAAAATAATATCTGGTGATCCTGGCATGAAGGTCCTTGTTAAGGCACGTCCTAGTATAAATTGTTAATGTTTTGTCACTGTCTGCCTGTTGTGCTCCTGCACTGTCACCATGTTACACTGGCTTCGGATTGAGAACACAAATGGCCATTTCAATAAATATTTCTCAGGTACTGTATGGTGCACTGTTGTCACTATTGGGAAACCTGTTCTAACAAATGACATGCAGCAGTTTCTGCATTGCATACATGTAGACAGAAGGGCCCAGATTCAGAAAGCAATTACGCCTGTCTAACTGGTGTTAGACAGGAGTAATTTCAAATTTCGCGCGCCGTATCACTAGTTTCAATCCTCAAACCATGATACGGCGGCTTCGGGCTTCGATCCGAGAGGCTTACGTCTTCGTAAGCATTCGGATCTACGCTGCGATATATTTGCGGCCGCTGGGAGGAGTTCGCGTTGTTTTCATGCGTCGGGATATGCAAATGTGTTTTTACGGCGATCCACGAAGATACGAGTGGTCTTCGCAATCGCTTTTGTCTATTTTTTTTTACGTACTGTTAGACCAGCTTTTTGCTGGTCTAACGGTACGTAGCCCATGTTAAGTATGGCCGTCGTTCACGCGTCGATTTTTTTTTTTTTTTTACGTAACTCGTTCGGGACGAGGATCGTGCGTAAACGACGCTACTCAAACAACGAATGACATAACGATGTGTTTTCGCGCAATGCACGGCGCAATGCACGGCGGGAAATTTGCGAACGGAGCATGCGCAGTTCGATCGCCGCGGGAACGCGCCTATTTTAAATGATCGTTTACTGGACAAAATCTACCTGGATTCCACGTAGAGCCAGGTAAAATACGGCGGCGTAGTGTATTTGGGAAACGCTACGATAATCTAATTGTATCTGAATCTGGCCCAAAGTGTCTGCAAAGAGACTGTAGGAGATCTACAGTGTTATTATGTAACAAAGGATACAAAAAAAAGACAAAACATACATATTTAAAAACAAACACAACAATCATTTGTGGTACACAGCTCTTCAGCAAACTGAATGTCACAAACACTCTGTCCCCTTTCCTTCATAACTGTTCCTTTTTGTTGTCTAATGTATAAACCTTTATACTTTTTATCTATCTATCTGAAGGTGTTATACTGCTCAGCAACTTTCACTCAACCGTTAAATTATTGCATTTGTTCTTTTGAAAATCCATAATAAAAAAAATGCAGTGTTGAAAAAAAACACTTGTGGGTTTAACAAATCGTTGTTTGTATACATAGTCTTTGTGGTCCATGTTACCGGGGGCACTTCAGGGGCGTGTTCTTTGTCCATCAAACTTTTTGCCCTAAGGTGTCCTTATTTTTTATCTCCGAAAATTTGGGGTTTATATGTACTTTAGGCTGATTATTGACCAACTAATCAAACAATTATTATTATTACTATTATTATAATTATTTTATTATTAGTAGTATTATTAATAATATATTCTTAAAAAATAAGCTAATACATCTGCAGACAACACTACATGGTACAGTTTCCCAATGTTTCTTTTTTTGTGCTGAATTGAAAACTCACATGGACAGAGAATGCTATACTTAGCATACAGCTCATTGCGAGCTGCTTTGAGATTGTAATTACAGGCATACCCCACTTTTAAGTACACAATGGGGTTTATTTACTATCTCTGGAGGCTCACTTCTGCACAGAAACTAACGAGCTTCCAGATTTTATTACCAGGCTTAATTGAACAAACTGGGGTTAGAAGCTCATTGGTTTCTATGCAGAAGTGAGCCTGATTTTGCGGTTTCCAGATTTAGTAAAAGTGGGGTATGCCTGTAGTATTTTCCATACATTTTCTGTGTGATATTATTTTACTATAACGTTATCATTTCTTTTGAGACAATACCGTGATAAAAATGTAAATAAAAGTGGGGTATGCCTGTAGTTGATTTTCCATAATTTTTCTGTGTGATATTATTTGACAATAACTTTATCATTTCTTTTGAGACACTATCGTGATAAAAATGTAAATAAAAATGTATTAACGTCATCCATGTTATCCTACCTTTGTAACTATTAATTTTTAAATTTTGTAGGAAATAAATATTGCAGTAAAGAAATTTTATATATATAATATCGTGCCTTAAATTATAATTATATGGCAAGATAATTTAACACATTCTCAAAGCACTTACAAATACTTACCTGTACGGAAAGATAATAAGTACTGAACCTTTGTATCATTCTATGATTCACTTTTGTTTGTGATTCTGTCTTTTGCTAAATTTAAATCTGTAAAAAAAAAAAGCTTTAGCTAAAAATCTGCTAAGCTGCATTTTATTATTTATTCAATGTAATAATTTTTTTTGTTTTCTGGACCCTGACAAATGTGTAGATAAACAAAATGTATTTTTTTGAATAATTTTTTTTTTCAGATTTACCTATCACACGTGAAGCCTGATCAGAGTTTAGAATATATGGAGTGACTAACGCAAAATATTTATATACAGATGTGGTATCTATCCTTTTTTTTTGGCTTTATTTAGAGAGTATTTTTTATTTATTTAGGGTAGCTTAGTTAATTTCATTTCGTTTTCTTTGCATGGGTGTTTTTCCCTCTTTTCAGGTACGTATTCATTTTTTTGTACTGTTCATTTACACTTGTTATTTTACTTTTTTTTTCAACTGTCCATCTTTTTCTTTTTATGTAAAAAATGCAAAATAACAAGGCTGTCTTTGACTAAAGAGCGGGACCTGGAAATAGACTTTTGTAACCCTCAGTGGCCACTTAAAGCGGAGTTCCACCCAAAAATGGAACTTCCGCTTAATCCACTCCTCACCCCCTTACATGCCACAATTGGCATGTAATTTTTTTTGGGGGGGGGAGTGGGGGCTTCAGGAGGAGTAGGACTTCCTGTCCCACTTCCTCCTTCCACCGAGGGGCTGGTAAGGCGATTAAGCTTAATCGCCTTATTGCAGCCCCTCCCCTAGGCGATCGCCTGGGACACTGACAGGTCCTAGACGATCGCCTGTACAATCAGCGGTGGGCCGCACCGCGCATGTGCAGTGGGTGCCCGGCCGTGAAGCCGAAGGCTGTCCCACAGTTAGAATGAAGACGCCGGGGAGGGGGGGAGAGGAGCAGCAGCTACACTTTTTGTAGCTGCTGACTTTTAACCACTTAAGGACCGCCTACTGCACATTTACGTCGGCAGAATGGCACGGCTGGGCACATCAACGTATATATACGTTGGTTTTAGTACCCAGCCGTGGGTCGCGGGCGCGCGCCCGCGGGCGCGCGCCCGCGACCCGGTCCGAAGCTCCAGGACCGGGACCGCGGGATTCGCGGACCCGATCGCCGCTGCAGTGCGGCGATCCGTCCCTGGAGCGGAAGAACGGGGAGAGCCGTGTGTACACACGGCTTCCCCGTGCTTCTCTGTGGCCGGAGCATCGATCGCGTCATCCCTGTAATAGGGGGACGCGATCGATGACGTCACACCTACAGCCACACCCCCCTACAGTTGTAAACAACACATTAGGGCACACATTCCCTACAGCGCCACCTGTGGTTAACTCCCAAACTGCAACTGTCATTTCCACAGTAAACAATGCAATTTAAATGCATTTTTTGCTGTGAAAATGACAATTGTCCCAAAAATGTGTCAAAATTGTCCGAAGTGTCCGCCATATTGTCGCAGTCACGAAAAAAATCGCTGATCGCCGCTATTAGTAGTAAAAAAATAATAATTAATAAAAATGCAATAAAACTATCCCTTATTTTGTAAACGCTATAAATTTTGCGAAAACCAACCGATAAACGCTTATTGCGATTTTTTTTACCAAAAATATGTAGAAGAATACGTATCGGCCTAAACTGAGGAAAAAAAATGTTTTTTTATATATTTTTGGGGGATATTTATTATAGCAAAAAGTAAAAAATATTGCATTTTTTTTTAAATTGTCGCTCTATTTTTGTTTATAGCGCAAAAAATAAAAACCGCAGAGGTGATCAAATACCACCAAAAGAAAGCTCTATTTGTGGGAAAAAAAGGACGCAAATTTTGTTTGGGAGCCACGTCGCACGACCGCGCAATTGTCTGTTAAAGCGACGCAGTGCCGAATCGCAAAAACCCCTTGGGTCATTTGCCAGCGTATTGGTCCGGGTCTTAAGTGGTTAATAAACATAACATTTGGCTGGAACACCCATTTAAAGCCCAAACAACTCTTAACAACCACAAAAAAACATCTAAATGTTATCTTTGCTATTGGCTTGCATTTCACCAAAATAGTAAAATTCCACAAACATTTTTCAAAATTTGCTAACATTTCAAAGACATTTTTGTACATTCCTTTTATCAATATGTCTGTTTCATTATCTATTTGTGATCGTGTGTCTTTTGGCAGCTTTAATATCTGTAAGCAATTTTTTGGATAAAAATCTTGAAAAATACATTTAGTTATAGATTCCTTTTAATCATTAATTTGGGTTTGCTATTCTGTACTCTCTATCTCACCTACCTTTCGGGACTTTTGTTTCTTCAAATTTATCTGCCACATACAATGCATGGTTATAATTGCAGATTGATACAATATAGAAAGTATATTTATTTTTTAGAATCCTGCTGCTCCAATTCAACAATTAGAAGAGGAAAATAGCACTTTTATACTTTAATTTAAATTGAGCATCTCACAATATGCACTTGATTAAACAAACACAACGACCTTATAACTTGCACCGTTTTAACTTTACATATTTATTACAGAACAAACAGGAAGTCTCCAAAACCAGACCTATATACAGAATGGACATCAGAGTGCTACAACCTATAAAAATGTGTCTCATTACCAAGGTGTCACAAAAGAAATATCTCATGATAGGTAAAAGCAAAGGGCTCTATCAAGACCTTCACACCCTTACCGTTGCAAAACATACTGATGGCATTGATTAAAGAAGGATTTCTAAACTTCTGAATGTTTCAGTGAGCACTGTTGGGGCCATAATCCCGAAAATTACTTGAATTAAAAGTTAATAGGAATTTCCAATTCTTTATCATAAATTCCTGAGACAGGCCCAGGCTCAGACATGGCAGGTCCAATAGGGCTGTGCCTAGAGAAAAATAAATGTGCACCTTGCAGCCTCTTTAACAGCTTCCCACCTGGCCTATAGCAGAATGGCGGCTGGGTGGTGGCTTTAATGTTCGAGTAGACATTAGATCACATGATCTGATCTGATCAATGTAGCGGCTTGCTGCCAGTACCATGTAACCCCTGTGACCTATCACAGCAGGTCACATGACAGTTGTAAACAATGGATGGCTTCCTTTCATGCCATCTATTGTGTACAATTTTTTTGCTAGCTGTGATTGGTCAATGTGATCACATGGCACAGACAGAGCCAATCACAGCCCATCTGTACCATGTGATTAGTGTTGATCAATCATAATTAATCAAAATAAAACCAACTGAATAAATCAGTTACATTCAGTAAAAGGCTTACTTATAGCAATCATATTGTGTAAAAAAAAAAAAAAAAGAGGAAATCCTGATCACTTCCCCAGAGTAGTACAATGTGTATTATGGTAACATTATATTGCTCTGGTCACAGTATTGTTAAAACAACTGTATTAACTGTCACCAGTCAGTGTACTGCATGTACTGCTTGTATTGCACTGGTACATTTTGTCATTTTAAAAATAATTATGTCACAAAATGACAACCTTAAAAAACCTGCCACGCCTCTTACTAAATGCCTTGGTCTGTCTACTTTTCAAAAATTCGTCATTTGTTTTTGTTTTTATACTGTCCTGACATTTTAGGGCCTCATCGGGTTTGATCAATTTTCAAATACAGTCATGCTCAAAAGTTTGCATTCCCTGGCAGAAATTGTGAAACAGTCAAAAGACCTACATAACAAGGTAACGCAAATTTAAAAAGATAGAAAAGGATATAAAAATATATCCAAAGCCTTGAATTTGCCAGACAGTACTGTTTAATCACTTATTAAAAAGTGGAAAATTACGGGCTCTTCTGATACTATTCCAAGGTCAGGTAGACCAAGAAAGATTGCAGCCACAACTGGCGGAAGAATTGCTCAGGACACAAAGAAACACCCACGGGTAACATCAGGAGAAATACGGGCCACTCTCCAAAAAGACTGTGTGGTTGTTTTAAGGAGCACAATTCAACGATACTTGAACAAAAAAGAGCTGCATGGTTCAGCTTCCAGAAGGAAGCCTTTAATGCGCCAATGCCACAAAAAAAAAAAACAACGAGGCACGTCAAGGTGTTGTTGGGCATATTGTAACCAGGCTTTTTTGTGGAAATTGTACAGTAAAGGCTTCTTTCTGGCAACTTGCTCATGCAGTTTTTTTGTTCATCTTTTTCCAGAGCAGCCTGTATTTCTCATAAGGTTACCTACAGTGTTTTCTTTGTATCCTGAACAGTTCCTGTGTCAGTTGTGGCCGAAATCTTTCTTGATCTACCTGACCTTGGCTTGGTATAAGAGATCCCCACATTTTCCACTTCTTATTAAGTGATTGAACAGCACAGACTGGCATATTCAAGGCTTTGGATATCTTTTTTATATCCTTTTTCATCTTTGTAAACTTTCATTACCTTGTTACACAGGTCTTTTGACTGTTCTTTTTTATCTCCTCATGCCTCAGTGTCTAGCCTGCTTAGTGCATCCATGTGAAAGCTCACAAACTCATTGACTATTTATTCACAGACACTATAATGAGTTAAAAAGCCACAAATGTGGTAAATTAACCTTAATTGCCATTTCTGTGTGTGTACCAAGGCCAAACATTTCAGGGTAGAAGAAGTTTTTTTTTTGGGACTTTAAATGAGAAATGCGTTTTAAGCAATAAGTTGTTTACATAATAACCAGGCTCAAACTTACCACCCAAACAGCAAACCAAATTCAACTGTCTAACTGTGTACATTAAAAACAGAGGATTGGTTGCACGCATTTGTAAATACATGGTTAAGCTGCAGGCCTCGCCAAGGCTCTCTGTGTACTGCAGTCCTAACTAAACTTTTAAAGTCTCCTCAATAGAGGCACATAAATGCTGATGAGTAGATAGAGGGCAGGTGACTGGGGGTGTGTCACTGCCCCTACCTATGATTGGTATAGCAGTAAAGAGCACTGGAAAAAAACACATAAATGTATAAACCCCCCTTTCTTCTACCCAACAACAGGGATGGAGGCGTATGTTTTTCATGTGCCTCATTTAAAGTCCCAAACCTATTCTCTTTATAACATTCCAGGGTATGTAAACTTTTTATCAGGGACATTATGATTTAAAAAGGATCAAAAAAACTATGTGATAATAAATGGCTTCCTGTGATTGCTATCCTTTAAATAAAAGACAGTATTTTGGCAGGATCAGTCATATTTTCAATATTAATGCCAAAATTTCACAATTTCTGCCAGGGTGTGCAAACTTTTGAGCAGAACTGTATATACCATAGTTTGTGGACTATAATCTTTCCTTCATACTAAATAATATACACTGATTTGGGTTATTTCCACCAAAGAAATGTAGCAGAATACATTTTGGCCTAAATTTATGAAAAACAAATATTTATTTGCAAAATTGGGTCTTTATATGCGGCACATGACACATGACTAGAGAAATGGTCAACATTTTTTGACATATTTACTCGTACTAGTACAGAAACAGTAAAAATAGCACTTTACAATGGATACACCCAGGGATATTTGATAAATTCACATATATATATACACCGTTAACATAAGACATATTGGACTTCATGTATATACATAGATGTCTCCCCAAAGGGATACCTTTATGGTGGGTCCATGTCGCAGTGTCATGATGACATCTGTCTATATACAGTATATATATGAAATGCAATATGTCTTATGCTATCGGTGTGGATATATACAGTGCCTTGCAAAAGTATTCGCCCCCCTTGAACTTTGCGTCCTTTTGCCACATTTCAGGCTTCAAACAGAAAGATATAAAACTGTATTTTTTTGTGAAGAATCAACAACAAGTGGGACACAATCATGAAGTGGAACAAAATTTATTGGATATTTCAAACTTTTTTAACAAATAAAAAACTGAAAAATTGGGCGTGCAAAATTATTCAGCCCCCTTAAGTTAATACTTTGTAGCGCCACCTTTTGCTGCGATTACAGCTGTAAGTCGCTTGGGGTATGTCTCTATCAGTTTTGCACATCGAGAGACTGACATTTTTGCCCATTCCTCCTTGCAAAACAGCTCGAGCTCAGTGAGGTTGGATGGAGAGCGTTTGTAAACAGCAGTTTTCAGTTCTTTCCACAGATTCTCGATTGGATTCAGGTCTGGACTTTGACTTGGCCATTCTAACACCTGGATATGTTTATTTGTGAACCATTCCATTGTAGATTTTGCTTTATGTTTTGGATCATTGTCTTGTTGGAAGACAAATCTCCGTCCCAGTCTCAGGTTTTTGCAGACTATCAGGTTTTCTTCCAGAATGGTCCTGTATTTGGCTCCATCCATCTTCCCATCCATTTTAACCATCTTCCCTGTCCCTGCTAAAGAAAAGCAGGCCAAAACCATGATGCTGCCACCACCATGTTTCACAGTGGGGATGGTGTGTTCAGGGTGATGAGCTGTGTTGCTTTTACGCCAAACATAAAGTTTTGCATTGTTGCCAAAAAGTTTGATTTTGGTTTCATCTGACCAGAGCACCTTCTTCCACATGTTTGGTGTGTCTCCCAGGTGGCTTGTGGCAAACTTTAAACAACACTTTTATGGATATCTTTAAGAAATGGCTTTCTTCTTGCCACTCTACCATAAAGGCCAGATTTGTGCAGTATACGACTGATTGTTGTCCTATGGACAGAGTCTCCCATCTCAGCTGTAGATCTCTGCAGTTCATCCAGAGTGATCATGGGCCTCTTGGCTGCATCTCTGATCAGTCTTCTCCTTGTCTGAGCTGAAAGTTTAGAGGGACGGCCAGGTCTTCGTAGATTTGCAGTGGTCTGATACGCCTTCCATTTCAATATTATGGCTTGCACAGTGCTCCTTGGGATGTTTAAAGCTTGGGAAATCTTTTTGTATCCAAATCCGGCTTTAAACTTCTCCACAACAGTATCTCGGACCTGCCTGGTGTGTTCCTTGTTCTTCATGATGCTCTCTGCGCTTTAAACGGACCTCTGAGGCCCCGTACACACGAACAAATGAATCTGTTCAAATCGGTCTGACAGACCGATTTGATCAGATTTGTCTGCTGGCTGTTTTGGTTTGATCGCTGTACACACGATCAAACCAAAATCCCCGCCAGCAGACAGTGCGGTGACGTGGCGGTGATGTTGACGCCGCCACGTCACTGCACCAGGAAGTAAAACACTTCTGCGCATGCGTCAAATCCATTAGACGCATGTGCGGGCAGATATGTCTGCTGGTTAGCGTACTAACCAGCAGACATATCGGTCCGACGGGTTCCCAGCAGACAGATTTTAAAGCAGGCTTTAAAATCTGTCTGCTGGATAAATCCGTCTGCTCGCCTGTACACACAATCGAATCTGTCTGCTGAGATGGTCTGGCAGACCGTTTCCAGCAGATAGATTTGATCGTGTGTACGCGGCCTGAGACTATCACAGTGCAGGTGCATTTATACGGAGACTTGATTACACACAGGTGGATTCCAATTATCATCATTAGTCATTTAGGTCAACATTGGATCATTCAGAGATCCTCACTGAACTTCTGGAGAGAGTTTGCTGCACTGAAAGTAAAGGGGCTGAATAATTTTGCACGCCCAATTTTTCAGTTTTTTATTTGTTAAAAAAGTTCGAAATATCCAATAAATTATGTTCCACTTCATGATTGTGTTCCACGTGTTGTTGATTCTTCACAAAAAATTACAGTTTTATATCTTTATGTTTGAAGCCTGAAATGTGGCAAAAGGTCGCAAAGTTCAAGGGGGGCGAATACTGTCGCAAGGCACTGTATATGAATTTATCAAATATCCCTGGCTGTATCAATTGTAATGTGCTATTTTTACTGTTCCTGTACTAAAATAAATATGTCGTCATTTTTTTTGACAAATTCTCTAGTCACGTGTCATGTGCCTCATGTAAAGTTCCAATCCTACATTTAGATGGAGGTGCCTTCTTCCTTTGTGTATTTGTATGTTTACTATGTACACATGACCAGCTAAAGAGGAGCTGCCACCATCTGTATCCACCTTATCATCCTATTCTCTATTTGTTTGTATCTTCCTATCTGACTTTACCCGTCGTAACATTAGCGCTGTAGTTCCTTTCCTTTATGCCTATGTACCTGTCTAGCAATACCATCTAACACTTCAGCCTTAGCATTTTTGTCGGTTCCCATCTTGTACTGGAATTCCTTCTAGGTTCTGACTCTTCATCTGCTGATTGGCTAGGTCACTATGACATCACTTCTGCACACGCACATGGGAGCCATAGTGTCATGTGCCATAATATATGCTGACAGGCAGGGAGAAGCCACTTTAACCCCTTCATTACTTCGAACCCCCAAACAGTATATATATATTTTTTACAGAGACCCTAGAAAATAAAATGGCAATCGTTGCAATATTTTATGTGATACTGTATTTGTGCAGCAGTCTTTCAAATGCAATTTTTTTGAAGGAAACACATTCTCATGAATTAAAAAAAAAACAAAAAAAACAGTAAAGTTAGCGCACACTCGTGCAATGTCGACAAACTACGGTACTTAAAAATTTCTATTGGTGACGCTTTAAAAATTTCTACAGGTTAACAGTTTAGAGTTACATAAGAGTTCTAATGCTTTGTTGCTATATAATTATTTTTGGTATGACCAGACTTTTTTTAAACAGGCCATCAGTATAGCCATGGGGGCTAAATTTGCGCCTAGTGTGGCTAATGCCTTCATGGCACTATGGGAGGAAACAGCGGTTTATGAGAACACCCCTGTAGAACTAGCCCTCTACAAAAGATACATAGATGATTTAATCATCTGATGGAATGGCAGCATAGACACCCTGGAAAGCTTCCTGGAAACACTAAATAGGAATGATAAGAACATAGCCTTGGTGTGGAAGATAGATGAGAAAGCTGTAGATTTTCTAGATTTAAACATCAGCCTGGAGAAGGATAAAATAGTCACCAAAACACATTTTAAAAACGTGGACACTAAGGCCGCGTACACACGAGGAGACATATCCGATGAAAACAGTCCGACGGACCGTTTTAATTGGACATGTCTCCTGGGAGATTTTGGTCTGATGTGTGTACACACGATCAAACCAAAATCCCTGCGGACAGACAGTGTGGTGACGTGGCGGTGACGTTGACGCCGCCACGTCAGCAA
This sequence comes from Rana kukunoris, assembly GCA_029574335.1. Taxonomy (NCBI): domain Eukaryota; kingdom Metazoa; phylum Chordata; class Amphibia; order Anura; family Ranidae; genus Rana; species Rana kukunoris. The sequence continues at coordinate 664,647,976 of CM056049.1, forward strand.
ACCAGGAAGTAAAATGCTTCCACGCATGCGTCGAATCCATTCGACGCATGCGGGAGATTTCGGTCCGCTGGTTAGGCGTACTAACCAGCGGACATGTCCGACGGACAGGTTTTCAGCGGACAAGTTTTAAAGCATGTTTTAAAACTTTTGTCTGCTGGAAACCTGTCCGCTAAGCCGTACACACGATTGGATATGTCTGCTGAAACTGGTCTGCGGACCAGTTTCAGCGGACATGTTCGATCGTGTGTACGCGGCCTAACAGTTACCTCTCTATGGATAGCTGCCATTTTAAACCTTGGCTGTTTAATATCCCGAGGGGACAGCTCGTAAGTATGAGAAGGAACTGTACAAAAGAAAGTGATTATTTACTCCAAGCAGAGATTATTGGTTCGAGATTTAAGGAGAAAGGCTATGAAAAATCATGGGTGAAGAATCAAAAAGTAAGGGTCCTTTCACACGGAGCGGACCGTTTTTCGGTCCGCTCCGTGTGCCCGTCAGCTTAGCGGGGGGTCTCCGCTCAGCTGTCGGCGGACAGGGTGGTCCCCGCACACTGTGCAGGGACCGCCCTGTCTCTCCTCCGCTCTCCCCTATGGGGAGTCGGATGGAAACGGACCGTCTGTCCATTTGCATCCGATCCGTTTGGCCGGACGGAAGAAAAATAGGACATTCTTCCGTCCGCAAAAACGGATGCGGATCTAGCGGACGTTAGCGGATTCATTCTGAACTACAACTCCCAACATAAAGATGTTGTAAATGTGATCAGAAGACACTGGCACATCCTGAGAAATGACAAAGATCTACAGAAAATCCTCCCAGAAAAACCAAGGATTGTCTATAAGAGAGCACCTACTCAAATCAGTAGTTGAACCTCCACCGTAACCCGGGTATACATTTTTTCGGAAAAAGGTTTCTTTCCCTGTAAGAGGTGCTATGCGTGTCGGAAATCACAAAGATTCCAAAAGAAAAGAACTGAGTTTGTTGCCACAAACACAGGAGAAACACACGCGATTAAAGATTTTATTGGGTGCCACACTGAGGGTGTTTCATTAACTGTTATATGTTGTATATGTGCTACAATGTAGCTGCAATCTCCAATATGTGGGAAGGACAAAGAGGGCATTAAAGGTGAGAATTAAAGAGCATGTCCAAAATATAATTAATGGTTTCCCGAAACACAATGTTTCTAGGCACTTTGACCATGTGCATAACCGGGACCCGACCTATCTCCAATTTTGGGGGATAGAAAAATATAACCCATCTTGGAGAGGTAGTCATAAGGTCAGAACCATAAGTCAAAAAGAGTCGAAATGGATACACAGCATGCGTACACTTGTATCAGGAGGAATGAATGTTGAATTGGATCTCAACTGCTTCCTTAGTAATTTCTGACTTTTTTCATTCTCATTTGTATACCGAGATTTTTACCTTTTTATAGATATACAGTACAGACCAAAAGTTTGGACACACCTTCTCATTCAAAGAGTTTTCTTTATTTTCATGACTATGAAAATTGTAGAGTCACACTGAAGGCATCAAAACTATGAATTAACACATGTGGAATTATATACATAACAAAAAAGTGTGAAACAACTGAAAATATATGTCATATTCTAGGTTCTTCAAAGTAGCCACCTTTTGCAGCAGACACATCTCTAGAACAACTGTTAAGAGGAAACTGTGTGAATCAGGCCTTCATGGTAGAATATCTGCTAGGAAACCACTGCTAAAGAAAGGCAACAAGCAGAAGAGACTTGTTTGGGCTAAAGAACACAAGGAATGGACATTAGACCAGTGGAAATCTGTGCTTTGGTCTGATGAGTCCAAATTTGAGATCTTTGGTTCCAACCACTGTGTCTTTGTGCGACGCAGAAAAGGTGAACGGATGGACTCTACATGCCTGGTTCCCACCGTGAAGCATGGAAGAGGAGGTGTGATGGGTGGGGGTGCTTTGCTGGTGACACTGTTGGGGATTTATTCAAAATTGAAGGCATACTGAACCAGCATGGCTACCACAGAATCTTGCAGCGGCATGCTATTCCATCCGGTTTGCGTTTAGTTGAACCATCATTTATTTTTCAACAGGACAATGACCCCAAACACACCTCCAGGCTTTGTAAGGGCTATTTGACCAAGAAGGAGGGTGATGGGGTGCTGCGCCAGATGACCTGGCCTCCACAGTCACCGGACCTGAACCCAATCGAGATGGTTTGGGGTGAGCTGGACCGCAGAGTGAAGGCAAAAGGGCCAACAAGTGCTGAGCATTTCTGGGAACTCCTTCAAGACTGTTGGAAGACCATTTCAGGTGACTACCTCTTGAAGCTCATCAAGAGAATGCCAAGAGTGTGCAAAGCAGTAATCAAAGCAAAAGGTGGCTACTTTGAAGAACCTAGAATATGACATATTTTCAGTTGTTTCACACTTTTTTGTTATGTATACAATTCCACATGTGTTAATTCATAGTTTTGATGCCTTTAGTATGAATCTTCAATTTTCATAGTCATGAAAATAAAGAAAACTTGTGGTCTGTACTGTATATATATGGGGATATTTGTGACTGTCACACATTTACAAATTTTGAGTGTGTTACCATAAGGCCCTATGGCTATCTATGTCCTGTCTATGTGGCTTAAGTTATTATGTGATATAGTTAGAGCATGCGATAAACCAGGTGTGCGATCACCGTATGTCCATAAGAGGTACTATTCCACTTTAATTTTTCCCTTTGCTTATTGTAGGTCATGGCTTTTGGCCCTATTTTTTGAATATTAATTTACACAATTAGACTTGTGACACTGAGAGTTGTGTCTCTCTTTTTTCATTTGGGAGGTTTTATGCTAGTATATTAACATCTGGTAGTAGGTGCTCCTTAGATTCGGTTGCAACTTCAGTTTCAATATTATTAATGGAATATTGATTTTATTGTTTTTATCAATTTTATAATTACATTTATATGCATTCATTTACTCAGTTTCTATGACGGCTACTTAATTTTAACCACTTAACCCCCGGACCATATTGCTGCCCAATGACCAGAGCACTTTTTGTGATTCGGCACTGTGTTGCTTTAACTGAGAATTGCGTGGTCGTGCGACGTGGCTCCCAAACAAAATTGGCGTCCTTTTTTTCCCACAAATAGAGCTTTCTTTTGGTGGTATTTGATCATCTCTGCGGTTTTTATTTTTTGCGCTATAAACAAAAATATTAGAAAAGATGGTGGGGGTCGTGGCGCTGTCACTGATATGTTGTTTAACTAAGCCAATAATCGGACCTAGCAGGTTAGTGAGTAGGCTCTATTGGGACAACATTCCCTTAATAGATGTAAATGATGAAAAATAATAAATAAAAAGGTGGCAGTGTTTGCCTGATTGGTAAAAGGAGTAAATCTATGTATACACGAATGGTAGTACCTCTATGGGTCACCAGAGGTGGTCATGTCCCAAATGTAGAAGTGATATGTGAATGTATATTCTACAATATAACTGGTCTGGCTGACCGCACCGTACTACAACACAATGTAAAAAACTTGTTTCCAAATTTAAGTAAGTGCATAAAAACACGGGCCCAGATTCACAGAGCGATTACGCCTGCGCAACAGGAGATGCGCGTGCGTAAGTCGAAATGTGCGCGTGCGTTTCGTTGCGTGGCATCCACAGAACGAGATACGCAAAAAATCGACAGCAAAATGTCCTGTCTAAAATTAGAGCATATAAAAGCTGGTCTAAAAAGAGAAAAAAAGTCTACTTGTTAGATAAAGCAACACTGTTAGTGAGCAGCTCAGCAGTCACACGTGTTGCACAACAATCTGTATGCCAACATGCCAGGGGCATCGTCGCACATAGCTATACTACTGACTTTAGATGAACAAAGAAGGATGAGGGCACGGAGGATGGCACGGAGGATGGCACGGGAGAGGATATACCGCACCCGCATAGACCTGTTTGGCATGAGTGATTCTGAGGTGTTTCGCATCTTCAGATTCACCCCTCATGCCATCCGGGAATTAACCACAACCCTGCAGGAGGACATCACCAGCCCAACACACCGCTCACATGCAGTGCAGCCACTGGTCAAGGTACTGGCAACACTCCATTTCCTTGCCAGTGGCTCTTTTCAGCGTACAAGTGGAGTGGTGGCTGGGATGTCACAATCCTCCATGAGCAGATGTGTGCACCAGGTTGTCCCTGCAATCCTCAGACGCATGGCCAACCAAATCATCAAACCCACCACTGAGGAGCTGCGGCTGAAGGCAATGACAGATTTCTACAGAATTGCCAGATTCCCACGCACTGTGGGGGCCATTGATTGCACACATGTGGCACTCCAGCCCCCCCAGGAGACAGAGCACATGTACCGCAATTGGAAGCATTGGCATTCCATCAATGTACAGGTGATAGTCGATGCCCAAGGCCTCATATGGCACGTCTGTGCCAAACACCCAGGGTCCAGCCATGACAGTTACATATACAATCAATGCCACATCCAAATGGAATTCGATCAGAACGTGTATGGGGACACCTGGCTGGTTGTTGAGTGACATGGGAGTCAGGCATGACTATCCCCTCCCATGATGCACATCACAAGGGGCACATGCATGACTAACATCCTCCTGTCTTTTCCCTTACAGGTGACTCTGCATATCCACTGGGACCCCATCTCATGACTCCTATCCGGAACCCCCAAACCCCAGGAGAGGAAAGATACAATCAAGCACATGCCCAAACACGAGCAGTGGTGGAGCGCACCTTTGGCCTCCTAAAGTCACGTTTCCGATGCCTGGATAAGTCTGGGGGTACCCTCTTGTATTCCCCAAACTTTGTGTGCCAGATCATCGGTGCATGTTGCATGCTGCACAACTTCGCAGAAAGAAAGGACCTGCAGATTGACCTACGTGATGACCTGACCCCTGAACCAGACAATCCCCCCCTAACCGAGGCTACCCCGTCTTCTGAGGGAAGAGCAGCCAGGAGACAGCTCACATTGGGCATCTTTGCACGTTAAACATACACATTAATCATGGCACAATGAGAATGCATGCATGCACAACACTGTGGTCCCTAGCACACACACCCCACATCCACATCAAATTGGATTGGCACCAGTCCACCATGCAGGACTTGTGAGCAGCAACGCCACGCCAAGGCTCCAATTATGTCACTGTACATTCATACACCATTCACACGGACCTGGGGATCACTTCTCCCTGGTCCTGGGGAACCCTTCTCCACCAAAATTGAGGGTGACACCCCTTTTCCGGCAGGAATGTCACCCCCACATTCACACAGCATTCACAACCCAAAAAAAAAAAAAATGACCTGCAAAAGCAAAAAATTTCCAGCAAAAAATAAATAAAAATATTCAAAAAAAAAAAAAATATTAAAAAAAAAAAAAAAAAAAGGGGAAAAACAAATTATTGCCCTTTGCGTGAGCCACGCCTGGGGTGCCCCCGGCCACGGCCCCGGCTTCTCAGGGGAGACTCATGGGGAAGGGGTAAAACCGGGGAAGGAGGAGCAGCCCCTGATCTCTGCCCACCTGGCGGCCTGCCCTCCAAGGCCACGGCTATTCTGTCCAGGGCAGCACCAAGTGTTGCCGTGTTGGCCTGGATAGCCAGGGTAAGGGCCCTCACATCCTGCCCAACGCCTGCTGATGTCGTCTGCAGTTCATTTAGGCAGGTTGTGAAAGCCCGGGAGTGGGAGTCCAGGTTCCCCAGCGTATCCTTGATGGAGGACAGGCTCTCCTCCATCCGCACCAATGTCTGGCTGACCTGTCCCAGATGGCGGGTCTGGAGGAACTGGTCCCTTCTCAGAGTGGCGGGCAGGAGATCGGCCACCCCCCTGGTGGTCTGGGATGACATCCTGCCTCCAGCTGATGCTTGTGGCCGGGGAGAAGGAGAGGCCCTTGTGAGGGGAGCCATGTTGGGGGAGGAGGGGGGAGGGCTCCCCCTTAGGGAGGCCTGCCTGCTGCCAGCCAGAGGGGAAGAGTCCTCAAAAACCAAACGTCCAGTGCCTGACATGGACTCCTCCTCCTCATGATTCTCCTCCTCCTCATGATTCTCCTGCTCCTCTTGAACCTCCTCCGCAGACTCCGGCCTTGTTGGGGGGGCCTCATTAGGCTGCTGTCCTGGGGTTGGTGCGGTCAGGCCAGATGGCCCTGCACCCTCCTGCACATCTGTGGATGACACAAAACATTCACAGGTTGGAGGATCCACACACTTGCCACATATTCCCTTTCACCGCCTCCCCCACACATGCTACACACCTGATATTAAAAAAAAACAACTTACCTGGCACCACGGGCTCCGGACTTGAGTCAAAGCCGGGCAGGCCCTCAACATGCCGATGAAAGGTCAGGGCCACCGCACGCTCCTCCGCTGTCAGCCTAATACGGCATGGTGGGCCCCCTCCTGTGCCCCTGGCATGGGCATGCATTCTGGCCAGCTTCTGTTTGACCAGACGCCGGAGGTCATTGATTTTTTGGTCAATCCCAGACTGGGTCCGTGTCTCCCCCTGCCCCGCTGAATTCACCTGGTCAGTTATCCTATCCAAAATCTCCCTCCTCCTGGCCGGGGTGGTGTTGGCACTCTCTGGGCCGTGGAGGTAACGCCCATACTCGCTAATTGCCCGGGCAAGAATCTGTTTTTCCACAACTGTAAAATTCAGCTTTCGTTTTCTCTCAGTCATCCTTCCAAAAAAACTCAGTCCCAGTCAACAAAATTCACGCACACAAACACGCCCAACCAATCAAAAAAAAACACACACAGAGAGAAAACTACTGAGCAAGAAACAGTCACCAAAAAACAAAACAAAAATACAGCAGGAAAAGAAACAAGCACAAATATATCAATCAAACAAACAGTCTCTCAAACACTTATCAAAAACCACTTTCAAAAATCTACTAACAAACACTTGATCACACGAACACTAATCTGACAACTACAAAACACACCGCAACGAACAACAGGACAAAAGCACTTGGTTAAATGGGAAGGGACAAAGGGATGTACTTTTGCAATGGAAGTGCGTTTGTGTGTGTCTATTTATGCTGTCTGCGTAGTTCACAACGTTGCCCTAGTCCATTTCCAATTTCACTGATTGCGCTGCTCCCGAGTTGTGAGCATGCGCACAGCGGAGCTGACATGGTCTGCTTCAAGCGCGCATGCACGAGCCGGCCGGCCCTTCATTTGCATGGGGTCACAGCTCATTTCAATGTAATACGCCCACGTCCTTCCCAATTTGTATTGCTCCTCCTTACGCCTCTGAAAAAACGTTTTGTATGCGCAATTTCCTGCGCAAAAGCTACGAGAATAGGGTGATTACGCGACAAAATTGCGCAAGTCTAACGTAAAGGCGGTGCGCTACGCCGGTCCAATAATGCGCAGATGTACGTGAATCTGGGCCACTGTGATCTAAATTGCAACAAATTAATTAACAATTAAATAGTCCATATATCATAACGGCAGGTGATTATAGGTGATATGGAATTCAAGGTGCTCCCCCTTATGGGTCCCCACTCACCAGAGGCACTCACCCCTGCTGGGGTAGAATGCGTGTCAATCAAGCAGGTGCTCCAACGTGTCGTAGCTCCTTTTCCTGGATTCCTAATGGATTTCCTGGGTTCCTGAAGTATATCCTTAGTGTGAGTAGTAGGTGGTATAGGATTCAATTGGTTCTCTGAGTTCCTCCAAAGCAAAGAAGAAAGGCTTCCATAGCGTAGTACGTTAAAGGTATAAAAGTTTTATTGGCACTGCCAAGCATTAACATGGGCACAGGTGCAAAAATACAAAAAGTAAAATATAAATAAAAATGATGAAAAAGAAATAAAATATAAAAACAAGTTAGCAGCAGCCTATGTCCCATGCTAGTTAGACTAGCAATCGGATAATTTTAGTGCAGTGTACCCGCAGTGTCTATGGTCTTCATAGGACCGACACTCCTTCCAGCCAATCAGGAACTGGGTCTTAAGACTCGATTGGCTGGGAGGAGAGGCGATCGTATTAGCCGGTGAGGAGCAGAAGCAGGGGGGAAGCTGACGAGGAGGAGGTGCAGGGAGAAGCCGCCGAAGCTGCCTGTGACCTGGATGGGGTAAGTGCGGGGCTGGTGGGCGGACTGGCAAGCGACGGGAGGGATTTGACCGACCGAACAGGGAGGGGGGGGGGGGTCAGGTGATTTGCTTGACGCCCCCCCCCCCCAAAAAATCGAGCACCAGCCGCCACTGCTATTTCTGTTATTATAAATATTGTAAGCAAAAACCCTTTTCTCAAATCTACCTAGTGAATCTCTTTGGGGCAGATTCACAGAGAATTAGATTCTCGTAGAGTATCAGAAATACACTACGCTGCCGTTTTTTACCTGGCTCTACGTGGAATTCAAGTAGATTTTGTCCAGTAAACGACGGCGGCGTAGTGTATTTCTCCCGTCGCAATCCATCTGCGCGAGTAGGGGGCGTGAAGCATTTAAAATAGGCGCGTTCCCGCGGCGATCGAACTGCGCATGCTCCGTTCCCAAATTTCCCGCCGTGCATTGCGCGTAAACACGTCGTCACGTCGTAGTAGCGTCGTTTACGTACATTCCTATTCCCGAACGAGTTACGTTAAAAAAAAAAAAATATTTTAAAATCGACGCGGGAACGACGGCCATACTTTACATGGGTTACGCACTGTTAGACCAGCAAAAAGCTCCTCTAACATTACGTAGCCAAAAAATGACGTAGGCGATTGCGAGGGACACTCGTACCTTCGTGGATCGCCGTAAAAAGTCATTTGCATATCCCGACACATGAAAACGACGCAAACTCCTCCCAGCGTCGTTTTCATGTGTCGGGATATGCAAATGACTCCCAGCGGCCGCAAATATATCGCAGCGTAGATCCGAAGGCTTACGAGGACGTAAGCCTCTCGGATCGAAGCCCGAAGCCGCCGTATCATGGTTTGAGGATTCAAACTAGTGATACGGCACGCGAAATTTGAAATTACTCCTGTCTAACACCAGTTAGACAGGCGTAATTGCTCTGTGAATCTGGGCCTTTGTTTCTTTAGGCCTCGTACACACGATCAAATCTGTCCGCTGGAAACGGACCGTTTCAGCAGACAGATTCGATCGTGTGTACGGCCGAGCCGACGGATTTGGCCACCCGACAGATTTCAAAGCATGCTTTGAATTCTATCGGGTGGGAATCCGTCCGCCCGACATGTCTGCTGGTTAGTACACTTACCAGCAGACATGTCGTCCCGCACCGCCGCCGAATGGATTCGGCGCATGCGCGGAAGTGTTTTACTTCCTGGTGCGGTGACGTGGCGGCGTCAACGTCACCGCCACGTCACCGACACGTCAGCGCGCCGTCTGCTGGCGGGGATTTTGGTTTGCTCGTGTGTACACGCGAGCAAACCAAAATCCCAGCAGACAGATTTGTTCAAATCTGTCGGACGGACAGATTTGAACAAATCTGTCCGCTCGTGTGTACGAGGCCTTACATCTTTATACCATTTTGTGTGTCTATCTAGCTATTTTTTAATCTAAATAACACACTTATGCAAACATATTCTCAGAGATTAGCATAATGTGATGGTTTGGTTGTATAGTTTTCTTATTATCTTCTTATGCTCCTTGCTAATCAGATTTGTTTATGAAGTAACTTCTTACCGAGAAAGATATAACTTCCTGGAAAATACAGGTATCTTTTCAGCTAGAGATCCTAATCATGAATGTTCATGAAGATAAATGCAGACATTATTGATTGAGCGCCCTCTACGTGTGACAGATTAAACTGCATCATTTCAAGTGCTGATAAATTGTAAGATAAGTATATAATACTGTACACTCAATATTACTTTTACATTTCTGAGATAGAGATTAAATGTAAATAAAATTGTTTCTGCAAAATCATTGCACAGAGCAAATAAGTATAGGCATGTTTGTTATTTCTTTCTTTTTTTTGAAGGTGCTAGCCTTTTTCAACTTTTGAGATGTACAATGTAACCAGTTCATGAAATAAATACAAAGTATAGGAAATCTTCATGTACTTGAAAAAGAGTTGAAACGCCCCAAAACTTTTTTTTCTTAATATATTCAGGTGCCTAATTTATGTTTATTTGGTTACCTATTTGAGTTGGTGCCTCAATGTTGATAAAGAATTGAACTGTTCTGCCTTACTCCCAGGTGTTCATAATACCGCTCATTGCTGGTGGATTATAAATTTAAGGGGACACAAGCTTTAAAAAGTCTGTGAATGGGAGAAAGAGTAGTATCTATGTGGAGCTGTAACCAGCTTTTGTACCTTTGGCTGAAACCCATTCGGGGTTCCTGAAGTTGGACTCTGTGCTTTCATTGAACTGACTTTGTAGAAAGGTGTGGACCGAATAAAGGGCAGGGCACCAGGATTCATGTGATGTAATAAATGCTGCTTTTATGTTTATTTAGACTGTAATAAAAATCTAGCTGTAATAGACGAATGCCTTCCGTAAAGAAAGGTCAATTTTTAAGCGATTGATGCCTGGAAGACATGGGCCGAAGGGACCCCCGGTTCGGTTCGCTGCAGAATTTTTGAACATCGCAAACAGTCCGAACTGAATAACGAACCCCACTAAAGTTTATGGGACCCAAACTTGAAAAATCAAAGGTGCCTATTATGAAGCCTTATATGCAAGTAATTGGACATACAAAGGGTATGGGGCTACGAGTACTGCCCTTGGGGACATGTATCAATGAACATAAAGTTTGAAAAAAAACATAATTTTTAACCACTTCACATCCTGCCCATTGTCATATGATGTCCACAGATGGGATCTCCCCAAGTCCACGACTTCCCGGCTGTATAGGGGGCGTGCACGTGCCCGGCGTGTCACAGAGGAGCCAATGCATGATCGCTCGTGACAGAGTAGGAACGTGGATCTGTGTGTGTGTAAACACACAGAACCACATCCTGTCAGGGGAGAGGAGACAAATCGTGTGTTCCTAGTATATAGGAACACCGATCGGTCTCTCCTCCCCTAGTCCATCCCCCACAGTTAGAATCACTCCCTAGGTAACACATTTAACCCCTTGATCGCCCTCTAGTGTTAACTCCTTCCCTGCCAGTCACATTTATACAGTAATCGGTGCATATTTATAGCACTGATCGCTGTATGAATATCAATGATCCCAAAATATCGTCAAAAGTGTCCAATCTGTCCGCCGCAATGTCACAGTCACGATAAAGATCACCGCCATTACTAGTAAAAAAAATATATAAAAATTCCATAAATCAAAAACCTATTTTGTAGACTCTATAACTTTTGTGCAAACCAATCAATATACGCTTATTGCAGTTTATTTATTTTTTAAATTGGGGCTATTTATTATAGCAAAAAGTAAAAAATATTGTGTTTTTTTCAAACTTGGTGCTCTTTTTTGGTTTATAGCGCAAACAATAAAATGTAAATTGTGCTTTGGGTGCTGGTGGTGCCTTCCCATCGTAACCCTATAGATGTACTCCTAAAGAAAGCTAGAAATTGACCTTGCTGTCCAAAATGTTAATAATATATATGCCCCAGTCAAAGAGTGGCGGAAAAGTTGTGCTTTGGGTGCTGGTGGTGCCTTCCCATCGTAACCCTATAGATGTACTTCTAAAGAAAGCTAAAAATTGGCCTTGCTGTCCAAAATTGTAATAATATGCCCCAGTCAAAGAGTGGCGGAAAAATTGTGCTTTGGGTGCTGGTGGTGCCTTCCCATCGTAACCCTATAGATGTACTTCTAAAGAAAGCTAAAAATTGGCCTTGCTGTCCAAAATTTTAATAATATGCCCCAGTCAAAGAGTGGCGGAAAAATTGGGCTTTGGGTGTTGGTGGAGGCAGAATAAGCCACTGCAGTAGACTGCACACTAGTCTCTGCTTGGGTGACTGAGGATGGGGATGATGATGGTTTAGTAAGCCAGCCCACCACCTCATCTGTATGCTGTGGCTGGATAGCACAAGCAACATCACAGAGGAAATGATGCCCTGCCTGAGGACGGACCACGTCCACCTTTGCGTGTAGACACAGATGCTGCTGGTCCCCTCACAGTGCCATGGAAACATCTACCTCTCCAAGTTGGCCTCCCAGACATGATTGGGGGGGCTAATTAACAAAATGTAATAAAGATGTGGAAATGTGTACGTGGATGCACCTTAATCCATGGAAAGTGGTGTTTAGTGCACTTTAACTTTAGTACTCACTACACAGACACACGACATTGACACACTCAGAGGTGTATATAGATTTTGTGCTGCCCTAGGCCTGACTAAACTCGTGCACCCCCCAATTTAAATATGACCCATCCCTTCCTGTCACGGCCACACCCTGTGTTTAAGACCCGCCCTGAAATTTTCGAGTGAGGACACTAGTTGAGGGCCTGGGGGGGGGGGGGGGCAATGGATTCCCTTAACTTACGTAGATTTCCTCTTACTCAGTGCCGATCCTGACCTCCCTGGGGCCCTAAGCAAAATGACATGGCACATTAAAAATGAGAAGTGGGGGGCGCTGACGACAGAGACATGTCACATTAAAGAAAGTTGAGAAGTGGGGTGAGGGGGCAAAAATTACTTCTCACCAGGCGGGGCCTCTAGTAATTTGGGGGGCCCTTCGCAGCTTTGCTGGGCCCTAAGCAGCTTGCATAGTGAGCCTATAGGGCGGATCGGCCCTGCTCTTACTTCCTGGTTGCCCATAGAGCAGGAAGTGAAGGGAAATCTTTGCAATGGGACAGGGATGGTAAAAGTGTTGCCTATAGTTCTACTTTAAGTAGATGGTGCAGCAGAAACATATAGCACAGTGAGGAAGGTTTGTGGTCCAGGATGACAAAACAGTCAAAATTGGAAGCGCCCCACCCCCCAGTTGAGAAATGCCGGCCGCCCGCATACTAGAAGCAGCGCGGCCGCTAGACTTATTTTCCTAACAGTGTAGTGCAAGCCGGCGGGGACTCTTATTGGGCTGCCCCCCTGCAAAGTGCTGCCCTAGGCCTGGGCCTTGTTGGCCTAGGCCAGGATACAGCTCTGGACACACTACAATATACAGCGGTAAGCGCGCACTAACACACTGAAATATACTGCGTCAAACGTGCAATAATGCACAGAAATATACTGTGTTAAACGTGCACTAATGCACTGCAATATACTGCAGTAAACGTGCAGTAACGCACTGAAATATACTGCAGGAAACCTGCCCTGCAAAATAAAATGACACTAACCTAAAAATGAATAGTCGCACTGCACTATCACTAGATTCACACTAAACTGACACTCTACACTCAGAATGGAATCACAATAGCACACTATAGCACACTAACTCACTAATAGCACTGAAAATAACCCTGTTCTATCTCTCTCCCTGTCAATATCGCACTAAAAAAGGCTACAATGGGAAGAATATTTTTATAGTGTGAGGTGGGATTAAAAGCAATAAACCGTGATTGGATAGAGTGCTATGTGCCCTGATTGGGCAAAGCTTTCACTGCTTCAGCCATTTAGGGCTTCTAATGCACTGTGCGGTGGTGCAGTGCATTAAGATCTTTCGGCAGTCTGAACAAATAGTAGATCACCTTGATAATTCGGGTGTTCGCTGAACGGGGCAAACAGCCAATGTTCGCCCAACTCTAATGCCTGCTGATCAATGTGCTAGATTGCTTCCCAACACTGACTGTGGTATGGGGCATCCCAGAGACCTGGCCTGGTATTCACAGAGGAGAAGGGTGAGGCCTCAAGAGAATACAGCATGGTTTGGCACTTCCTGGGATATATATGCAGTGTTAGGCCACGTACACACGATCAGACCGGTCTGATGAAACTGGTCCAATGGACCGTTTTCATCGTACCAGGCTGAAGTGGTCTGATGTGTGTACACATCATCGGACCAAAAATCCAATCAGACCAGAACGCGGTGACGTAGAACACAACGACGTGCTGAAAAAACAAAGTTCAATGCTTCCAAGCATGCGTCGACTTGATTCTGAGCATGCGCGGGTTTTTGGTCTGATGCTTTTGCGTACTAACCATTGAACCTGTCCAACGGACAGGTGTCCGTCAGACAGAGTTCAAAGCAGGTTTTAAAACTTTGGTCCAACAGACAACGGTCTGATGGGCCGTACACACCATCGAACTGGTCCGATGAAACTGGTCTGCAGACCAGTTTCATCGGACCGGTCTGATAGTGTGTACGCGGCATAATACTCTGGTTCAGAACTGCTAAATGAAGAGTGGTCAGCTTGGAATCGGTACAGTGATAACAGACCAGTAAGAAAACCGCTCATAATGGAAAGTGCCACTTTAACGTCACTTTTAGGCATATACCTTTGTCAGTCTCTAGGGGCATGAGCGCACCCTTCTTCTGACTCCCCACCTGAACCTGCTTACATGTTCCTTATGTACCATTTAGGGTTTTGCAAGGCTATGATTCCAAATTAGGTTTTGTAAGCTTAAAGTATTAAGAAATTGCAACTGATTCAGTGCCATAACTCAATGTTATCTGGACCTGGAACACACAGACATTCAGTGCCATAACTCAATGTTATCTGGACCTGGAAAAAAACAGATATTGCCATTAGGTTCGTGCAATGTGTGTGTGTGTGTGTGTGTGTGTGTGTGTGTGTAAAAAGCAAATGTGACTTCCTTTTTGTACATATATTAATACAAAATATATTAAAGCGGTATTTCACCCTAAACATAAGATCTCCCATGCGATCCAGCATACTGGCGTCAGCGCCAGTATGCTGGTTTTTTTTTTTTTTAATAGCACACTTACTGTATTATTGTGGAATTCCTTTTCTGTCCCCCGTGGTGGACGGCGCCAGTATAGCGCGTCACATCTTCCTAAAATACCCGACATGGACTCGGGTAATCTCGGCGAAAATGCGGCGCCTGCGCACAGACCTAGGAGCTGACTGCGCAGGCGCCGTATTTCTCCGAGTCCTACGGCTATGGCGCGTCACGCCCTCCGAAATAGGACTCGGAGAAATACGGCGCCTGCGCAGTCAGCTCCTAGGTCTGTGCGCAGGCGCCGCATTTTCGCCGAGATTACCCGAGTCCATATCGGGTATTTTAGGAAGATGTGACGCGCTATACTACAGCCGTCCACCGCGGGGGACAAAAAAGGAATTCCACAATAATACAGTAAGTGTGCTATTAAAAAAAAAAAAACCCAGCATACTGGCGCTGACGCCAGTATGCTGGATCGCATGGGAGATCTTATATTTAGGGTGAACCTCCGCTTTAAGAAACACATTTTTTAAACAATAGCAGATGCTGGGAACATAATTCGGATCACATTCACATGCATATATATAAAACAACTATGAAAAGACTAAAGATTCTCTTTAAAGAGTTTTAAAGTCTCAGAGGAATATTGTAAAACGGTGACATCATGAGACGGCAGAAACATCTGCTGTATAAGGGGGAGAATACTGACACCTGCAACCTAGAATCTTTCTACACTTCCCTAGTTATCTGTGCCAGAGGCAATATATACACATCATAAATTCCCATACGACAGGTAAACTAGAGCTTCATTGTTGTTGTGAACACAAGAGAAAAAAACACAAGGTTTCCAACCAGTCTGATCTGGACAGTTGGAGACAAATCCCCATAAACAAGGCCATGTTCTGGACACATGATGCGGTCCAATGGCAGCTGTGTATGCTGAAGAAGTGAAGACAGCTTCCAGCCATACTGGGAGTTTATCCAGCCCTCCTCCAAACCCGCCTAGGTTGTACTTCTTCATCCAATTATTGCATTATTGGAGCTGGGATGTCTTGCATGCTTCAACAATATTGTTGTTGACAAAACAAGGTTTTCGAAAATGGGGATTGGAAAAGGCTCTGGAACGCTCCCAGCATCAGGGTTTGCCAAAGGAAAGACTTTTATATTCTCTGTTAGATACACACATGAAAGTAATCAGCTTAATTTATACAAATGTGAGCTTGGTCTAAAATTCTTTACTAGGATATTAAAGATGATTTGTCCCCTGTACTGCCTGACCACCACCCCAACACTTACTAATAAACCTCAAATTGGAGTTTATTGGCCATAGCAGTCTTTCATGAACAAAGGTATAAATAATAAGGTAACATTCGGTATAGTAGAAATTAAGCCCCAAGGTCTTTTTCTGCATTTTACTGTAATACAAACATACAGCCGCAGTTCATTGGCACTCAACCATACATTTGACCATAACTACCACCTTCAAGGACCTTGTACCCCTACTAACTGCTATGACTACCAAGAAAAAAACGGCATCAGCCTATGTCAAAATGCCATTAACAAAAAATAAATTAAAGGGGAGTTCCACCCACAATTTCACTTTTTAAATATAAATACCCCTGTAATACACAAGCTTAATGTATTCTAGTAAAGTTAGTCTGTAAACTAAGGTCCGTTTTGTTAGGTTATAACAGCATTTAGTTTATAATCTAGAAATAGACCGTGGCCATCTTAAGTGTGGGCATCATGAAGCCAGAATGTATGACTTCCTGGATTTCAGCTTTATATATCTCGC
Source organism: Rana kukunoris (assembly GCA_029574335.1). Classification (NCBI taxonomy): domain Eukaryota; kingdom Metazoa; phylum Chordata; class Amphibia; order Anura; family Ranidae; genus Rana; species Rana kukunoris. The sequence continues at coordinate 664,664,466 of CM056049.1, forward strand.
ACATGCTCAGTGAAGCAATGTAATAGGTTTCAGTCAGGTTTGCAAGGACTACTGGGAAACATGATGCCTATCCCAGAAACCCTTGCAAATAGCCATGTGATTTAATAGCCTAGGCTAATAAGGAGGAGGAAGTAATGAAGGACTACAAAATAAAGGTATTTAGAAGCAACAAAATAAATAAAAATTGTCCATTCTGAACACTATGGCCCAGATTCAGAGAGAATTGGATTCTCGTAGCGTATCAGAAATACACTACGCCGCCGTTTTTTACCTGGCTCTACGTGGAAACCAGGTAGATTTTGTCCAGTAAACGACGGCGGCGTAGTGTATTTCTCCCGTCGCAATCCATCTAGACGAGTAGGTGGCGTGAAGGATTTAAAATAGGCGCGTTCCCGCGGCGATCGAACTGCGCATGCTCCGTTCGCAAATTTCCCGCCGTGCATTGCGCGAAATCACGTCGTTACGTCATTCGTTGTTTGAGTAGCGTCGTTTACGGACATTTCTATTCCCGAACGAGTTACGCAAAAAAAAAAAAAAAAAAAATTAAATTCGACGCGGGAACGACGACCATACTTAACATGGGCTACGCACCGTTAGACCAGCAAAAAGCTGGTCTAACAGTACGTAAAAAAAAACAGACGTAAGTAAGTGTTCGTGGATCGCCGTAAAAACACATTTGCATATCCCGACGCATGAAAACGAAGCAAACTCCTCCCAGCGGCCGCAAAAATATCGCAGCGTAGATCCGAAGGCTTACGAAGACGTAAGCCTCTCGGATCGAAGCCCGAAGCCGCCGTATCATGGTTTGAGGATTCAAACTAGTGATACGGCGCGCAAAATTTGAAATTACTCCTGTCTAACACCAGTTAGACAGGCGTAATTGCTTTATGAATCTGGGCCTATGAGATTAGGGCATGCAGCACAGACAAACATAAAAAAATGGGTGGAACTCCACTTTAAAGGGGTGGCAGGTTGCCCAATGCCAGTTCTTTTGTGACTGAAGACTTCCTAAACCCTCCTCTCAACAGCTGCCTAAAGCCCTTTCTGTTCTAACATAACCCCACCAATCAGGTAGGTACCCTGACTCAATATTTTCTTTCAAATTGTAAAACCTGTCTGCTAAACTCCCTTTGAAACCAATCATGTAGGCCCTGTGTCAATGTCTTTGCTTCTCTTACTCTGGGCCTAACTTTCTGCACTGAGTTTGAAGTGCATCCACATTACATTAGCTTACTACGTAGGCAAGCTCTGCACAGTGCCTTTTCAACCAAATTTGAGTACAAGATCCAGCTCACTGAAAGCAAAGTTTTAAAGGGGTTGTAAAGATGCATGTTTTTTCACCTTAATGCATCCTGTGCAAAAACACCTCTCTGTCACGGGCCCCCCCAGGCCCCCCCGTTTTACTTACCTGAGCCCGTTCACCTGCTGTGCGCGTCCCTGGCATCCTCTTCTCCGCAGAATCTGGCTATTGATTGGATAGATTGATAGAAGCGCAGCCATATGCTCCTGCTGCTGTCAAACACATCCAATGACGCGGCTGCCGGGGGCGGGACTGAGTCATACACTCTGGGCCAGATTCACGTACATCGGCGCATTTTTGGACCGGCGTAGTGCAACTCCTTTAAGTTAGACCGGCTTAATTTCGAGGTGCAAGTACCGTATCCTCGTAGTATTTTCGGCCAAATTTGCACCGGTGCAATGTAAATTCCGAGGCGTAAGGCGGTGTAATTCAAAGTGGGAAGGACGTGGGCGTGTTCCATTGAAATGAGCCGTGACCCCATGCAAATGAAGGGCCGGCCAGACTGGGCATGTGCACATGAAGCAGACTATGGTCAGCACCTCTCTGAGCATGCTCAGAACTCGGCACCGCGCAATCAGTTAGATAGGAACTAGGCCCGTCAGACTTAGTGAGCTATGCACAGTGCTTAAATAGACCGAGAGAAATGCCCTTCCATTGCAAAAGTACATCCAATTTTTTTCTCTTCCTGAAGCAAGGTGCTTTTATTCCGTTGTCTGTTGCTGTTTGGAGGTTTGTGTCGTGTCGGTGTGTATATATATATATATATATATATATATATATATATATATACAGTGCAGAAAATAAGTATTTGAACACCCTGCTATTTTGCAAGTTCTCCCACTTGGAAATCATGGAGGGGTCTGAAATTGTCATCGTAGGTGCATGTCCACTGTGAGAGACATAATCAAAAAAATAAATCCAGAAATCACAATGTATGATTTCTTTAACTATTTATTTGTATGATACAGCTGCAAATAAGTATTTGAACACCTGAGAAAATCAATGTTAATATTTGGTACAGTAGCCTTTGTTTGCAATTACAGAGATCAAACGTTTTTTGTAGTTTTTCACCAGGTTTGCACACACTGGAGGAGGGATTTTGGCCCACTCCTCCACACAGATCTTCTCTAGATCAGTCAGGGTTCTGGGCTGTCGCTGAGAAACACGGAGTTTGAGCTCCCTCCAAAGATTCTCTATTGGGTTTAGGTCTGGAGACTGGCTAGGCCACGCCAGAACCTTGATATGCTTCTTAGGCGGCGTACACACGAGGGGATATGTCCGCTGAAAACGGTCCGATGGACCGTTTCAGCAGACATCTCCGCTCGTGTGTATGGGCTAGCGGACAGATTTCTCCACCCGACAGATTTCAAAGCAAGCTTTGAAATCTATCCGGTGGAATCTGTCCGCCCGACATGTCTGCTGGTTAGTACACTTACCAGCAGACATGTCGGCCCCCACCGCCGCCGCGCCGCTGCCGAATGGATTCGGCGCATGCGCGGAAGTGTTTTACTTCCTGGTGCGGTGACGCGGCGGCGTCAACGTCACCGCCGCGTCACCGCGCCGTCCGGCGGCGGGGAATTTGATCCGATGGTGTGTACACGCCATCGGATCAAACTCCCGATCGGACATATCCGATGGAAATGGTCCGCGGACCGTTTTCATCGGATATGTCCGATCGTCTGTACGCCGCCTTACAGAGCCACTCCTTGGTTATCCTGGCTGTGTGCTTCGGGTCATTGTCATGTTGGAAGACCCAGCCTCGACCCATCTTCAAAGCTCTAACTTAGGGAAGGAGGTTGTTGCCCAAAATCTCACAATACATGGCCCCGGTCATCCTCTCCTTAATACAGTGCAATCGCCCTGTCCCATGTGCAGAAAAACACCCCCAAAGCATGATGCTACCACCCCCATGCTTCACAGTTGGGATGGTGTTCTTGGGATGGTACTCATCATTCTTCTTCCTCCAAACACGGTTAGTGGAATTATGACCAAAAAGTTCTATTTTGGTCTCATCTGACCACATGACTTTCTCCCATGACTCCTCTGGATCATCCAAATGGTCATTGGCAAACTTAAGACGGGCCTTGACATGTGCTGGTTTAAGCAGGGGAACCTTCCGTGCCATGCATGATTTCAAACCATGACGTCTTAGTGTATTACCAACAGTAACCTTGGAAACGGTGGTCCCAGCTCTTTTCAGGTCATTGACCAGCTCCTCCCGTGTAGTCCTGGGCTGATTTCTCACCTTTCTTAGGATCATTGAGATCCCACGAGGTGAGATTTTACATGGAGCCCCAGTCCGAGGGAGATTGACAGTCATGTTTAGCTTCTTCCATTTTCTAATGATTGCTCCAACAGTGGACCTTTTTTCTCCAAGCTGCTTGGCAATTTCCCCGTAGCCCTTTCCAGCCTTGTGGAGGTGTACAATTTTGTCTCTAGTGTCTTTGGACAGCTCTTTGGTCTTGGCCATGTTAGTAGTTGGATTCTTACTGATTGTATGGGGTGGACAGGTGTCTTTATGCAGCTAATGACCTCAAACAGGTGCATCTAATTTAGGATAATAAATGGAGTGGAGGTGGACATTTTAAAGGCAGACTAACAGGTCTTTGAGGGTCAGAATTCTAGCTGATAGACAGGTGTTCAAATACTTCTTTGCAGCTGTATCATACAAATAAATAGTTAAAAATTCATAAATTGTGATTTCTGGAATTTTTTTTTTTGATTATGTCTCTCACAGTGGACATGCACCTACGATGACAATTTCAGACCCCTCCATGATTTCCAAGTGGGTGAACTTGCAAAATAGCAGGGTGTTCAAATACTTATTTTCTGCACTGTATATATATATATATATATATATATATATATATATATATATATATATATATATAAAATATTAAATAAGATAATTATAATAATATTAAAATTAGTAAATTGATATTAGTTAAAAGAAATAAAAATATATATTTATTATATTAATTATTATAAAATATATACTAAACAGAAAAAAATGTATATAAAATATATATTTACCCATTAGGGTGAAAAAAGCCACTGGCAAGGAAATGGAGTGTTGCCAGTACCTTGCCCAGTGGGGGTCGGCAGATCCTCTCCCGTGTAAGAACAGGGGAGTCCGCGCTATGGTGAATAAAGTAGCTGTTGCCTCCCAGTAGGATCCCTATGTGGGGAGCTAATATAAATAGGGATAGTAGAAAGGGAAATGGCACTGCTAAATTAATACCTTTGTCGGGTATATCCGTGGGGTGAGCCCAATGGTAATAGGCCCCCCTTTTGGCTGGAATTAGGGTGCAATTGGAGAGATACCTTGTGTTAATAGGAGGGTAGATGTTGGTTCCTCAGCTTCCACTAATTTCAGTGAAATTGAGTAAAGGTGGATTAATTAGGTCAGGAGCCTATGCAGGCCAGCAGGCCCAAAGATTGCTAAAGTAAAATTTTCCTATGCTGCTATAAGGATGCCAGTTGTGACCGATGCACCCTAAACCATATAAAACAAAGAACGTTTTTTTTTTTTTTTGAAAAGCCTATGGCGTGTGAAACACACTCAAAAAACTCCACCCGGTGCAGAAAAAATGTGCACACACATAAAGAGTGTTCACAAAAACATGCAGACGGGTGCAACGTCAAGTGGTCCTCCTGTGCAGAAGGGACCCAAACCCTGATCCCCCGGGGCGTTATGCTCCAGACAGGGACTGAGGTACTGTGGTCCGAGCAACCGAAGCCGACACGGACCCAACTTCCTTGGAGGGACTGCCGAAACAGAATCCTCCAAGTACTAGGTGGGACTCCCCCGAAGGGAGACCCCATGAGAGTGGGCGAACTAAGCCAGAAGGCCATGTCCACCCACTCCCAATACGTTCAGGGCTGGCCCGAGGACCGGCACCCTACTAATCACACAGTGAACAAAACGTGCACAAACAAAAAAAAGACAAAAACGTGACAAACATAGGCAATAAATTAAATAAAGTGGGGGAAAGGGATAGTGGAGAGGAGAGTGAAAGAAGTGGTCATTGTGTTCAACAATGACCAGGCCCTCCGGCCAGGAATAAAAAATTCCTCCGGTCCTGGCCAAAAGGCCCGGCCCAGGAAGCAGGTGCTAAAAAAGCGTGTAGCTGGTGCAGTGACCGTGGTGTCTTTAAATCAAAGTGACCCTCACTCACAGTGATTCTCAGACACCCCTGGACTGCCACTCCAGGGGCACATGCACCATAGACTTTTCCGTTCCAAATCCAACCCCCCGACCGGCCAGTGCAGCCCTCCACCCCTGCCAGATAGAGAGCCCTTCAAGGTTTTCTTGGGGAAAGCTGCCCCCATCTAGCAGCTTCCACCAATACCAACCCTTCCAGACTCGCTGTCAACCAGGCAGGATTTGCATGGCCCTACCCCGTCTCATCCCAGGGCAGTTCCAGCTCCTCCTACCAGATCTCTGACAGGGACAGCACTTACACCAGCCAGCCAGAAGGCCAGACTAGAACCCGGCAAAAAGACCAGACCAGACCAGGCGAAACCACCCATCCTCACAAGAAGCACTCTTCCAGGTGGCTCAGACGCAACCATTGGCCGGACCCCAGTATCTGTCGGGCAGCACGCCGTAGTCCCTGCTGAAACCACCCTTCCAGGTGCAATGACGTTATTGGATTGCATCCACCCTCCACATATAGGATATAGGAGAAAATGTGTCTCTAGAGTCTAATAGGTAGGAATCCCTACTAGTGTGATTACTAGTGTAATCAACACCACTCCAGTCAGCATGATGTGCTGACTGGAGGAGACAGTCCTGAAACTTCTATGAATGTGTGGCATTGGGTGGATCCAGTACAATATCATCCTAGTCAATGAATGAGCAAGTTGAAGCAAGTACCTGCTGAAAAAGGTACTTTCTACCCCCTTCTCCTCAATGAAAAACAACAAAAACGTCAACATGTAAATGTGTGAAATAGATGGTGGAGGGCTAGAATTATGGATCAAAGATACATGAAGGTCCGCTCACAAATGTGCATCATTGATGGAAATCTAGCACAACTACGATGTAAAAAAAAATGAATCCTAAGGAAACATTACAATATTAGCTCAAAATATGTACCTAAACTATAGATAGATCTACATATATATATAATATTGACTACTGATTAGCCATAACATTATGACCACTGACAGGTAAAGTGAATACCATTGATTATCTTGTTGCAATGGTATCTGAAAGTCAATGCGATATATTAGGCAGCAAGGGAACATGGAGTCCCCAAAGTTGATGTGTTGAAAGAAAAAAGCGCAAGGTTTGCATAACTTTAAAAGGGACAAATTGTAATGGCTTGATGACAGGGTAAGCACAACTCCAAAATTGCAGCTGTTGTGGGATGCTACCAGTCGGCAGTTCTCAGGACCTACCAAAAAAGAATGGAAAACTAGCAAACCGGCAATAGGGTCATGGGCGGCCAAAGTGCTTGGGCTTGCCTGTGTAGTTTGATTCAATAGAAGAGCTCTGGGGCAGCCCGTCCATTAAGGGTGCACGGGCGCCCCCCCCCCCATTCAATTGTCACCTCCCCCTATCCAGGCATCCTGCCCCTTTTAGGATGCATGGAATACAATGCGGGGGGGCTGTATTTTTGAAGCACTGATTAGAGCCAGAGGCTCTAATAGGCTTCAAAATAGGGTGGACTTTGAGCGCAGAGAATGAGCTCACCCAGGTGTGTTATAACAGCAAATGAATAATTGCTATCGTGACATAGTGATCCTCCTCCCGACCAATCAGGAAGCAGGTTTTGACACCTATCACCCGATTGGCTGAAAGGGCAGGCGATCCTATTGGACGCCTAGGAGGAGGGGAAGAGCCACCAATGATGGAGAGGACACGGAGCCGATGCATGCTGCCTGCCACCTATCTGCTGCCTGCCACACACCTGCTTAGATGGTGTCGTACTGACAAACAGCGGGAGGAGGGGCGGTGCTGCCAGCAGCTCGGGGGGGTTGTTTGTTGCCCCCCCCAAAAAAACACTAGCCGCAACTGGAAGAGCTGCTGTAGCTCAAAATTGCTAAAAAAAGTTAATGCTAATTCTTGAAGAAAGGTGTCAGACCACACAGTTCATTATAGTTTGTTGGGGCTGCATAGCAGTGCCTACACTGGGCACATTAGCTTTAGAACTGGACCAAAGAGCAATAGAAGAAGGTGGCCTGGTCTCAGCAATTCAAGAACAGTTTGAGAAACACAACAAAGAGTTTGAGACGTTGACTTAGCCCCCAAATTCTCCAGATCTCAATCTGATTAAGCATCTGTAGGATGTGCTTGAAAAAGAAGTCTGATCCATTGAGACCTCATCTCGCAAATTACAAGATCTAACAGATCTGCTACTGATGGCTTGGTGCCAAATACCACAGCATACCTTCAAGGGTATAGTGGAGTCCATGCATCAATGGGGTTACGGTAGGTGGTCATACCATTATAGTTGATTGGTGTAAAATAGTGCATTGATCGAAGAGTACCCTACGGTTAGATTATGTTTTCTCAGATCTACTTTAGTAGATGAAAATGTAGGAGGGGCTTGTCATGGGTACCCAAGAAATAGGAGGCAGGAACACATCAAAATGTGCCCGAAAGGATGCAGAAAACACCATTTAAGCATTTCTGTTTCAAAGATGGCCACCCAAATCTCACAGGATTTTTCTGTTGGCTCCCCCACAATGACAACCTGGAGCCTGTGACAGGGGATAACTTTGTCCTCAACGAGTTCCTGCCAACTTTAGGAAGTGACACATTGCCCTCTTCAGGTTGGAGGACATACCACAGCACTGCATCTGCCTACACAGATAGTTTAACCTTATTGGTATGTTTCAATGCAAGAAAAAGAAATATAAGATAAGCCCTTTTATCTGACACTGGTAAAAACATTTGTGGGTGAAAATGGTAGAATGTATACTTTGCCACCCTTTTTCACATTCTCTAGCAAATTAGTGATCTACTTCCTCTCCTGCCCCTGTGGCCTCCTCTATGTCGGACACACAATTCACACAGATTTGGAGAACACAGCTGATTGAGGAGGGTAGTATTAATCATAAATATTGATCTTAAACAGAATAAATCTTACGGTCTGGGTTCTAGAAGCTATTCTCAAATGTACTTCCTTTTTTGAACGTTTCCAGAAGTTATGTCACAGGGAAAACTTTTGGATATTTTATTTGCTTTCTTTTTACACATTTATTATATCTCTGGGGTCTCTAAAATATGGCCCAGCGAGCCACATCTGGCCCTCTACCAGATTTGACCTGACCTGCAGCTACTGTGGTGTGATAGAGGGGGTTTATTATGGGGTTTTCATGTTCAGATTGCTTGGGGAGGGATTGGAATGCCTGACAGAGTTTTAGTGCTGTCTGCGTCGCCGTTGGGGAGATTTTATATTTTGTCTCTATTTGTCCCGTTTGCCATTATGACCAAGAGTAATGCTTAGTAGACATGTGCGATTCGGTTCGTAACGAATGGATTTTCGTACGAATTTGTGAGTATTTGTACATTCGTATCAATTATAACATCCGAATAGCTGAAAGTACTAAAATACGAAAATTACGGAATTACGAATAAGCAAAATAATGAACAAGCAAAAAATACGAACATACGATTGGACAAACTTACTAAAATACGAAACAGCAAAAGAACGAAAATGACTTTTATAACGAATGATTTGCATTCTGTATTATAAATCCTTTGTCTGTTCGTAATTTCGTATATTCGTATTTTAATTCGTGTGTTTTGTAAATCCGTTTCTTTGTCTGTTCGTAAATTTGTGTACTTAAATCGTTCTTTCGAATGGGCACTGGGCAGTGTAGTTAGTGAGTGATGTATCGTACTTAATATCTTAGCCAATCAGCTTATCTCTTTTGTGCTGAGTCACATTGGACAGTGTAAGAGAAAGTCTATCTTAATATGATTTAAAAAATTAAACTAAAATACGAGATTGCGAATGACCACGCCGCAATGTATTTACAAAAGTACAAAATTACGAATCCATTCGAAGCACGGTAATAGAAAGGAATCAATGAAAACAAAACAATGTTACGAATCAACAGAAAAGGCAATCTCACATAAGTAACAATTGCTAAATTACGAATAGTGTACCGAATAAACGAAAATAATTATCTAACAAAATTACGAATTTCGAATCGACCTAAATAAATTAGACAGAATTATGAATCATTCAGTATCAACGAAAATAAAACTGTTACAAAAATAGGAATGGGTCCGAATAGGAAAACTTGCGTATTACGAATCTCTACAAAACTACAGAACGAGACGAAACGAAACAAAAAAATAATAATTTTTTTGTTGTGCACGTGTCTAATGCTTAGTACACAGAGTAAGAAAATACAACAAAAGATCGTCCTTTTTTTTTGCTTGCTAGTGTTATATTGAAAACTAACAGATTACTAAAGATTAGAAAATTCTCATATAACACAATACAATGTCCTCGTATGTATGTATGTACTGGTTCCAGCGTGATGTAATGTACGTGTGACGCCTCTTCATCAACATAAAAAAAAAAGATTCCACAGGGCTATCAGCATGGCTACAAAGGCATTTATGATGAAGACAAATTTTGATTTTTTGTATTATATAAAAAGAATTGTATTTTTTGCATATTTGTTTTTATTTCCCCTTTCTTCTTCTGGGTTATTCTTTCATTTCCGATCATGTGCAGTCTTTGTCCCTCAACTATTTTCTTACGAATGCCATAATAATCACAAGAAAATAGATAGTTCTGTTACCAAACGAGAAAACTGTTCACTCAGGTTCCTTCAGGAAATTTTTGTGTGAACTATTGTGATTGGATGTCGGAAGCTGTGTAGATTCGATTGTCGAACGATCGCTGTGTATGCAGTTATTTTCATCCGATTTCCTCGTCGTGTGTATTAGGCTTCAAGGATAAGTTCACCTTTGGGAACATGTTCCACCCGATTTTAGGCTGCATTCACACGTGAGCGTTTTGTAGCTTGAAGCTGGAGAAAAAAATCAATGATTCTCTATGGAGATGGTTCACATCTCCACTCCAAATCGCCTGAAGTCAAACGCCTGAAGCTCAAACAAGTTCTGAAGCTTTTTTGTCGCTCAAATCGGGTAGATTTGGGCATTTTTGGCATGTTTTTATTCCCAAAAGAATGAATGGAAATGTGCCATTCGCGTTTTTTGTTGGGTATTCGCTAGTTTTTCTGCTCAATTTTTTTTTTTTTTTTTTTAATAAAATAGTAATGATTTAGAAATAAATATAAAATAAATACACTTATAACTAAAAATCATCATAAATAAGTAAAAATAAACTAATAATATGTAATAATACATTAATAAATAATAATTAAACTCTAACTGTAAAAAAATATTAAATATAATATTATTATATTAATAATACAAATAAACACATTTATTTATGAGTTTGATCTTCGATTTTATTATTGCAACACTTATTATTCACATGTCACATTGGTGCTAGTCCGGAGCGATTTGGGAAAAGGATCCTGTACTACTTTGGTGCAATTCCAGCCCGATTATGGCCCCATAGACTTTAATGGAACAACACAGAAATCGCATGAAGATCACATGTAGATGCGATTTGAAAAACAATTTCATGGTTATTTTTATTTTTTAACCCTCATCTTCCCTCTCAGAGTAGTAGTAGTACAAAAACGCACAGGCATATAAATCACATAAATTAAAAAAACTTCACAGCCATAAAATCACAAATCGAGTTTTAATCACAAATAAGTCGCACTACATAATTACACCGGAAATCACATCACAATTGCACTAGTGTGAACCAAGCCTAAAATAAAAAAAATACAGTCGGCTTGCCTTCAACCATAACATATGTCTGAAAATACTTATTCATCGCATATCCATACAGTATCAAGTATTGGAGACGGTACAATGTATCTCGGTTTAGTAGAGAAGACAAAATGTTACAAATACAAGTATCTGTTAGTGCATCCAATGCCATAAAATGCTCACAGCTCAGAAATGAGGTAGGACCCATGAACGTGCTGACCACAAGAATAACACAGAGCTCCCGCACAGTAATGAAGTGGGTCATAAAAGCTCAGCAATGTATGAAATAACATTTTCTATGACTACCTTTCTGCAGATCTGCTGGAAAATCTTAATCTCTTTTGCAGGGAAACAAATGTCAGAAACCATTTCAGTGATTTGCAGTTCACAGTAGCCAGTTTTCTATTGCACCCATCTCTGTTACCTGCAAGAGCAGTTTTTGGCCACATGTAAAATTAATCAGTGAACAGATATCCATAACTTTTTCAGCCATGGCACACTCAGAAACACTGCTCAGTTTTCTTTCTTTTTATTAACTTTCTACATTTTTTACTTAAAAACTATTGAGTGACTCCCCTAAAAAAACACCAGCCCTGGAGTACAGACTGCTATCCCCACTGAAAGAGGGCATGGATGCCATGAAAATACCATCTCACATGTCCTACAGCAAGGGACAGGTGCTTCCCTGCCATTTCCTGTCTGTTAAACTTAAATGGGTCTGTTTATAATATTAGTATTAGTATATATTCGTTGGACAAGTTTCAGACACATGTACGAAATAGACCTCTTTAGGTTTACCAGGCAGGAAATAGCAGGGAAACACCTTGGCTAAGGGAAAGGGGTTCCTGTCCTCCTATAGCATAAAACACACCTATCCTTTCCAGAAAAAACGACTGGTTTACTACATGGCAGGCCCTCGTCTGCTGCTGGTACTTACGGTCCACATGCTCCCTCACTAAGGTGACCAGACATCCCCGATTTCCCGGAACAGTCCCCGGATTGAGGACACTGTCCCCGGACCAAGTCTGTCACCAGTTTTGTCCCCAGATTGGATTTGAACAAGGGCTGGGGCAATTTCAAAGACAGTCAGTGCAAAATAAAATAAAAAATCTGAATTACACACCCCGCTCTGCCGCTCCTACTAGCTTATGGGGGTGTATTTCTTCAGTTTCGGGCGCATGCCCATTCAGCTCCGCTCACATGTTCTTCTGCCTTGGCTCAAGTCCCAGGCCAGCCGCCTGCTTATCTCCTTGCCTTCCCTGGTGGAGTGATCTTCCTCCGCTCCCCACCCAGTAGTAGCAGGAGACCTGGAGAGTAAGACTTGACAGGCTGTGAAGCAGGCGGCAAGCGGATTTCATTTTAAAAATCTGGTCACCTTATCCCTCACCCACCATTTATCTGAAACAACAACCTAATTCCTGTTTAAATTCCTGGTTGTGTTGTAGTCAGAACTTACACAGTCCTATGGGCAGTGGTGTATTTAGGTTTTGTGCTGCCCTAGGCCTGATTAAACTCCTGCACCCCTAATCTATGAATCTGGGCATATGTTCCTATATGGTTTTTAGGGCAGTTGAGCCATAGAGCAGTGGCGGCTGGTGCTCAAAATTTTTGGGGGGGGCGCAAACGGAAAAAAAATATTGCAGCCTCACTGTGCCCATCACATGCAGCCACTGTGCCACCAAATGCAGCCACTGTGCCATGCCACCAAATGCAGCCACTGTGCCATCAATTGTCACCACTGTGCCATGCCATCAAACACAGAAACTGTGCCATCAATTGTCACCACTGTGCCATGCCATCAAATGCAGCCACTGTGCCATCAATTGTCACCACTGTGCCATGCCACCAAATGCAGCCACTGTGCCATCAATTGTCACCACTGTGCCATGCTATCAAACACAGCAACTGTGCCATCAATTGTCACTACTGTGCCATGCCATCAAATGCAGCCACTGTGCCATCAATTGTCACCACTGTGCCATGCAACACAGCAACTGTGCCATCAATTGTCACCACTGTGCCATGCCATCATATGCAGTCACTGTGCCATCAATTGTCACCACTGTGCCATGCCATCAAACGCCACCACTGTGCCATCAATTGTCACCTCTGTGCCATGCCATCAAATGCAGTCACTGTGCCATCAATTGTCACCACTGTGCCATGCCATCAAACGCCACCACTGTGCCATCAATTGTCACCACTGTGCCATGCTATCATATGCAGTCACTGTGCCATCAATTGTCACCACTGTGCCATGCCATCATATTCAGTCACTGTGCCATCAATTGTCACCACTGTGCCCCATGCCACTGTGCTCATTGTCGCCTCTGTGCCCCATGATGCCTCTGTGCCCCATGATGCCACTGTGCCCCATGCTGCCACTGTGCCCCATGCTGCCACTGTGCCCCATGCTGCCCCTTTCCCTGTAAAAAAAATCACTTACCTGACGCTTCCATGTCCTCCCTCGATGTCTTCTGCCGCCGTGGAGAAGCTTCAGCCAATCAGGTTCCTGAAAACCAGAATCCGGGAACCTGATTGGCTGAGACGGCTGTCAGTCTAATGCAAGGACCGCAGGTTGCCTGCGCTCCGAGCATAGACTTCCGAGAGCCGGAGGGCGGCATTGGAAAAGCCTATCAGAGCCGCTGGCTTTGATAGGCAGTTCCCCTCAGCCAACCAGCTGCCGCTATTCGGGTAACCGGCGTCCCATGTCCGGTTATACGAATAGACCAGGCAGCTGGCAACAGTAACACACGTCCAATGCATAGCATTGAACGTGTGTTACTTGCGAGAGGGGGTGGCCCTGCAGCGCCCTCTATAGACGGCCGAATAAAAGTTCTTAAAGGGCCCGTTTTTTTTTTTTTTCTTGTGACTGCGGGAGGGGGGGCGGCGCCCGTGCGCCCATATGGGCGGGCCGCCACTGCCATAGAGTCTCATAAAACTGAAAAGATAATTATGGCTAAACTTGCTCTAACAACCAGTCTTTTTCATAATAGGTGATTTTAGATATGGACTCAGACTTTAAGCAGTTTTTGCCTATTTTATAAAACTTATTGTACAGATGAATGTACTGTAGATGGCAGGAAATGGAAGGAGCTTAGCCTTTTTTATGAAGAACTTATTTAAATCCAATTATGATTACTCCAAGTGCAGTGGTCATTTTCCAACTCTACGGCAATATAATAGGGGCATCTATCAATGGCAGTAAAACCAAACAGGTTTAGCTTCCCTGGCCTCGACTATAGACATTTGGAATTTCATTTTGAGTATGACCACTACCAATTAGGTTCCTTCAAGCTCAGGGGTGCACATGAAAGAGTCCTTAAAGTGGATCTTCAGTAATTTTTTTTAACTTTCCATCTATTAAATCTTCTGCCCTTGTTGTTTTTACTTTGGATAGTAAAACTTTTTTTTTCTGCCAGTAAATACCTTATACTTATATTTATACACTTCCTCTTTCTTGTCTTATCATTAACCTAAGCTTATGCCATCATGCACAGCTCTCTCTCTCTTTCATTCTTGTAAGAGTTTGCCAGAAAGGGAGGGGTATGAGTCTTAAGAGGGCCAATAAGAGCTGCGGGGCTGCAGAGCTGGAGGTATGCCTCTGTGTGTCTGTGTATATCCAGGAAGTAAACAGGCAGAAGCTTCAGCTGCCCAAAGTTAAAATGGTGGAGGGAGATTTCAGCAGCATATTTAAAAGCGTATATAAAAAAGAATATGCAAAGTGGTTGGAGGGAAGCTTCAGAATTGCAAAGATGTTTTTATTACAAATTATGTGAGCAGACTGCAGTTCCTCTTTAAACGGTAAATGTGAAATGCTTATCACTGTTTTACCATACACCATACCAAAAACAGGAGCTGGTATTGTTTCTCTAACTAGCCTGCTTTGTGGCCAATTATTTTTCACAATATGACAGGTGTACTTTAAATAACCCCATTGAGGACTTTTTAATGTTCTAATATGTGTAAATCTTACAGCAGGTCCCCTCGTCTTGGGGAGCCTTAAGGCAAATAGCCCTTGTGTATTTTTACTAACATACTCTGGCTGCCCTCGTGCAGACTCTGGGAAATGAAACCCCCGTTTGATTCACGCTGAATTATTATATTTGACCTTTCATTTGGTTTAGATCAAATATTTGTATGTTTCTGCTTTTCACAGAAAGCCAGAACTAATCACAGCCTAATAATTCAAGTTTTCATTGTTGTGCTGTTCTGATTTCACGTTTGGGTGCCTTTAGCCAGCAAGACGAAATGCATCTTAAAGAAGACATTTGAAAACTTCCACTTTGTCTATATAGAGCGTAAAAAAAATATTAGATCCACTGCAGATTTTGTAGGTTTATCCACTTAAAGGGTCTATATTTTTTTTTATCATAGGTGTATTTTAAATAATAGGGACAGAAAATCAACCACAAATTCAGAAGAAACGCTTAAACCAAATGCTATAAATTAAGCTGCAGTTCAGTGAGTAAAATAAGTATTTGATCCACAAGCAAAACATGACTTTGTACTTGGTGGAGAAACCCTTGTTGGCAATCACAGAGGTAAGACGTTTCTTGTAGTTGGTGACCAGGTTTGCACACATCTCAGGAACTATTTTGGTCCACTCTTCTTTACAGATCTTCTCTAAATCCTTAGGGTTTCTTGGCTCCCCTTTCTAGGGTTGGCACCCCATTCTACTCAACCAAAAGCCCTTTTGCTCATGCCTCTCCTCTATACAACCCAGTAGGCACACTCTGGCCTCCGGTTCCAGAACAATCCCAAATGTTGTATTTATGATGTCTAATACCTTAACCCAGTATCTATGTAACTTTGGGCATTTCCACATCATGTGTATAAGGTCTCCTGTACTTTGACACCTAGGGCATTTGTCATCCGGTTTCCTTCCAAACATATGTAGTCTCTTTGGGGTGTAGTAAACTCTGTGCACTAAAAATAGATGGGATACTCTCTGTGACGGGTAGAGTGACACCGATGTCCCTAGCTCCAATACCCATTCCCATTGTTACGGGGCAATGCCCAGGGGCCCCAGCTGCATGGGGGGCCCTGCTTTTTCCCCACAGCAGCTGGTCCTTGAGCCCACGCTGCCCCGAAATTGGGGGCCCCATGATGGCACTGAGAGTGATAGATACACAGGGGAGGCCATCTGCCTCCTACCTACTTGATGTCTGTTTACCTGCACTGTCAGCATTGTAGGGGCCCCAGAGCATTACTTTGCCCAGGGGCCCATGATGCCATTAAGACGGCCGTGCCTACATCCTCCTCCCATTTTTGTTTAGGGCCATGCTACTGGGGCAGTAGAAGTCCTTCTTGGAACAAAAAGCGTTGGGCCAGCAACACCGCTCTCATATTGCTTTTATGAATCTTTAAACTGTGATCAAGTTTTTTTACCATTAAAACCTTTTTCTGCTGACCTGCACCATCAGAGCCCCTATTTTTTTTTTCTTTGCATGCTCTGTGGAGGAAAAGTTTTTTGAGTGTCTCCAGTTGGTCCCTATTACCCTATTAAGGGTTGCTGGATGCCTGAACCAAGATGTTCTCAGATGCTTGTTGGATCTTCACGATATTTCTACCTACTCCATGATTGAGACACCTCTATCGGAGTCACCTTTGACCTTATCTTTGGTTGACGTCTTCTGGACACCAGGGAGGTGCATTCGACTTCTTCTGGGATCCTCGCTGACAGTCCCGCTGAACAGCTGGTTGGGTACCTCAAGCTCGAATGACCTGTTACTGTATGACAGTCAGATTCACCGGTTCCGGTAAGCACAATTATAATTACATCTTGCACCTGAAGATCTTCGTTGGTATGGTTCATTCAATCTCATGACATCTTTATTATGTTATTTACTCACGATGGACAATTTATCACGTTGAATTTCTACATGGAATGATTGTTTTCATGTGGATCGAACATTATTATTTTATGGTTATACCCTTTTGAGTATACATTATTTGGTGTTTTTTCATATTACACTAATACACATTCACCCACACTTCTTTTGAATTTGGTCACATTCTTGTGCAGCTGCTTCACCTCCCTCTCCCCTTTCTCAGGGTCTCTTGTTTTTTTTTTTTGGGTAGCGCAATATTTTTATATTCACATTTTCAAAGATGAGAGCAGGTTCACCCTGAGCATATGTGACAAACGTGAAAGGGTCTAGAGAAGCCGCGGAGAACTTTATGCTGCCTGTAACATCGTTTAGCAAGACCAGTTTGGTGGTGGGTCAGTGATGATCTCAAGAGGCATATCCATGGAGGAACGCACAGACCTCTACAGGCTACACAATGGCACCCTGACTGCCATTAGGTATCGGGGTGAAATCCTTGGACTCTTTGTCAGACCCTATGCTGGTGCAGTAGGTCCTGGGTTTCTCCTTGTCCTCGACAATGCCCGGCCTCATGTAGCGAGAGCATGCAGCCTGTTCCTGGAGGATGAAGAAATTGATACCATTGAATGGCCCCCACACTCACTTGACCTAAATCTAAAAGAACACCTCTGGGACATTATGTTTCGGTCGTCAGAGCTCGCAGAGCTTACCCTCATTTCAGAGCTTACCCTCAGATCTACAACGATCTACAGCAATTGTAGTGCAAAGTGGATTTTCCTTTAGTAAATCAACCCCAATGTTTCAGTGGGGGTTTCATTCATCCACCTTGCTTGTGTAGATGGAGGAATCTGTTCATTTTTTGCAAATTGCTGGCTGAAAAAAAAAAAAGATTAATCTAAGGCCAGCTTAAGAGTAGAGATTACCTAACATCTAATAGAGTAGATACACATCAAAATTAATATATACATGATCTTGTGCCGAGTAAACCTACATAGAATATATTTTCTATTATTTGTACCAGCTATAGTATGCATACTTGCCAACAGTCCCTATTTTCTCGGGACAATTATGATTTTGGGACCCTCATCCCGATCCGAGCTTGTCCCGGTGAAATTCCCAGGATTTTGTCATTGTCCTGGGAAAATCGGGAATGTTTTAGGCAAAAACGCCGCTGCCGTGAGGACTAATCCCCTTGTGTTCAGTGTAGAGGTGATGGGCAGCCATGGACACCTGATGTAAGTAGGGACTTAGCTAAGGGCACCTGATGTAAAGAGGGACTCCGCTGGGGGCACCTGATGTAAGGAGGGCTCCACGGATGAGGACACTGATGTAAGGAGGGACTCCGCTAAGGGTACCTGATGTAAGGAGGGACTCCACTGGGGGCACCTGATGTAAGGAGGGACTTCGCTAAGGGCACCTGATGTAAAGAGGGACTCCGCTGGGGGCACCTGATGTAAGGAGGGACTATGCTGGGGGCACCTGATAAAGTAAGTAATACAGAGTGCAGTGGTCAATAGTATGAGTAGGGTGCAGTAGTTAGTAGTATTTAATGCACAGTGTATCTGTCAATAATGGAGAGTGCTGACCTCAGTCTTTACTGTCTCTTGACACTCTGATTTGAAGGCTAGTGGCGGTGAGGAAGTTCAGGAGCTGGTGGTTGACATGGCAAGGTTGCAATCTGCCTGTCACATTTGTCCCTGAAACAAGAGATACAAGGAAAAATTATAATTGGGGCACCTTTTCTGGGGATAACTGCCTAATGCCGCACACACACGATCAGATCTTCCGACAAGGAAACCATGGATTTTTTTCCAACCAAATTTTGGCTCAGACTTGTGTTGCTTACACACGGTCACACAAAGGTTGTAGGAATTTCCGAATGTCAAGAACACGGTGACGTACAACATTAGGACGAGCCGATAAAAATTAAGTTCAATGATTCCGAGCATTCGTAGGATTTTTGTGCGTCAAAATTGCATACAGACGATCGGAATTTCCGACAAGAACTTTTCCCGTCTAAAAATTTGAGAACCAGTTCTCAGACTTTTGCTTTCGGAAATTCCGACAGAAAATGTCAGATGGGATCTACACACGGTCGGAATTTCTGACCAAAAGCTCACATCAAACTTTTCTTGTCGGAAATTCCGATCGTGTGTACGCAGCATGAGAGTGAAAATCCCTCAATTTGGGAAACTTCCTCAAACTTCCTGTTGCTTCTTTAGGACAGGGTGTTGATTGAAATTAACTCAATTGAACACAGAGAATAAAATAATAACCCAGAAGGGGGTTTTAACTCTTCCTCACGCAATCTAAAACAAAAGAAAAAAAATTAACTATACATACATTTTAAGAATATAGCAATAGGAAAAAGTAAAAGCAGGTTATTTCTGATTTGTGTGGAGAAGTAGATCTGGTCATGAGGAATAATAAAAGCTGTTCCCTTATTAGTATGTGAAAGGACCGTAGGTTTGGGTTAGAACAGGTGTGGTAAAGTTCTGTCCGATAAGTACAGATGTGAGAATGCATAGAGATACCATCATCTGTGGTACAATTATAACATTTTACTTTCTGACTACTTTTCCTGTTTAAAAAAAGAAACTCATATGAAGCAGAAATACAGTTTACTCACTCCTGCCCCTTTCAATTCCTATGATTTGGTTCATTTGTTTAAACTGTTCAGTATCAGACAAACACAGCTGCCTTCCTCCATATGCTTAAGAAAAACGCAAAGAAACTTTAGGGAAGAATATAATTAAAATGCCAGGAATGGAATATTGAGTTTCATGCTAATGTATAACTCTATCAAATAATCATTTGCACAGGACGGCGCAAGCTGATAGTTCCGCCAGTGCAGTGTTGAGTTACATCATTGCAGAAATAAAGCCTGATCACAGGCCCATACGTGTTCATTGTCAATTCAGGTTTTTACTGCAACTGACAAGGCCCTGGCCCAGTGTCAAAAAGCACCGAGTTCTGGGGTCAGTCTCCCCCAGCAGAAGATCTGAATCTACTCAGTTTCCTGCTCAAACTCTTGAAATATGTATATCTAAGCATCATTCCAATCTAAATACCAATGTGTATAATGAATAAAAGAAGGAAATCTATCTCTCTATATAACTATGCACACATTATTTTTGTTTTCCTGTTGCTGACAATATGAATATTAGTAGATTTCCTGCACTACCTAAAAAATAATTAACCCCAAGAGCAAAATATTATAATCGTTTTGCTAAATTTTGTTTTTTTGCCTCATTGTAATCAGGCATGGTTTGATTAGTCAGGTCTGCTCTGGGCCCAATTGCTTCCTTCTGTCTCCCAGGGGATCCTGGGTGTGATGGAACCGCTTGGCACCCCGATTGGGTGCTTCCCGCCAAACAGTGCCTCCTGTCCTGCAAACCGTTACAGCAGACTGAGAGCTAATATCAGTCTTTTGCCCAAAGCATTGACAAGACGGGATGGAACAAAAATGAATGACTGTTTATTAGTGATGAGCGGAATACGCTAAATATTCGATTTCGCAATATTTCACGAATATATAGAAGAATATTCGCAAAATATTCGTTAATATCGAATATTCGTGATATTTTATCAAAAAAAAATGTTGCGAAATTTCGCTAATGCGAATGCGAAATTGATTGCGAAATTCTCGTGAAAACGGAGATCATTTCCTGGATTACTAAACTAATATGCACTAAACACTAACTCTACTTACACAAACTTATATGACTAAACTAAAGCTAATTTTTTTTTTTTATACACAAAACACAGAAGGGCAGAGAAAGTATTCACGAATATTCGTAATACGAATAATCGCATTGCAAATATTCGGCAACATAAAAGGATCGCCTCAGCTACTCGGCCCAGGGTCTCTAATCTTACCAGCAATGCTTTTAGACGTCGATGGAGATCACTAGGATGTGATCTGTTTTAAAAATAAATTTGAAAAATACGAATATTCGCAATAGCGAATATTCACCGCGACATTCGATTTGTTTGCGAATACTCGAATATGCAATATTCGTAACAAATATTCGCAATGCGAATATTCGTGAGCAACACTACTGTTTATTGAACAGAAATCTAAGTTTTTATATACTTCAAAAGTAGGTCAGTCACCACAATAAAAACAAATATTTTCCCAAAACATCACTGAATAGTTTAGATAACGCGCTAGAGCTGACACAAGGCCAATCTCATCATAGATACCATCAAGAGTTAGTCAAATTAGCCAACAGACAGAAACAATAGGTGAATGCTTTGATTAATCAGGATTCTTAGGCGGCGTACACACGAGGGGATATGTCCGCTGAAAACGGTCCGATGGACCGTTTCAGCAGACATCTCCGCTCGTGTGTATGGGCTAGCGGACAGATTTCTCCACCCGACAGATTTCAAAGCAAGCTTTGAAATCTATCCGGTGGGGATCTGTCCGCCCGACATGTCTGCTGGTTAGTACACTTACCAGCAGACATGTCGTCCCCCACCGCCGCCGCGCCGCTGCCGAATGGATTCGGCGCATGCGCGGAAGTGTTTTACTTCCTGGTGCGGTGACGTGGCGGTGACGCGGCGGCGTCAACGTCAACGTCACCGCCACGTCACCGCGCCGTCCGGCAGCGGGGAATTTGATCCGATGGTGTGTACACACCATCGGATCAAACTCCCGATCGGACATATCCGATGGAAATGGTCCGCGGACCGTTTTCATCGGATATGTCCGATCGTGTGTACGCCGCCTTAGACTGTCCGGCAACAGTATTCTAGAAGACCCAGGACTGTCCAAATCTCACTAACCAGCTTTTTTTTTACATACATCTGCTGACTGAGTTTCAAGTTGGCATAGACCATCATGGCTTCCTTGACTGTTAAATGTAGTAATGTGTTATTGCATTATATAACAGGACATCTTCCAAAATACTTGTAGCTCCCTCGAATTCCAAGAGGCAAGAGGCTATCCTGCAGTCCCCTGCAATAAAAAAAAAAAAAATTGTAATTTGAAAATATGACAACAGAAAAATGCGCCTTTAAGAAGCATGGGTTGAAGTGACATTTTGACGTCACTTCCGCCCTGCTATGCTATGGAGAAGGGTGGGGGCCACCTTGCCCTCACTCGTAGCCCAGCCAAGCAGGAAGAAGGACCCGATCGCCTCTGCCGCCGCCGCTGCCAATGGCGCCGAGCGGCAGGGGGGCCCCTTTGCCGCCGCCGATAACAGTGATTTTGCGGCGAATCCGCCATGGAGACCACCATTATCATTTACAGGACCACTCAGAGAAAAGATGGATATCTCGGTTGTGGCAGCAGCTTCTGCCATTACCGAGATATCCATCTTTAAAGCCGACGTATATATACATGAGCGGGTCCCTAAGTGGTTAAGCAAGAAAAAAAATTAACTCCTTAGTGTACATAGTTCTCATTTTGGAGTATCCCACCAATAACCTCATGCCTATCCAAATTCGCCAAAAAACATCCCCTAGACTGGTCATTGAAGAAACAAGCGAAAGTGTTGTGTGCACCTAGCTGTGAAAAATTGTATTTGTTTTCAGCCGCCTTTACCCTGATACCCCTAACTACAATCTAGTGGAACCAATTGCCTTCAGAAGTCACCTAATTAGTAAATAGAGTCCCGCTGTGTGTAATTTAATCTCACTAGAAATCCAGCTGTTCTGTGAAGCCCTTGGAGTTTTTTTTTTAGAGAACCTTAGTGAACAAACAGCATCATGATGGCCAAGGAACACACCAGACAGGCCAGGGATAAAGTTGTGCAGATTTTTAAAGCAGGGGTTGGTTATAAAAAAACATTGCAAGCTTTGAACATCTCACAGAGCACAGTTCAATACATCATTGGAAAATGGAAAGAGTATGACACAACTGCAAACCTACCAAGATATGACCGTCCACCTAAACTGAAGGTCGGGCAAGGAGAGTATTCATCAGAGAAGCAGCCAAGAGGCCCATGGTCCTGTTTGTAGTTTCCGAGAAGCCATGTGGGGGACATAGCAAACATGTGGAAGAATGTGCTTTGGTCAAATGAGACCAATATTGAACTTATTGGTCTAAAAGCAAAACGCTTTGTGTGGCGGAAAACTAACACTGCACATCACCCTGAGCACACTATCCCCACCGTGAAACATGGTGGTGGCAGCAAAAGACTTGAGACTGGAGTGGAGGTTCACCTTCCAGTAGGACAATGCCCCCAAACATACAGCCAG
Organism: Rana kukunoris; assembly: GCA_029574335.1. Taxonomy (NCBI): domain Eukaryota; kingdom Metazoa; phylum Chordata; class Amphibia; order Anura; family Ranidae; genus Rana; species Rana kukunoris. Next base: position 664,687,627 of record CM056049.1, read on the forward strand.
AGCTACATTGGAATGGTTTAGAATAGATCAAAGCATATGCATGTGTTAAAATGGCCCAGACAAAGTCCAGACCTAAATCCAATTGAGAATCTGTGGCAAGACTTGAAAATTGTTGTTCACAGATGCTCTCCATCCAATCTGACAGAGCTTGAGCTATTTTTCAAAGAAAAATTGCCAAAAATATAACTCTCTAGATGGGCAAAGTTGGTAGAGACATCCCCCAAAAGACTTGCAGCTGTAATTGCAGCGAAAGGTGGTTCTACAAAGTATTGACTTAAGGGGGGGGGGGTGAATACAAATGACCCCCACACTTTTCACATATTTATTTGTAAAAAAAAATAGAAAACCATTTATCATTTTCTTTCCATTTCACAATTATGTGCCACTTTGTGTTGGTCTATCACAGGGATCCTCAAATTACGGCCCTCCAGCTGTTGCGGGACTACACATCCCATGAGGCATTGTAAAACTCTGACATTCACAGACATAACTAGGCATGATGGGAATTGTAGTTCCTGGACAACTGGAGGGCCATAGTTTGAAGACCCATGGTCTATCACATAAAATCTCAATAATATACTGTAGCGCCCCCTTGCTTTTCGCATGGGCATTTTTCTAAAACTAGTTTGACTGGGAGAGTTACATTGCTCCCAGCCGTGATTTGTTAGGGTTAGTGACTTGTGTCGTTCTGGAAAGGACCACTGGCTCGGACTGCATTCTGAGGATGTGAGTTCATCTTTGGCCGGCAGTGGGAGCTGGAGGGATTTCTGGATTGAATATTCCCCAGCAGCCAATTAGAGAGGGTTTTCTCTCGCTGGGCATGCTGGGAGGGATATATCTGGGACTGAGGTCAGGTGTTCGGGAGCGTTTTGCGGCGCAGGGTTCCGGAGTCGGGGTGCGGTACCCACCTTCAAGGTGTGCGCACTCATGGACCCTGCCGACATGGCCTACCTGGCCAGGTTATAGGTCTTATCGAGTCTCAGTCGCAGACGAATCTGAGGGGACCCCGGTGATCCACTGGGTACCCAAATGCCGTAGAGAAGATCCGGCATCCGGGCAATGGACAGGTACGCTTTGCTGTCACCCGGAGATCTGTTCTAAGATAGTTGCTGGGGGGATTCGCTCTGTTCAGACACTCCAAGTCATTTACATTTTATTGGCCTGTGGCAGGGGCTTAGAGTCGGGTCGGTGAGAGAGACTCGTTCCTCCCAGCTAGAATTTGAGGTGGCCTTCCCAGCTGCTGTCTGAGAGAGAGAGACCTGTCTGGGAGACACCTCACCCACGCAATGCATTGAGTGGCGACGTGTGGGCTTTGTGTTTTTTTCAAGAGCTAATCTCTGCTACACCTTTATCCAGGCCTGACATCTAGAGTTCTTTCCTTCTCATCAACCTGTTCTTCCTTCATCGAGTTGATGCAATGTTGGCCTGGAATAAAAGCAATGAGAAAAACCTTTATTCACTGTGTGGACACTCAATTACTATTTAGTACTTCTGGTGCACCCCTAGACAAAAAGTGAGCGTGACTTAATCTGCCGATCCCATCATCAAACCAGCAGCCCTTTCGGGAGTAACGCTACAAAACATTTACATTTTTGGTTGTAACATGACAAAAGTGGAAAATTTCAAGGGGTAGGAATACTTTTTCAAGGCACTGTATGTATGTATATATCCAAGGATCAATGCCAATTTGCCTATAGTATGATGCCCCCTTTACCCCAATGTGTTTTTAGTGGTACTCCAAAGTTAGTCCTCTATTCCTCCCATATGCTGGCCTTGCTAGGTTAATAAAGACAGAGCAGATTGAGCCAAAAGGGGCTAAATCTAGAATAGGTTAAAACTAAAATATTTGTTTATTGTATTTTTAGGTCCATTGTGCAATTCCCTCTTATGTGCTCATATATCGCTTGTAAGCAGAAAATTATTCTTTTATTTGCTAAGTCACTTTCCTTCCCTTCTCACTGACACATCCTATTATGTTTATGCAAGGGAGGATTAGATTGAGCTTAAATGTAAAACTAAAACTACAAAGTAATTTCAGAATATCAGATTGCATGGTATTATTCTAAAAAATAACCTTGGATTAAGTCAAAGTAAGAAAAGAAGACAATTAATTTAAGATCTAACAAGAGTCAGTAAAGAAAAATTAGATTTAGGGGCCCATAACCACTTTAGAGCGGTTTTGTTTCTTTTTTGTAATAACTCAGCTATGTCAGTATCAAGGCTTTCTATAAGGAAAATGATGGTTTAGAAAACATACTTATTATAGTCAAAGGTTCTTCGCAGACAGTCGTGAAAGTTAATTGTTAAATAGGCACAGCAAGGAAATCCTATATGTTTTCAATTTTCAAATTCTGAACACTAGCAATTCTTCTTCTAAAAATGTGCATAGTTGCTGCTATCTCAGTGTAGCGCTTTGTTGCTACTAGTAACTAACATCCATCATATCATTAATTCATTCATTCACCTCAAAAACAATGAACAGTCATTTGCATTGTTTTTTTTTTTGTTTTGTTTTGTTTATTGGGGATATAACTTGGTTGGGGTAGGGGGGATATGGGATGCCCATAGAACATGTTGCTTTGCCATCATATTTAGTGAACATTGGTAAATCGGTTTAGCCTTGAAGAACTGATGTACTTCTACGATTGCTCCTCTTCCTCTGCATTAACTCCTGCAGACTGCTTCCACTGTAAAAGTATTACCGCATTTATATTGCTATAACGCACCTCGGCGTATAGCGCGCACCCCCAACCTAGAAGGAAAATTCCTGTGAAAAAAAAAATACTTACAGTTTGGATGCCCCTCGTTGGTGTCTTGCTCGCCGTCCATCAGCGGCCTTGTCCGGTCCGGTGTCCTCCCTGCTCAATCCCCGCTTCCCGCGCTGTGTTTGAACCACTCCACCGACATATACCGAGCGCAGTACACTCGGGTATAGTCGGGCAGGCTCGGCTCCTCTCGAGTAAAGGAGCCGAGCCTGCCCGACTATACCCGAGTGTACTGCGCTCGGTATATGCCGGCGCAGTGATTTTCAGAGCAAAAAAGTGCGCGGCATACGCCGGTATATCACTGTAAAACTACTATATCCACTGTAAAACTATTAGATCCCGTCCCATCTTCTTCATTACGGCAAAAGAGGTCACTAAATAATCCCAGATGCTGGCTGTATTTGCTGCGTGATTACTAGGCCAGAGGCCTGCAGTACCTATCCCCGGAGGCCTAGTGATTTAACAGCTTGTACTGGTTGGTGGACTACTGATCCCAGCTAGCTAGCCCGACTTGCAAGTCCTGTGCTCTCAGGCCACATCGATTTGACACAATCCCCTACAGTCTCTCATCTGTAAAGATGAGGACTTCATCCATGACCGTGTAAGAAAGAAGTTCCCTCCCAGACTTCCTGGCATGCCTCAACATCCAGAACCCTGCCCCGAGTCCATGATGGAGAACTTTAACTAGACATACGTTCCGACAGCCTCCAGCCCCTCTGATCCATGATTCCTCATCTATGACTGTGTAAAGATGGAGACTTCATCCATGACCGTGTAAGGATGAAGTTCCCTCACACCTCACCCGGGCTCCTCTGCGCTCTGCCCCCCCCAGATGGGGACCGCCTCCTGCCACTGTCTAGTACTCCATTCTCCACTTCTCCAGGCCGACAACCCCTCCCAGTGGCATGTCACCTCAGCTTATATGGGAGGCATGCCCCCTGCCAATACTAAGTGGGGATTGGTCAGGGCTCCTCACATGAACTGCCTGCCACTCCAGTCCTAGGCCCTGCCCTTCTTCCAGAACAATCTCCCCGGAAGCAGGGGAGGTGCCTCAGAACTAAAGCATAGGTGGTCACACCCACTGCTTCACTAACCACTCCCTGCCCCCAGATCAAAACAAGCAGGCCTGAAGCATAGGCCTGCCTAAGTTTACCTTCACTGACAGTTTCCCTAGAAAAAAATACTATGCTAGCACCTACCTACGGTAGATGGTGTTAAATTAGTCTTCTAGAATTCTCTGTCCATCAATGCCATGAATTTACAGGCTAGGGTACCTAGTTCCCAACTCTGCCTACCTGAACATTTTTATTGGAGCTTATTCCAGTTTTGTACATCTTGGGACTAACCCATTTTGTTCTCATTCTAACTCTACTATCCATGTGTCAAGGGATGTTGCTAGGTTTCTAAAAGACCTGGTGCACATTTTGGCACTTAGACAATTAGGTCTATTTATAAAAAATTAGCTTTAAGAATGCCTCAACATTCATATAAGCGTAATGAAAAATACCGATAATGTTGGCAATATGATTCTTTGTTGCCATTGGCCAGGTGCAAGTAGAATTCACTACCATTCAATCTGAAGAGAAAAATAAAAAATGGCCCGTAATTTTGATGCCCAACTGCTGTCAAAAGAAAAAAAATCCAGCTGCCCATTGAGACTTCCGAACCTGGCTCTTGACTCCCTCCATGTCTTATCCCCTGGTCCCCGCTGCCTGCTGAATGTGGCCTATTCAAGTGAATGGGGATGTTCTGCAACCATGAGCCAAACACTAGGCTCGACGTTGTGGTACAGTATTCCAATTTCCTATAAGAAAAAAAAACAAGCATTCAGGAGGTGGCAATATTGCATCCTGAATGCCTGTCAGCCACTCCTGTGCAGCACTCTGAAAATCGAAAATCCACACATTGCTTTTCAAAGACTATCACAGGTATAAAGCCCTAATATACTGTTTTATAAGTTCAAAAAATACCTGCTGAATCTTTTCTAGGGATGAGCTTCGTATTCGAGTCGAACTCATGTTCGGCTCGAACATCGTATGTTCGATCGTTCGTCGAAATATGAACAAAACGGGTCGTTCGTGCCAAATTCGAGTTGCGTTCCACAGACCATAATTCACTGCGGCGTACACTGCAGAGTACACGCCCCACACTATAAAAGGCCGCCTGCAGGTCGGCCTTATGTAGTGTGTTGTGGCGGTGGTTAGAGAGAACAGAGAGAGACAGAGAGAGTGTCATTTTTTGCAGGTAGATAGAGCAGGCAGGCAGGCTAGTCAGTTAATGTTACAGTGTGTAGAAGATATATATACATCACAGGTGTTATACATATATTTATACACTGTATAGTTTAGCTAGATCAGTTCTTCCTAATTTACTGGCAGGCAGGTGATTGTGCTATTTAATAGACATGTGCAGATTGGAATATTTCGTTTTGTTTTCGTCCGGAAAATAAATTTATTTAGTTACTCCCGAAAATCGTTTTGATTTATTTCATTTTTCGTTGGGGAATAGCTTTCGTCCGAAAATCCAGATATTATACTTGGTTTCTGTCGAATGGTGTTGAATAGTCAAAGAATATTCGACGGAACATCGAAACTTTACGCCGAATCGTACATTTCCGGTCGAATATTCCGCCTACAAGAAATCTAATGTTGTATGACTAGTAAGAATCTATAATCTCTCTATAATGTGGATGTCAAATCTATTCTCTATAATGTCGAATCTATTTTCTCATAAATCGAAATCTATTCTCTGTAATGTCGAATCTATTTTTTCTATAATGTTGAATCTTTTCCCTATAGCGTCGAATCTTTTCTCTATAATGTCGAAAAGTACCGTATGTGTGTGTATATCAGGTTCGATAGACAGATTGCTATTCACTGTATTCAGTCAGCGTCATGTCGAATCTCTCTATATCGAATTGTTGTCGCAACGAAAACGAAAATAAAGCATCTTTTATGTCGGAACTTTCGGTTTCCGTTTTCTGCGCTTTCGTTATCGTTTGTTAAAACGATAACGAAAATACCAGATTTTCGGGCGAAAATGCATTTTAACGAAAACGAATGCACATGTCTACTATTTAAAGACTTTTTCACAGGCATACTATAGACACCCAGCAGGTACAATATTTAAAGGAATTTTTCATTTATTTTTTTATTTTTATTTAAGCATCATTAAAATCACTGCTCCTGATTCAGGATTTTTAAATTTAAAAAAAGGAAAAATGACTTTAAATATTGTACCTGCTGGGTGTCTATAGTATGCCTGTGAAAACGTTTTTGAGAACCTGGGTCTTCCCCCAGGAAACATGTACCAATGGAAAAAAAAAGTCCTGAAAAAAACAACCATTTTTTAAAAAAAATTTCCATTGATACATGTTCCCTGGGGCAAGACCCGGGTTCTCAAAGACGTTTTCCGACAATAACTTGAATATTAGGCTTTAAAATGAGCACTTTTGAATTTGAATGTTCGAGTCCCATAGACATCAATGGGGTTCCAAATGTTCGAGCGAACGTTCGGTCCGTTCCAAGGTTCTGGTGCGAACCAAATGGGGGGTGTTCGACTCATCCCTAATCTTTTCACAAATCCAGAGCTGTTCTGTGTCCTCTACAAAGTACCTGTATTATCTTAAAGAGTCTACTGAGTTCTTATCTTGGACTACAGAAAGATTAGCCTTTATGCTGTAGAATTCTTAGAGTGGAAGGGGTAAGAAGCTTAGCAAAAGCCACTGGGCAGGGTTGACACCACTTAGTTCCCAAAAATGTGTTGTCAACCCACAACAGGGCTTAGGAGCTGAGTGCACTCCAGCACATAACCCACAGTTCAGTTAATATTTTGTTTCTGGAAGACTAAGGCCTCGTACACACGAGGCAATTCATTTGTTCAAATTGGTCGGACCGACCGATTTGAACAAATCTGTCTCTTTGGATTTTGGTTTGCTCGCGTGTACACACGAGCAAACCAAAATCCCCGCTAGCAGACGACGCGCTGACGCGCATGCGCCAAATCCATTCGGCGCTGGTGCGAGTCGACATGTCTGCTGGTAAGTGTACTAACCAGCAGACATGTCGGGCGAACGGGTTGCCACCCGATAGATTTCAAAGCATGCTTTGAAATCTGTCCGGTGGCCAAATCCGTCGGCTCGCCCGTACACACGATCAAATCTGTCTGCTGGGACGGTCTAGCAGACCGTTTCCAGCAGACAGATTTGATCGTGTGTACGCGGCCTTAGGGTTGTCCCGATACCGATACTAGTATCGGTATCGGGACCGATACCGAGTATTTGCGGGAGTACTTGTACTCCCGCAAATACCCCCGATACCTAAATAGAATACTCCCCCCCCGCCGCCGCCGCCGTCGTGGCCGCCGCAAAACCGCCGCCGCATACTGCATACCGCCGTGTTAATCCCCGTGCAATACAGCGCGCATTACAAGCTTTTGTTTGTATACTTGTAATGCCCGCCTCGCCATGTATAGACACTCCCCTTCTCGGGATTGGACAGATCTGTCCAATCCCAAGCAAGGGGGAGTGTCTATGCACGGATCCGCCGCGTTAATCCCTGCGCAATACAGCGCGCATTACAAGCTTTCGTTTGTATACTTGTAATGCCCGCCTCGCCATGTATAGACACTCCCCTTCTCGGGATTGGGATCATGTTCTAGCATCAGCTTCCTTTGAGGCTCATTTGAGAGCTGCAAAGGAAGTTGGCGTTGGAGGACTTCTCTCTTCTTTAGATGACAGACCTGAACAGAAAGCGGTAACTACATAGTGCCCACAATATGACATTGACTGTAGGTCCCGATCTTTACCGATTCTGTAGTATCCTCAATCACAATCATCAGCTCAATATACCCCACTAACACTGGACAGGGGACAAATCCCCCCCCCCCCGTTTCCATGCCCAGTCCACCCTGGGAGTGTGCCCTGGCTGCCAGTGGTTTGGCAACAGCCTTGCATGTCTCTGATTATGTATAAAGAAGTGTAGAATAAAACAGTATAGGCTAGAAAGCACAGACCTAACTGACCTTACACAATTTGTTGTTACAGAATGACAGGTGCACTTTGAGCTGGTGGCTTTCAGAGTAAGGAACGTTTATTATACACATGAACTCTATCATGAACTGCCAGGCAGCTATTTGACCACTGGATCAGTGTTCATTGAGATGTTTTTACATCTTGTTCACGGCGGAATGTAAAATCAGCAACAAAGAGCACAGACAGATCAGAGATTCAGAGATGAGAGGGCTGGGTCCCATGCCAACTGTATGCGATACCAGGGCCATCTGAAGAGCTTTCAAGTCAAGCCATGCTCAGATGACTCCAATACATTCTCTGCAGTCTCTTTGGGCGAAATCATGTATATTGTTAGATGTTATAAATGCTTTTGTGCCTTTGAGGTTTAGTTTTCAAAGAGGCTATTCTTTACCGCCATTATTAGCAAATTCAAACACGATTCCACACCAGCGGCATGACTTCAAGGGCAATACTACTGTTGGCAAAACAAAAAGCAAAGAAGGGACAACAGCTGTGCCGTATCAGCTTTTGCCCATGGCTGGGACCCGTAGTGTCGAACAAGCAAAGATTTGATGCATTCGATAGCAGGTGCATCACTGAAATGTCAGTGTCTACCTCAGTGCTTGGCTTCATGTGATTCACAAGTGAATAGTGAGAGATGGTTTCATTGCTAGCAAGAATATGATCCAAGAGAAATAGAGGGTTTGCCTGGAGGTATTGTACATTGCTAATAAAAAAATGTAAAGCACAAAGTTGTGCATTTTAACATGTATAGTCCCTTTCTTTCTTCCATTCTTTCTTCCTACCTTGCTAACTTCCATTCTCCATTCTTTTTTACTGTCTTTGCTTCCTTTCTCCCTCCTGCTCTTTCAGGCCAAAGCAACAGGGTTGCTTCATAGTGTAGTGCCCACCCCACTCCTGCAGGGACCATTGGAATTTTGTTTAGATTCAGGCCTGCGTACACAAGATCAGACCGGTCCGATGAAACTGGTCTTAAGACCAGTTTCATCGGACCATTTCGATTGTGTGTACGGCCCATCGGACCATTGTCCGTCGGACCAAAGTTTTAAAACTTGCTTTAAAATCTGTCCGACGGACACCTTCAATGGTTAGTACACAAAAGCATCGGACCAAAACCCGCGCATGCTCAGAATCAAGTCGACGCATGCTTGGAAGCATTGAACTTCATTTTTTCAGCACGTCGTTGTGTTCTACGTCACTGCGTTCTGGTCTGATCGGATTTTTGGCCCGATGGTGTGTACACACATCAGACCATCAGACCACTTCAGCATGGTCCAATGAAAACGGTCCGTCGGACCATTTTCTTTGGACCGGTCTGATCGTGTGTACGTGGCCTCAGTCCTATTCAATGAAGAAAACTTGCTGATGAAGTTCTTGAAAAGATTTAATGTTTACAGGTGTACAATATAGACATACATCAGAATGTGGGTAGGTGCAGCATGGTGCAGTGGGCTGAAAACACTGCCTGGTGCAAACAAACAGTAATCTTTTGTAAATGAAATGCAAAAGCCTGGTGGAAAGGCAACCCAACTCAGATGTAACAGCAATGTATCAGTAGTTGAAAGTCTCAGGGGTGCCGAAAGCATCTGTCTTGAGGAGCGGAATGTGGCCTGGCCGGTCCATACCCAACTGGGGAGGCTTCCAGGTAGGATAGCGTGTCCCTGCACTTTCTGTACTCCTTTGGAACCTCTCCCTGACTTTAGCACTGTCCCTGACAGGTGGGCGACCTGGCCCTACTCTAGCCACTCGCAAAATACGATCCAAGCCTGGGAACCTGGTGAATTCAATCTGATCGCTGTCCCCTAGTGACCCAGCAGACCATAGCGGAACTAGGTTCCTTTTGACTTCCTCTCCCTCTGTCATGGATACCAAATGCTGGTATCCTGCAAAACAGGTGTGACCAGAAATGTGTGGACTTGCACAGAGAACACCAGGCACAAACATGATATAAAATAATGTAAATTATTAAAGGATGATGGCAGTAAGACAACAATATAACACACGTTTACCAAGATTACCAAAACTCCAAGAACCTAAACCAGTGAAGACTAATGGGTGAGAGTGATCACAATAAATAAACTAAACCAGACAACCAAGATAACAATATACAGATGGCATAGTAAGACTAAAGGAGTAGTCAGTATCAGAGCCAAGGTCATACACGGTAGATCAGGCAGAGCAGGGAACAGGGCAGGACAGAGAAAGTGTACACGGGAGCATAAACAAGCTGACCAGTGAAGAATCATGAAAAAGGTAGCAGGTCATGAGACACACAGATGAGGGGGCACACCGCAAAACACCAAGGCAAGATGGAGTAGCAGAGGGACTAAATATGTTCCAAAGACATGCTGGTAGGTTTATTAGATCCTGGCCAAATTGACCAAGTATATATATGTATATATGTGTGTACGACTTTGTGTCCCATGCGTGTCAAGATCCTATGGGGTAAATGACCACACCAGCCAGGAAGACACTGGCTGCAAAAAGCCACTAGAGGTGATTCAGTTCGCATGTGTAGCGCTATACAAGTCATTCATTCATTCATTCATTCAGCATTCAGTGTCGGGTGATGACTAATTGCTAGAAACTGGAGGACACTGGAAATACAACCTATGGGTCTGGGAGACACATTGCCACCAGCAGGTGAACCCATTCTTGACACGCTCTGCAGTGCCGCTGCAGTTGAGCACCACCTGCAGTGGGGAAAATAGACTGTATCTGCTTACAAAAAGACTTACGGTACATTCTCTAATTTCCAATGGTTCTTAAGGTAATAACAGAAAAGCACGACATTTTTGGAATCATACATGTTGGTAAATGTGTCTTTGGACTGTCACTGTCTCCTTAAACCCCCCCCCCCCCCCCCATATTTATTATATTGTGGTACAAGGCCATAGACGGGTCAAAAACATTTGTGTTTGAATTACGGGTAAGTGGGGATGAGGATTGCCTGGAAACCAGGAATGTTTACAAAAACACAGCCAGGGAATATATAAACTTCTAAAACCGGGGTTATTTAGATTATATTAGAATGCGCACAAGTCTATGTGGCTAGAATGACCTTTGGATACACACAGCTTTTTTTCGATGAAGACTCATAGCTGTTGGAGGACAATATTCTGCTCAGTAACTATCTGCTACATACCAGTCCCTGTCCCATCTGTTAGGGAACAGCGTGCAATTACTATTAATACTCTATGGTGATATAAAGGCATCCACTGTGGGGGATATAGTGCAGTAGCTTCCATCGCCCTCTGCTCTATTTCAGATCAGACAGGCCCCTGTTGGTGGTCTATGGAAAAAAATGATGGTTCTTTATGAACTGTGGTGTTAGACTCATTTGTTTTTCTCTGAGCAGTGATGTGATTCTGGCTGACTTTTCCAAAGCTCCCACAAATATTTAACTTCGCTAGTATGGTTAGCAGTGTGATGACCTTTCTTGTTGACCTCCAATTGGCTGCATTGCAGTGAAATATATTCTGAGGATGGAGCCTCGTGAGGAGTGTGATCCAAATCATCTACCACTAAAAAATGTGTCATGCCTCATTTCAGGCCGAAAAAAGATTTAAGACCGGTTATATCTCACAAATTCCTACATGTAGCTGCCAAGAGAGAGCACCGAAAGGGTGAGGTGTCTGGGGAGAGTGAATGGTATCCCAGAATTTAGTATTTTTTTTTTTGCAGCATAGAAGCTGTTTAGATCTCGAATCTGTGCCAGACAAACCAGCCCACTTCTGGCTGAGCAAAGTTTACAGAAGGCTTTTTCCGTATCATCTCCTACTCGCCGTCCAGACCAAAAACTGTTTATGTGTTTTCAACTATTTATAAACAGAATATATCAGGGCTTATAATCATACATTTGCTCTAGGAGGCAACTAATGAACCTTTCAACCATGTTGTAATTTTCCTAAAACAGCCAAAAAATTATAATGTACTTAAAACTTTCCTGACATGTCTAGCATTAAAAGAGCCGTTATAGGGCCTTTATACTCATGGCTTTGAGCTTTAGCCTCCGCAAGTCCCTTTGGCTTTCAACACTCCTGGAAGTGTGGCATGCTTGTATGCCTCAACGAGCAGCGAGGTTCCTTCTGATCAAAACAACATTTTTTCCAAACGCATAATCATAAGTTTGCGCTGGGAGGCAACTAATTAACCTTTCAACTATGTTGTAATTTTCCCAAAATGACCAAAAAGTTATAATGTACTTAAAGCTACCCTGATGTGTCTAGCATTAAAAGAGCATGTATGGGGGCATCATTAATCATATATGTGAGCTGTAGCCTCCATAAGTCCATTTGGCCTTCAACACTTCTGGAAGTGTGGCATGCTTGTGTGCCTCACCGAGCACCAAGGTTCCTTCTGATCAAACAAAACTTTTTTCCCCCAAACACATAATCATGAGCTTGCTCAGGGAGGCAACTAATGAACCTTTCAACCATGTTGTAATTTCCCCAAAATAACCAAAAAGTTATAATGTACTTAAAGCTACCCTGATGTGTCTAGCATTAAAAGAGCATGTATGGGGGCATCATTAATCATATATGTGAGCTGTAGCCTTCATAAGTCCATTTGGCCTTCAACACTTCTGGAAGTGTGGCATGCTTGTGTGCCTCACCGAGCACCAAGGTTCCTTCTGATCAAACAAAACTTTTTTTCCCCAAACACATAATCATGAGCTTGCTCAGGGAGGCAACTAATGAACCTTTCAACCATGTTGTAATTTCCCCAAAATAACCAAAAAGTTATAATGTACTTAAAGTATCACTAAAGGATTTTTTTTTTAGCTGAATAGCTTCCTTTACCTTACTGCAGTACTGGTTTCATGTCCTTATTGTTTGTTTTTGCTTTGAAGTTGCTGTAATCCTGCTCTGTTCTCCACACTTCCTGCTTGTCTGTTTCCTTATAACCACCATACTGGGAGCTTTCTCACGATGGCTTAAGCTGTCATTACTGTGTGTCTAAAACTTCCCAGAACCAATCAGATTCATTTTAAAAACAAAACACTGCCCTGGATTTTTTTTGTTTTTGTTCTGTGTGTCTATTTCTACTTTGCAGAAACATGAAACCAGTTCAAAAGTGAAACTAACCTGCAGACACATTATATGATTGATTTTTATCTATTTTCAATCATTTTGAAAAGGAATCAGTTAACTTTTATGTCTCTATACCCTGTAAACAGTCATTTCAGCAAAAAAAAATGTTTTCCTTTAGTGACCCTTTATAGATACCCTGATGTGTCTAGCAATAGAAGAGCATTTGTAGGGCCTTCATACTCATATATGTGAGCTGTAGCCTCCATAAGTCCCTTTGGCCTTCAATACTTCTGGAAGTGTGAGATTCCTTTAAGCCCCACCGAGCACCAAGGTTTCTTCTTCGGATCAAGCAAAACAATTTATTTCCAAATGCATTATCTTCAAAGCTGTGCTGCAATCAGCTGTCCTCCCCATCAATGTCTGATAGGGATGAGCTTTATGTTCAGGTCGAACATGAGCTTGACTCAAACATTGGCTGTTCGCCCGTTTGCCGAATAGCAAAGCCACAGAACACCCTTTAAAAGTTTATGGGAGAAGTCAAAAATGCTAATTTTAAAGGTTAATATGCAAGTTATTGTCATAAAAATTGTTTAGGGACCTGGGTCATGTATCAATGCAAAAAAAAAGGTTTAAAAACTGCATTTTTTTTCGGGAGCAGTGTTTTTAATAATGCTTAAAGTAAAACAATAAAATTCCTTTTAATTTCGTACCTGGGGGGTATCTATAGTATGCCAGTAAAGTAGCGCATGTTTCCTGTTTAGAAAAGTCCCTTCACAAAGTGACATTTCTAAAGGAAAAAAAGTAATTTAAAACTACTCGCGGCTATAATGAATTGTCGGGTCCTGGCAGTACAGATAAAAGTCACTGAAAAAACCCCGACATGGGTCCCCCCCCAGACCATTACCAGGTATGGATATTAAGAGAAACTCTGCACCAAATGTAAAAAAAAATGGTGTAGGGGTCCTCCTCAAAATCCATACCAGACCCTTATCCGAGCACGCAACCGTACCAGGCGACATACCGTCAACATGAGAAGGATGCCCCATGTTGATGGACACAAGGTGCTCATCCCCACAACCCTTGCCTGATGGTTGTGGGGGTCTGCGGCCAGGGGGCTTATCGATATCTGGAAGCCCCCTTTAACAAAGGGGACGCCCAGATTCCGGCCACCCCTATGGGAATTGGTAACGGTTACCCCTACCATTGGTAAATTTGTACCCCTACCATTTCACCCAAAAACATGACAAAAAAAGGTAAAAAAACACAAACACAGCTTGGGACAAGGCCTTAAATGTAAAAAAAAATTCCAGTACTTCTACTCCTTCTACGACCCGCCGCCACAAACAATACAGCCTCCAAAGGAGGCGCCTGGCCGAATGGCATGTGACCCGTCTGACAGCTCTAAAAAAACAAGGAAAACACGTGACAGGTGACCCTGCCACCTTCTGATGCAATGGGGTTTTCCGTCGGTTTTCCCGTGGTGTCACGGGTGACCCTGCCTCCCTCTGAAGGGAAACCCCTGTTGCGTCAGAGGGGGGCAGGGTCACCCGTCTGGGTCGTAGAAGGATTACAGTGCTGGAAATTTTATTTTTTTATTAAAGGCCTGGTCCCAATCTGTGTGTGTTTGTTTTACCTTTTTTGTGACGTACCCCCTACCAATTCCCATAGGGGTGGTATTTGGGGGTCCCCTTTGTTAAAGAGGACTTCCAGATTCTGATAAGCCCCCCCGCCCGCAGACCCCCACAACCACCGGGCAAGGGTTGTGGGAATGAGGCCCTTGTCCCCATAAACATGTAGCCTGGTACAGTTCAGGAGGGGGGCGCTATCTCATCCATCCTATTTTCCTGTGGCCTGCCAGGTTGCGTGTTAGGATAAGGGTCTGATATGGATTTTTGGGGGGAACTCCACACCATTTTTTTTATTTTGGCACAGGGTCCCCCTTAAAATCCATACCAGACCTGAAGGGCCTGGTAATGGAATTTCAGAGTTCCCCTTAATAATCATACCAGACCCAAAGGGCCTGGTAATGGACTGGGGGGGGGGGCATGTAGTTTTTTTTCAATTACTTTTATCTATTTACTGTAGCTGGGACCAGACAATTCATTATAGCCACGAGTAGTTTTAAATTACTTTTTTGTCTTTAGAAATGTCATTTTGTGCAGGGACTTTTCTAAGCATGGGAAACATGCGCTAATTTACAGGCATACTATAGACACCCCCCATGTATGAAATTTAAAGGAATATTTCACTATTATTGGTTTACATTAAGCATTATTATAATCACTGCTCCTGAAAAAATGGTCGTTATTAAAACTTTGTTTTGCATTGATACATGTCCCCTGGGGCAGGACTTGCATATAAACCAAATGAGCACTTTTGATTTTTCATGTTCGTGTCCCATAGACTTTAACAGTGTTCGCATGTTCAAGCACATTTTTTGCCTGTTCGCATGTTCTGCTGCAAACCAAACGGGGGGGGGGGGGGGAGGTTGTTTGGCTCATCCCTAGTGTCTGAAATGTTGCTATGAGAGGGAAAGGGGAGAGCTGCAACATGATTGGTTGCAGTCAGAACAATAGCCTGACCACCAGTCCAGGAAGCAGGAATCTGCAAGGAGCAGGCAGAGAGTCTGCAGGGGAAAAGGTTTTTAAAGTGAGACCTATGGCTAGTGAAAGTGAGCTTGCCAAAGACCTCATGAACAGTGCAGCTGCAAGGTCAGAGAAGACAATGCAGCTGTGCAGGAGAGAGGCCCAGGAATCAGCCCATGATAGAGAGGGGAGCAGTACCAGAGCAGCCAAAGAGAGTACACAGTGACTATGAATGGGTGAGAGAGAGATAAGGAACCAACAAGGCCACCAGGGAAGACGCCATTAATCACTATGGGAAGGAACGGTGCAAGCTAGGGAAAGAGGAGCACAGAGCATTGCAGGCTACCTTTGCATGATCCCTTAAAGACATGCCAGCAGTGCAAGGACAAGCCAAAAAACCGTGTGGTCTACACCTCTTATCCATCATCATCCAGCCAGAGGCGTTGTTGCCAACTCTAAGGTGGCGTACACACGACCGGTTTTCTCGGCAGAATCCAGCAAGAAACACGATGGGAGACGTATTCTGCCGAGAAAACCGGTCGTGTGTACACTTTTCGCCGAGAAACCCGTCGGGAAACTCGTCGAGCCAAAAAGAGAGCATGTTCTCTATTTCCTCGTTGGGCAATGGGAAAATTTGGCTCGACTAGTTTTTTAACTGCCGAACTAGGAACTCGACGGGGAAAACGATGTGTTTCGCCTGACGAGTTTCTCGGTCGTGTGTACGCCGCCTCAGGGGATTGTTTGTGTGTCAGGGCTGAGATTACCTGTTGGTATCACTGTGGATCCCAGAGCTGAAGGGTATATTTCCGGTGGCCACAAGCTGGGAAAGTTTATAACCCCTCCCTTGATTTTCATCAGTGTTTTGCCTGGTAGCCATTAACCTGCTTGCTCATTATCCACCATCTTTTCCTGATCATGTGTTGTGTACCTTGCCTCTAGTACCCTGTATTTCTGCTCCCCTTGTTGCCATACCAATTTAAAGGTCATGCCCTTTTTATGTGAACGTCTTCCATTTGTATACAGTGTATCATAGTTATGTTGTTGCTTTGGTTTTGCTTCACTGTCACTTTTATTTTACACCTTTGCATTGCTATGGTCTGTTGGTGTTGGATAGGTGTTAATTATTAAACAGTTTGGGCCAGATTCTCAAAAGAATTATGCCGGTGTATCTACAGATACACCGGCGTAATTCGAATATCCTGCCGGCGTATCATTGTTTTGTATTCTCAAAACAAGATACGCCGGAATTAGGCTAGGATCCGACTGCCGTAAGTCACTTACATCGTCGGATCCTAAATGCAATAATACGCCGGCCGCGTAGCGTCAAATATGCAAATGAGCCGATACGCCGATTCCCGAAAGTTTTTGCGCCACTTTGCCGTAGTTTACGTAGTTTCCATAAGCGTAAGGTTACTCCTGCTATATGAGGGGCAACCTTACGTCGGTCCGCCGTATGCCATGTTAAGTATGGCCGTCGGGACAACGGCGGGTTTTTCCGTTGTTTACGTCATTTACGTAACTCGTCGCGAATAGGGCTGTCCGTTAATTACGTTCACGTCGCAACCAATGTATTTGCGGCGTACTACGGAGCATGCACACTGGGCCATCCCAGAGCAGGAGATCGTAGGCCACATCAGAGGGCTCCGCAGGCCACTGGTTGGACACCCCTGGGTTACAACAACCCTCACTTGGAGGGTGAGCGTTCCAACACGAGTTCAAGAGCCCCACGACGGCAGACTTGTTGGATATTCCACTGTCCAGCGGTTAGACAGAAGGTGAAAAGTGTGAAGTGTCTGGGGACAGTGAATGGTTTCCAAGAATCTTGTTTTCTTACAGCACAGAAGCTGTTTAGATCTATAATCCATACCAGACAAGCCAGCCCGCTTTCCTGGCTAAGCAAAGTTTATAGAAGGCTTTTTCCATATCATCCCCTACCCGCCATCCAGACAGGAAACTGTTTATGTGATTTCAACTATTTATAAACAGAATACATTAGGATTTATATTCATAGGTTTGATCTGGTGACAACTAATGAACCTTTAAACCGTGTTGTAATTCTTTCTAAAACTACCAAAAACATAATATTTTGCATAAAGTGACACTGGCATGTCTACCAATAGAGGAATGTTCATAGAACATATATATTCGTGTAGTGCTACCCCCTCAGGAGCCACTGGATAGATTTGGGACGGCGTGTTACCTTTGTAATGTGTCTAGGGATGTGATGATGACAATGTGATGTGAGCAATGATGGAATGTCCAAACAGCAGGGTGTCTTTTTCTGTGCTTTTATTCTCTTGCCAAACACAGCAAACGATTAACTTGAAGTAGACAGAGAAAGATTGGTGAAAGGAGAATTGCAGATTCAGGCCTTAACCATGTAGAAGCAGTCCTGCTTCAACGATACCTTTGCTTCGTTGCCACTCCAGCCGGAGTGGGTATAGTGTACCCGGACAGTCTCTCTCACAGAACTGGCAGCCAGGTTATCACTTGGAATCTTGAGAAGGAAAACAAGTCTGGCTCAAATGAAATTAGGAGTGGAACCTCTGCCACAGGCCCCTCCTCTGGAACACAGATAAATGGAGCAGATCCTTCTCAATAAAGTAGTTTAAATTTAAGATAATAATAATAATAATGCAAGTCTTATATAGCGCTGTCTTACCCTAACTTGCCAGGCAAGCTATGAAGCCAGGCAAGCTATGAAGCCAGGCGAGCTTCTTGCCAGGCAAGCTTCTGAAGCCACAGCCGAAGCTGTAGCTCATCGGGTCTCGAGGCGCTTATATAGTAACATAGTCACTATTACCCAAATCAATGGTACTCATTTTACCGACCTCGGAAGGATTGAAGGCTGAGTGGACCCCGCCGGGATCGAACCTGTGACCCTGAGGGCTCAGGTGATCACAGATTGCTGCAACAGAGCATTAGCCTGCTGAGCCATCTTACCAGCACCTGAACTGAAAGTACACAGGCGCTACATTCACATCTCTGGTGTCCCATGAATCCTTTCTCCGCTTTATTCCTGAGCTGTAGCCTCCATAAGCCCCTTTGGAATTAAAGTGTGGGGTGTCTGTATTCCCCGCCAAACATTGTGGTTGCTTCTTCTGCTCTCTATATCAATACAAAACTCAGGAGTGATGTAGGGGTTGCAAGGGGGCAATACTGTGTGTGGGGTGATAGCTGGATTTGTATTGTTTTAAGTATATTCTTGTTTTGAAACAACATTGATTCTTTCTTAAAAACGGAGGAGTGGGGGTTAGGGGCGCAGTTTGCCATCTTCGCCCTGGGCACCAAATGGCCTTGTCCCAGCACTGGGTTGCAGGAAGGAGCCATAGACACATAGCACCAAACATCCAGTACTTCCACGAGTGTCAAATGCCAAACACACTGAAGAAGTCTGTAGTTCTGCAACAAATGGTAGGCAGGAGACATAGAATGCCAAATAAGTAAGTATAAGTCTGCTTCTATTGCAAGGAACTTTTCAGCAGTATTTTTAAAATGTTTTTTGATTATGGTGACTTAATTCACTTGTCAGTTTGAAATCTTGTTGGGTTTTTGTAATTTGCCAGTTTGGCACCCATGCCCTTTAAGGGGTAGACAGCCACACAGCCTGGGTCTCAGAGTGCACCCACTGCAGAACGATACCTTCCCCTGCTGACAATACGGCTAAAGGAAGCAGGGGAAGAGAAGGGAAGATTGTAAGTGACTGCATCAGCAATCTAAGGACAAGCCCCACCCACCACAGGAACTCAAAGATTTACAGGGGCTTGTAGGTGGGGTGCAGCATGGTGGAGAGACAATAATTTACATTGATATATTGTTGGTTGTAATATAAAACTTGTATTGAAGCAATGCAGAAACAGTTCACAACAAACCTCATGGTACAGCTACCGAGCTGTACACACTCACAGTTTCCAAAGATGCGAAGTAGCATGGTTACAGCCGAACCAACAAGGTCTGTTGTGTGGGGATAGAATGCGCGCCCACTTCGCGCCCAATCGGAAAGGTATCCAGAGAGATGTGACCCTACACTTTCCCTCCTCATCAGGAACCTTTCCCTAACACTATCCCTAACAGGCATGGTACCTTTCCATACACTACCCACAAGAATTAATGCCTGATTAACTCATCTTTACTACTACAAGGCTCACTTCTGCTCAAACCAAAGGCGTAACAAAAATCTTCAGGGCCATGGTGCTAGATACTATAAAGGGCCCCCTGTCTGGGGCCCTCCCACTGTGGCAGAATGCCAGGGCCTGGCCACAAATAGTGTTGCTCACGAATATTCGCATTGCGAATATTCGTAACGAATATTGCATATTCGAGTATTCGCGAATAAATCGAATATCGCGGTGAATATTCGATATTGCGAATATTCGTATTTTTTCAAATTTATTTTTAAAACAGATCACATCCTAGTGATCACCATCGACGTCTAAAAGCATTGCTGGTATGATTAGAGACCCTGGGCCGAGTTTCTGAGGCGATCCTTTTATGTTGCCGAATTTTTTTTTTTATATAAAATATCACAAATATTCGATATTAACGAATATTTCACGAATATTCTTCTATATATTCGTGAAATATCGCAAAATCGAATATGGCGTATTCCGCTCAACACTAGCCACAAATGTGACCTTCACAACCCTGGTAGTTTTCCACCAATGGTGTCAGTAGTATTTTTTTTTTTTTTTTTTATTCTTTCTTTTTATTTTTATTTTTAAATTTTTATTTATTAATTTTTACAATTTTTTATTTTATTTATTTTTTGCTATTTCTTAAGAGCTCCTTTGGGAGGCTTTGGTGAAATATCCGGAATGTTTTATCTTTTGAGACAGTGAAAGGAGATTGAGGACACAGCCCTCAATCTCTATCTCTGCAGACACATTGCACAGAATGAATGGACAGGAATAGCTCAGTACAGTGCTTCCTGTTCATTCACAACTAAAGCATAGGAAACACTGTGTACTATGTGCCTCAGTTTTGAATGAACTGAGTCAGTGATCCGTACACATGGCGGAAGAGGTGAGAGGGGAACCTGGCAGAGCTGTGGGGGATGAGGCGGGCCAAGGGAACACACAGGTGTCCGATCATAGCCAGAGGAGAATAGGATGGGCGGCAGGGCGGGATGTAGAGAAAGCTGAAATGTTCCACCAAAAAACATAAATGTATTTTATTGGGTGTAAGAGTCCAGGGCTTGCTACGCATGCACCAATGTTGCGTTGCCGCAAGAGGAAATCTATGCCAACTGAGCAATGCGCCAAAGACACTTCAGTGCACCAACCTGCACCTGCGCAGAAGACCTGATGGGAAAATGCAGAAAAATGCTCAGGAGGCACACAGGAAGTGACCTCAACCTTGAAAAAAAGGCAGGAAAATGCACAGGAGGCACACAGGAAGTGACCTCAAACTTCCCTATATAAACCCAGCCCAGACACTGCCAAGTTGCTGGATTAACTTCAGTTTCCCCTCGTTCCTGTGCTAGTGTGTGATCTGTCTGAACTTGCTGTGATCTAAAAACCTATTTGACTACTCTTGATTGCTGCTTGCCTTTGGATTTGAACCTCGACTATTCTACTTCTTTGCCCCTTTTGTACTTAACTGACAGATTGGAACCGACCACGGCTTGGATCTCGAACATTCTTCTTCTGATTAACCCTTTTGTACTCCGTTGCCAGAGTGGACTTGACCTCGGCTCAGATCTCGGATTAAGGCTTGCACGGTGCACCACACCCCTGCCACTCAGTGTCCACCAAGCCTCTGTCTCCGTCTCCAGAGGCTTCAAGGACCTGAGGTGCAAGGGAGGCCTCCCCACTTCTTCGGTTTAACCTCAGGCACCTGGCCCTCATGACATTGGGATTATATGTGATAGACCAGCACAAAATGGCACATAATGGTGAAGTGAAAGAAAAATTATAAATTGTTTTCAATTGTTTTTACAAATAAATATCTGAAAAGTGTGGGGTGCATTTGTATTCAGCTCCCTCTACTCTGATACCCCTAACTAAAGTCTAGTGGAACCGATTGCCTTTCAGAAGTCATGTAATTACTAAATAGGGTCCACCTGTGTGTAATTTAAGCTCACTATAAATACAGCTATTTTGTGAAGCTCTCAAAGGTTTTTTTAGAGAACCTTAGTGAACAATCAGCATCATGAAGGCCAAGAAAGACACAAGACAGGTCAGGGATACAGTTGTGGAGAAGTCTAAAGCAGGGTTAGGTTGTAAAAAAATATCCCAAGCTTTGAACATCTTACGGAGTAGGGATGAGCTCCACGTTCGATTCGAGGGTGGCTTTGGCCAATTATGGCTCAGGGTTTTAGCACACGCCCCACACCATATAAGGCCGCCTGCTAGGCGGCCTCGTTTAGTGTGTTCCAGCACTGAACAGAGATCAGTCAGAGAGACAGAGAGGTTGTTTTTTTATATAGCTAGATAGAGCAGGCAGGCTAGTCAGTTTAGCTTAATTTACAGTGTGTAGAGAATATATATACATCCTTGTACATATATTTATACACTGTATAGCTTAGCTAGATCAGCTATTCCTATTTGTCAGGCAGTAGATTGTGCTGCAGTGTTCTAACGTGTTGTATTGCCTGTGTGCTGTGTAAACGTACTCAGTGTTACTGCACTTGTCCAGTTTAATAGCACCTAAACCTAGTTGCTGTTACCCCACTTGTGCTGTGTAGTAGCACCTAAACCTACTCGGTGTTACTGTACTTGTCCAGTTTAATAGCACCTAAACCTAGTTGCTGTTACCACACTTGTGCTGTGTAGTAGCACCTAAACCTACTCGGTGTTACTGTACTTGTCCAGTTTAATAGCACCTAAACCTAGTTGCTGTTACCACACTTGTGCTGTGTAGTAGCACCTAAACCTACTCTGTGTTGAGACATGTGCATCAGATCGCACCGTTGATATTGCAACATATGTCTCAAGCGTATCTCGTATGGCCAAAACATCACCCGCTTGGGCACCACATGCTTGACCAGACATATGTCGACCTGCCATGCAGTTCATTGGCAAACATACCAGAAAGACCCACCCCAAAGAACAAAGCGGACCTCCCCTTGCCCCTCATCAGCTGGGACCTCCAACCCCACTAGACCCTCAGTCCTCTTTGAAGCCTGCACTGATAGGACTGAAGGTGTAGAAATAGGTGTGTCACAACCTAGTAGTACATGCGGGCAATCTACTGATGGTACCAGACAAATTTCCCTGCCCCAGCTGCTCCAGCGCGGAAAGAAGTACTCTCCCAGCCATCCACATGCCCAGCGGTTGAATGCTAGCTTAGCGAAATTGCTAGCACTTCAACTGCTGCCTTTTCAGTTGGTAGATTCTGCCCCCTTCCGTGAGTTTGTGGAATGTGCGGTGCCTCAGTGGCAAGTCCCCAAACGCCACTTTTTCTCAAGGAAGGCGATTCCGGCTCTCTACCGCCATGTGGAAGGCAATGTCCATACCTCGCTGGACAGGGAGGTCAGTGGTAAGGTGCATCTTACCGCTGACTCATGGTCCAGCAGGCATTAGCAGGGACGATACCTCTCTTTCACGGTGCATTGGGTGACTCTGCTGGCAGCTGGGAAGAACGCAGGGCAAGGTACAGTAGTGTTGGAGGCTGTTCCACCACCACGCCTCCAAAACACTACTACTGGTTGTGACACACCTCTCTCCTCCACCCCCTCCTCTTCTTCTTCCTCTGTGGCCTCTTCCTCTGGTGATGTTTCCTCTGAACCAGCCGTGCTCCGTAGGCGTACGAGGGGCTACGCAGGAATGCAGGCCAAGAGATGCCATGCAGTGCTAGAGCTGGTGTGCTTGGGAGACAGGAGCCAGAAGACAAAAAACGATGTAAAGCCCACACACGATCATTTTAAAAGACGTTTTTAAAAATTTAATTTTATTTCATCACAAAAAACGACCGTGTGTACGCGGCATTAGAGTTAAGGCTTATGGTTAGGGTTAGAGGGTTAGGGTTAGGGTTATGGTGAGGATTTAGGGTTAGGGGTTAGTGGTTAATTGCAAATTCAGAATTTCGGAAATTCAAAAATTCAGAAATTCTAAATTTGGGGAATCTTCAATTTTCAAGGGTTAGGGTTATGGTTAGGGTGTTAGGATTAGAGGTTTAGGGTTAGAGGGTTAGAGTTATAGGGTTAGAGGGTTAGGATTATAGGTTTAGAGGGTTAGGGTTAAAGAGTTAGGGTTAGGGTCAGAGGGTTAAGGTTAGGGTTAGGGTGTTAGGGTTAGGGTAAAAAGTTAAGCTTAGGGTTTTGTGTTAGGGGTTATGGCTAGGGTTAGGGGTTAGGGGTTAGTGGTTAGGGTTTACCCTTGAAGAATAAGGCTAGGACTCAGGGATTGGAATAGTGACCTCCCCAGAGGTCAAACGTGAGAATGAGGGTTCCCAGAGGTCAATGGTCACATGGCATGGCTGACCCACCCCAACCAAAGTGTACTGCCTACCCCAACTAAGTCGGGGAAATAACAAGTCGGAATACCAAAATTTAGAAAATGTAGAAAATCTAGAAACTTAGGCAATTCTAAATTTCGTAAATTCGTAAATTCGAAATTCTATATTTTTGGAAATTTGGAGATTAGGTATTGGAATTCCCTTTCAATTGTGGCTGTTAGTGAACGTAACGAATACAAATTTATCCGAAGTTACGAATCTTTAAAAATAATGAATGCTGCATCTAAACGAGTGGAACGTAACAATCTAATAATAATAAATAATAATAAAAACTTTTTATTATTATTATTTATTATTAATTTGTTCTATTGCATTTGTTTAGATGTTTCATTCATTATTTTGGATAATTCGTAACTTGAGATAAATTTGTATTTGTTACATTCACTAATTGGCAAATTTGAACGGAAATTCCAATGCCTGTAAAATAGTTATTATTAGTTATTATTTCAAATTTGACTGATTTTTTTTTCAATTTCCAAATTTTTTAATTTCTGGATTCTGAATTTTCGAATTTCCGAATTTCCACATTTTTGAATTTTCGCATATCCAATTTCCAAATTTTCGAATTTCCAAATTCCGAATTTTTTGAATTTCCGAATTTCCGAATTCAGAATATTCCAATTTCCGAATTTTCGAATTTCCGAATGCCAAATTTTTGGAATTTCCGAATTCCAAATCTTTGAAAAAAAAAAGCAAAAAAAAACAAACAAATAAAACAAAAACAAAAAAAAGTTTGGCAGTGCACATGTCTAGGAACAACACTTTTTGTGGTCCATAGATGATGGGTTAATAAATGAGTTTACTCATACTACGCTAGAAGCAATACATACAGGCATAACCGAATTGTCTGAATTGTCTACTAACACTGTAGCTGCTGACTTTTATTAAGGACATTTACCTGTCCTAGTCACCAGCGATGTCGGCCCCCGCAGCTCCAGGCGCCGCTATGCACAGTAAGGGGAACAGGCAGTGAAGCTGTGCAGCTTCACTGCCCTTTTCCTACTGCGCATGCGCCAGCAGCGCAGCGTTTTGTGAATGGGCCGGCTGCTTTTTGGGATACACACAGTTCCCAGAATGCAGCGCGCCCCATTCACAAGAAGAAACCGAGTGTAGGAGGAGGAAGAGAATCCACCGTGGAGGATGAAGAGGCAGATTCGGGACTTCTGCTTAGCAACAGCTATTTCGGGTAAAAAAATGTTTTCGATTTTTGTAGGAATTTTTTTTTTCAGGATGGAACACTACTTTAAGGTAGAGACAGTTATTAGCCTTTTCCCGTCTGCGCTATAGCCGAATGATGGCCACTTACCATGTGATCAGCTGTCAGACAATGACAGCTGATCACGTGATGTAAACAGAAGATCGGTAATCGTTTTTCTTTTCTCCTCACACTAAAAGCGTGAGGAATAAAAAATGCCGATCACCGAATTCTGTGAAAGAGACATCGGTGCCTAAGAGGAAGAAGCGCTGCAACCTTACCTGTGCCCACCAGTGCTGCCTACCAGTGCCCACCAGTGCTTATCAGTGCTACCATACAGTGCCACTTATCAATGCCCACCAGTGCCACCTATCAATGCCCACTAGTGGTGCCAATCAGTGTCTTATTAGTGCTGCCTATCAGTCTCATCTACCAGTGCTCATAACTGCCACCCATCAGCGCCCATCACTGCCACCCATCAGTGCCCATCACTGCCACCCATCAGTGCCACCCAGTGCCATCTCATCAGTGCCCACCAGTGCCACCTATCAGTGCAGCCTATCGGTGCCCATTAGTGCCACCTATTCATGTCCATCAGTGCAGTCTATTATTGCCCATCAGTGCAGCCTCATCAGCATACATCAATGAAGGAGAAAAATTACTTGTTTACAAAATGTTATAACATAATATAAAACTGCTTTGTTTTGTTTTTAAATCAGTCTTTTAGAAAAAAAAATTAACAAAAAAATAAAAAGGCAGTGGTGATTAAATACCACTAAAAGACAGCTCCATTTGTGGGAAAAAATGCTAAAAATGTAATCTGTGTACAATGTTGCATGACCATGCATTTGTCATTCAAAGAGTGAGAGCGCTGAAAGCTGAAAATTGGTCTGGGCAGGAAGTGCCCAGTAAGCAAGTGGTTAAGAAAGAAGTCTTTTTTTTTTTTAATTTCAAGGCCTTCAGACGCTACTTGACCTTTCAGAATTGCATTGTTTGCTTGTGCATTTATATGGCTATATGGATGCACAGGGAGACAACAAAGACGCAGCACCATGTGGGGTGTTGCCCATTGCTTCACTTGGAGAAGCCAGTGTCCAAATCTTGTACTTTCTTGCTTGGAAAAAGTAAGATTGCTACCCAGCCGGCTGTCAAGGGCAGGAGGATGATCTCTGGTGATTTTATTTAATAAAATAAGAGCCAGATGGAAAGCAAAAAGGAAAGGAAACTGGACCAGAGCTCATACAACAAGCCAATATCCAGTGTTGTACTCTGTCAGAAATTGTCATGACAGCGAGGGTAGTACACACAGCAAGGTAATTGTTTCCTTCTTTCTATGCATTCGTATAACATCTTAGTTAGGCAGGTGCTGACAGGGGGAAAAATCATTCCAATCACCACTAGCTCCAGGCATCACCAACGAATGGAAAATGTGAACTAATATGGAAACGACAATGTCTCTGTTTAGGTCTAAGCCAATGATGCCCTACTGCTCTGAAGCCTCATGCAACCTTTCTTTGCTACCTTGTTGGTAAAACAAGAACATACCGGCTACAATGTAAAGCAGAAGTTGGGGCAAACGTCTCATTAAAGCGTTGAATACAATTTCGTTAAAAATGTGTTGATTCGTTTGCAACCCTGTACCATTTCCTTACACTGTCCATAGATTGTTAGTTAATGGTTTAGCAAACAAGTACGATTAAACAATCGTCAGGAGTCAGAACAGCAGTGGCGGCTGGTGCTCAATATTTTTGGGGGGGCGCAAACAAACTGAAAAAAAAAACATAAATTGAAGCCACTGTGCCCATCAAACGCAGCTACTGTGCCTATCAATTGCCGCCACTGTGCCCATCAAACACAGCCACTGTGCCCATCAATTGCCGACACTGTGCCATCAAGCCCAGCCAATGTGCCCATCAATTGCCGCCAGTTTGTCCCATCAAATGTCGTCAGTTTGCCCCATCAAATCCTGCCAGTTTGCCCTATCAAATTATGCCAGTTTGCCCCATCAAATCCTGCCAGTTTGCCCCCCTCCCCTGCGCCCGGCACTTACCTTTCTCGGGTCAGCACCATCCTCCCCGGTCCCTCCGAGCCCTCGATGTCTTCTCCCTTCCTCTTCATGTCATCTCTGCTATGATTGGACGCCTGACAGGCTTCCAATCACAGCGCCTGTCGCTTCAGCCAATCAGGTGACCGGTAACCAGACCCGGTGCACATGATTGGCTGAGAGGCGGGTAAGTGTTAGGGAAGCGATTCACAAACACAGCATTGTTTAAACAGAGAACGCACAGCAATGTGCCTGCTGCTTAACAATTTGGAAGCCTATTAGAGTCCACAGGCTCTAATCAGGAAGCCTATTAGAGCCTATGGCTCTAATCAGGCACTGCCAAAACACCCCCATCGCTGTAATTCAGATGGCCGGTGCTCAACAAGAGGCCGGACACCTGAATAGGGGGCGGCAGCAGCGACAATAGATAGATTCATGCAATGCATGAATCTAGCTATTGTTGGTAGATGGGTGCAGGAGAGAGGGGGCGGCGCTCCTGCGCCCCCTATGGATGCACTGCCACTGCAGAACAGAGAGCCTTCTGTGTATTGAAGAGGGCTCCAAAAACGTTTGAGGTTGGCTGAGTATATGTCAGTGCAGAGGGAAAGGGGAATGAAGGTGCTGTAGACACTGTTGGCATTGCTTTTACTAACGGAAGGGGATAATGATTGAGACAGGTTCCTAAGTTGATTAATAGGTTCTCTGAAAGCTGTTAGCCAGTAGACCTCTGCCAAAGACCTGTCATCTCATGTCTATAGAGACTGTAATGTTCACTGTTGTAGAAATGGTCCAAATCATTGGAATTCCAAAGGCTGGGAATCAGAAAAGGCTTCTCAGTGATGCTTCAGGTTACTCATTGAATAAAAGCTTTTCTGTTCATTTGATCATTACTTTCTTTACTTTACCATAGGTTGTGTCTGAATTTGCCATTTATGTACCATGCTCTAACTTTGAGGGTCATGGGGTCTCAATTGCAACCCAGGCCCCATGCTCCAAAGACCTTGGGTGGCATAGGAAGAGCAGCAGGAGGTGGCATATACAGGAACCAATGCCCCTCATCTTCCTCCTGCAGCTGCTGAAGCCTGTTTTTTCTTCTGTCCCTCTTCTAGGCATTCAGCGGTTGCAGAAGGAAAATGGAGGGCATTAGTTCCTTTAGATGCCGCCCCTCCTATCCTGCTGTCCCAGACTCCTGTGTGCTCCTCTGCCCCCTCCTCCGAAGTGCGGCCAGATTCCCTCTCCCCTCTCCCTGCTGTGGGAGTTGCTTTCAGCCAGGAGACCTGCATGTAGCCTAGAAAAACTTGCATAGTTGCCAACATTGTAAAAAGAATTATAGGGTCACTTTTGTGGTTGTAGGCAGAGTCATATTATAATTAGGGGTTGGGACATGCGTTTGTTGACGTGGCATAGTAAAAAAGGGAAAATATGGCGCGCATTAGTGGGCGTGGTTTGATTGGGCAAGGTTTAAATGGGCGTGGCTCAAAAGGGAGTGTGGATAGAGTCTGAGATGAATGAGGGATCTAGAAAGAAAGGGGGAAAGAGGGAGGAAGAGAGATAGAGAGAGGGAGAGAAAGAGAGAAAGAGAAAGAAAGAAGGAAAAGCGGCGGGAAGGAGAGAGAAGGAAGGAAAGAAATAAAGAAGGAGGGAAGAAGAGAGAAGGAAGTTTAACAAATCAGCAGATAAAGATACTCCAAACACCTGGTGTTAATGCTTCAATCATCCCGGCACCATAGTTGTTGTGGTAACAGGGTGATTGAAGTGCATTATTTCTATTATTACAGTACATTGTAATATAGAATGAAATCATTCAACTCACCATAATGCAGAATCAGTGGAACCCCTAAGCATGTCACCTGCCACGTCGCCTGCCATCAGATGCCATCAGATGCCCCAAGCAGAGTCCATCCAATAGAGATCCCTCTGAGGAAGACACGTGACCCTGTGTCGACATGCGTGGAAGAAGGGCTAGGGCGGTAAAGGTACTTGGTTACACAGTTAAGCCTAAAGTTTTCTATAGTATGGTGCACTGGAAGCACCTACACCATGTGAGTACCCTGTACATGTTAAATAAACATTTACAAGTTTTAAAACAATTTAAGCACTATTTAAGTATTTCTCTCTGCATATACTCTGTTGCTGTTATGCTGAGGAGGAGTCTACAGGAGAGTTTGAGGAGCCAGCTGTGTTGGATATCTCACTGAGTCCTGGGATGGGGCGCACTCCTAAAGGTGAGTCTATACCCAGGGCCGCCATCAGGGGGGTACAGCAAGTACACCTGTAAGGGGCCCAGGGGTCCCCAGGAGCCCAGATGGGAACCCCCTTTTATTTATTTTTTAGGGGTCCGGAGGCCCCCGAGGCCCCAGATGGCAACCCCCTCTTTTTTTATTTATTTTTTATATATATAAAAAAATTAATATATTTTTATTTTATTTATTTATTAAAGTGACAATTTTTTTTTATAAATGTTTATTTTTTTAGTTTTGTTTATATTTTTTTGTTGTTTATATTTTTTTATTTATTTTTTATTAAAGGGCCCAGAGGTCCCCAGGGCCCTGGAAGGCAACCCCACCCCCTTTTTTTTGTTTTTTTATAAATGTTTATTTTATATTATATATATATATATATATATTTTTTTTCTCTCTTTTTTTCTTTTTATTAAAGGGCCCCAGATGGCTACCCCCCTTTTTTATATATATATTTTTCTTTATTTCTTCTTTTTTTTGTAAAGGCCCCCCCCCCCTCTTCTCAATTCGCAGGCAGCAACACCCCCCCCCCCCCCAGTTCTCCAGGGGGCCCTTACCTGAAGCTGTGTAAGGGGCCCCATAAATCCTGATGGCAGCCCTGTCTATACCCATCGGGGGGGGGGGGATACGAGTGAGGTGATCTGCTGGTGGCTTGGATGCTATACATACATTTTTTCACAATTTGGGTAAAGTTGTTCATCAAATAAATATTCACTTAAGGGACAGTTATTTGTTTTTGCTTTGTTATGGACTTTTTTGCTCATTGTGCACCTTGCATGTGTTAATAGTTGTATTGATTGTGTTGTCAGATGCACTTTTTTATTTATGATTTAGAGCTGCACTTTCTATATATACAATAAACAATCTAACTAAGCTTTGGTGCAGCAAGGACTAATTCTAAAACACTGAAAAGTTGGGTAATAGTTGGACATGTAAAGGGCAGTGAGGAACAGCAATATAAAATTGACAGACGTTCTAACCCTTACAAGTTCTTTATTAAACACAAATGAAATACAAGCTGACAAAAAGCAATTTTTTTCTTGCAGATGCAATGCCAACTTCAAAATCATTATCTATTGAATTAGAGAAAAAATATATAATACCTTAAAGTAGAGTCCCACCCAAAAATTGAACTTCCGCTTTTTGAAATCTTCCCCCCTCTGGTGTCACATTTGCCACCTTTCAGGCAGGAGGAGGAAGCAGATACCTGTGTAATACTTAGATTTTCTCCCATTTCCGGGCATAGATCACCTTGGTGATCGAGGTGACCTACGACACTTCCGGCACCTACTCCGCCCCCCCCCAATGTCTTCTGGATGACACACAGGTCCCAGAAGACAGCAGGGACCGGTGAGGACGCGCAGCGGGACTCGCGCATGCACAGTAGGGAACCAGGAAGTGAAGCCGCAAGGCTTCACTTTCTGATTCCCTTACCGAGGATGGCAGCAGCCGAGAGCCAACTGACAGATCGGCTTTGGCTGTCGACACCGCAAGCACCCAGGACAGGTAAGTGTCCATATATTAAAAGTCGGAAGCTGCAGTATTTGTAGCTGCTGGCTTTTAATATTATTTTCGGCGGACCTCCTCTTTAAGCATTGAAACCAAAAAGGTTTATAAAGTAGACTTTGAAGGCTTGTGTGACTGCAGGAATATTGGCCATAGCATTAAATACAGAACATAACACATGGCCTGAGAGGGAACAGTGAGACATACATCCGCCGATTTGCCAACAAGTACATCTGCTTAAAAATGACTTAGGAAGCCTAATTGAAGCTGACATATCCTACAGTTTTAACTAAATGTGTCGTAAACTGTTGAATCAATTTTCAACTTGTTGCATGTCAAGAAAAGGCATGGAGATGCCTGTCAAGTAATTAAAAATTAGGCTAAAAGAAATTTAAAGCCCAGCTTTGTATTCCATGTGTTTTATATACTAATGGATCGGATCCCACTACACTTACCAGAATCCAGAAAGAAAGCTGGACTTAAAATGCATTATTCATGGTTGAGTTGAACATTTTATGACAATACTACCATTCCAAAAACAAGTAATAATTAACATTATTTGGAAGACTTCCTTTGCTGAATGTAAATTATGAGATTTTCCATCCTCATCATGTTATTTAAAGAATTAAAGTTTTGTTCCTGAGCGATTGATTAACAAACTCCGGAGACAAAACCAAGGAATAGTTTTGTGGTTGCTACAAATGACCCAGTACTGTCCAAGAATACATCATACCGTGTTCAGAGATCAAGGACGCCAGGAAGAGTTGAAAATGTTTTAATATTTTAATCACTGAAGCTGGATGCCAAAATGTTGTCCAAAAAATATTCCACTGAGGCCTTATTTCTGGTTAAAGAAGAGATTCAAAAATGCCAATACTCATGTCAAGAAATGTCATGCTTAAGTGAGTCTTTTAACGTGTAATGAACGGCCTTTCTGAATCATGGTTTAGGAGGGGGTAAGTGTAGTAGACTTACATTGATCTCCATGTTTTTTGTATAACAATCCATAGCTTTGAATTGTTGTCCTGGACACATTAAAGGTTAAACCTATAATTGTATAATTAAAATGAACCTTAGAAATAGACTTAAACTTTAGCAAAAGCTGAAAAACCAAGAGAAAGAGAGCAATGGAAAAGTGGGGGAGGTCAATGACCTTTGGTTAATGACAAAATATAAATGGACCAAAGCGCCAAAGATGGTGAATCGGATACTTGAAAAATAACTTCATTGTTATCAAGTGTTGATACCATGAATGAAATAAATTATCGCATGGCTGAAGCAACTGCAGTGTAAATTTATATAAACAATGGTAAAAGTGCTAAATGTTACATACAACAAAGTATTATATGAGACACTGTAAAAACAATCACTAGAAAAGTCCTGTCAGGTCACCCACGGCCGGGTGACAAATGCACCCCGTTGGAGACAGGGGTGCAACGCAAGGTAGTGAACCCAGTAGCAGACTGCTGCGGATGGACAGGAAACGTAAGCCCAAGATTCCCTAGGGCGCGGAGTCTAAGGTCCAGCAGGTGTTCACCAGATCCTCTAGTGGTAAGGATAGCCTTCGCTGCAACTGAATCCAGGTCACGGCCCCTGAAGTCCCCCAGATCACGCTCCGTAGGAAGAGAGGGGAGGCAGCCACTGAGGACACAAGGGATAGTGATGGGTAAGCCGAGGTCGGGGCAACAGGCAGACGAGGGTATCCAAGGGACAGGCCAAAAGTCAGAGTCACAGGCAAACAGGAGTAGTCAGAAACAAGCCAAAATCGGTACACAGAAAGGTTAACGTAGTACATGGCAGAACACATGCTAACAAACAAAGTTGAACAGCAAAGCAGACCTGCAGTGCACTAGTTAATATAGACTTCCTGGGGTGGCCTGGGGTGGAGCCATACAGGGAGGAGAGGCGATAAAAGGCAGCCAGAAAGAGAGTTAGGCCTCTAATAGACACATGTAAGAGAAGGTAAGCTGCCAGACATTATTGCATGTCCATGACAAGTCCCCAGTGAAAAAGTGACACAAGCACTTTTTCACTGGGGACTTTTCCAGTGATTGTTTTTATAGTGTCTCATATAATACTTTGTATGTAGCATTTAGCGCGGTTTATCACTTTAACCTTTGGTTAATGACGTCACCGAGGATCCCCAGTGCTTTGTTTATATTACTGCAGCATCAGGGACAGTGTTGTCAACCATCAGCATTTTTACTGGCAGGCAGTAAAAAATGGGCACTTTTCTTCTGCCGGTAAGAGGATAAAAGGTTGTCAGTAAAGAATATGGATGCGACACATGGCTCGGATCTGCGCACATGCAGTTCTAGTCGGGAGGCACCTGAGACTGTCCAAGTGCCTGCTACAGTGTGTTCAGTCAGTGCCAGCAAGGGATGTGACTGGTGGAGGTGGTGCCTGAGAGTGTCGTCTGATATCATGGTGCAAGGGTGCCAAGTGGAGTGGCAAGAGCCCAGGGCCGTCTTAATAGCATCATGGGCCCCTGGACAAAGTAAAACACTGGGGTCCCTACCAGTTTGCCCCAATTTACATGCCTACTTTCAAGAAATAAAGTATAAATAGTTGATAGAATTAAACATATTCTCATTAGTACTCAATTTTACAAAAGGAAAACATTCCATAAATCAAAGTACATGAATGCAGAGGGACACAGTATATGGGGGTCAGGAGGGCACAACATTGGGATTAGGAGGGCACAGTTCTGGGACGCTTCCCGGGACATGACCATATCAGGACAGTTTAGTAAAAAGCATGACTGTCCCAGCAAATCCGGGACAGTTGGCAAGTGTGATGTAATGCAAAATTATTGTGGGGCCCCCATGTACCTGGGGCCCCTGGACAGTGCCCAGGAGTGCCCTTGCATTAAGATGGCCCTGCCAGAGCCTTGTGTGTGGATCTGAGGGACGGGAGCAAGGCAAGCCAGGAGCAGGACTGTCAATGCTGTTTGGAGTGGAGGGACCACCTGGTGTGGAGAGAGACTGTCACTGTGATTCCAGAGGGGAGTGTTGGAGATCTTTGATGCTGCACACTGCTGTCAGTGTCACCGTGAGAGTAAATTTCATGTTTGTGTGATGCCCATTCTATTTTTTTTTGCCCTCCTGAGTCCTGTCCCTGAGCTACCTACTACTAATATAACGAAAAAAGAATAGGAAATATGTTTTTTGCCTTAATATCTACCTTAAATCACATGTCGAATTGCATATTGTACTTATTTGAGTCCGAAATACTGAAATTTGTACTAAAACTGTAATTTTGTAACTTTTGGAAATGCCAGTAAAAACTAATGTTGTGTCAGTAAAATTTCAATCTGGCAGGTTGTCAACACTGATCAGGGATATGTAATTTAATGATAGAAGTGCAGTAGTGCACCAATGTCTTGGTCTCCATATTGTCATAGCCCAGTACCTGGCTGTACATGGTTTGTGGGAGACAACGTTTAAATAATGTACGTATGTCCCTGGTGTTTGGTCATAGCCAAGAGATTGATCTTACTCATGTATTTCCTATATTTTAGTGATTTTGATTTACAAAATATTTCTTCTTTCCAATGTTGGTTTGTCTGAAATATCTTTGTTTGTTGGCAGCCTTCCAGTAGTTTTCAATTTTTTTTGATGTGTGATGTGTGCCAAATTAAAGCAGCTATTTTTTATGGAACTTTGGGGAATATTAAGTATGTAGCTGAATGGAGAAATGAAAAGGTTACAGTGGTGGTTCACTGGCTCACCGAGCACGTGAGCACCTGACAGCTGTGAGACTGTCCAGCTTAAAAACTCAAGATTTTGGCATTGAACAATGGCCAGGGTTGAAATGCTCAGGAATTAAAAATGTAGTTTATTTTACCTTAATCTCCCATACATTTAGTCTAAACCTGCAGAATTAATACGATTGTTGTTTGATCCTGTCAATTTCAACAAGTTTAGGAAATGACTACAATATTTACATTATTACAACCAGACCTCAGGGCACATTCTACACCCAAATATCTTGGGCAGGGCCGGCGCTAGTGCAAGGCAACATGGGCACTTGTCTTACGGCACCAGGGAACAGGGCGGAAAATTGACCGGTCCTTGACAGTCGCCCGTTAATGGAGATAGAGTGTGTGTGGTGTGGGCTGCCGCTGCGGGCGGCGTCTGAAGGACGAGTCCCCGCAGCGGCGCTGACCTGTGCAGTCACTCTGTCTCAGTGTGTGACAGTCTCACTGTCTCGTCCTTGGCTACGCAGCCTAGGTGGCACCTACGTCTTAGGTCACCAATACTTTTTTTCAAGTACTCGCCGATACTGAATACCGATACTTTTTTTTTATGTCATGTGTCAGTATGATATTTGTTTTTTCTTGGGGGATGTCACCCATTTATGTTTCCCAATCTAGTGATTTATTTCAACGCCATTTGATTAAATCTATTGGTTCTGTCCACCCTATGGCCCCGTACACACGAGCAAATAAATCTGTTCAAATCAGTCTGACAGACCGATTTGATCAGATTTGTCTGCTGGGCTGTTTTGGTTTGATCGCTGTACACACAATCAAACCAAAATCCCCGCCGGCAGACAGCGCGGTGACGTGGCGATGACGTTGAGGCCGCCAGCATTTCTTCACACATGTCTAAAATATAGAGTATATACAATATATGGCAACCAGCATCTAAGTCCTCTATTCTTCAGCACTGCAATGTGGGAGGTTGCTTGTTTCATCTCTTATCCTGGTGACAGGAATGCTTCAAATTTGCTTGGCAGGCAATCACCCAAATAGTCCCATGTAGGTTACAGTGCTGGTGTGATGACATCAGCTGCACATTGTTTCCTCCCATTTCTCTATGTCTTTGTCATATTATATTGCAGTTTCAAAGTGTTTCATTAATACTACAGTATTGCATACTTTTCATGCTCCTTTTAGTTGTCATCATCAGGAAACCCACCAGAGAAATGCTATGCAGCTATCATTGTTTTCATACAGACATGAATTCGATGCAAAGCAGTTGCAATAAATCAGCAGCAGTGAGATTCAATAAAGGATGAAAAAAGGTGAAAAAAACGTTGTTTCCTTTAAAGTGGATGTAAACCCTCCATACACCAAGTGAAGTGAACAGCCTCAGATGATACACAGAGATTAACCCAACCTCCCTACATACTGTAGGTTTTAGGCTTCATTTCCATGGACTTTTTTAGAGCCACTTTACTGAGCGTTTTTTGCAGCTTAAAAACGACTTTCCATGTTAGTCTATGGCCTCATGCCCACCATGACGTTTTTGAGCTGTAGATGGCTGAGCCGTTGTTAAGCTGCAAAAAAAAAACCCAGGACCAGTGCTTTCTGAAGCTCCAGCAATAGAGCTGTAAAAATGCCAGACGTTAAAAAACGCTCCAAAAACGCACAAAAACGCTAAAAAACGCTACCGCAGTGTCTTTGAGCTCCAGCTAAAAATAAATAAATAAATAAAAAAACATAGACAGACATTTTTAAGCTGTAAAAAATGCTAAAAAAAGTGGCTGTAAAAATGTCCATGGAAATAAAGCCTTACATGTATATCTGCGGTGTTCACATTTATATACTGTTTAGAAAGTTGAGATCCTGTTAGGAGATTTTCTCTTCCTGGTTAACACAGAGTGTGATGTCTGGGCATACAGCCAAGATAGTCAACATTGCTGATTGGAGGAAAGGCACACACCCCCCTCCTCATAGGCAGAGGCTCTCAGAGCTGTTTTGTAATATGAGCTGCTCTCTGCTACGCTATTTTAGCAATCTCCTTTGACAAAAGATTCTGGCTGCTTTTGTCTAAAAAGTAAAGAAATATGTCAGGAGTTCTCAGGCTGATAACAGAGGAACCGTTCAGAAGAGAGCTATAAGACTTAGCTCATTGAAAAGAGATAACAAAATACTGCAGAAATATGTGCCCAGCTCAAATTTCATGAATCGGGTTACATTCACTTTAAGCTAAACTACAGTATTCATATCAGGCTTGCACAGTTATACAGGCTCCTTTCCTGTACTGATATTACTTACTCTGATTTCACTGCACACTGTAAACTGCTCATTGTGTGCATTAGAGGTTGAAGATAGAGCTGCCTCATTTCCTGGTTGGAGGACACCCAGCATCATCTAGCTCTTTTAGTACTCTGGCCTGCCAGTTTTCATTCATTGCATTTAGGTTCTCTCAGTCATGTAGTCTAAGCATCACATAAATGCAAATGCAGCCTGCCTAGGAACAAATACTCATTCAGAATGGCACCCCCGCCTAGGTATTCTAATACCTTTTTAGAGCCTGAACATGCTTTGACGTCAGCCGACAGTAGGTCAGCCAATGCCGGCTGAAAACATGTCACAGGACTATATAAGATCAAATTCTTTATACTTCTAACATGTACTGTAGGCACTTTTTTGTTTTTTTTTAGGTTGTACATACCTTATAATCTATATTTGCAATCCGGCTTCCGGGTACTCACTCCCGCGGGAGTAGGCGTTTCCAAGCTGAGCCGCAATGTAATCTGGGAGTTCGCCCAGATGATTGATGTCCTTCAGAAAATTTCCCCCCCCGGCGGATAAGCCCCCCCCTCCCCGTATTGCGTAGGCGCGTTACAAGAGTCACAGAGTTTCCGAAAGTAGCCAAACATATAGAGCCGCGAGCTAGCTCTACACGGCGCCTGCACACCAACTAGGAGCTGTGTAGAGCTGACTCGCAGCTCTACATGTTCGGTTACTTTCGGAAACTCTGAGACTCTCGTGACGCTCCTACGCAATACGGAGGGGGGGGCCTTATCCGCCGGGGGGACATTTTTCTGATAGACGGCTCAGCTTGGAAATGCCTTCTCCCGCGGGAGTGACTACCCGGAAGCCGGATTGCAAATATAGATTATAAGGTATGTACAACCTAAAAAAAACAAAAAAGTGCCTACAGTACATGTTAGAAGTATAAATAATTTGGTCTTATATAGATGTTATTTGGGTGAACCTCCGCTTTAATGAAACCATGTTTTATTTGAAAATATAATTCATATGTTGATGAAGGGGAGAAGGAGGAAGACACAATATAAGCAAATTAAACATCAGCTTTAAATAGAATAAGTTTAGGATACACAGGACTTTAGCAAACAAAATCTTTTTCAGTTTGGATATACATCTACTTTGAATTGTAAATGATGAAAACATAGGCCCAGATTCAGAGAGCGATTACGCCTGTCTAACTGGTGTTAGACTGGAGTAATTTCAAATTACGAGCGTTTTCTAGCTAGTCGAAAACCTCAAACCTTGAATAGATGGCTGCGGGCTTCAATTCGACTGGATTACGTGTTCATACGCCTTTGGATCTACGCTGCAATAAAATTGCGGCCACTGGGTGGACTTCCCGTCGTTTTCCACATCGGGGTATGCAAATGAGCCTTTGCCGGCGATCCCCGAAATTACGATCTTCAATCGCAATCTCTTACGGCACCTTTAGTCATCTTTTATTTGCGTAACACTATACCAGCTTTTTGCTGCTCTAATATTAGACAGCCCATGTTAAGTATGGCCGTCGTTCCCGCGTCGAATTTCTACGTTTTCCGACGTCTTTTATTATTTTTTACGTAAGTCGTCCGGGAATAGGAATGTTCGTAAACGACACTACTCAAACAACGAATGACGTAACGACGTGATTTCGCGCAATGCACGGCGGGAAATTTCTGAACGGAGCATGCGCAGTTCGATCGCCGCGGTGACGTGCTTAATTTAAATGCTTCACGCCCCCTAATCGCGTATTTCGATTACGCGGCGAGAAATAGACTACACCGCCGTAGCGTACGGGCAAAAATCTACCAGGATTCGGTGTAGAGCCTGGTAAAATACGGCAGCGTAGAGTATTTCGATTACGCAGCGCAATATTAAGTGTATCTGAATTTGGCCCATAGTTTGCAGGTGATACTGGCTTTAAATCGTCCAACTCCAAAGCTGTATCAGCACCACCTTCATGAATACACAGAGCAAACTGCACTTGACTATGATTGTATCTTTGATATACGAGGGCAGTTCTTATTTTAGATACTTTGATAAATGTGATCCATGGGGCGCCCACCTCCATAACAGCTGGAAAAGCAGTGGTCCCTGTACCGCAGTCCTAGACACAGACATTTTGGATTGCATATTAGGACAGCTATTTACAACACATCATCGCTGACTGACAGATATCATATCCAGATGTGTGAGCGCAGGGCAGAGGTTTTAGGAGCAGAATTATATACATGCTACAAGATGTCTTTTCATTTGTGGATAATCAGGAGAGTTAGGTAAAATGTTCTCCTTCTAAATAATAAGCAAAACTTGATCCCCATCTGGCTGTTTGAGGAGAATAAGGTAGAGAAAAACCAAACACATTTATTAGCTCATTTCCTGTAACAATTGGTAATATTCCCAGAAGACGCCGACTTATCCTTGTATAGCATTGCCTATTTCCTGCAATGTAATTGTACTTCCATCTAAGATCCTTCCCCGCTATGTATAACACACACATCGTCCATTCCATTTATATTTTGTACTGTAACGTTTTATATATCAGTGTTAGTATTAAAGGGATTGTACAGTAGCTTTTTATATATACCGTATTTATATGTTCTTTATTTTAATTAGTATTATTATTTTTTGTTTATGTGCAGTAATAATTAAATATTTAATGTATTTTTTTAATGTAGTCTTATATTTGACCAGCAGGTGGTGGCCAGGGTTGCCAACCGCCAGTAAATTTACTTACCAGCCTGATTCCTACACTCTGACCACTACACAACCAACCTTATTCCTACACTGACCACTACACTGACCTACCTGACCACTACCCAACCAACCTGATTCCTACACTGACCTACCTGACCACTACACAACCTACCTGATTCCTACACTGACCAATTCACTGACCTACCTGATTCCTACACTGACCACTACACTGATTTCTACACTGACCTACATGATTCCTATACTAACCACTGCACTGACTTACCTGATTCCTATACGGACCACAACACTAACCTACCTGAGTTCTACACTGACCTACACTGTCACCTACACTACAATACACACTGACCACTACACACTAACCACTACACTACACACTGACCACTATTCTACACACTGACCACTAGACACTGACCACTACACACTACACAACACTGTCCACTACACCACACACTGATCACGACACACTAAACTGCACACTGACCACTACACTACACACTACACACTGCACACTGACCACTACACACTGCACACTACACTACACACTTACCACTACACTACACACTGACATTACACTGCACACTGACCACTAAACACCACACTGACCACTACTCTACACTACACACTGACCACTACACACTACACTACACATTGTCCACTACACTACACACTGACCACTACACACTACACTACACACTGACCACGACACACTACACACTGACCACTACACACTAACCACTACACTACACACTAACCACTACACTACACTATACACTGACAACTACACTACACACTGGCCACTACACTACACACAGACTTACTGGGGTTACACTGGCGCAGAATTTCAGCCCCCCAAATATTGCACCTAGGGCCAAAACCCCCCTCGCACCCCCATGCTACGCCACTGGGTGGTGGAATAGGCTCATGCACACTCTCACTCTCTGCCACTTTTTAAAAAAACATTGAGGCTGGGTTCAAACTATAGCCGCATGTGTCTAACAGCAAGGGTTCAGGGCATTCCTGTTCAACGTTTCAGGTCCGATTTCAGCCCTGAATTTTTGGGCTCAATTCGGACCTGAAACTGACCAAAAGACGCACAGGACCCCTGTACAAATTTGCATCAGACCTGCAGTGAAGATATGTAAACCGGCTCCAGAGAGAGCCGGTCACAATCTCCTACCATGCGAATTGGATGCGGTAAAACCCTCCAATTTGCATAGGTGTGAACCAACCAAAGTAAAATGTAAGCTATCATATACATTGCAATCTGAATTTACAATCTCCTTAAAGTGATTGTAAATGTTTGTTTTAAAAAAAAAAAGAAATAAGCATGATGTACTTACCTTTTCTGTGCAATGGTTTTGCATAGAGCAGCCCCCATTCTCCTCGTCTAGGGTCCCCCTCCCCCTTGGAGCTCTTGGCTCCAACCCACCTCCTCCTGCTGAGTGTCCCAATAGCAAGCTGCTTGCTCTTGGGAACTCATGTAGGCTCGCTCTCAAGCTGGCTCTGTGTGTCCATTAATGCATAGAACGTGGCTCCCTGCCCCTCGCTCCCTCCTCACTGGCTGTGATAAACAGCAGCAGGAGCCAATGGTTCCCACTGCTTTGTCTGAGTCAATGAGAAGGGAGAGAATTGAGAGAGCCTCTGTTCTCATGTACATCGCTGGATCGAGGTTGAGCTCAGCTAAGTATAAGGGGGGCTGGGGGGAGCTGCATATTGAAGGCTTTTTTTACCATAATGCAGAGAAAAATCAAAGCTTTTTTGGCCATACTTCTCTTGTGGCTCACAGTAATGCACTTACTTGTGCTCTCCTGTGACCCGAAATCAGCTAAAGTCTGCTGTCATCACAGAGCCAGTCCGGGCTCTGGAAGAATCCCGAGCCTATTGACAGGATCCACCCAGATGCCTGATTGACAGCTGGCTCTGGCTTTCAGCATGTGGCTGAGATATAAAACCAGCTGGGCTCTCCCCTCTCCAGCCCAGTGCTCCAGTGATTGATGGAGCGGCAGAGTGGAGAGCAGTGACTGACAGTCACCAAGCTCTGCTCAGAGCAGACCGAGAACTATGTGATCAGAGGTCATGTTAACGCTCAGTTCTTGGGCTTGGAGCCAGTGGGGGACAGCTGTAGCATGAGACCCTGTTGCAGCATGGAGGTGAGTATGTGTGTTTGTTTTTTTAACAACCCCAAACTTCTATAAATTGGACTTTTATGGGATAGATCATTGGAAAAATGTTAAAGCCTAACTGCAGCCCCAAAAAACACAGAAAACTATGCACAAGGGACAACACTTCCATTTGGTAGAATGGGTCCCTTGTGCTAATTCCTCTTCTGTTTAGAAATCTTCCTCAATATTGCCCCCCCCCCCCCCAACAATGCCACTGATATCTTCTGGTGTGGTGGGGGTTATTAGAACTAGAGGGCTATG
Source organism: Rana kukunoris (assembly GCA_029574335.1). Lineage (NCBI taxonomy): Eukaryota > Metazoa > Chordata > Amphibia > Anura > Ranidae > Rana > Rana kukunoris. The sequence continues at coordinate 664,729,608 of CM056049.1, forward strand.
ACAGGCTCTAATCAAGAGAGCCCGACTATTCCCACCCTTTCTGCCCATCTGCTCCATTCACAGAAGTCTCACTGCAGCTTCTATGAATAGAAAGTGATCTATGAATGGAGGACAGGTGGGTGACTGACAGCTCAACCCTAACTGACCTGTTTTTAATTTGAGGCCTCGTACACACGAGGGGATATGTCCGCTGAAAACGGTCCGATGGACCGTTTCAGCAGACATCTCCGCTCGTGTGTATGGGCTAGCGGACAGATTTCTCCACCCGACAGATTTCAAAGCATGCTTTGAAATCCATCCGGTGGAATCTGTCCGCCCGACATGTCTGCTGGTTAGTACACTTACCAGCAGACATGTCGTCCCCCACCGCCGCCGCCCTGCCGCCGAATGGATTCGGCGCATGCGCGGAAGTGTTTAACTTCCTGGTGCGGTGACGTGGCGGTGACGTAGCGACGTCAACGTCACCGCCGCGTCACCGCGCCGTCCGGCGGCGGGGAATTTGATCCAATGGTGTGTACACGCCATCGGATCAAACTCCCGATCGGACATATCCGATGGAAATGGTCTGCGGACCGTTTTAATCGGATATGTCCGATCGTGTGTACGAGGCCTACAAACTGGCCATATTTAGCCAGGAACCTTTGGCTGATGCAGCCGAAAGTCACTTATTTAGTGACAGTTTCCCATCAGCTTGTTCTAAAATGTTAAAATGGTTTAAAAACCCCAGGCGATGTCCAAGAAGACGAAACGCGCTGTAAAGGACTCCCCTGCCACCACATGTACTTTAAAAGCGCTTGTTCGATCTTCCAAATGTGTTCTAGCTACATTATGTTTTTTTATTATAAACAGAATTAAGCTATGTGGCCTCTTCTGTTCTCCTTTATTTAAATCATCCTTATTACATCTATAGAAATCTGGCCACTGTCCCCCACTAAACCATCCTGCAAGGATATCCCCATCCCGTGGATAGTTGGGTGATCTTGGTCAAGCCATTTGGAGCTTTCAAGTGTCCACCCACACCTGTTGCATATACAACACAAGCCTGTTTGACCCATAGAACGTATGTTTTTTTGGGTTCAAACGCTTCGATAACTGCTGCTGTTGTTAACTCCAGACTGGACTATGCAAATGCCCTTTACCTCGGACTCCCCAAGTACCAAATCGCTCGTCTGCAAGCCGTTCAAAATACGGCCGCCAGACTTGTGACTGGGAAAAAACCCTGGGAATCAATCTCACCTTCACTGAGATCCCTTCACTGGCTGCCAGTTAAAGACAGAATTGCTTTCAAAGCACTCTGTCTTACGCATAGATGTGTCCATGGGAATGCCCCCCTTTATTTATGCGAAAAAATAAAAGCTCATAACCCCAATCGCGTTTTGCGATCCACCTATCAAAACCTGCTCCAGGTTCCGAAAGCCAACTACAAGTCCAAAAGAGAAAGAAGATTCGCGATCCAAGGTCCCAGACTATGGAACGCTTTACCAACCAGCATTCGGTTGGAGGAGAACCACCTAGCATTCAGGAAAAAGGTCAAGACTTTTCTCTTTTGATATCAAAGGAGACAGGAACAACAAGCGCCCAGAGGCGATTCAGTTCGCATGTGCCGCGCTATATAAGTATTCATTCATTCATTCATTCATTCATTCGATAAGCCTTCCACTTATCTGTGGTGGTTCACTTCAGTTATTTGTTTCTGTTTATTGTTTGCTCACCGTCTTGATGTCAGCATGAAGTCTTTGAACTTTTAGTTTATTACTTCTCAAAATAGTGTCATTCTGTTTTTGGCACCCTATGGACATTCAACTGTCTGATAAACAGATTATCACATTTGTTTATGGTTTTAATATCATTCAACGCTAGAGTGTTTGATTTTTTTTGAGCTTATTACCCATATTCACTTGTATTACGTTAAGACTATTCATTTTCAGCTTTCCACTGAGCGATAATCTATTTGTTCTCCTAAAATGTAAAAAGACCAGCAGGGTTTCTGTCATGACCATATTTGGTCAATGATGTCACCCAGCATCCTCAGCTGGTTTGTTCATATTCAGCAGCCAGCTGGGTACTGCCATTTGTGGCAGTATGTCTAGTCTAGTGCCCGACTACTCATGCCCTTTTTAAACAAAAGCTTGCAAATTGTCCTTGAAAAAGACCAGACCAAATATTATTAAGGTTTTATCATTATTACTTTTAGCACAATTAATGGCCTGTTCACACGATTGGTCTGATGGATTTTTTCATCAGATATCCGATGAAGCTGACTTTCATCAGTCTTGCCTACACACCATCAGTTAAAAAAACGATTGTGTCAGAACGCGGTGACGTAAAACACAAGACGTGCTGAGAAAAATGAAGTTCAATGCTTCCAAGCATGTGTCGGCTTCATTCTGAGCATGCGTGGATTCTTAACCGATGGACGTGCCCACAGACGATCGTCTTTTTCTATCGTCTTTTTCTATCGTTTTTTTAACCATCTGATCATTTTAAATCAAGTTCCTAGTTTTTTCACCGATGGACAAAAAAAACGATGGGGCCCACACACGATCGGTTCGTCTGATGAAAACAGTCCCGTTTTCATCAGACGAACCAATTGTGTGTACGCGGCATCACAGATTCCTCCATCCACAGAAACAAGGCCATTGTTAGACATGTGCAGTATAGAAAAATGTATTAGGTTTCAGATAAATTTGTTAGGTTACTAATTTCATTTTGTAGATTTGTTTTGGAATTTGTTTAGTTTCATTATAGTATGGTTCAGAAGTAAACCCCCTTTTCCTGATCTGTTGGGTTGCATAAGGGTATGGATCTTGGGGTTCCCCTTTAGATCCATACCAGACTCAATACTGACTCAAAACTGATAGTTTCATTATGGTATGGTTCAGAAGTCCGCCCCCCCCCCCAATCCTGATTTGTTGGGTCGCATGCTTGGATAAGGGTTTGGTATATGGATCTTGGGGGTTTTATTTTAGCATGAGGTTCCCCTTAAAATTCATACCAGACCCAAATGGCCTGTTTTGGATAGGGGGGAGACCCCACACAGTTTATTTTTCTTTTTCATTGTCAGCATTTATTTTGTTTACATGCTGCTGTCAGTGGGGAAACCTGCTGACAGCTAATGAGTTGTTCAGGATGTGGTGGCCAATTTCCCAGCCCATTCCAAACAACCAGCTATTCTTCACACAGAATTAAGATCAGTTAATACATTTTTGACTGATTTGAATTCAAATCGTTCTGAAAATTTGGAACTGGTTACAAAACAACTAAACAAAACAAACGGCATTATTTACTATCGTTATTCAGAAATTCGGATATATCCAAATCTCTGAATAACCCAAAATTTGCCTGAATTTAGATTTGGGCCGAAATGAATTGCACATGTCCAGTCAATGCATTCTGACAGCTCTACCCCCTGCTGCAGAAGATTGGCTGAAGCTGCTGATTGAGAATTTTTTTCCAACATGTCCCTTCGACCCTGAGGGGCAGCCACAAACTGATCAATATTCTGCCAATTTCTGCTGGTTGGGCCAAATTCCATTAAGTGTATGGCTAGCAAAAGACTCCAGGGTGGGCAGGAACGAAGATGGGGACATTTTACCGCTGGAGAAATCTCTGAATAACCCCAAATTTGCCTGAATTTAGATTTGGGCCGAAATGAATTGCACATATCCAGTCAATGTATTCTGACAGCTCTACCCCCTGCTGCAGAAGATTGGCTGCAGCTGCTGATTGAGAATTTTTTTCCAACATGTCCCTTCGACCCTGGGGGGCAGCCACAAACTAATCAATATTCTGCCAATTTCTGCTGGTTGGGCCAAATTCCTATCAGTGTATGGCTAGCAAAAGACTCCAGGGTGGGCAGGAACGAAGATGGGGACATTTTACCGCTGGAGTCCCCAAGTGAGCCAGCAGGTGACTCAGCAGGTTAGCAGGTGACTCAGTCCACCGGACCTCATCTATAAATTGAATATATTCTTCTTGTGTGGATAGTCTTATGGCCAGCATATGACTCCAGGGTGGACAGGAACTAAAATGGGGAAATTTTACTGCTGGTGCCCCCAAGTGAGCCAGCAGGTGACTCAGCAAGTCAGCAGGTGACTCAGTCCACCAGACTCTGGGCCAGATTCAGGTAGATGACATCATCTTTGCTCTGAAATAACGCTTCTCATTTACGTTACTCTGCCGAAATTTTAGGAGCAAGTGCTGTTCATGAAGCACTTGCTCCTAAAGTTGCGGCAGCGCATCGCAAATGAGCCGGCGGAATTCAAATTGGGCGGGTACGGGGCGTGTATTATTAAAACTAAGCGCGATCCCGCGGCGAACGCACTGCGCATGCGTCGAGTGTCAATGCATCCCAGTGCGCATGCTCCAAATTCTGTGAGTGAACGTCAATGACGTCACATCCCCATTCATGAAAATTTTACGCAAACAACGCGATTTTTTTTTATTCCGACGCGATGACGACGCCTATACTTAACATAGGATACTCCGCTAGGGGGCTGCTTTATCTTTACGTCGCATATCGCTTCCGGAAACGTCGTAAAGTCACTGCGTCGCGCCCGAAAAAGATTGTGAATTTCCGACTCCCGCTGATTAACATATTTTTTCAGCGTTAATCAGCGGGAATGCCCCCGGCGCCATTTTTAAGTTGAAGTAACGATGCGATGGCGAAATTCAATTGCGCCGATCGCATCAGAACTCCAACCCGGCGTTTCTTGTTTTCTGGTTACAGAAAACAAAAACGCCGGCTTAAAGTGACAGTTAGGCTGGCGGATCAATGGATACTCCAGCCTAACTCTACCTGAATCTGGCCCTCTATCTATAAATTGAATATATTCTTCTTGTGTGGATAGTCTTATGGCCAGCATATGTCAGCGGGTGACTCAGTCCACCAGACTTCATCCTTAAATTAAATATATTCATCTTGTGTGGATAGTCTTATGGGCAGCAAAAGACTACAGGGTGGGCAGGAGGAAGATGGGGACATTTCACCACTGGAGTTGCCAAGTGAGCCAGCAGGTGACTCAGCAAGTCAGCAGGTGACTCAGTCCACCAGACCTCATCTATAAATTGAATGGACAGGAACTAAAATGGGGACATTTCACTGCTGGAGTCCCCAAGCGAACCAGCAGGTGACTCAGCAAGCCAGCAGGTGACTCAGTCCACCAGACTCTATCTATAAATTGAATATATTCATCTTGTGTGGGTAGTACAGAGAGATGATAGGTGCCACTGCTAACTTATTCTGAAAATGCCAATTACCTGGTTGTCATGCTGATCCAGGCAAAGGATTTACTAAAGGACTAGAGAAAAAATACTGATGACACACACCAGCACACAGCTGACCTAAAAATTACTGGCATCATTTTTTTTAAAAGCCTCAATTTTTGCATACAAGTAGAAAATGAATAGATAGGCTATCCTGCTAGACTCTACCCTTCCTTTCATCCATGAAGGCCACACCTGCATTGCCACCTGGAGACCTTCCCACAAATAAATACACATACAATATAAAGGGAAAGGGAAGAATTTTGTGTGTGTGGCTCGACTAAGTAAATGTGAATCCCACCGAGGGCAGCAAGGCTGGGAAAATGACCAGCTGTAGGGAGAAATATGACTTCTTTCACATAGATTTTGTATTTTGGCTTAAGCCGTACTTAATGTATATACCGCTGAAAACAATCACAGTGCAGGGAGGATTTCCTGCAGGGTAGTCATTGTTAAATGCATTGAGCATATCGTCTTCTGCAATCAGGACACTGAGCCTCTGCAGAGGTAGAGTCCCATTAAAACACATTGTGGGAAACCAGTCCAGACCTCAGATGGTTATTGCATTAATTATTAGCGCAATGTACTGAAAATGGTTACCAGCTGTTTGAAGGTTTCACTGGACAGGGAGGCTTTTCTCGCATCCACAGCGCCTGATGATCCGTGTCTTCACTTTTCTCTTCGATCAAATAATCATCCTGAGAATACTGTCCATGTGATAACATTTCTCAAGAAAGAAGTCAAGTTTAGCCCTGGTTTACATTGATGTCACTTTGAAATTGCGCCCACTTCACTTGAAGTAGCGTGATTTCGAAGTAGCAAGGTCAGCGCAATTTCAGGTGCTGCCTGATAGACATCTGTGTGGCTTCATGCACAGATGTCTATTGAAGTCGCACCTGAAATCAGCAAAAGTAGTGCAGGAACTACTTTTGCAAATCAGTGCGGTGCCACGAAGTCGTGTTGCACCGATTGGAACAGTGTAATTGCCTCCAATAGGCTGCGACTTGTCATGCAATTTGTCATTTTGTCATTAATATTGAAAATATGACCGATTATGCCAAAAAATAATGTCTTTTATTTAAGAAAAGCAATCACATGAAGCCATTTATTATCACATCGTTTTTTGCATCCTTTTTAAATCCTAATGATAACAGAAATCACCAAAATGACCCTGAAAAAAAGTTTACATACCCTGGAATGTTTGGCCTTGGTACAGACACAGAAGGTGGCACACACAGGTTAAAATGACAATTAAAGGTTAATTTCCCACATGTGTGGCTTTTCAAATCACAATTAGTGTCTGTGTATAACTAGTCAATGAGTTTTTTAGCTCTCAAATGGATGCACTAAGTAGGCTAGACACTGAGCCATGAGGAGGTAGAAAAGAACAGTCAAAAGACCTGCGTAACAAGGTAATATAACTTTACATCATAGTAATGCAATATATTACTACATTTTTAATAAAATATAAAAGATGAAGTTACGCCAAGTAGATACCCAAGCCTTAAAATTGAGTTAACCATAAATAATAGCTCTGGAATTATTGCGCCCAATCCAACATGAGTGGCAATAGATACCATGTGTAACACAATTGTCATTTTTGGGGGGTATAAGTGCTTGGGGGACCAAAAGACCCCTATGTGATACTATTTTGCTGTGACGTTTTCTCTTAAATGAGACATTTAAGACATTCTCTTTTATGAGACCCTTAATGTCTTACCTGCCTGCTGAAGCTAATGGAGCACATGAGCCAGCTGTCATTGGAAGCTAGTGTCAGGTCTCAGGGAGCCCTTGGTAAAACCAATATATCGGTGGTCAATATGAAAAATGCCCCTTACATTGATGGCTATTGGGAAGAATGCCACCCCTACAGACAGCCAAACAGATCACCTGGTTTCTTACAATTGTCTCTCCCAATTGGCATTGACACCAGAACTATACAGACACCATCAGATATTTGGCCAGGGAACATGTGGCAACCCCTGGAGGAACCCTAGGGTTTCATAGAGCCCTGGTTGAGAATGGCTGAACTTGAGGATCTAGAGCAGCATTTTTCAACCACGGTACCCAACACACTGGGGTGCCTTAAGGGTTTCTTCAGAGGTGCCTTAGCAAAATGCCTAAAAATTGCCCCAAAATTGTATACAGGCCAGATGGATGAAGTTTGCCTTTTAGTTACACAAAGCCACAGGTTTTCATTGTGCGCCATTACGACCTTCTAGCTGCCGGCATCCTAACAACACATGACTTTCCTGCCCCTCTCTGTCAGCGCTGGAGGAGAGAAACATTGGAATACTAGTCAGTACCAGTGTGCAAAAAAGAGCCGAAGTCCAAGGCCCACCGAAGGAAGAGAGGCAAAGATGGATGCGGCCTGCAGCCGGCGCGGGCTTCGTTTGCAGGTAAGTGTCACATAATGTGCTAGTATTTACTTCCTCTTTAAAGCAGAGTTCCACCCAGAAATTGAACTTCCGCTGTCCGAAATTCCCCCCCCCCCTTCCATTGTCAGATTTGGCACCTTTCAGGGGGGAGCAGACACCTGTCAAAACCAGTTAAATGTTCCCACTTCTGGGACATTACAATGTCTGGCAAATACTCCTTCCCCCCGCTATCTTGTGGTCAACACACAGGTCCCAGAAAACAGCAGGGGCCAATCAGAACGTACAGTGCGACTCGAAAGCTGAAAGTCTTCACTGCCTGGTTCCCTTACCAGGAATGGTGGCGGCAGCACCCGGGAGTCGATTCAAAGATCGGCTGGGGTGCCAACATGCCGTGCTCCCTGGACAAGTTAGTGTCCCTATATTAAAAGTCAGCAGCTGCAGTACTTGTAGACAGCAGAACTCCGCTTTAAGTAGAGCCCAGATTTTTGGAACAGTTTAGGAAAGCATCAGGAGGTTAAGTAGAAACCATTCCAGGTCTCATTTGCAGACTAAATCAAATATAGGTATTAAAGCGGAGTTCCAACCAAAAATGGAACTTCCGCTTAACCCACTCCTCACTCCCTTACATGCCACATTTGGCATGTAATTTTTTTTGGGGGGGGGGGGGGTGGGGGCTTCAGGAGGAGTGGGACTTCCTGTCCCACTTCCTCCTTCCGCCGAGGGGCTGGTTAGGCAATTAGCTTAATCGCCTATCTTCAGCCCCTCCCTGTAGGCGATCGCCTAGGACACGTCACAGGTCCTAGGTGATAGCCTGTCCAATCGCATGTGCAGTGCAGCTCGCACATGAGCAGTGGGTGCCCGGTCGTGAAGCCGAAAGCTAGGAATGAAGACGCCGGCCGGCGAGGGGGGGCGAGTAGCCCCGGCCGGCGCGTCGCTGGAACCCTGGAGCAGGCAAGTGTATTTTTATTAAAAGCCAGCAGCTACACTTTTTGTAGCTGCTGACTTTTAATAAACATAAAAATGGGGTGAAACACCCCTTTAAGAAAGATAGATCATCCCGCGCTACCCTATAAGTGGTGTATGTGTAGTTAATCTTGTGATGGGTGGCTGCATACAACCTAATTGTGTTCCCACAGTGTGAATCAGAAAAGTTAAGTGTATGTTGTTGCACCTATACCCTTAATGGTGTACGTTATTCATTGTGACAAATCAGACATGAATAATCAACGTGGCTGAAATATTTCTCAATATCCTTGAATTCTATTTTGTAAAGTGATATATTCTATTAAAGTGATAAATAGTGCAAATAAAGGTAAATCATATATACAGTCAATAACATAAACAGTTGCGACTCAAAAAATATCCTTCAAATCAAAACCAGTAACCCTGAGGAAGTTACGTGACCATGACAACACATGTACGGTGGAGCCGGGTGATGCTGCTCATACTGGAAGTGACGCTGGAGCCATATAATGGAAGTTACTACTTTTTAAATAAATGTCTATTATTTCCCGCCCCCTCCCTTGGGACTACATGTCGTCCCAAGGGAGGGGGCGAGAACGCTGACTATCCTATGGCCAGAACGGCTCAGATGATGTGGGAAGCTTACTGAGGAGAAACAGAAAGTGAGAAATTCAGACAAAGAAAAAATACATTTAGAAGGGAAATGGAAGGAAAAGATAAGTGAACCAGCAATCCTCTAGCTTAAAGGAAAATAGCCCATGGCCCAGACAAAGCAGGAAGCAGAGACTGCATATGTAATCCATAAATACAGAAAAAAATATATAATTATTTGTATTATGGTGATCTATAATGCCTTCCCTTTTAATGCTTAGTCCCTCTTTAAAAGTCACAACCCTGGAGTGTAAGCAGATTGAATTCAGTAAAAATATAAAAAGAAAAAAAGAAAAGAGCACATCTATCAGTGGTGCATTAAAACAATGCTGACACAGAGGAACTCGATCCTTAGAGAAATCTCTGCAGCTTGAATGGAAAGGCGAGGGAGGGGAGCAGAGAACATTCACTTGCTCAGGTTCCGTCTTGCATTCTCAGAGTCTTTTATGTGTGATACAGCGATTACTTCAACAAAGAATCATTTAAGAAAAGATAAATGTATAATGAGAGAGATAAATGAAGCAATGACATATCCTGTCCAGCAGCCACTGATGGAATCTGACATTCGTTAAAAGTGCATTATTTAAGTAGATCACATTGCACTCCTACATCAGATGCTGTATAGTCTGGGTGCTATTAATAATAACATGAATGAAAAAATATAGTGCTTGCATATTCTGGTTTTTAGAGCTTGATACCCAGAACAGATGTTACTGGTACCAGATACGAACATAAATGAAAATGTACATAGCCATTCCAATGTGCAATGTTTTCCTAATCCTTAACTTAATAGTATACTAATAAACCCTACATTGATGTACACCCTAGCACTCAGCCTACTGTTAAACAAGCACTTGGGGGATGTTTATAATAAATGATATTCGTCCTGTAAAATTACATTTTGACCACTGGATGGGGCCGATGATTATAGGAAGGAAAAACGTATATATTCTGATTGTCTGTGCCATCTAGTGGTCATAATGCAGTATTTTCCTGATTCATTATTCTGTATGAACCAATAACGTTCAACCTATAGCCTAATAACATTTGATTTCCCCCTATTCACACAGAAAGATAATGCATACAGTTTCACAAGATTAACCACTTTAGCTCCGGAAAGTTTACCCCCCTTTATTTCCAGGCCATTTTTTGTGCGATACAGCACTGCATTACTTTAACTGACAATTGCATGGTCGTTGCTACGCTGTACCCAAATATTTTTTTTTCCTTTTTCCCCACAAATAGAGCTTTCTTTTGATGGTATTTTAGCACTTCTGTGGTTTTTATTGTTTGCGCTATAAACAAAAAACCCTGACAATTAGAAAAAAAAAAAAATATATATATATATATATATATATATATATATATATATATTTTTTTTTACTTTCTGCTATAAAACATGCCCAATAAAAAAAAATTAAATATCGAATTTCTTCATCAGTTTAGGCCATTATGTATTCTGCTACATATTTTTATAAAAAAAAAATCCCAGTAAGCATATATTAATTGGTTTGCGTAAAAGTTATAGGGCCAGATTTAGAAAGATCAGTGGATCTTTCTGCTAGCGTAATGTATACCCGATACGTTACGCCGCTGTAAATATTTGCGCAAGTTCTTTTTACTGAATGAAATGTGAATGAAAGTAGAAGCAGCAGACTGATGAGTTCATTTCTGTGTCACTCTCTTCTTTACTCCAATTAACATGCCCTGTTAGCCCTGTTAGCAGATAAACACTGCAGCACAGCTAATTGGCTCCTTATCCTGTTTTAGCCTTATTCACATTGAATGCGGCTTTGAAATCATGCAACGTCGGCTGAAATCCCATGGTTTCAAAGCCACATGTCAGTGAGATTTCAGGTGCGACTTAGAAGACATCTGTGCGGCTTCATTCATAGATGTCTATCCAAGTCTCACTCGAAATCGCCAAAAGTAGTGTACAAATTACTTTTTCAAAACGATGCGCCACCGCAAAGTCGGTATTGCACCTATTTAAATTTAAATTGCTGATGATAGGGTTCTACTTGTCATGAGATTTGACTTGAGACTTGAGTCTGAGCTCTACTGTGCTTGTGTAAAATTCAGGTACTTACACAGCCTCCCTTTCTTTCTGCCTCCCTTGGAACTCACACAGTCAGGCACACAGCATTTTCTTCATTCTTCCACTAGCTCAGAAAATAGTCTAGGGGTTATTTTTTTTTTTTTATTATTGGAATGATTAAGTGAGATAGGGCAAGGGAGCATGGGATACCCCGAAAACTGCAGAACTGGATAACCTGAGGACTCCTCAATTTATGGCCACACTGTACACACTAATTGTACCACAGAATCTCGATGCTGGTGGTGACTTGCACTCCTTCCAGAGTTAAAGCCACACACAGTCACTTTCATTTAGCACTGGGGTCTGCTACTCCAGCTGAGGCCAGAGGATCATTGGTTGCCTCCTGCTGATATGCCTCCTGCCAGGCTCCTCCTAGAGAGGGAGATGTAGACTCACACAACCACAGGACAGCTGGGCTCTGCCTCACCAACTTCCTCCTGGCTCTCCCCAGTGTTCTTCCCCAGACCCAACTTGATCCCCAGACAAAAAACAGCAAATAGGCACCCCAGCTAAGCTTAGCTGGGACTTCAGTGTCTTCCTCACAGCTTCCGCTAGGATCCTGCACTAGAGGGGGCAGACACATGAGGATAACCCCAGGAACACTGCACTGCTACTCAAACTATTTATTGACTCTCTCACCACCTTCTGGGTTCACCTCCCCAGGGATTGGCTAGAGTTTCATAAATAGTCAGGCTGCGTTCTCTGCTCTTCCTCCCACTATACTTCTAGAACCCTCTAGAAGACAGACGGAAGTAACAGAACAGCAACCCCTGAAACATTGAGCAGCCCTGAATAATCAATCCCTGCTCCACTGATTACAGGGGAGACACACTCAATTTACCTAGTAGCCTGCTCTATACTAGAACGGTGGTACATATGTATCTACTTTTCTGCTTATTACTTGCTAGTGGTATTTGTCTGAAACTAAGCTACAGGGTCCACTCTAGTATGTTAACTTGTCTTTGTCACTTTTGCATGCTGCAGTTTTTATTTTTGTACAGAACATTGTAGAATGCTGTCACCAGTCCAAACCTAAAATCTCTACATCAGCAGGTTGAGGGGCCAGTGGGTCTGATAAATAGGTATTTTCTACCCTAAATGACTTGCAGATCTACTAATGCAGTAGTTGTCAGCTCAGCACATGGTTTCCACTTCACAGGTTTCAAAAGGGACACCAGAATGCAGAAGCCCCATCTGACAATGGCCAGTATGAGCTCTGCCTGTCATATGTGTGATCACACATGTTTTTATCGTGTTCTGAATAAATCACTCGGAATTTACCTACAGTACATATCCAAGGCATATACAAATCACTGCGATAAAAGCTTTCTGTCAATCGTCTACATTTCTCTACAGTCAACACAAAAATTTCTAAAATGTCTCAGAACATTAAAGGAGCGTGTATCTTAGAAGTCAGCAAGGTAAATCATTAGCAGATAACTTCCATCTGAGATGGAGACCAATTGAAATGAAGAAAGATTTATTATCTGCTTGCATTCAGTTTTCCAGAGAGCTGCCGTGTTTGCATTTTCTTATCCTTTTTTTTTTTAACATTGTGCATATCAAGCACACGAGCAAATACAATCTCCAGCTGCCATGTATTTCTTTTAGAAGAATTAAGTGACAAAAGGCAGAGGTGAGATGGATTTCTATATGAGTGATTAAACAGCTTTTTTTTTTAACTGCTCGTTATCTATTATTTTTTAAAGCCCAACTCCAACTAAATTTGTTATATTAGATTGGGGAGCTGTTAGAATCCCTGTTGGGATTTTATTGCTCTGTGCCCCCTTTAGAGAGATTTTTCATCACTTACTGCGTGATGTCCTGGATAAGAAGTTAGGGCAAATCTCTTCAACTGGGCCCTTGAAAGAGGTTCTGTAACAGGCACTCCTCGCCTGTGTGGGATATACCCCTTTGCTAAGGATTGTTTGCTAAGGAAGAACTTAAAGGGACATCTACATTCAAATTACTTAAGCTATATTCACCTCTCATATGTAACTATTAGTTGTTACTACAACTCCTATTTTCTACGTGTACTCTCAAAGTACCTGAGCTATATTGCCTCTCATATGCAACTATTAGTTGTTACTACAACTCCTATTTACTACGTGTACTCTCAAAGTACCTGAGCTATATTGCCTCTCAAAGGCAACTATTAGTTGTCACTACAACTAATATTTACTACGCGCTTGACATAAGTATAAATTGCTTATAGGCCCTGTCCTAACTTGTTGAATATGTTCTCGCTAACTTTTCTATGCTAATCCTTGATGGTATTTCATACCACCTCACTTAGCGAGCAAATACATCCCTATATGTTTACGTAATATGATGTAGAGAACCCCCAAACTCCTGTTTGTGTGATGCCTGGGGTCCCGTACTGATAATCACTTGCATATTAAGGTGTATTGGAATCTCCAAAGTATATATATATTTTGAATGCTAAGCTCTGGTCGCATATTGTAATGCGTCCATTCTTAGTAAGTCAACGCCTTTCTTTATGTGACAGAGAGATGAAGTAGAGATCCTCCAAACTCCTGTTTGTGTGGAGTGACGCCTGGGGCCCAATACTGAGTGTTCACATAAAGATGCGCATTGAAATCCTTGCTAACAGCAGTTGTGGTTCACTCCATTCACCAGTGCTGCTACAGGTTTTGGCCTTTCTCCACCCTATCCAAAACTGTGCTATTTTTGCGTTATAAGGGTGTGATGACCAGGGAGGGGGAGCCCCACGGCCACGCACATACGCTTAATGGTTAGCTACTTAGTTCTTGGGGCTAGGAGCCCAGGGTCTGGTGGTATTAACCCTTAGTGAGGGTCGGATGGTATTAACCCTCTCTGTCACGTGACGCCACTGTAGTCTTGGTATACTCCAGGAAACTACAGCTCCGGGGGCCTCCGTATCCCCGCTAGCTAGGGTGGTAATAACATAGTCCACAACAGGGGTCAATATAACAAAGGCTTTACTGGCATGAAGACAGATGTCAAAATCTTCACAGCGTTCACACAAAGTGTCGCAAAGGTTCCACAGACAGTCTCTAGAGGACCACACAGCTGATAATGCTTGGGCTTGGCTTATCATATATATCAAACAGAGCAGTGCAGCGCAAACCTAAATAGCATAATATTAATATTAAAACGAATATGCTCATACCAGTGAAGACATAATTGAATTAATAACAGTGAAAAAATAAAATAAAATAAAATAAAAAGAAAGTCCACATTTGCAAAGTGCAAACAAATCCTGTGATCAAAACAGTCAGAATATCTCCACCATGTGACTTGGAAAACCAATATTTCAAATATTTCAAACGTGATCCCTTCACCAGTAAAGATGGGTACTCTCACCTCACACCAAGACCCTTGTTTTACCAAAGGTCTAAAACGCTTAGAACAAATGGCAGGAAATCCAGATGGCTCAAAGATGTGCAATTGTCAGCTGAAGGACCCGGAGATATGCAAGTATCCTCAGTGGCACCAACGAATCAATATGCAAAGAAAAAAGGCCAGATCTAAGAGCTTCCATATAAACCAGGTCTCTTTAATGAGTAAAAAATGTGCAGGGTACTCACATTCAAGTAGAAAATACAGGCATAAAACACCATATCAGGCAGCTCAAATGAAGATGTGGGACATCAAGGAGTGACATGGGATGGTTCCTGACCCCGGACGCGTATCGTAATACTATATATTATAGTATTACGATACGCGTCCGGGGTCAGGAACCATCCCATGTCACTCCTTGATGTCCCACATCTTCATTTGAGCTGCCTGATATGGTGTTTTATGCCTGTATTTTCTACTTGAATGTGAGTACCCTGCACATTTTTTACTCATTAAAGAGACCTGGTTTATATGGAAGCTCTTAGATCTGGCCTTTTTTCTTTGCATATTGATTCGTTGGTGCCACTGAGGATACTTGCATATCTCCGGGTCCTTCAGCTGACAATTGCACATCTTTGAGCCATCTGGATTTCCTGCCATTTGTTCTAAGCGTTTTAGACCTTTGGTAAAACAAGGGTCTTGGTGTGAGGTGAGAGTACCCATCTTTACTGGTGAAGGGATCACGTTTGAAATATTTGAAATATTGGTTTTCCAAGTCACATGGTGGAGATACTCTGACTGTTTTGATCACAGGATTTGTTTGCACTTTGCAAATGTGGACTTTCTTTTTATTTTATTTTATTTTATTTTTTCACTGTTATTAATTCAATTATGTCTTCACTGGTATGAGCATATTCGTTTTAATATTAATATTATGCTATTTAGGTTTGCGCTGCACTGCTCTGTTTGATATATTTACTTCAGGAATTTTGTGATTGTTCTTTTGGTGTTCAGCTTGCATCCATATGAAATTCACTCTTTGAGTATTTTTCATTTTTACACTTATTATTTTTATTTTTTTCTGATCTTTATATTTTTGCGCTGATTGCACCCCCCCTGTTTTACATATTTGGCTTATCATATATCTTCGGCTTTTGCGGCCGGATTAGTAATACTGAGCCTATGCTTGACTAGGCTGAAGAATAGATGCACTTACTGAAGTGTCGGTAGACTTGAGGCTTTTCGTCGGAATGAAGGATTGATCCGATAATTGCGCTGAAGTACTGATTCTATAGTATTTAGGGGTACTCCGCGATTTGCTGTACTTTCTCCTGAACGGGAGGTCTCTGGCCTGCACTGATTCTCCTCTGACTGAAATCTGCTCTGACCTGCCAGAAACTGTGTGTAGCGCTAGACTCTCCTAAACAGGAACTCCCACCCCTTATATAGACGTGAGGAGACTGAAGCCCATTGGTTGAGAGCTGAGGAAGACTGAAGCCCATTGGTTGAGAGCTGAGGGAGACTGAAGCCCATTGGTTGAGAGCTGAGGGAGACTGAAGCCCATTGGCTGAGAGCTGTGGATCATAGAGTCTTATCTGTATTCCCCTTGGAACTTACATTTAAAGTTTGTTACAAGTTAAAGTATAATACAACACCATAAGGTCTTGTCTAGCACTTAATCCTACTGACTCTCATACACTCTGACTAAACATAAAATGGCGGACTAAAACTCTTAAAGGTATACGCACCTAATAAATGTATTATCAACCATAACAGTATAAATCACATCATGACTAGCTGAGTCCCTGCAGGGGAGGCCCCACAAGCCGAGGGTCTCAATCTGACAGGGCCTACAGCAAATACCTCTACTGGGACACCACAAACCCCACCACTAAACAGAAGTCGTCCTCGACGACTAAGGCACTGACGGATTGAGGAACGAGGTGACCTTGGGGCCACTAGAAGTCCTGAGGCACTTGTACACCAGTGTCCATTCCAGGTTCTTTGGGAAAAATAAACATATATGAACAGGATCATATGATAAGTCCTGAGGCATTATACACATAAATGTCCCTTACAGGATTTTTAGATAAAGTGAGATCATCATTTTGTACAGGGTAAGTGATTATCTGGGTCCCAGACAGAATATAGACCTATTAAACATTACCACTCAGTTTTGAACAAGATTTACGTCTATGGACACTATTTGTACTATCCTAGGCATACTACAACAGAATTTTATTGTTAGATTTCACTTTGACTATGAAACCGGTATACACATATATACATTGATAAAGCTTTTCTACGCACTCTGTATTATTAGACTATGCATGTGATACACTCTACATCTTTTTCATATTTATCTAGACAATTTTATATAAGCTTATATTACTTTACCGTACACTATACTATCACATTTTATGTACAGGAAACACACTTTTAAGACTGACCAGGTTTTGGATTGGGCTGCCAGAGGCTTTCTACCCAATGCCTTGGCTACTGGGGCCCTTAGGCTATTAGCTCTTCTCCCCAGAACACACTTTTAAGACTGACCCGGTTTTGGATTGGGCTGCCGGAGGCTTCCTACCCAATGCCTTGGCTACTGGGGCCCTTAGGCTATTAGCTCTTCTCCCCAGAACAAACTTTAATATTTGCTAGACATTTTTATTCTATGCCTGAAGTACACAATTAGACACAATTTTTTTTTTTTTTTAGAGGATACCCTTTTCTTTTTGTAGTGCTTAAGTGAGGGATAGGAGACTTACTGGCCAGGTATGTTCCTATGCACTAAATAGGGTAAATAGTTAGCTAGTGACATATTAGATACCTCTACAGTGAGTTAGTAATGACGTATACATGATATGTATACTAACTGAAGTGTATGTAGTCTATCTACATATATTGCATGTATAATTATTAGATTAATCCCTATATCTTGCTGGGGGATGTCCGAAATTAGATCTGGTGGATCTACGCAACACCATTTCCGAGCTTCCTGGAGCACTGTTTTCTCCTTGAACACTTGCTTCTTCTAGACTGACAGCTGCGCCTTCATCTTGGACAATGGGGGCAAGTGATGGCTCTTGACTTATGGAGCTTTCTCCCACACTAGACAGTTCTGATGGGATTGAAGTAGGTGGGCGGATGGCTGGAGTAAACTCTGGAGCTTCTGGTGCCAAGACTGAGGTTGATGGAATGGAACTGACTGACACATAACCAAAGAAGACGTTTTGATCAGAAGGGAAAAGAGGATCATCTTCGAACATCAGGAGTGACCTTTCAGGCTCAACTGGCTTGGTGGGCTGCACTTGTGCTGGCTGAACTGGAGGTGGAAGACTTGGTGGTGCAGAAGGAGGCACCAACCCAGGCAGGTCCCCTTTGTGACACAGTTTGATCCGGTTTCGGTGGACAACTTGTGGTTCATATCCGGCTTTTTGAACTGAGTAGACATCAGAGTCCAGATAAGGGATGGAAATTACTGTGTATGGTTCAGTTTCCCAAAAGGAGTCCAACTTATGGGTCCTCTGATGCTTCTTCAGCCAGACTTTATCACCAACTTGCAACGGCTGGGCGGAGGCATGGCGGTTGTAGTCCTGTTTCTGCCTATAGTGTGCCTCGCCCATCTTTTTGCTGACTATCTCTCTCGCTTCCTGAATCCTTTTCTGATGTTCAGAGACCCACTCTGAAGAGGCTTGGGGTGAGTGGTTGAAAGGTGCTTGAAGTCCAAAGACTCTGTCTTTAGGCAGTTGACCGTGTCGGCCCATCATGAGGTAAAATGGAGTATAACCAGTGGAACAGTGAACGGTATTGTTGTAGATTTCCAACAATTCAGGCATTAGTTGAGGCCACTCTTCAGGTCGGGATACAGAGGTCGCTCTCAGCATGTGGATAAAGACCTGGTTGATCCTCTCACAGAGTCCATTCCCTTGCGGGTGATAAGCAGTGGTCCTGAGTTTCTTACAAGCATGGAACTGGCACAATTCTTGAAACAGTTGGGCCTCAAAGGCCGGACCTCGGTCGGACAAGACAGTTTCCGGACATCCAAGTATCTGTACCCAATGGGTGTAGAACATCTGGGCTGTTGTCTTGGCTGTTAAGTCTTTGACTGGCACAACCACTACCCACTTGGAATAGTGATCCACCATAGTGAGAGCATATGAATACCCGGACCAGGTAGGCGACAGCTTGACATGATGGTTAGGCCTCTAGCTCTGGATGGAATGGAGAGGTGCTCGCGCATTCTTGCGACCATTCTTGGTGATATTGCAGACTGCACACTCACTGCACCACTTTTCAACGTCGCTCCTCATTCCAATCCAGTAGAACCGGCGTCGGATGGTGGCTTCTGTTTTATGGACCCCAAAGTGTCCTGACTGGTCGTGGTAGGCATTCAATACCATGGCGGCGTCTCTCCGAGGGATGAGAATCTGATGTAGCCTTTCACCTGACACTGGGTCCAAGAAGTTCCTGTACACCATTCCTTTGTGCACAAATAGTCTTTTCCTCTGACGCCACAATCGCTTCAATTTGTAGTCCTTCTGACCCCGTCGTAACCGGGGAGGTACCCTCCTGGTCAATAAATACTCCTGCAGATCTCCCATAGTCTGACTTTCTTCCTGTAGGGTCCTCCAGGTATACAGGTCTTCCTGGATTGCTTTAGACCCAGATTCATTCCCCTCGCGGGTGACGACCACATCCTGATTCACAAATCTTTGATAGAAGGGAGGCATCTCCACATCTTCCCACCTGTCCTCCACTGGGGGATCTTCGCCCGGAGCCATGCGTGATAGTACATCCGCATTAATATTAGACTTGCCACTTCGATACTTGATAGAAAAGTCATAGTTGGCCAGTCTGGAGGCCCATCTTTGCTCAAGGGCACCTAGTTTAGCAGTGTTCAGGTGAGCCAGGGGGTTGTTATCGGTGTAGACCGTGAAGGAGGTGGCTGACAAATAGTCCTTAAATTTTTCGGTGACTGCCCACACGAGGGCCAGGAGTTCTAACTTGAAGGAACTGTAGTTAGAATCATTCTTCTCAGCTCCTCGCAGATTCCGGCTGGCATAAGCGATCACCCTCTCTTGTTTTCCCTGCGTCTGGGACAACACTGCACCAAGTCCTTCGAAACTGGCATCTGTATACAGTCGGAAAGGCTAAGTATAATCCGGATAGGCCAGGATGGGAGGCTCTGTCAATAGATGTTTTAGAGCTTGGAAGGCCACCTCTTGCTCTTTGGCCCATTCCACAGGCAGTTTCCGATTATAGTTCCCCTTGGCCGTACCTCGCAGGAGAGAGGTCAATGGCTCGGCAATTTGTGCAAAATGAGGAATAAAGCGGCGGTAATATCCCGCAAATCCTAAGAAGCTCCGAATATCCTTAACGGTGCGTGGGGTAGGCCAATTCTTGACAACTTCGACTTTAGCTGGATCAGGTTGGACCCCCTCGGTATTGACGACGTGGCCCAGGTAATGTACTTGTGGCTTGAGTAGGTGGCACTTGGAGGGTTTAACTTTCAGACCATGCTGGATCAGTACTTGGAAGACGTCGGACAGGTGAGTCAAATGTTCCTGATAGGATTTGGAATACACAATCACGTCATCCAGGTAGAGTAGGACACTCTGGATGTTAAGGTGTCCCAGACATCTCTCCATCAGCCGTTAAAAGGTAGCCGGGGCATTGCACAGCCCAAAGGGCATACTTTTAAATTCAAAAAGACCCATGGGGGTGACAAAGGCTGTTTTCTCCCTGTCTTCGACGGCCATGGGCACCTGCCAGTATCCGCTGGTCAAATCCAATGTAGAGAAGTAGGCCGCAGAACCCAGCGCAGTGAGTGACTCCTCAATCCGGGGGAGAGGGTATGCGTCTTTATGGGTGATGTCGTTCAATTTCCTGTAATCAACACAGAAACGGATGGTCCCATCCTTCTTCTTAACTAACACCATGGGTGCTGCCCAGGGACTCTGGCTCTCTTGTATTACATCCGCCTTCTGCATGTCGGTTAACAGTTTCTTGACGGTTTGGTACATGCCTGGTGCCACGGGCCGATGCCTTTCCTTGATGGGGGGCTTGTCGCCGGTCAGGATTCGATGCTTAATCATGGAGGTCTTTCCAAAATCGGTTGGGTGTTTGCTGAAGGCACTCTGGTACCTCTTCGCCACCTCGATGACCCCTTCGACTTGTTCTGGTGGGGTGAGAGATCCTCCTATTTGCAGCTGGTGCCACCAAGGTTCTGGAGAGTTTTCGGTAGCCCCTGACAGGGTTTGGGCACTCAGCTGTTGGACCGCCTTCCGTGAAGAGAGTATGTCACTGGAATCCAAGAAAACCAGTTGGGCCACTGGAGTGTACTTTGGCAAGGTGGTGGCTACGCCGGACAAATTAACTAGGCAAACTGGGACCCGTCCATTCACCACCGTCACTAGGCTCCTTGCAGCTCGGACCAAAGGAAAATCTTCAGATTGTATAGGCTCCAGTAAGGCCTGATAGTCCTGATTCCTTACACCAGGGCGCGCCCGACACCACAAAATTGTCTCTGTGTTCGGCTGCAGGGTCAAGGACCTCATGTCTTGGATCCGAACTTTACCGATTTCTCCTCTCCGGTTCGCGAACTTCTGTTCTGCTCTCAGAATTTTGAGATGGTGTTGCGCAGTCCTCTGGCCTGAGGGAGACATGTGGGGGAGAGAGGCATGCAAGGCATCTAAGATATCACTGAAGCAATGTCTCATTATATTCATCCCCAATATAAACTCTGTGGCCCCTGGTACTGTGACATTAGTGACAATTATCCCTTGCCCTCTAAGTGTGTGACCTCTCAGCTGAATAGTGGGCTCCCAATACCCATGTCTGGGAATTGGTTTCCCGTCCCCTGCCATAACACTAAAATCCATATCATCTGGTTCACACAACAAATCGACATTCCAGTATTTATAGAATAGGCCTTTAGAGATGGTAGACACCTGCGAGCCTGTATCAATCAGGGCTTGCAGTTGGACACCATCTATGGTAACATTTACATAGGGGCAGGATGCAATGTATAAGGACTGTCCTGAGTATATTGGCTCTTCTGCTGGACCTGTGATTCGCTTTCCTGAGGGCCGGTCCTCGACCTCAGGGGACGCCCGTTTAAAGCCCAGCATTGCATCTTCCAATGACCGGGTTTCTTACAGTAATCACAGTAAGGCCTACTAGAAGGACCCGAGCGAGGCCCGCTATAACGGGGAGGAGGAGCAGGGGTAGGTCTCTTAGTCACGGGAGGCTCTCTAAGTGCCCGAGTGGTGTGATTAGCCAACTCCTTTACCACCTGGGTAAGCTGGGCAATATCTTGTTTAACCCCTTGAATCTCAGTAATTGTAGTGGAGGCTGGGGTGTCAGCCACGGGTGCAGGGGCTGGTGGTAACAGTGGTGCAGGGCATGTCGCCACACCCATAGGTTCCACTTTGGGGTCAGGATTCTCCTCAGGGTCTGCCCCCTGCTCTATAACTAAGGGCTAGGCGCTTAAAGGCAGAAAAATACATATTGGGGTTCTGTACAGCTAACATCTTTAACTGCGCCTTGTCGCATTTATTTTGGACCCCTTCTATGAATCTATCCATCAATAATTTGTTACCCTGGTCAGGGGTGATGTTGTCCAGTTTCTGGACAGCCTCCAGGGCATTCTGCAAGGCTACTGCATATGCCCTTAGTGTTTCCCCCGGCTTTTGTCGCCTCTCGTACAGCCTGAGGCGGACCTCTGAGGGTGAGTGGGACTCAAATACCTGATGCAATCCCTCGAAGATCTGACCCACTGTAGTCTTCTCAGAAGTGGGCCAGGTACGAACTTCCTCACGTGCAGGTCCCTGCAACTGTCCCATGAGCAACAGCACCTGTTGGTTAGGGGGGAGAGAGTAGAGAGAGAAAATGCTTTGGAAGCTCTCCTGGAAATACTTGAGGGAAAAGGGATCCCCTCTGTAGTTAGGCAACACGAGTTTCCCCAGGTAGAATGGGGGAGCCCCACTGTCATGACTTCGTACTGGAGGAGGGGAGGGCAGCAGCCCCCGGACTTCTGAGCCAGGAGATGATCTAGCCGATGACGGCTCTGCTGGAGGTGAGGCCACAGGCAGTGACCTGCCCGGAGGTGATCCCGGAGGGGTAGCTCGTTGTCAGGGTCCCAGCGCTCACATCGCTCAATCCGTGCACAGGCACGTTAGAATCGCGTCACGGGGCGTGCCCGCGCATCTGGGGCGCGCGCGCGTGCGTGGCGCAGCGGCGCGGCGCGTGCACGAGCGCGCGGACGTGCGCGCCTCCTCCCGGGACCAATCACAGACCTGACAGGCCTATTTAAACCAGCCCCTGTCTTTGCACAGGTTGCTGGTTTATCGTCAGCTCTGAGTAAAGTTTTGACACTTTGACTTGTGCCCTTTGACCTGGATTTACTTCCCGACTCAGCTCTCACCTGGAAACCTGACCTCGGCCTGTTTGTGAACTCTGCTGCCTTCTTGAACCCCTTTGACCTCGGACCGTGACCTGGATTTGCTTCTGTCTCCTGCCCTTGAACTTCGGCTTACATACCTGGACTTGTCTTAGCGCTACCCGGAACCCGGACTTTTTACCTGTACCCGGATCTGCTTCCATTTGTCTGCTGGCTTTTGAACTGTGCCCTGGGACTTACCACTTCCACCTGCCTTGGTGATCCTCCAGCACCTACTGCACATCTCAGCCTCTGACCTCCAGTGCCTGCATCCCATCTACCTACCCCCCCGGTACCGGTACCTCCTTGTGCCTCTGCCTCCTGTCTCAAATTCCAGGGGGCAGGTGCGCTTGGTCGTAAAGGTGAGCCGTCCTCAGCATCTCGGCCTCGGTAAGTACTTGTGTTTCCTGACAGTATAAACCAGCCAGATGTCTGAGGCCGACAGGGCGCGCTCACCATTTGAAACACTCTGCATGCAAGTGTCCGCACTTACTGACGCAGTTCAAAAGCTGCAAGATGGCTACCTCCAAATAGATGGCCGTCTCCAACAGCTGGCCGTGATTCCTGGACCCTCATCTCCACCTGCACCACCATCCTCTGGAGCTGCAGCACCTCAAGTCGCCTCTAGCCCGGCCGTAATGGTGACCCACCCGGAACCACGTGTGCCTATCCCGGAACGTTTTTCAGGTGAGCGCCGGAAATACCGGGCGTTTAAAAATGCTTGCTCCTTATATCTATCTCTTCAGCCCAGAACCTTTTGTTCAGAGACTGTGAAAGTGGGTTTTATCATTTCTCTTCTCTCGGAAGAACCTCAAGCCTGGGCTCACACTCTAATGGAGCAACAGAGCCCAATCCTAAACACCATAGATACCTTTTTTGAACACATGGCGAAGTTATATGATGACCCACAGCGTACGGCCACTGCCGAAACTATTCTCCATAACCTTACCCAAGGTAGAAGGCCTATTGAGGACTATACAGCCGAGTTCCGAAAATGGTCAGCCGACACAGGCTGGAATGAGGCTGCGCTAAAATACCAGTTTCGCCAAGGCTTGTCGGAATCTCTTAAGGACGAGCTGGCTCGGACAGAAGTCCCGGCCACTCTTGAAGACCTGATTCAAACCGCCACGCAGCTGGATCGACGCCTGAGAGAACGTCGTTCTGAACGATATCAAGTTCCACGCTCTACCTGGGCCCATCCAAGGCCCACTCTGGCTCCACAGCCACCTGCAGCTCCTCAAAACATAAACCTCCCGGATCCTGAACCTATGCAAGTTGGATTGGTCCGAGCCCCGCTTACCTCCGAGGAGAGACTGCGGAGACGTCAAAACAACTTATGTCTGTACTGCGGAGAAGCCGGTCATTTCCTTCACTCCTGTCCAACAAGGCCTCGTAAGTCCAAACTACAACCTACTCTCAGCTACAATATTGCAAACCTTTCTCAGGCTCACGTTGTTCTTTTCATTTCCTTGCAGTTACCGGAAGGGGCAACTCGTCTACCGGCCATAGTTGATTCCGGGGCATGCAGCTGTTTCTTGGACGCTACATTGGCTCAAAAGCTTCATGTACCCCTTCGCAACAAAAACCATCCTTTTCAAATTCATTTAGCTGACGGTTCTCTACCCCGATCTGGACTCATCACGCAAGAAACCGCACCTATCCGTGCCACCACCGACTCCGGTCACCAGGAATTTCTACGTCTGGACCTCATTCCTTCCCCACTGTTTCCCATCATCCTGGGTCTTCCCTGGCTACAAGCACACCAACCGGTCATACACTGGCTAAAGAAAGAGGTCAACTTTACATCCTCATACTGTTCACAGAATTGCCTTCCATCTCCAGTTGTTTCCTGCTCTGCCGTGACAACCTCGCCTGAAACTCTCCGGAACGTTCCCTCCGTCTACCTGGAATTCACGGATGTGTTCGACAAACAGCAAGCCGACTGCCTTCCGCCCCATCGACCGTATGATTGCCCCATTGACCTCTTACCCGGCGCCGAGATTCCCTTTGGCCGCATTTTTCCGCTGTCCGAGACAGAATTAAAGGCCCTCAAGGCCTATATTGACGAAAATCTGCAAAAGAAATTCATTCGTCCCTCGTCTTCCCCGGCTGGAGCGGGAATCTTTTTTGTTGAGAAAAAAGACGGAACTCTTAGACCTTGTATTGACTATCGGGAGCTCAATAAAGTTACAATTAAAAACAGATACCCGCTTCCCCTCATATCAGAATTATTCCAGCGGTTCCGATCAGCTCAAGTCTTCTCTAAGTTGGACTTACGGGGTGCTTACAATCTTGTCAGAATTAGGGCAGGAGACGAGTGGAAAACTGCCTTCAGGTCAAGATTTGGGCACTTTGAGTACCTTGTTATGCCTTTTGGACTTTGCAATGCCCCAGCCACTTTTCAACATTTAGTTAACGACATTTTCCGTGAACACCTGGACGATTTCCTGGTCGTGTATCTGGACGACATCCTTATTTTCTCACCTTCCCTAGACCTACATAGGTGCCATGTAAAGAGAGTGCTAACCATACTCAGAGAACATAGACTCTACTTAAAAGCTGAGAAATGTGAATTCGAGAAATCTTCCGTGCAATTCTTGGGATTCATTATATCCACCAGTGGCGTCGCCATGGACCCCTCAAAAGGTTAAAGCTATTCAGGAATGGCCAGCCCCGGTGGACAAGAAAGGGGTGCAGCGGTTCATCGGCTTCGCCAATTTCTATCGACGGTTCATTGTGGGGTTCTCCTCCATCGTGAGCCCCATCACTCAGCTTACCCGCCAAGGTCATCCTTTTTGCTGGTCACCGGAGGCCCAAGAAGCATTCAGGAAACTAAAATTCGTTTTTTCTTCCGCTCCTGTTCTGCGACACCCCGATCCAATGTTGCCTTTTACCTTGGAAGTAGACGCCTCTGAGACTGCTACAGGAGCCGTGCTATCTCAGAGACAAGGGCCGAAGTCCCTACTACACCCTGTGGCCTATGCCTCTCGGAGACTAACTCCACCCGAAAAGAATTATGATGTAGGTGACAGGGAACTGCTTGCTATCAAATTTGCCCTAGAGGAGTGGAGGTATCTGCTAGAAGGATCGGCTCATCCTATAATGATCTTTACCGACCATAAAAACCTTGAATATCTGCGGACAGCAAAACGTTTAAAGCCCAGGCAAGCCCGTTGGGCTCTTTTTTTTTCTCGGTTTAATTTTCATCTCACTTACAGGCCTGGTTCAAAGAATGGAAAAGCAGACGCTGTTTCTAGAATGTTCCCTGAAACTCCATCCATAACTGAACCAAGCACCATTTTGTCATCTCGGAATTTTCTACTAGTCTCTCAAATCGACCTGTTAAATTCTATTAAGGCTTCATCCAGACAATGTTCTGATCCAGAGGTGTCTTCATTGGTAAAACATCACGATATCTTTTTGTCCCGAGGGAAAATTTTCGTTCCAGCAGAATCCAGACAACTGGTCTTGAGCACCTTTCACGACCGTAAACTAGCAGGTCATTTTGGAGCACGAAAGACCATGGAGATGGTTCTACGATACTTTTGGTGGCCAAGCTACAGACAAGATTGTAAAGCCTACGTTGCCTCCTGTACCACTTGCCAACGTAATAAGGGTCCTAAAACCAAGACCTGGGGGTTACTCAAGCCTCTACCAGTTTACAGAACGGCCTTGGTCTGAAATCTCTATGGATTTTATTGTCGACTTACCACCTTCTGAAGGCTTCACCACAATCCTAGTCGTAGTAGATCGTCTCTCCAAGATGGCACATTTTGTGCCCATGATCGGTACTCCCTCTGCCCTAGAGACAGCCAAAGTCTTCTTCAGGGAAATCGTCAGGCTTCATGGGGTGCCCAGGAGCATCGTTTCAGATAGGGGTTCTCAATTCACCTCAAAATTTTGGAGGGAACTTTGTAAATCTTTGGAAGTCAAGACCTGCCTTTCCTCTGCCTATCACCCCCAGAGTAACGGCCAAACGGAAAGGACTAACCAAACGCTGGAGCAGTACCTCCGATGTTTCTGTTCCGCCTCTCAAGATGACTGGTCGTCCCTCTTACCTTCCGCTGAATTCGCCTATAATAATTCCGTCCATGCCACCACGAATCAAACACCCTTTTGGGCCAACTATGGCTTTCACCCGCCCTTTCTTCCTGATGCCCTCCCAGAAACACCTGTTCCGGCGGCCCAAGAGCATTTAACAGCTATCCAATTAAACTTTCTACAATTACAAAGAGTGATGCAACGGGCCCAGGAGGACTACAAAAGATTTTACGACAAAGGAAGGAAAGATTGTCCTACTTTTGAAGTCGGAGAAGAGGTTTGGCTATCTGCTACTAATTTAAAATTACCGGTCCCCTCTCGAAAGTTGGGTCCAAGATTCATTGGCCCTTTCAGGATCAAGCGCAAGATCAACGCGGTGGCCTTTGAACTCTCGTTGCCGGATTCCTACAGGATCCATCCAGTATTCCATGCCTCTCTCCTGAAACCTGTTACCCCTGATCCTTTCCAAGGAAGAGAAAGACCTCCGCCTCCACCAGTAGAGGTCGAGGGAGAGGAAGAATTTGAAGTTGAGTCCATCATCAGCTGTAGAAAAAGAGGTAGACAGCTTCAGTATTTGATTAAATGGAGGGGCTATCCCCCGGAAGATAACTCATGGGAACCCGCAAGAAATCTGCATGCTCCACGTCTAATCCGAACTTTTCATCAGGAACACCCAGAGTTGATGTCCAGCTTGGGCGTCCGGAGTCCGCCCCTTGGGGGGGGGCACTGTCAGGGTCCCAGCGCTCACAGCGCTCAATCCGTGCACAGGCACGTTAGAATCGCGTCACGGCGCGTGCCGCAGCGGCGCGGCGCGTGCACGAGCGCGCGGACGTGCGCGCCTCCTCCCGGGACCAATCACAGACCTGACAGGCCTATTTAAACCAGCCCCTGTCTTTGCACAGGTTGCTGGTTTATCGTCAGCTCTGAGTAAAGTTTTGACACTTTGACTTGTGCCCTTTGACCTGGATTTACTTCCCGACTCAGCTCTCACCTGGAAACCTGACCTCGGCCTGTTTGTGAACTCTGCTGCCTTCTTGAACCCCTTTGACCTCGGACCGTGACCTGGATTTGCTTCTGTCTCCTGCCCTTGAACTTCGGCTTACATACCTGGACTTGTCTTAGCGCTACCCGGAACCCGGACTTTTTACCTGTACCCGGATCTGCTTCCATTTGTCTGCTGGCTTTTGAACTGTGCCCTGGGACTTACCACTTCCACCTGCCTTGGTGATCCTCCAGCACCTACTGCACATCTCAGCCTCTGACCTCCAGTGCCTGCATCCCATCTACCTACCCCCCCGGTACCGGTACCTCCTTGTGCCTCTGCCTCCTGTCTCAAATTCCAGGGGGCAGGTGCGCTTGGTCGTAAAGGTGAGCCGTCCTCAGCATCTCGGCCTCGGTAAGTACTTGTGTTTCCTGACACTCGTGCAGGAGCCGCAAGAGGATCTGACACATCACCTGCATCTGGTGATCTTGGGGCTGACATGCTGTAGCCTTGTTTGAGTGCGCTGTCACTTTAAGAAACTTTGAGAGCGCTGTCTTTGAGTGCTCTGTCTTTGAGTGCGCTGTCTTTGAGTGCGCTGTCCTTGAGTGCGCTGTCCTTGAGTGCGCTGTCCTTGAGTGCGCTGTCGTTGAGTGCGCTTTCTTTGTATGCCGGTATTATTTTCTATTGCCGGACACGTTGCTATGGCTGCGCCCGGCAACTTCCTTTTTTGATCCGGTCAGCAAATGTTTCCTCCGTGCAACACAGAGTGGATTCTCTAATTCCGGCTTGCACACTGAAAAGGCGTCGCCGCCGGGGCTTGACTGGGCGGAGCTGCGACCGCTCCCGCGTGCGGGAAATGCTGGAAACAATTTAACCCCTTCAGGTACAGACTTTCTCCACTTAACAATGGCAGCTAACAGTTTTCCTTCACCTTCCCCACCACTTGGATTTGCGCCTCGCTGAGTAAATTACTTTCAATGACGCAGTTCGGATTCTGGGGGGGGGGGGGGGGGACTTGCTTTAGTGGCTGAATGGCTAAGGCGTACACCCGAATTCTGTTTGTGACGCCAGAAAGTGATGTGATGATCGGGGAGGGGGAGCCCCACGGCCACGCACATACGCTTAATGGTTAGCTACTTAGTTCTTGGGGCTAGGAGCCCAGGGTCTGGTGGTATTAACCCTTAGTGAGGGTCGGATGGTATTAACCCTCTCTGTCACGTGACGCCACTGTAGTCTTGGTATACCCCAGGAAACTACAGCTCCGGGGGCCTCCGTATCCCCGCTAGCTAGGGTGGTAATAACACAGTCCACAACAGGGGTCAATATAACGAAGGCTTTACTGGCATGAAGACAGATGTCAAAATCTTCACAGCATTCACACAAAGTGTCGCAAAGGTTCCACAGACAGTCTCTAGAGGACCACACAGCTGATAATGCTTGGGCTTGGCTTATCATATATCTTCGGCTTTTGCGGCCGGATTAGTAATACTGGGCCTATGCTTGACTAGGCTGAAGAATAGATGCACTTACTGAAGTGTCGGTAAACTTGAGGCTTTTCGTCGGAATGAAGGATTGATCCGATAATTGCGCTGAAATACCGATTCTATAGTATTTAGGGGTACTCCGCGATTTGCTGTACTTTCTTCTGAACGGGAGGTCTCTGGCCTGCACTGATTCTCCTCTGACTGAAATCTGCTCTGACCTGCCAGAAACTGTGTGTAGCGCTAGACTCTCCTAAACAGGAACTCCCACCCCTTATATAGACGTGAGGAGACTGAAGCCCATTGGTTGAGAGCTGAGGAAGACTGAAGCCCATTGGTTGAGAGCTGAGGGAGACTGAAGCCCATTGGTTGAGAGCTGAGGGAGACTGAAGCCCATTGGCTGAGAGCTGTGGATCATAGAGTCTTATCTGTATTCCCCTTGGAACTTACATTTAAAGTTTGTTACAAGTTAAAGTATAATACAACACCATAAGGTCTTGTCTAGCACTTAATCCTACTGACTCTCATACACTCTGACTAAACATAAAATGGCGGACTAAAACTCTTAAAGGTATACGCACCTAATAAATGTATTATCAACCATAACAGTATAAATCACATCATGACTAGCTGAGTCCCTGCAGGGGAGGCCCCACAAGCCGAGGGTCTCAATCTGACAGGGCCTACAGCAAATACCTGTACTGGGACACCACAAGGGCACTCCATTTTAAATAAAAAATTAAGTCTTGAAATGCATACAGGGACCACAGCTTATCTGCCCGGGGCTCAGTGCCACTAATAGGGGGGGACCACCAGTCCTTCTGTAGGGGGCCCGGGGATACAGGGGGGCCGAAACAGCAGGGGGAATTAGTGTGGTTTGGCGGAGGGGCAGTTACAGAAGGATGCCCTGTGAAGCTCTCTGCAAACCAGTTTCTCCCCCTCCTGTCAGCTTATAGCTCCTGCAGAGAGACACCGGGTATTATTCCTGTAATTGCTTCCCCTTCCTGTTCTGCCTGCTTCTGATCATATAAAAAACAAATAAAAAGGGCTAATTCATACAGGTTCTCTGTTATGTTTGTGTCCACTAATAATGATTTTAGTGTATTTTTTGTGAAATTATGGTCTTGATATATTGGGGGAGGGGGGGGGCTGCCAGGAAGGCTGTACGGGGCCCCATGATTTCTAACAGCAGCCCTACCAGGGCTTCTGATAAATTAAGTATTACTGTTGTGTACCGCACCAAGGAGGGATCTAGAACCATCCATTGATTCTGCAGTTGTCACCCCAAGGCAAGTCTGTCACCCCAACAGAGCCGTAGAAGTACGGTTACTTGCAAACTAGACACCACATGGTGATAATCTGTATTACTTGTTAATACTTTGCTACAGTACTAGAGTTCTGGGATTCAACAATGTTGGCAACAAGGACACTTCCAGCATACTCTGCAATTCAGCGCAACATTTGAAGCCTCTTATTGCATTATGGGAGACACAGGGCTTAGTTCTTCTTGGCATTGAATTTTTAAAATGTTCTTACTAGGTTAGTGGCATTGCAAATGGAACTGTCGGTATACTGCAAGTGAGGAACAGAGACTTTCCTGAACTTGGGGCAAATCACAAACAGTCCAGACAGCTCAATCACAGTTGCTCGTACATTGGTATTGATCAATTTGGACTATACAAGTAGAAATTCAAGATTCCCAAGATTGGAAACACTCTCAGAAGCAAACTAGCAAAGACTGGAAGAATAGTAAAATCACTTCAAGATAATGGAGTACAGCACAACTGTAGGGAACATGGAGATAGCACAATAAATCTACAAAGGGTGCTGCTGAAAGTCCACAGCAGTAGTTCTGTGCAATATCCCAATACTGGTTATTCTCCACCCACCCAGATATGGCATGGTCTTGTCCCCAGTCTCAGTGTGGCTCTATAGAGGAGTCTCTTCTAACTCTGGTAGCTTGGTAAAGTCTTGTGGTAATCTTTGGCTGGCCATAAATAGATCAGGAGGGACTGGCAGAAATTAGATTCATCTATGAGCAGACTGGTTGTACTGAGGGCGATCCCTTGATCAACTTCAGTACAACCAGCCTGTTGTATTTTTTGCATGAAATCACTGCCAGTGGCTATAGCCACTAGCAGTAATCGCTGTGTTCTGCTGGAAAGTAAGGCTCCCTGCAGGCACAATAAAATGGCAGTGGGGTGTATAGAGCCACCCAAGACTACCTGTCTTAAAATGGCCATACTCAGTCAGTTCGATTTTTGTACATGGTCCCATTCACGCTTCATAAAATCTTCATGCACACATCCAATTTATGCTGGCTGTTCGGCTGGGAAGAGGGCTCCTATTTACACAATTTCTGGAACTGCCAAAACAACCTTCCCATTCTGGGACCAAATGAGACAGCTTATACAGTATATAAGCATACATAAGTAGAGCTAAGCACTCACCCTACAAGTTACTAACAACCCCCCCAATCTCCCTGCGACTGGCCAAAATCAAAGATAATGAACATATGAAAAGACAAACGGAAACCTTTTTTCACAGAGAGGAGACATTTGGTATCCTTGGTCTATCTTCTCCTGTTCTTCTGAATATCAGGAATATTTACATTCCTCTAATGTGGGATAATCTCCAGGTAGTCCTGGTCTACCACATGGCTCTGAGTAACTGGCTCTATGTTAGAACATAACTGCTGGGCCTCTAGCATACGCCCCCCTAGGGGATCTGCTGTTCTCACACCTTTCTTCCCGATACACCCTCCTTTTTTATTTTTCTCTTTTCTTTCTTTTTAGTAGATGCAGGCCTTGAAGGTCTACCATGCATAATTTATTGATGCTTTTTTTTTTGCTGTGACTTGCCTTATTTGCATTATATTCTGTAGGTAATATCAGAGGTTATCAACTTTGCAACACTAATGTAAATGTTATGCCGCGTACATAATGAGAAACATGCAATTCTTTAAATTGGTCGTGAAAAACGGTCGTGTGTATGCTCCAGAGCATTTTCTCGACGTGAAAAATGGGCATTCAAAATTTAGAACATGCTCTATTTTTTCTCGTAGTTTTTCACGTCGTTCTATTTCACGTCGTGAAAAACGAACGTGTGTAGGCTTTAAAGAGGAGGGAAAAAACACACATGCTCAGAAGCAAGTTATGAGATGGGAGCCCTCGTTCTGGTAAAACTAGCGTTCGTAATGGAACGCTGTAACAGACTGAAAAGCACGAAGACTGAAAAGCGCAAATCGTCTCTCACCAAAGCTTTAACAGTTGTGCGTGATGTTCAATTGCTTCACTCAGCTGTGCCTGAGATATTCTGATTCTGAGATTTCGATTGTCAAACCTTGCCTTTTGTTAAATAATTATTAAAAAAATATATGTTTTATGTCCATTCTTGTGGAAATTCTGAAAAATCATTTATCAGAACATTCTCTCTTGCCATCATTGAGTCAACTAACTTATTTTGAAAAGCCCTTATCATTTTGTCCAGACTTGCTATTTGAATGAAATCCCAGATGTATTTAACAGATTTCATCAGTTTGTGCAATTTTTCCTGATCAAAAACCACATTTACATTTATAATTTGGTTTGTTCGAGAAAAAATGTTACCATCCCTATGGTAAAAAGTTAACACTGACTTGACAACACTATCCATTCGAAAATCGAACAAATGCATTTTTTGAGCGCCATTCTCAGATTTATTGACCAGGGTTAAGGCTATCTCCACTTTTTGAAACATGCTAAATTTTAAACTTGTATTTAGGATGTAGAATGTTGCTTAGGAAACCCCTAGCTAGCAGGCAAAGGTTCCTCTCCCCCGCAGCAGCAATCGTTTTTGAAATTGCCACAACTGTGCAAGGCAACCATATTAGAGGTGACGTCACCAACCCAGCATGCACTGGTTTGTGACTTCATGAGGGGGCGGTGCCACCAAGTGACATTGCCAGGTGGCTTAACCTATATAATAACTGTCCAGTGGCAACCCAGGCATTCAGTGGTTTGCCTTAGTTTATGGTGGAGCTTTGGCGTTGTGATTGACAATGAATCTAGATCAGTGAGACTGTTTTTGAATAATAGAAAAAAAGGAATTGTCAAAAAAACTGTCTCTGTGTTTTTTTACTTTTTGACACTTTTTTGGTAAATGGGCAGGGGTACACAGTACCCCATACTCATTCACATAGGGTGGGCCAGATCTAGGGGCCTCCTTCCTGAAGGAGGCTTTCAGATTCCAATAGGTCCCCTGCGCACAGATACCAACAACCACAGCCCAGGTTGTTGGGATGAGGCCCTTGTCCCATCAACATGGGGACAAGGTGCTTCGAGCAGGGGGCCAGAGCCCCCTGCCCAAAGCACTTACCCCATGTTGAGGGCGTGTGGTCTGCAATGGTTCAGGAAGGGGGCTCTCGCTCTCCCCATTTCCTGGCCTGCCAGGCTGCATGCTCGGATAAGTTGCCAGCGGGGAAACCCATTGACCCATTTGAATAATAGAAAAAAAGGAATTGTCAAAAAAACTGTCTCTGTGTTTTTTTACTTTTTGACACTTTTTTGGTAAATGGGCAGGGGTACACAGTACCCCATACTCATTCACATAGGGTGGGCCAGATCTAGGGGCCTCCTTCCTGAAGGAGGCTTTCAGATTCCAATAGGTCCCCTGCGCACAGATACCAACAACCACAGCCCAGGTTGTTGGGATGAGGCCCTTGTCCCATCAACATGGGGACAAGGTGCTTCGAGCAGGGGGCCAGAGCCCCCTGCCCAAAGCACTTACCCCATGTTGAGGGCGTGTGGTCTGCAATGGTTCAGGAAGGGGGCTCTCGCTCTCCCCATTTCCTGGCCTGCCAGGCTGCATGCTCGGATAAGTTGCCAGCGGGGAAACCCATTGACAGCTGATGACTCATCGATTGTTAAAGTGGATGTAAACCCCCCAAAAAATAGATTTCCTATCATCTGTGCCCAGTCTTGCCACACAGAGTTAATACAGCTCTGAGTAATCCTCTTTTTATTGTTCAGTGAAAATACAAAGACTTGCAGAGAAAAACCAAAGTCCTTTCCGCCCCCATGCCTCGAGTGACAGGTTATTTACATATCTTGTGCACTAGCTTGGAGACATGCACATCCTGTGTAAAAAGTTCACAATTCACATCCCCCTCCCCTCCTCTCCCCTCCCCTCCAGCTCTCCCAGGATTGGCTGCCTTTCCTGTGTTTTGACTAGATGTTTCTCATAATATGGGGTGTGATCCACAGTTCAGTGTGATGAGGAAATGTATGCTGCAGTGAACAGCCATCAGAATATACATAGACAAGTAATTAGGTGAGATGTATTTAGTCAGAAAACTTGAGTGATTCTTATTATTGTTATATTGCAGTGTGTGTCTAAGGGGTGGATTTCTCACTTTTTATACTTACACCCAGTAAGGCTGAATGAGCTTAGGGCTGGTTCACAGATACCGTCATTCTGTAAGGAAGGGTGGAACACTGGACCTTGTGACAGTAAGTTGTGACATAGTGGAAGCACCCAAGGTCTTCCTACCGCCATCTTTATGATTTTGGCCTCCTGGGCCAATCGGGAGCCACTAGGAGCACCGGTATTCCCTCCTTCTTGATCCTGCCTAGCAATCTCTGTAACAGAGGGATCGTGGGGAATGCATAGATCAGTGAAAACTGATTCCAAGAAATTGTCAGAGCATTCGTTCCATGAGCCAGTGGATCACTTGTCCTGGACACGAAGTTGTCCAACTTCCTGTTGAGCCTGGAGGCTAACAGGTCTACATCTGGGGTCCCCCATCTTTGGCATATTGCCTGAAAGACATTGGGGTGGAGAAACCACTCTCCTGGAGACAGTTGCTGGCGACTTAGATAATCCACTTGCCAGTTTTCTACCCCTGGAATGAAGATCGCAGAAAGACAAGGAGCATGTTCTTCTGCCCATCTCAAAATCTAAAATGTAAGCGTCTTGGATGGACCCAAAGTATAGCTCTTTTGCCCCAGGGGCCTCTATGGCAGCGCTTCCTTTAGCACTATCCTCATCGCGTCCAATCTTCTTAGGCCGCGTATACACCATTAAATAAATCTGATCAAATCGGTCTGACAGACCGTTTTGATCGGATTTGTCTGCTGGAATAGATTGGTTTGATCGTGTACACACGATCAAACCAAAATCCCCGCCGGCAGACAGCGCGGTGACGTGGCGGTGACGTTGACGCCGCCACGTCACAGTCACCAGGAAGAAAAACACTTCCGCACATGCGTCAAATCCATTCGACGCATGTGCGGACAGATATGTCTGCTGGTTAGTGTACTTACGAGCAGACATGTCGGACGGACGGGTTCCCAGCAGACAGATTTTAAAGCATGCTTTAAAATCTGTCTGCTGGAAAAACCCGTCTGTCCGCCCGTACACACGATCAAATTTGTCTGCTGAAACGGTCCGTCGGACCGTTTCTAGCAGATGAATTCGATTGCGTGTACGCGGCCTTAGACACTGGCAAAAAACTAAGGTACTTCCTGTATGGGAGGGGTTATATGGAGGGGAACATATTCTCATTGGTTGTGCCAATGTCCAATCACCTCTGGTAACCATACAACCCACTATGTAATGACTAAGCTCTGTGTCCCGTGCTGTACGATATAGAAAAAACTATTTTAACTTTGTGCACATTCACATGTGCGTTATAAAAGTGCAGGGTAAATTCAAACATATTCTTTAATCCAAGTTTTACAAATTTTTGGGGGATTTTGCATAAACAGGCATGTTTCAAACCATAAAACACATACAACTCTGGAACTTACAAATTCAACATTGAAAAACTGAAGGCAAAATCAGACAGTATAGTGTGTAAAAAAATGTGTTGCTGTTGCCTTCAGCAGATGGGGTGATGTCACCCCTGAACAAGCCAAATTTTGAAGATGCACACAAATTGGGAGGCAAAATGGGTATTTCCTTCCTGATACCATGCCTAATGTCAACATGTGCTTTCTTTAATCATGGGGGATCAATGGACATGTTTTGGGGGTCCAACCCCTTCCTCTCACCTACTTGAGTTGCGAGGAAGGGGTTGCACCCACAAAATGTGTACATTGAGATCCCTGATGGGAGATAGCACATGTTGATACACTGTGTGCATTTTCAAAATTTGGCTTGGAAAAATACAATACAATTTGGGAAATTAGTCCACAAAAACTTTAAATGGTGGCATTATGAAGATATTTATATTCTCCCCAACACATGAATCGTGTTCTTAATTTGTTGTTCAAAAAAATTAGTTTATTCCTTATGATGTCTATTTCCCGACTCAACACCCTGAGGTCATGGATTAGGATTTGTGCACTTGCACTTGTGAAAAGAGAAGATTGTTCTTCAACAACCAGCACATCACCTAAAAAAATATACACCATGTATTATAAATATGCAGGCCTACATATATTACCTGAATCTGTGGTGACAGACACTGAGCTGTTGTGGTGACAATTTCCACCACTTCATCCACCTTTCCTTCCTTGACCTCTCGTTCCTCCACATCCTGAGGTTGGGTTTCTCTCTGTTCTTTAGGAGGTGTGGGGTTCCTGGTGTCCTCTTTTGAGTGGTGTCCTTAGCACACAGATATTTGAGGCCAGAATATATTTATATACAGTACAGACCAAAAATCTTTATTTTCATTAATATGAAAATTGTAGATTCGCACTGAAGGCATCAAAACTATGAATTAACACATGTGGAATTATATACATATCAAAAAAGTGTAAAACAACTAAAAATATATGTCATATTCTAGGTTCTTTAAAGTAGCCACCTTTTGCAGCAGACACATCTCAAGAACAACTGTTAAGAGGAGACTGTGTGAATCAGGCCTTCATGGTAGAATATCTGCTAGGAAACCACTGCTAAAGAAAGGCAACAAGCAGAAGAGACTTGTTTGGGCTAAAGAACACAAGGAATGGACATTAGACCAGTGGAAATCTGTGCTTTGGTATGATGAGTCCAAACTTGAGATCTTTGGTTCCAACCACCGTGTCTTTGTGCGACGCAGAAAAGGTGAACGGATGGACTCTACATGCTTGGTTCCCACCGTGAAGCATGGAGGAGGTGTGATGGTGTGGGGGTGCTTTGCTGGTGACACTGTTGGGGATTTATTCAAAATTGAAGGCATACTGAACCAGCATGGCTACCACAGCATCTTGCAGCGGCATGCCATTCCATCCGGTTTGCGTTTAAGGCCTCCAGGCTGTGTAAGGGCTATTCGACCAAGAAGGAGAGTGATGGGGTGCTGCGCCAGATGACCTGGCCTCCACAGTCACCGTACCTGAACCCAATCGAGATGGTTTGGGGTGAGCTGGACCGCATCTCTGGGAACTCCTTCAAGACTGTTGGAAGACCATTTCAGGTGACTACCTCTTGAAGCTCATCAAGAGAATGCCAAGAGTGTGCAATGCAGTAATCAAAGCAAAAGGTGGCTACTTTGAAGAACCTAGAATATGACATATTTTCAGTTGCTTCACACTTTTTTGTTATGTATATAATTCCACATGTGTTAATTCATAGTTTTGATGCCTTCAGTGTGAATCTACAATTTTCATAGTCATGAAAATAAAGAAAACTCTTGGAATGAGAAGGTGTGCCCAAACTTTTGGTCTGTACTGTATAAAGAATAGAATTTATAGAATATATAAAGAATGTTCCCACCTTTATGGTATTTATTTGATTATGTATTTCCTAGAGGGTATTGCCATTCTTGGTTATATTTGTATTGCTGTCTGTGTTCCTAAAGGCAGTAAAACCATTTTTTATTTTTTTTAAGTTCTGGTTGGACTTTCACTTAAATAAAGTCCTACTAAAAGGAGAAGATGTGCTGATAACATGCACATGTACCTGTAGGCTGTTGAGTTTCATTTCAGCATTTACACTAAAAGGGGTTTAAGACTTAGATAACATTTCCAAAAATGAAAAGCAGACACAGGTATTTAGCAACTCACTTTCCAAATATATGACTTAATTATGTATTTTGCCTGGAATTCTCATAGAACATTTCTATTAAAAACATCCTTCAAGGTGCACCCAGTTTACTGATATCCTACATAGTAAGAGTTCCCTCAGATCACAAGCTGGTGTGACGATCCAGATGTGAGGCTGTACAAT
Source organism: Rana kukunoris (assembly GCA_029574335.1). NCBI lineage: Eukaryota > Metazoa > Chordata > Amphibia > Anura > Ranidae > Rana > Rana kukunoris. The sequence continues at coordinate 664,768,363 of CM056049.1, forward strand.
CTCAACTTGTGGAACCTCCTGGGTAAGCCATTTATCTGAAAAGCAATAATACCCCACACTGGACAATTAGTGCATCAGAATCAAGACTTGCACTACTTGTATTTGACAGATTTATACCTTTTAAATAAAAACAGCTAAGATGTGGAGTTTCTCTATCTGTAATATGAAAACATTTCACTTTTTGTACACTCTGTTCTTTGGGAACTAATATCTTGTATTTAAAAACATTGTTATTTTTTTCAAGAATCATGCTTATAGACTTTATATAAATAATTTAAAGTGACACTTAAAGAGGTGGTTCACCCTAAATATAATTTCTCCCATGTGATCCAGCATACTGGCGTCAGCGCCAGTATGCTGTTTTTCTTTTTTTAAATCCCCCACTTACTGTATTATGTTCAATTTTAATTTCTTTCCCCCGTGGTGGATGGCACCAATATAGCCCGTCACATCTTACGAAAATACCCGATTTAGGACTGGGGTAATCTCCGCGAAATGCGGCGCCTGCGCACAGACCTAGGAGCTGACTGCGCAGGCGCCATATTTCTCTGAGTCCTACGGCTATGGCGCGTCACGCCCTCCGAAAAAAGCCGAAATAGGACTCGGAGGAATACGGCGCCTGCGCAGTCAGCTCCTAGGTCTGTGCGCAGGCGCCGCATTGCGCCGAGAATACCCGAGTCCTAAATCGGGTATTTTCGTAAGATGTGACGGGCTGTATAGGCGCCATCCACCACGGGGGAAATAAATTAAAATTGAACATAATACAGTAAGTGGGGGATTTAAAAAAAAAAAAAAACAGCCTACTGGCGCTGACGCCAGTATGCTGGATCACATGGGAAAGATTATATTTAGGGTGAACCTCCGCTTTAAGCAAATATGTATGCCTAGTTCCAAAATGTACCTTCTTTTGGTATCAGCATCTCGGTAATCTTCAAATCTCTTCTTTTAGTTGCTCTGTTTTGGCTTCCCACTAGAGCAGTGGCTCTTGGCCTTTTTTGTGTCACATAATTTTTTAGTTTAAGAATGTGATGAAAGCCATGGGTCCCCCCCCCCCCCATAAATACTCACAACTTTGTATGCAAGGAATAAATGTACGTTATTTTATTGAAATTTAATTGGCTCATTCATATATGACATATAAAAAGTTTAAATAAGGAAAACAATCTTAACAAAAAACTCACTCAGTTTCATGCAAAAAGTAATGGGCACTCATTACAAAAATGCAATACAATAATCTTGTGCAAATGAAAAAACAAAACAAAACAAAAAAAAGTTTAAAACTGCTCAAATCTTTCACTACTAGTACTACTACATGTCATGCTTTAAAATTGTGCACACTCTTAGAATGATGACAAACTACATACATTACAGTGTTACAGTGGGGCAAAAAGGTATTTAGTCAGCCACCAATTGTGCAAGTTCTCCCATTTAAAAAAGATGAGAGAGGCCTGTAATTGTCATCATAGGTAAACCTCAACTATGAGAGACAAAATGTGGAAACAAATCCAGACAATCACATTGTCTGATTTGGAAAGAATTTATTTGCAAATTATGGTGGAAAATAAGTATTTGGTCAATATCAAAAGTTCATCTCAATACTTTGTTATATATCCTTTGTTGGCAATGACAGAGGTCAAACGTCTTCTGTAAGTCTTCACAAGGTTGTCACACACTGTTGTTGGTATGTTGGCCCATTCCTCCATGCAGATCTCCTCTAGAGCAGTGATGTTTTGGGGCAGTTGCTGGGCAACGTGGACTTTCAACTCCCTTCAAAGGTTTTCTATGGGGTTGAGATCTGGAGACTGGCTAGGCCACTCAAGGACCTTGAAATGCTTCTTACGAAGCCACTTCTTTGTTGCCCCGGGTGGTGTGTTTGGGATCATTGTCATGCTGAAAGACCCAGCCACATTTCATCTTCAATGCCCTTGCTGATGGGAGGAGGTTTGTACTCACGATACATGGCCCAATTCTTTCATAAACACGGATCAGTCATCATGTTCCCTTTGCAGAGAAACAGCCCCAAAGCATGATGTTGCCACCACCATGCTTCACAGTAGGCATGGTGTTCTTTGGTTGCAACTCAGCATTCTCTCTCCTCCAAACACGACGAGTTGTGTTTCTACCAAACTGGTCTACTTTGGTTTCATCTGACAATATGACATTCTCCCAATCCTCTTCTGGATCATCCAAATGCTCTCTAGCAAACCTCAGATGGGCCCGGACATGTACTGACTTAAGCAGGGGTACACATCTGGGACTAGAGGATCTGAGTCCCTGGCTGCGTAGTGTGTTACTGACGGTAGCCTTTGTAGACCTGCTCTCTGCAGGTCATTCACTAGGTCCCCCCGTGTGGTTCTGGGATATTTGCTCACTGTTCTTGTGATCATTTTGACCCCATGAGATCTTACTTGGAGCCCCAGATCGAGGAAGATTATCAGTGGTCTTGTATGTCTTCCATTTTCTAATTATTGCTCCCACAGTTGATTTCTTCACACCAAGCTGCTTACCTATTGCAGATTCAGTCTTCCCAGCCTGGTGCAGGTCTACTATTTTGTTTCTGGTGTCCTTCGACAGCTCTTTGGTCTTCACCATAGTGGAGTTTGGAGTATGACTGTTTGAGGTTGTGGACAGGTGTCTTTTATACTGATAACAAGTTTAAACAGGCAAGGCTGTCTTAATGAGAGGGCACACCTGGGCACTGCCCAGGGACCCCAGCTGCATGGGGGGCTCCTGCAGTTTCCCCAAAGCAGTTGGTCCTAGAGCCCACACTACACCGAAAGTGTGAGTCAGAGTGCTGGGGGATATCTTGTGTGTAGAGGGGTCAGAGTGCTGGGGTGATATCTGGGATGTAGCGGGGCACAGGACAGCTTTGTTACTTTATGCATGTAGTATTTTCCCACTGTTTCTTTGCTGTACAGAATGATTGTTCATGTAGTTAATGTGGAGCTCCAATCAAAAGGGGGAAGCTCCACTTGTCTGCCTCCTACTTACTTGATGTCTGTTTATCTGCACTGTCTCTATTGTAGAGGCCCCAGAGCATTACTTTGCCCTGGGGCCCATGATACTATTAAGAAGGCGCTGTAAACAGGTGCCATTAATACAGGTAATGAGTGGAGGACAGAGGAGCCTCTTAAAGAAGAAGATCCTGGTCTGTGAGAGACAGAAATCTTGCTTGTTTGTAGGTGACCAAATACTTATTTTCCACCATAATTTGCAAATAAATTATTTCCAAATCAGACAATGTGATTGTCTGGATTTGTTTCCACATTTTGTCTCTCATAGTTGAGGTATACCTATGATGACAATTACAGGCCTCTCTCATCTTTTGAAGTGGGAGAATTTTTACAATTGGTGGCTGACTAAATACTTTTTTGCCCCACTGTATATTATCCATTGGTGACACTTTAAAAGCCTTTATAGGTCACCACTTTAGATTTACAGGAGGTCTGTTGCTAGAATTATTGCACTCAATTTGACATTCATAACGAAACCTCACATGTGTGGTGCGATCACTGTTTACGTACTGAAGTAGGACCAACCCATGTACTTGCCATTGCACACAAGCTCAAGAGGGAGGGGAGCTTTCAATTTTTTTTATTTTTTATAATTAATTATTTTTTTACTGTACTTTTTTATTTTTTTATAAATTATGAACAACAACCCTTGTGATAGTATGGGCAGTGACAGGTATTCTTTAAGGAGAGGTCTGGGATCTATTAATTGGCGAATTAGAAAATAAGAAAGTTAATTGGAGACTGAATGAAGAGCTACTACTCGACAAAGTTATAGAGAAGAAAATAAGAAAGGAAATAAATCAATTTTTCAAGGAAAATAGCACAGAGGGAATGTCGGAGGCGATAATCTGGGAAACTCATAAGGTTTTTATTAGGGGAATCCTAATAAAAGAGGGGACTTTTAAAAAGAAAAGTATTAAAGAGAAAAAAACAAAACTAATTAAAGAAATAACTGAATTAGAACAATTACATAAAAAAACTAATCAAAAATACTTACTTTTGTATCTTTGCTCAAAAAGAGATGACATGAGAGAAAAAAAAGAACAGGAAACTCAAAAAACTTTAGGAATAATTAAGAAAGAACAGTATCAACGGGGCAATAAAATGGGAAAACATCTAGCAAGTATACTAAAAAAAAAAAAAAAAATCAGCCAATTATATTGAGAAAATACAAACAAATACAGGAGAAATGAGATATAAAACATCTGATATTTTTACAAATTTTCAGGAATTCTACGAGAAACTATATACTATCAATAAACATAGTACCAAAGAGGAAGTAAAATTAAAGGAGGAAAAAACGAAAAAATACCTAAAGGAAATAGAGCTAAAAAAAATCGCAGTACAGAAACTTGCTAGTTTGGACACCCCAATAACAGAAGAAGAAATCCTTAAAACCAATCGAGACTTGCCTGACGGTAAAAGCCCTGGCCCAGATGGACTGACTACATATATTATAAACGACTGGCCGATATCATTACACCAAAATTATGCTCCTACTTTAATGGGATCGGAACAAAATGGGAAATGAGGAAAGAAGCTCTAGAAGCCCTAATAATTGTAATACCTAAGGAGGGTAAAGATAATACACTGTGCTCCAGCTACAGACGGATCTCGCTCTTAAATATCGATCTTAAAATATTCTCAAAAATTCTTGCTAGTAGAATGGAAAAAATTATGAAAGATACAGTACACATAGACCAAGTAGGCTTCATAACAGGCAGGGAGGGAAGGGACAACAGTATCAGATCCCTCCTGATCATAGAGGAAATCAAGAGAAGGAAGGCCCCAGGCCTGCTCTTGTCGATAGATGCCGAAAAGGCTTTCGACAGAGTGGACTGGGGCTTCATGTTAAATATGTTAGAGGTGATGGAAATAGGGCCCAGAATGAGAAGATGGATAGGAGCTTTATATAACAGACCAACCGCAAGAATCAAAGTGAATGGAAATATCTCAGACCCCTTTCAGATAGAAAATGGGACCAGGCAGGGATGCCCTTTGTCCCCGCTATTGTTCACGCTGACACTAGAAGCCCTACTAAGAGAAATAAGGCGAAATGGGGACATCAAGGGGATGAACATTGGAGGAGAGGAACATAAACTCGCCGCATATGCTGACGATATTATGTTCTATGTAACAAATCCCAGGCTAACTTTACCTAATATCATCAAAACAATAAAAGAATTCGGAACAATCTCTAATTTTAAGATAAACATGAACAAATCAGAAATATTAAGTATCAACATCGCAAAGAAATAAATAAAAGCCCTACAGGTAGATTTCCCATTCACTTGGAAAAAGGATTTAAAATACCTCGGAATCAGATTAGCAATTGCCGAAGAAACGCTTTATAAGATCAATTTCATCCCATTGTTAAACGAGATTAAAGATGACCTCAATAGGATCGCACCGGGCCAACTCTCGTGGACGGGGCGGATTAATATTTTTAAAATGACAATACTCCCAAAAATTGTTTATGAAATGCAAATGCTCCCAATACCAATTGCACAATCCTTTTTTAAAAAACTTCAGTCAATGTTTCTTAAATTTATATGGCGAGGGAAAAAAACATGTATTAAATTAACACTATTAAATAAAGATAAGACACAAGGTGGATTGGGAGCACCAGACATTAGAACGTATTATTATTCAATTGTTCTTTCACAAATAATAGACTGGACTAAAAATAATATAGATAAAAATGGGTATATATGGAAAATAAAATGAGTAAAATAGTACTGGGAAAAGTAATATGGATTCCGACACAGTTTAGAGGATTAAGCTCAGGAACCCACGTTATTACAAGACATGCACTAAAACTTTGGGATCAGATTCATAAAAAAGAAAACTGGGTATTTAATTCACCTTTTATCCCTTTAAAAAACACACAATTCTTCCCACCAGGTGTAGAAAAAGGATTTGGTAAATGGTTAAGGAAGGATAATATCCAATTAAAAGACCTAATGGAGCAAAATAAGCTAGCAAGTTTAAAAGAATTTAAAAAAACAGGAAAGAAATTGTTCAGATTGACGAATGAAAGTACGCTCAGTTGAAACATTTCTTCGACCGTTGGAAAGACTGTGTATAGGGAAGATCGAAAAAGGAACAACCTCAAAGATATATAAAATCTTGAATGTTTCAAAATTACAGGGCGCACCTCCGTTCGTCAAGAAATGGGAGGAGGAAATCGGATCAACTTTAAATGAATATGAGGTTAAACAGATAAAAAAGAGGGTGCATGTGACGTTGGTTAATAATAAGATAATGGAACATAATTATAAGTGTCTGGTACGATGGTACCTTACACCGGATAGAGTACTGACGCCATCAGTAACCAGAACGCGGTTATGTTGGAGAGGGTGCAATGAAATCGGTACAATGATCCATATCTGGTGGACTTGCCCCAAAATTAGAACATTCTGGACAAAAAATTAGACAAAAAATCTGAGAAATCATAGAGATGTCTCTTCCAGATGATCCATGGGTCTGCGTCCTACATGGGGCCCGAATGCCAACAAAAAAATATCTTAGTACGCTAATCCCGGAGTTCTTAAATGCTGCAAAGTGCCAAATATCTGGCTGCTGGCAACAATCTGAGAGCCCCACTTTGAGAGAGTGGTCTTACAAAATAGATGAAATTTACAACAACGAATATTTAAGTTCTAGAGACGAGGATAAACTGGAGGAATTTGAAGCGAAATGGGAATAATGGAAAGGATTTAAGATCAAGATGGGATATGCAGAGATGATGGAGGCGTAACCCAACGTTTTTATAATTACGTCGTGAGGATAGCACTATCAAAGAATCAGAGAAAGTAAATTTTGCAAATAGAAAGGCTGAAAGGGAGGCTGGGGATGGGAGGGGGTTGGGGAGTGATAAAGGGAGAGAGAAAAGGGAGGGGGGCTGAGAAGCATTTCTAACGCGAATGGTAAATTTATATATAAGCGTATAATAATAAAAAGAAAAAAAAAATACGAAATCCACACATGATGTGAAACCAAAGTAGAGTCAGAACTACTGAACGAAACCATGAGTGGGTCTCTTGCTATGGTTGAATCTGAAGTGGAAAAAAAAAATCCCTAGAACTCTCCTCTGCCCTTAAAAGTGTCAGCTCAAACCAATATCGGTATGATCCTTAGTTTTTTTAAACCATTAATTTGTTTGCTTTCAACCAGTGAAACCAGAAGTCCGGTTTCTTAGACCATAGAGATGATTGGGGACGTTCTGGTTCCCGATCAGCTTTATGGTCGGGTGGGCCCCCCGGTAAGACAGAAGAGCCTAAAAAAAGTAGTGGAAGGTGGCAGGAGTGGGGGGCATCATCCTAATATACCCACTGAATATTCTGCGATGTACAGGGATGTTGCGGTGCGTCAAGTGGTTAAAGTCTTGGATCCCATTCATATGTGTGATTACATGCATATACCTGATTCCAACGGCAAGAATCAGTTGATTCTTGAGGCTGTGATGACAGGTGTATATGGACAGCAGTGGCCACTCAGCCTGTACAGTAATGACAGGCTAACGGGAAATATCGCTGTTTGCATGTAGCCACACATTCACGGTGACATGCAGTTAGGGTAAGATAACAGATGTTTCCAGGCTTGATTATCCTTTCCTAACTAGACATGTGCATAATGTAAACATTTGTTTAGTTTAATTTCGGATAAATTTGTTAAAGAGGTCCACCCACCCCTGCAAAAATTAAAAGCCAGCAGCTACAAATACTGTAGCTGCTGACTTTTAATGATAGGACACCTACCTGTCCTGGAGTCCAGCGATGTTTCTTAGCCTTTTCTGTTTCCATCAGCTGTCGGGTGCTGCCACCACCATTGCTGGTAACGGAACCCGGCAGTGCAACATTATGGCTTCACGCAGGGTCCCTACTGTGCAGGCACATATCTACATTTCGCTCTGCTACTGGCCCAGCGGTGGGGGAAGGAGGATGAGTGAGCTAAGCTGTGATGTAATTCGCTGTGGCCCTGACTCCCACAAGTAGGGACAGGATACATGCCAAAGACAGGTATCCAAATTAGACAAATGGAGACAAATGAGCCAAAGTTCCACAGATACTGGGAACAGCAATGTCTCCACCTTAGCCTGTCATTACAGGCTGAGCATCTGCTGATATCTGCATCTCCGGAGATTCAATCTCTCTATTTGCCCTGGTGACCAATGTCACTGAGAAAAGTGATGGAGAAATCCAAACTTTTAAGTTACCATTAGAACAGAAAGAGGGAGGGAAATCTTCCAATTGGAACACTTGTTCCCATGACAACTTTCTAAAAGGGGGCAAAAAACATGACAGGCCTTTAACCACTTAAGACCCGGACCAATACGCTGGTAAATGACCCAAGGTGTTTTTGCGATTCGGCACTGCGTCGCTTTAACTGACAATTGTGCGGTCGTGCGACGTGGCTCCCAAACAAAATTTGCGTCCTTTTCTTCCCACAAATAGAGCTTTCTTTTGGTGGTATTTGAACACCTCTGCGATTTTTATTTTTTGCGCTATATACAAAAATAGAGCGACATTTTTGAAAAAAAAAACAATATTTTTTACTTTTTGTTAAAAAAAAAATCAAATAAACTAAATTTTAGTCAAACATTTAGGCCAAAATTTATTTAGCCACATGTCTTTAGTAAAAAAAAAAAAATCGCGATAAAAAAAAAAATAGCTACCTAGCGGGAACAGCGACACTAATACAGCGATCAGAAAAATGATCGCTTAGTGACGCTGGCAATAGGGAGTGAAAGGGTTAACTAGGGCGGTGATCAGGGGGTTAAAACTTTATTAGGGGGGGTGGGGGGGCTATCCTGAACCTAACACTCACTGATTTTACACTGCCTGTCACACTGACACTAAATGCAGTGATTAGATCACTGCATTCAGTGACACTGTGACAGGGGGGCAGATCGCAAGGGGTTAAGTATGCCTATGTGAGTGTGTGTCAGTGTAATGTTGGTGCACACTTACTGTTAGGTGTTTCTCCCATCGCAGCGGTTGGAAATACCGCTGCGATGGGAGATTACATCACTTCCCCCTTCCTGTGTTTACACAGGAGTAGGAAGTGACAGGAGACTGGGAGCGCGCGCATTGGCTGGGAGCGATCGCGGGGGGGGCGGGTAAACGCCGACATCCGCCCGCTCGTCCCGGATCGCTCCCGGAGCCAGGGGGACCCCCGCACGCCGCGGAGGGGGTCCCGATGGGACCCCCGAACTGCACTTAGGCGGGGACGTAAATTTACGCCTTTGTGCCTGTACGTGCCATTCTGTGGCCGTATATGTGCGTGCGGGGGTCCTTAAGTGGTTAATCACCTTAATACCGGGCCTATTCTGGCACTTCTATCCTTCATGTAAAAATCATAATTTTTTGCTAGAAAATTACTCAGAACCCCCAAATAATATATATATTTTTTTAGCAGACAGGGAATAAAGTGGCGGTCACTGCAACTTTTTATCTTGCACGGTATTTGCGCAATCATTTTTCAAATGCCTTTTTTGGGGAAAAAACTGTTTCATGAATTAAAAAATAACAAAACAGTAAAGTTAGCCCAATTTTTCTTATAATGTGAAAGATGATGTTACGTCGCGTAAATAGATACCTAACTTGTCGCGCTTTAAAATTGCGGACACTCATGGAATGGCACTGGTACTTAAAAATCTCCATAGACAACACTTAAATTTTTGTACAGGTTACCAGTTTATTGGATAGAAGAAGGTCCTGGACTGCCGCACTCCTTAAAATTATGTCTTTATTGTACAAATAAAATCCAAACAAACAACCAAAGCAATGCAGTCAAAATGTGGTGAACAACAAGAAAAAGGTGGCTGACATGTTTCACATCATGTGATGCTTCTGTTACCAGTTTAGAGTTTCAGAGGAGGTCTAGTGCTAGAATTGTTGCACATGCTCTAATGCACGCGACGATACCTCACATGTAGTTTGGTTTAAACGGCGTTTACATATGTGGGCAGGACTTACGTGTGTGTTCACTTCTGAGAGTAAGCTACCAGGGACAGGGGTGTTATATATACATATACAGCCCTCAAAATTTCCACTCGCCTACTAGCATTTGGCGAGTTGATTTAAGCTGGGGGCGAGTGATGACAGGGATGCATGACCAATCTCCCTCCAATCTGTGCCTACACTTAGAGTCCCGATGAGATTTTACGGCCGAAAAGGAAAGGTGCATGCTCGGGAAAAGTAGTCTGGTGAGCCGCACACAGGCAGAGCAATACACAAGTGCGCTCCTTACAATTCTCATTAAGCCATGGGACCTAACAGTATGACCTCTCTGAGCCTGCCCCCCTCCCCCCGACCAATGTAGCTGGAGAGCAGATTCTGCATAAAACATTTAACAGTGTCATTCCATGAGATAATCTACAAGGGCGTGTTTATGGGTGCAATTAGGCGCAGGGCAGTGTATGAATTAGGTGGGGCAACTGATGGCGAGTAACTCTTGAGGCCTGGCTAGTAGCTCAGGACTTTTGAGCCCTGCATATATATATATATATATATATATATATGTATATGTATATATATATATATATATATATATATATACACACATATATATTTACATTTATTTTTCAACAGGACATTGACCCCAAACACACCTCCAGGTTGTGTAAGGGCTATTTGACCAAGAAGGAGAGTGATGGGGTGCCGCGTCAGATGACCTGGCCTCCACAGTCACCGGACCTGAACCCAATCGAGATGGTTTGGGGTGAGCTGGACCGCAGAGTGAAGGCAAAAGGGCCAACAAGTGCTGAGCATTTCTGGGAACTCCTTCAAGACTGTTGGAAGACCATTTCAGGTGACTACCTCTTGAAGCTCATCAAGAGAATGCCAAGAGTGTGCAAAGCAGTAATCAAAGCAAAAGGTGGCTGTTTTGAAGAACCTAAAATATGACATATATTTTCAGTTGTTTCACACTTTTTGTTATGTATATAATTCCACATGTGTTAATTCATAGTTTTGATGCCTTCAGTGTGACTCTACAATTTTCATTGGTCTGTACTATATATATATATATATATATATATATATATATATATATATATATATATATATTTACACTTTTTTACATTTATTTTTTAATTACTTTTATTCCTATTATTCCTATTACAAGGAATGTAAACATCCCTTTTAATAGGAATCATTGTGACAGGTCCTCTTTATGGAGAGATGGGGGGTCAATAAGACCCCACCTCTCTCCTCCAGGCTGGAAAGCATGAGATTGGGAAAAAAAATTCACGATATCATGCGGACAGTCGTGATTGTGCGATTACAGCTTTCTTTACTTCCAGGTATGCCTTTACTTCTATGACCGCCTCCAACGGTCATAGAGATGACCGGTGACCAAATGGTCACCGGAAATCCCTATGGTCCCCATCCGACACTGGCTGATTCGTTCTCCGGGCCCCCGATGGCTTCCGGAGAAGCACCGGATGGCGACGGGAGGCGTTCCCTTTTGGCCGCCTATAAGGATGATCAAGCAGCAGAACTGCCGCTATGATCATTCTTATGTTGTGCAGAATCGCCCGCTGAAAAATAGGATATCTGAATGATGCCTGTAGCTACAGGCATCATTCAGATATCCCCCCTCAATACCAGGACATCATACAGTGTATGACGGCGTGGGGTATTGAGGCGGTTAAATACTCCCTGCGATATCCAAAATGGAAAAATAAAGGTTTGGGTTTTAGATATGAAATTATGGGAATAAACCACCCACACAAGTAACCTGCCATATGTGAAAAACTAGATTGTTCTTTGCAAATTACCAAAATCTTCAGGTAAACTGATATTGGGTGATTTTATAGGAGTGTAAAATATGGGTGATCATAAAATATAGACGTACATAGTCCATGAATACTTAAATGGAATATGTACAAAAGATGATTATATTACATTAGTGGACATCTAACGTGAACATCTAACGACTGTCTTCTCTTTGGCAGGGATATCTTGAGACGATTTGAGCTGTGGTGAAAGAACAAACAAATGAAATCAACAGAGATTCCATTCCATTTTCAGGATTCCATTCCTACATTTACTATTACGGAGGAAGCAAAAACATCTGGACCATGGGCTCACAGCCAAGGCTTTAAAGTCTATCACTGGGTTAAAACAAAACTGGCCTCAGCTTAGAATTGTCTATGGTGCATTGCACAGCCTTCAAGACTGTCCTAAAGATGGAAAAGGTCTTTCAGCAAGTATCCTTGGGGTGTAATCGAGTACAAAACAGCTGCTCTACAAGCATAGTTATTTACTAGATACTAAAGAATTTATTCTTCAGTAATTCCATATAAGATATTACATATACTGTACTTGGGTATCTGAGGACACAGGTTTTTATCTCCCTATACATAATGTTTGTGAGACAGCATGGGATTTACAGTACTCCATTTCTAAAGCCAGATAGCTGTCTGTCTACTTTGCTCTGTTAATGATGGATTTCCTCCGCAAAGCATGACCTCATTCTGGAAGATTGATGGATGCAGCATACATAGAGCATTGTGTCATCACTCTCACTGTACGAAGGAGACAATGCAGAGGTTCTGGTTACATGTGAGTTATGGCACAAAATATTAGTTAGGTTGTCAGATCAATTCGTTAATAGGCATGAAATCTGAGGAAACATTACTTATCTAGTTTTTAGAGGAATTGGATCAGCTTCTGTCAATAATAAATACAAAGAAAGGTCTAAACCAGGTGTAGGCAATCCTGAACAGGTGGAGATCTCCAGAAACAATATGGAAAAATCAAAGATTACCAGGGTGCAGGTCAGCAGTAAGTAATGTAGAGTTCAGAGGTCAGGAGTAAGTTACACAGAGTTCAGAGGTCAGCGTGTAACAGAGTGAAGGAGGCAGGAGTGCATATCACAGAGTTCAGTAGTAAGTAACACAGAGTATAGGGGTTTGGCGTAAGTAATACAGAGTTCAGTGGAATGTAATACAGGCTGTTGGGTTCAGGAAAATGAATGCAGAGCTTAGAGCTGGGTGATTCCCCCCCAAAAAAAAATCTGCAATTTTTTAATAAAAAACTTGATTTACATTTTTAATCGATTCGACCCCCCCCCCCCCATTTAAAACAAAATAACTGCGAACTGTAAATATATTTTACAAATATATATATTGTATTTAATTAAAGTGCATCAACATAAACAAAATTGCAAAGGCAAGCCCTTTCTCTAACTGAAAAGTCACTGTGCAATGTGCAACAAAGATGTTAAAGATCCAAATCATTTATACTATATTTGGATTGCGCTAATAAAACAACAAAAAATCCTGAGGTAACTCTTAAGCCCTGTACACACAATAGGTTTGTCCGATAAAAACCGACCGATGGACTGTTTTCATCAGACAAACCGATTGTGTGTGGGTCCCATCGGGTTGTTTTCCATTGGTGAAAAAATAGAACATGTCTAAAAATTTTCCTATGGATAAAAAAAAACGACAGAAAAAAATGTCTGTGTGGAAGTCCATCGGTCAAAAATCTATGCATGCTCAGAATCAAGTCGATGCATGCTGGGAAGCATTGAACTTCTTTTTTCTCAGCATGTCGTACTGTTTTTACGTCACCGTGTTTTGGCACGGTCGGATTTTTGACTGATGGTGTGTAGGCAAGACTGATGAAAGTCTGCTTCATCGGATATCCGACAAAAAAATCAATCGGATTAGATTCCATCAGATATTCGATCGTGTGTACAGGGCTTTAGTTGAATTGAACATGTAAACATTAACACCGGCATTCGCCATAAAAAATGTAATTGCATTTTAGGCATTCTTTGAAAGGAAAATCAACAACAGCAGGCTTGAGGCAAGCTCGGTGACAGGTGACAATACCCCCACCCACACTAATGACCCTCTCCGATAGGGCGCTAATTGTTGGAATGGCCAGGTATTTTCTTGCCAGACAACTGAGGCCCCGTACACACGACCGAGCTTCTCGGCAGAATCCAGCGAGAAGCTCGCTAGGATCCATATTCTGCCGAGAAGCTCCATCGTGTGTACGTTTTCGCCGAGCAAACTGACGAGCGAGGCGTCGAGCCAAAATAGAGAGCAGGTTCTCTATTTCCTCGATGGGCCATCGGGACTAATGGCTCGACGCCTTTTTCGACAGCCTGGTCGACGAACTCGACGGCCGGCCGAGAACCTCGTCAGGCGGAACGATGGGTTTAGCCCGACGAGGTTCTCGTACGTGTGTACGCGGCCTGAGTCTTGTGAAGTTGGGCTGATACTGCTTCCACCACTCAAGTGGGTCAGTTTCAGGATCCACCTCAGTATCCAATAAGTAGGAGGTGAGCTCTGCTTAGATTTTGTCCTTTACTGACTGGTGGGACAGTGCGGGTGCTGCTTTCTTAAAGCGGTGGTTCACCCTAAAACTACTCTGTCCCATCCCATGCAGCATACTGGCGTCAGAGCCAGTATGCTGTTTTTTTTTCTCTAATTGCTCAACTTACTGTTTAATGAATAATTTTATTTTTTGTCCACTGCGGGTGAATGGCGCAGCTATGCGCGTCACGCCTTCCGAAAAAAGCCGATTTAGGACTCGGCTATTCCCGGCGCTATACGTCGCCTGCGCACAGACCTAGGAGCTGACTGCGCAGGCGCAGTATATATCCAAGTCCTATGGCTATGGCGCGTCACGCCCTCCGAAAAAAGCCGAAATAGAACTCGGCTATATACGGCGCCTGCGCAGTCAGCTCCTAGGTCTGTGCGCAGGCACCGTATAGCGCCGGGAATAGCCGAGTCCTAAATCGGCTATTTTCGGAAGGCGTGATGCGCATAGCTGCGCCATTCACCCGCGGTGGACAAAAAAGAAAATTATTAATTAAACAGTAAGTTGAGCAATTAAAAAAAAAAAAAAAACAGCATACTGGCGCTGATGCCAGTATGCTGGATGGGATGGGACAGAGTAGTTTTAGGGTGAACCACTGCTTTAAATAAGGCAGCTAAAATTTTCTTCTTAAAGCGGGGGTTCGACTGTTTTTTTTTTATTATTCTCCGGCTCTTACCTTGTTTGAATAGGAGCCCGTGCGTCCCACTTTTTTCGCCGCCAGCATTGTTTTTTCCAACAAAAGAATACTTTATAAAATGCGGAGGTGGCAGGTTCCATCTTTACTTTGCCCCGTTGAAGCCGAGAACGATCCTCTTCCGGGATACAGTGAATGCTGGCATCCCAGCATTCACCACTCTATCCCGCGCATGTGCAGTGTTGACGGCGAGCCGCGCCGTCAACACTTCACAGTTCCCATGGCAACGGCCGGCGTCATAATGCCCAGCCCCGTTGTGCTGAGACACGCTTGCCGAGTCATGTGACCGGTGAAATATCAGGATTTGATGAGAGAGCGTCTCCTGGGCACGTAAGGACTGAGTCCCAGGAGACATAGCACCGTCGGGGCAAATCGATAGGCACGCCCATTCCCCCGCGGTGTACTATGATTGACAGGGCCGAAATAAAGGAAGAAAGCGGGTAAGCCTTTATTAAAAAGAAAAAAAAACACGCATTTGGTATTGTGAATAGAAGGCTGTTTTATGCATATTAAGTGGAAAATTAGGGTGAACCTCCACTTTAAGTGGACTCGTCTGTTCTTCTTGGCATATTTGTACAGCAGGACCTTCTTCCTGTAAGCAGAGGGCAGAGAGCTCAGTGACAGCTCTTTTCTTAATAATGTCCAACTTGTCTGGAGTAATGTAGTTGGTAAGGAACCATGGATCCATTAGTGAAGCCATGTCCAGAAGCTTGTCATTCTCAGGGTCACTGTATTTCTGTTCAAGGTAGCACATAATATTTATTTTTATTGTAGCGGTGAGATCTACATCTTTCTCCTCTCACTGAAGGAGACTTGTTTTAAACAGATGCAGCACAGGGTTAATGTATGAAACGCTTACATAAGATTCTCCGAACAGCACCTCATTAAAGTCCTGAAGTGGTTTGATAGCTTTGTTTGTGGCATCTAAAACCTCCAGATCTTGCCACGTAGGAACAAGATGACGGGTTTTCTTGTCAGCACTAGTGATGAGCGGAATACGCCATATTAGTTTTCGCGATATTTCACGAATATATAGAAGAATATTCCCGAAATATTCGTTAATATCGAATATTCGTGATATTTTATCAAAAAAATTTTTTCGCAAAATTTCGCTAATGCGAATGCGAAATTGATTGCGAAATTCTCGTCAACACGCGAAAACGGAGATCATTTCCTGGATTACTAAACTAATATGCACTAAACACTAACTCTACTTACACAAACTTATATGACTAAACTAAAGCTATTTTTTTTTTTTTATACACAAAACACAGAAGGGCAGAGAAAGTATTCACGAATATTCGTAATACGAATATTCGCATTGCGAATATTCGGCAACATAAAAGGATCGCCTCAGCTACTCGGCCCAGGGTCTCTAATCATACCAGCAATGCTTTTAGACGTCGATGGAGATCACTAGGATGTGATCTGTTTTAAAAATAAATTTGAAAAAATACGAATATTCGCAATAGCGAATATTCACCGCGATATTCGATTTATTCGCGAATACTCGAATATGCAATATTCGTATCGAATATTCGCAATGCGAATATTCGTGAGCAACATTAGTCAGCACCCAGAACACGGACGATGGCTTTCTCTTGTTCAAGATATCTTTCAATCATTTTTTGACGCGAACCCCATCTTGTAAGTGACTTTGTTACTAGTTGATGAGGAGGAAGACCCAGCTCTGCCATCTCCCATCTTTTTTTTTTACGGACTAAATTAAAAGGCAGAAACTGCCTTTTTACACACTCCAATGGCAAGGTCAAACTGTAAGAGACATGTAAGGCTGCATGGTTCGGCTCGACCACAGGTCAGTAGTGGCAGCGTAAAAGTAAATTCCCTTCAACTCGCTTATTATCTTTTGCTGAGTTTTGTTATACAGCTGAGGAAGAGCAACGTCAGAGAAATACTTGCGGCTAGGTACTGTATATCGCGTGTCCAAAACTTTTAGCAGGTTTTTAAACCCTCTCTTCTCAACAGAGAAAACTGGCAGCATATCCGTAGCTATGTAGAGGGTAATTTCCTCCGTTATGGCTTTCCACCTTGCCCCGCTCTCCTCATACGGTACACTGTTTAAAAAGCTTTGTTGAAGAGTTGTTTGCTTTGCAAATGGACCCGGGGTGCTGGCACTAACACCACTAGAGTGGTTTTCTTTTCGAAGAAGGCAACACTTCTCCCGCTCAGCCTTTATGTCTTCGCTTTAAATGTTGAAACAGATTTGTCGTACTGCTACCAGCAACAACAACAGCCTTAAGACAAAGTTTGCATTGAGATGTTGTCTGTTCCTCATCAGATGCCGTAAATCCAAACCAACACCACACAATGGCGTTCTTTGGAAGGAGCTGCTCTCTTTCACCGGCTGTTACTGCTATGTTGTTTGTGTATGTACCCTTTTCCTCCTTTGCATACCCCGGAGAGGTTACCGAGGCTGGAAGGGCACCGGAGGTTGTGTTGAAATGTCTTCACCGGGAAAATGATGGACAGCGCCGGTCCTGAGGAACTGGGGCAGGATTTTTAAGGCAAGGCCGCGGCTTCGTCCAAGTCTGTGATGGCCGGCCTTGCGGCCCTTTACAGGGATCACGGCTGACTGACTTCACCCCTCCACACCCCGGAGAGGCTATCTAAACAAGAGGGACACAGGAGGGTCATTTGTGAGGGTCTGCACCTGCAATAGGAGGATTTTTAGCACCGGTGGGGAGCTCAGACACACACATCTGCTCCCAGTGCCATTCCGGACACGCCCCCTGCTACGGAAACCCTGAAGGTAAAATGTTTTTTTTTTTTTTTTGAAAATATGAATCGATTTGACCTACCAACTAGATTTTTAAATCAAATTGATCAAATTGATTTTTTTTCCCAGCCCTAGGAGAGGTTAGCACTGTTTAATGCACAGTGCAGGGGTGAATGGTAAGCAAAGAAGAGTTCAGAGGTCAGTGATATTTAACACACAGTGTTGTGCAGAGTATTACAATTATTGCACTGTAAGCTTCTTGTTTCAGCAATTAGCTTTATTTTCATGAAGAAATATCAGAACATGTATTTTCATCATGGGGACAGGAGCAGGAACAAGCAGGATACTACTTCATACACTGGGAGAGATAACACTTCCTCTAATTACATTACAGCATATACACACACTACAGTGCCACCTGCTGTATATATACAGTACAGACCAAATGTTTGGACACACCTTCTCATTCAAAGAGTTTTCTTTATTTTCATGACTATGAAAATTGTAGAGTCACACTGAAGGCATCAAAACTATGAATTAACACATGTGGAATTATATACATAACAAAAAAAGTGTGAAACAACTAACATTTATGTCATATTCTAGGTTCTTAAAAGTAGCCACCTTTTGCAGCAGACACATCTCTAGAACAACTGTTAAGAGGAGACTGTGTGAATCAGGCCTTCATGGTAGAATATCTGCTAGGAAACCATTGCTAAAGAAAGGCAAAAAGCAGAAGAGACTTGTTTGGGCTAAAGAACACAAGGAATAGACATTAGACCAGTGGAAATCTGTGCTTTGGTCTGATGAGTGCAAATTTGAGATCTTTGGTTCCAACCACTGTGTCTTTGTGCGACGCAGAAAAGGTGAACAGATGGACTCTACATGCCTGGTTCCCACCGTGAAGCATGGAGGAGGAGGTGTAATGGTGTGGGGGTGCTTTGCTGGTGACACTGTTGGGGATTTATTCAAAAGGCATACTGAACCAGCATGGCTACCACAGCATCTTGCAGCGGCATGCTATTCCATCCGGTTTGCGTTTATTTGGACCATCAAACACACCTCCAGGCTGTTTAAGGGCTATTTGACCAAGAAGGAGAGTGATGGGGTGCTGCGCCAGATGACCTGGCCTCCACAGTCACCGGACCTGAACCCAATCGAGATGGTTTGGGGTGAGCTGGACCGCAGAGTGAAGGCAAATGGGCCAACAAGTGCTAAGCATCTCTGGGAACTCCTTCAAGACTGTTGGAAGACCATTTCAGGTGACTACCTCTTGAAGCTCATCAAGAGAATGCCAAGAGGGTGCAAAGCAGTAATCAAAGCAAAAGGTGGCTACTTTGAAGAACCTAGAATATGACATATTTCCAGTTGTTTCACACTTTTTTGTTATGTATATAATTCCACATGTGTTAATTCATAGTTGTGATGCCTTCAGTGTGAATCTACAATTTTCATAGTCATGAAAATAAAGAAAAATCTTTGAATGAGAAGGTGTGTCAAAACCTTTGGTCTGTACTGTAGGTTGCTGCTGTTCTTCCAACACAGAGGTCAGAAGCATGTAATACACAGTGAATGGGTCAGTAGTAAATAACTAAGAGGTCAGTAGTATAGAACCCAAAGTGCAGGGGTCAGGAGTACAGAACACAGATTCCAGAGGTCAGTAGTATGTACTGCAGAGTGCAGGGGGACATAAGTAAGTAACACACAATGTAGAAGTCAGAAGTAACTAACACACATCTTTTCTAAGTAAATAAAAATACCTCTCCTACTCTGAATGGTCCAAGGTTATTAATGATGTACCCCAAGGTTCACTGTTGGGACCCTTACTTTTTAATATATTTATACATTATTTAGGGTCTGGCATTAGAAGTACCATTTCAGTCTTTGCAGATGACACCAAGCTATGCAGTGGAATAACGTATATACAGGATATCTCCAACTCCCACAATGCACTGCATAATTGGGCAACTACCGTATTTCCCTAAAGACCTACCCTGAAAATAAGACCTACTGGGATATTCGGGAAGGGCTGCAATATAAACCCTAGCTCGAAAATAAGCCCTAGTTTAAAGTGGTTGTAAAAGAATAGAATACTCTCTATTACAGTATTATATAATATAAACTGTGTGTGTTTCTGTAATCTAATCTGTAGTCAAATACCTTTGGTACAGCACCAAACGGTGCTCAGCTGATCTCCTCTTCTGCTGTTTGTCAGTGGGGGATCATGGCCCCTATCCCTCTGCAATGCTCTGATAAGTGGAAGAGAGCTCAGGTGGGCTATGAAAGCGCCAAGCGGTGCTATAAGAAGTTATTTGACACAATAGATTACAAAAACACAGAAACACTCACCTTTTTCACTATATACTACTGTAATGGAGAGGATACTAGCAGTTTACAACCACTTTTACAATGCCAAGCTGCGGTTTCCGAAGCGAATAAACTCCAGAGAAAGATACAATTTTGTCCCTGTACAAATCATTAGTAGGACCTCTATTGGAATATGCAGTTGTTTTGGGCACCAGTTCTCAAAAAGGATATTTGGGAACTGGAGAAAGTGCAGAGAAGGGCAACCAAACTGATAAGGGGCATGGAGGAGCTCAGCTATGAAGAAAGATTAGAGGAACTGAAATTATTCTCTCTTGAGAAGAGGAGATTAAAGCGGAGGTTCACCCTAAGGCCGCGTACACACGATCGAATCTATCTGCTGCAAACGGTCCGAGGTTTTTTCAGCAGACAAATTTTAAAGCATGCTTTAAAATCTGTCTGCTGGGAACCCGTCCGTTCGACATGTCTGCTGGTTAGTACACTAACCAGCGGACATATCTGCCCGCACATGCGTCGAATGGATTTGACGCATGCATGGAAGTTTTTTACTTCCTGGTGCGGTGACGTGGCGGCGTCAACGTCACCGCCACGTCACCGCGCTGTCTGCCGGTGGGGATTTTGGTTTGATCGTGTGTACACGATCAAACCAAAATAGCCCAGCAGACAACTCTGATCAAATCGGTCTGTCAGACCGATTTGATCGGATTTATTTAGTCGTGTGTACGCGGCCTAACAGTTTTCTAACATTACATTCAGCATACTTCCAACATGTACAGTATGCTGTTTTTTTTTTTTTCTTCTTCTTCTTCCCTGTACATACGTATTATTGTTCTTTTCCACACGGCATCCGGGTACACACTCCCGCGGGAGTAGGTGTTCCTATGCAGCGGCGCAATGTCATCTGGGACTTAGCGCAGATGATTGACGTGCTTAAAAAAACTTCCCCCCGGCAGATAAGGCGTGTCACAAGTTCCGAAAATAGCCAAACTGGGAGTCGGCTCTATACGGCGCCTGCGCACAGACTAGAAGCCGTGTAGAGCTGACTGCGCAGGCGCTGTATAGAGCCGGCTCCCAGATCGGCTGTTTTTGGAACTCGTGACGCGCCTTATTCACCGGGGGGACGTTTTTATCAAGCAGGTCAATCATCTGGCCCAAGTCCCACATGACACTACGCCTCTTCATAGGAACACCTACTCCCGCGGTAGTGTGTACCCGGAAGCCGGGTGGAAAAGAACAATAATACGGTATGTACAGCAAAGAAAAGAAACAAACAAACAAACAGCATACTGTACATGTCGGAAGTATGCTGAATGTAATGTTAGAAAACTGATTTTAGGGTCCACCTCCTGTCAGAGGTGAGGAGACAGATGTGTGTTCCCAGTACAGAGGAACACACACCGGTCTGCTCCCCTTGTGAGTTCCCCTCCCCTACAGTAAGAATCACTCCCAGGGAACATATTAACCCCTTCAGCACCCCCTAGTGTTAACCCCTTCCCTGCCAGTCACATTTACACAATAATTTTTTTAATTCAAAGTCTTTTTATTGAGAACAAGAGATGGTACATAAGAAAATCAAATTACAGTGGTACATACAGTCGGCAAAAATGTCATGGTAGCGTTCCACAACACGGTACAGTGGAGTATACAGATGGAAAAAAACATGAAAAAACAGGACCAGCGGAAGTATCTGCGGACATGAGATGCACCAACGTGGAGTCCCATGTCCCCAGAAAGTCCCTCCACCCCAACCCCTCTCCCTGACCCTACCCCCGAACATCAGTAAGGCTCTTAGGATAAGGGAGAGAGGAAAGGATACATCTCCTGAAAGCATCACGATACATTATATACAGGTATCAAAAGATTTTAACCATTTATCCCAGCCCTTTTCAAATTTGGATGGACAACCCCTGTGTGCATATACTAGTCTCTTATATGGTAATACAGCATTAACCTCCGCCAGCCAGTGCGATAACAGTGGGGGGTCAGGGCGCATCCATCCCCTGGCAATCACTTTCCTAGCCGAGAAAAGCGTCTCATCTAAAAACAACTGCGCACATTTGTTACTGTCTGGATTAGGGAAGATACCCAATAGACACATCTTCAGCTGGAGTGTTATAGGGGAGCCCATCTTGTCATGCAAGAATCCAACCACCTGCGACCAAAATGTCTGCATTTTAGGACAGGACCACAATAGATGGAAAAAGTTGGCTGCCGGTTGAGCACACATGGGGCAGGCAGAGAGATAGTCCCGTTTGTATTTCGAGATTCGGAGGGGTGTGAGATACGATCTATGTAAAATAAAGATCTGGGTGAGCCGAACTGACAGTCTGGGAGAGACTAACCTACATGTGTCCAGAGCATCGCTCCACTTGTCATCCGCTACTGGGCCCAGATCGTCCTTCCACCTAGCCTTCACGGCATACGCCCCCACAGTTGCCGAAGGTAGCGACAGCATGGAGTAAAATTGTGAAATACGTTTTTTAGGATCAGGGTATTTTACGGCTGCCATCAATGGGTTAGCGTCCAAGGAGATGTTACCTAAAGGAAATTGTGTGTTGTAGGCATGACGTAGCTGCAAGTATCGAAAATGCAGTGGGTCAGGGAGGGCAAACTCCAGCTGTAAGCTGGACAGGGATTTAAATCTCCCATTGGCTACAATGTGAGACAGATACCCCTTGAGCTCCACCAGCCAGCATCCGGGATTCGGGCGAATTCAGGGAGGGTCGAGTTATGCCATAAGGGAGTAAAGGCATTCACGGGCGGTATGTGTAATTTCTTGGAGGTTATGGTCCACACTTTCTTATACTGGTATAAAAGCGTCTTGCGGTCAGCCGATCCAGTCCCTCCCACAGTCTCCCCTGCGATCACCACCATGGGGTCTAGTGTCGGCCTGGCCCATCTCGGGCACAGGAGACACAAGAACCTGTCCCTATCCGTCTTGTCCACATGAAACATTTGTGAGAGCTGAGCTGCGAGATAATATAAGTTAAAGTCAGGTAGGGGAAGACCTGTCGGGCGTTTAAGTTTGTGCCATGGGAGTTTGTATCTGCTGGGTCCCCAGACAAAGGATTTTAAAAGGGCTTTGATCGCCATGAAATATCTAAGGATAAGATAGACAGGGGAGTGCCAGAGCATATAAAGAATCTTGGGCAATAAGACCATTTTAATAAGGTTTACTCGGTCCATCACCCCCAATAGGAGACGGGCCCAAGTTTGTGTCTTCTGCTTGAGCATACCAAACAGTGGGTCTATGTTGAGTGATCATTAGTTGTCCTAATGCCTAGATATTTAATGACACTGACTCTCTGTAGGGTGAGCGAACCCCTGTCCTCGGTGGAGGGGTAACTGTCCAGCGGGAGCACCTGAGATTTGTCCCAATTTATCTTTAGGCCAGAAAACGTGCCGAATCTCTCGATGAGATCCAATGCTAAGGGCAATGAGCTGGTTGAGTCATCTAGATAGAGGAGAGTGTCATCTGCATATGTACTGATCTTTTCCACCACACCCCCTCTCTGCAAGCGGACAATTCCTTTGTGGGTGCGAATTGCAATGGCGAGTGGCTCTGCCGCCAGCGCGTACAGCAGCGGCGACAGAGGGCACCCCTGTCTAGTACCCCTCTGAAGAGAAAACCGGTCCGAGAGCCAGCCATTGGCCAGGACCCTAGCCACCGGACTTTGGTAGAGGAGCTGTACCCATTTGATGTACCTGGGCCCCAATCCAAACTTGCCTAAGCAAGTCCACAAATAACTCCATTCGACAGAATCGAAGGCGGTGTCCAAGGTTACAATTATCCTGGACCCAGGGTTATCATGAGGAGCCTGAAGGTTAATGAACAGCCTCCGAAGATTAAACGACGTGTTCCTGCCAGGCATGAACCCTGCCTGATCCCCATGAATTAATGAAAGGATAACCTCGTTCAGGCGGATGGCAAGCACCTTTGCCAGCATCTTAACATCCACCTGAAGCAGGTAAGACTCCGGGAGGCAAGGATCCTTGCATTTACACATTCAACAAGTGTCCGATATGTCCGCCGCAATGTCACGGTCACAATAAAAATTGCGGTTCGCCGCCATTACTAGTAAAAAAAATAATAATAAATAAAAATGCCATAAATCTATCCCATATTTTGTAGACATTATAACTTTTGCGCAAACCAATTAATATCCAGCTCCCCTATGTATCAAAATAGCATTAATGTATTTATTTGGCAAATATATTGAAGCTTTCTATTAAATCTACAGACACTTACTTCACTTGTCCTCATCCATGTTTCCAAACGTATCCATTCATTTTGCCTGACTTCCCGGACAGACTATAGGTCATGACACAGGATGGAGTTGACAAGCTGACCTCATTAGCACACACCCTCTATCATCCACCCTCCTACCTACCCACCCATTTCCAGCTGCACATTTTTTTAATTAAATGCAATCAATCAGTGATTGCACTTACTTTACTGTCCTCATGAATGTTTGTACAATCAGATTATATATAGCGTATGGCCATCTTTATACACTTAAAATTACTAGTTGTGCTTTCAGTGCCATTAATTGTTAAGGATACACCAAAAACAGAAGCAAACACACATTTTGCCATGTGAATAATGCTGCAAAAAACATGCAACACACAAAACACCAAAATGTCCCATATCCACATGTAGTGCAACCAACTGAAATCAACAGACTGTCCTATGTGTGTTAAAGGAAAAACGAGGTACAAAATGTGGTCTCCCAATATGCTAGATGTGAAGAGGGCCTCAAAGTGAAATTGGTGCAATAACACAAGAACAATGAGGCTTTATTCACATCTGTGCGTTTCCTTGCATTTCAGAAATGTGTTGCACCAAAAGTCACATTTGAAAACACACCTCTAAAAAAAGTCCTGAAGCTTCATTGGTACGATTTTTGTGTGTAGGGCAGCCCATTCAGGTGGATGGGCTGCCCTATAGGTGATGAGTGAAAATGTTCCAAAACACCCCCCCCCCTCGCTTAAAAAAAACGCACGTGGGAATGTGAGTTCCCGCTCTGCAAAGATGTGAACAGTGTTTGACAGCTGAGTGTTTCTGTCCACTCCCTTCTATGTACTTGTATAAAGATGGGCATACACTATGCAATCTGATTGTATATTGTGTATTTAGTGAGAAGGGTTATCACTGATTGATTGCATTTTATTAAAAAAATGTGCAGCTAAGGATGGGTGGGTAGATGATGCAGGGTGTGTGCTAATCAACTGGTCAACTCTTTCCTGTGTCATGACCTACTGTATAGTCTGACCAGGAAGTAAGGCAAAACTAATGGATACGTTTAAAAATATGGATAAGGACAGTGAAGTAAGTGTCTGTAGATTTAATGGAAAGCTTTGGTATTGTCATGTACCTGGGTGTCTTCGAACCGGAATGTTCCTGGTCCCACATTTGCAGTCTTAAATTGTGCCACGGAGGAGCTCTGGCGTTATTGCAATATTCTCCCAGCTTGATGCATTGCCTTGTATTCACTAGCCCCACTGGCTGCCAGCTGCGGACAATGTACAATCAAGCAGTTCATAAATGCTATGTACTCATCCAAATTTACATTTAATTACTTTTGGCAGTTAGGATTCCAAGCTACTTCTGGGATAAACCATTCTTCAAAATGTTGTATCATTGGCTTCCCTGTACTTCTTTTGCAGCTTTGTTTGGATTCCCAATACATAGAGTAAAGGAGGATTATAACCCCTGTGAGGTCTAATTTTTGCCATCTGTGTCCCATTGGGGAGATTTCCTTTCACTTCCATCCTATAGCCAAACAACCAGCGAGAGGAAATCTCAGGGAATCTCTTGGTGGCCCCAGGTTACCAAAACGAGTGTCCCCGTTGTAAGATTTGTCAGCTATTACTTTTCTGGGAACAACCCAAAATTTGGCATTTTCTTTTACTTTCACTTTCAATAATAATGGTTACCAGGATAAATAGAGAAGGTGAATCTCCCTAATGAGGACACAGAAAGCAATAAAAACTGACAACTGTTCTAATCCCTCTCCACTCAATCCAGAACAAAAAAAATGCCTTTAGTTATACTCTAACTTCAATGGTACTTCTGGCTCTAAAATTAAAGGGGTTGTAAAGGTACAAGGTTTTTCACCTTAATGCATTCTATGCATTAAGGTGAAAAAACATCTGCGGATTAGCGCCCCCCCAGCCCCCCTTTACTTACCTGACCCCTCGAAAGTCCCACGCCGTGAACGCGCATGCTTCTCTGCTGGCTTTTAGGCTCATTCATTAGTCGATTGAAAGCAGCGCAGCCATTGGCTCGTGCTGCTGTTAATCACATCCAATGACGCAGCGTGTCGGGGGGCGGGGCCGAGTGATACAGTGAGCCGCTATGGCCGCCGGCTGTATCACAGGAGCGCACCCGCAAGAACTCATTACCATGCAAGCTTGCCGAGACAGCCTCCGAGGGGACCCCAGAAGACCAGGTTCGGGGCCACGCTGTGCAAAACGAGCTGCACAGTGGAGGTAAGTATAACATGTTTGTTATTTAAAAAAAAAAAATTTACCTTTAGTGTTGCTTTAAGAATTTCTGAGGTTTGCTAATTTTTAAGACTAGTGCATTTAGTAATATTTTTAATATGTTTACTTATCTCTACATATAATGGTATTTTACATGGGCTGGGGTTATACTTTAATAGTTTTTCCAGCCTGTTGATGTATATGAATTCTGTTCTGTGTTCACCGACTATATTTCATCTTGATTTTGGTTGTATAGATTGATGTAGAGTTTCTTTCTCCTCCCCCAGACTCCGCTATTCCCATCCTATTAATCTGTTCCAGAGGATCATCTCAAAAGATCTTGAACTATTGCCCAAAAAGTTACATTTTCAAAGAAATATTTCAGTGACCTTCACAGACTCGAGTTTCTATGCGATCACTTCAATGTTTTTATCAAATAATAGTAATGCAGCTAGTTTTGAAATAAATGAATAAGCTAATAGCTTTCTGCTATAGTAGTTTTAAAATGATTGTCCACAGACAGTGTAATTTGTTTGACCATATGAGTGTAATTTGTTTGACCATAAGTTATATCTGTAATCTAAAGCTTTGTGAGTTGTTTTTATCCTAAGTATGGAATATTTTTTAAAGGAAAACTATAATGCTTTTTGATAAACTGTAGTTCAATCCTTTTTAGAACTTGAGTCCCAGCACCATTTTAAAATGACACCCGGACTCAGCTGGCCATGACGTTATAGGAGTGACGTCATGGCACTTTCTCTTAGTATTGAGGCTGTAAGAGTTCTTTCCAATGTCTAGATGCAGCAATGGATAACTGCTATAGTGATCTTTTTTTTTTTTTTTTTTTATAAATAAAGCAAAAATAATGACAACTATTGACTACTCCTCAGGTGCCCACAGACAGATAATCTGGTTGATATTTGTGTTTACTGTTAATGTTAATGGATTTTTTATTGGTTGAAAGCCTGTGAACAAGTTGCTATCAAACAGATTTGATCATACCTCAAAAAAGAACTTCATCCTAAAGGCAAAGTTTCACCTTATGTCCTCTTTCCCCCCTCCTCCACCACATTTGTCACTTACATTTTTATTCGGCTGAGTGGGTAGCTAGTTTTAAAAAGTACCCACTCATGTATCTGCTTGGATTGCCTAGGCGATCCAAGCTGAAGTTCGGCTCCCTCTCTTTGCGCTCAGCCTTCCAGGACATGTCACGGGTCCCAGAAGGCTATGCGACCATTCACAAAGTGCAGCTGTGAAGTCATGAGGAGTCACAGCCGGCTGTGAAGTCATGAGGAGTCACAGCCGGCTCTGAAGTCATGAGGAGTCACAGCCGGCTGTGAAGTCATAAGGAGTAACAGCCGGCTGTGAAGTCTTGAGGAGTCACAGCCGGCTGTGAAGTCATGAGGAGTCACAGCCGGCTGTGAAGTCATGAGGAGTCACAGCCGGCTGGGAAGTCATGAGGAGTCACAGCCAGCTGGGAAGTCATGAGGAGTCACAGCCGGCTGTGAAGTCATGTGGAGTCACATCCGGCTGTAAAGTCATGAGGAGTCACAGCCAGCTTCTCTTAATCAACATGCTGATGGGATGTAAAAGTGTGATGACCGGGGAGGGTGAACCCCACGGCCACACACATGCGCTTGATGGTTAGCTACTTGGTTCTTGGGCTAGGAGCCCAGGGTCTGGTGGTATTAACCCTTAGTGAGGGTCGGATGGTATTAACCCTCTCTGTCACGTGACGCCACTGTAGTCTTGATATACCCCAGGAAACTACAGCTCCGGGGGCCTCCGTATCCCCGCTAGCTAGGATGGTAATAACACAGTCCACAACAGGGGTCAATATAACGAAGGCTTTACTGGCATGAAGACAGGTGTCAAAATCTTCACAGCGTTCACACAGAGTGTCGCAAAGGTTCCACAAACAGTCTCTAGAGGACCACACAGCTGGCAATGCCTGGGCTTGGCTTATCATATATCCTTGGCTTTTGCGGCCGGATTAGTAATACTGGGCCTATGCTTGACTAGGCTGAAGAATAGATACACTTACTGAAGTGTCGGTAGACTTGAGGCTTTTCGTCGGAATGACGGATTGATTCGATAATCGCGCTGAAGTACTGATTCTATAGTTTTTAGAGGTACTCTGCGATTTGCTGTACTTTCTCCTGAACGGGAGGTCTCTGGCCTGCACTGCTTCTCCTCTAAATGAACTCTGCTCTGATCTGCCAGAAACTTGTGTGTAGCACTAGACTGCCTTAAACAGGAACTACCAGCCCTTATATGGGCGTGAGGAGACTGAAGCCCATTGGTTGAGAGCTGAGGGAGACTGAAGCCCATTGGTTGAGAGCTGAGGGAGACTGAAGCCCATTGGCTGAGAGCTGAGGGAGACTGAAGCCCATTGGCTGAGAGCTGTGGATCATAGAGACTTATCTGTATTCCCCTTGGAACTTACATTTAAAGTTTGTTACAAGTTAAAGTATAATACAACACAATAAGGTCTTGTCTAGCACTTAGTCCTCCTGACTCTCATACACTCTGACTAAACATAAAATGGCGGACTAAACCTCTTAAAGCTATACGCACCTAATAAATGTATTATCAACCATAACAGTATAAATCACATCAAGACTAGCTGAGTCCCTGCAGGGGAGGCCCCACAAGCCGAGGGTCTCAATCTGACAGGGCCTACAGCAAATACCTGTACTGGGACACCACAAAAGGACAGCAAAGAACTGTCCCAGCTGAAGACAGTGCTGAATCTCTGGACAGGTACATGTCCTTTTATTAAAAGTTAGTAGCGCTACATATGGTGGTCATTTACCAGCCATTTTTGTTATATGCGATTGTATATGTTTGTGGCTTCTTTATCATTTTTGTATGATCTGTACTGTGATAAAACCTTTAATAAATATTACATAAAAAAAAAAAAAAAGGAAAAAAAGTCAGTAGCTACAGTAACTTTTTTTCTCTCTACGGTGAAGATCCTCTTTAATGTTATGCTAGAAGTTTAACCAAACTGATTTCCTCCCACTGTGTACCTCGCAATATAGTTTTGGAAGGGGAATAACATTTCCTAAAGTAAAACATATTTGTTTACTTTGAACTTTAACATTCCACTAAGTTTTAAAAGAAAGAAAAAAAAAACACACTTATATGATGTCATTTCAGTTGGCAGACCTTGACAGTTACATTATGGAGTAATTATCTGGAGGTGAACAAATTACGTAAATGTTTTATTATAGGACTAAGTATTTTAGTTTATTTTTTCAGTATTCCTTTCCAAAAAAACTACAAAATGTATTTATAAAAATCTCCTACCAAATTAAAGCCCTATCCGGCCCAAAAAAACATGTATAATACATTAGGGTAGACTACAAATTCTAAAATGTAGAATACAACTGACCAATTTCTTCAAAACATAGGAAAACAAAAATAAACAACGCTATTTTAGGATTTGTAAAACAACTTTTATGGAAACCCAATTATGAGTGAGTGAGTGAAAAACGTATATAGCGCAGCACATGCAAACTTAATCGCCTCTGGGCGCTCGTTGTTCCTTTTTCCTTTGATATCAAAAGAGATGAGTTTTGATCTTTCTTCTGAAGGCTAGGTGGTTCTCCTCCAACCGAATACTGGTTGGTAAAGCGTTCCATAGTCTGGGACCTTGGAGCCCAAATCTTCTTTCTCCTTTGGACTTGTATTTGGCTTTGGGTATCTGGAGCAGATTTTGGTTGGTGGATCGCAGAACGCGATCGGAATTGTGAGCTTTAATTTTTTCGCATAGATATTGGGGCACGTTCCCATGGATACACTTATGCGTCAGACAGAGCGCTTTAAAAGCAATTCTGTCTTTTACTGGCAGCCAATGAAGGGATCTCAGTGAAGGTGAGATTGATTCCCAAGGTTTTTTCCCAGTTACAAGTCTGGCGGCCATATTTTGAACGACGTGCAGATGAGAGATTTGGTATTTAGGGAGTCCGAGACAGAGGGCGTTCTCATAGTCCAGTCTGGAATTAACAATTGTTCCCACCACGACTGCTATGTCTTCTTTAGAAATAAAAGGAATAAGTCTGCGTAGTAGGCGCAGCTGGTGAGATCTCCTGAATACTGACCCTATTTGTGCATCCATTGTCATGTAGGTGTCAAAGATGACCCAGAGACATTTGACTTTGGAACTAGGGGTGATGATTTCGCCCATAATGGGTGGGGGTGTTGCAAGTTGATTCTTACGACTGGTGTTAAACAGGAGAAGTTCTTTTTTTGAGCTATTGAGTTTAAGATAACTCTGTGTCATCCAGTTTTCTATCAAAGAGAGGCATGTCTCTAGACTGAGATGATGATGATCCTTTTTGTTGCAGATGCGAAAATACAGTTGCGTGTCGTCTGCATATGAGTGATAAAGTCGTTTTTGACTACTGGTGATTTCAAAGAGAGGGCGGAGATAGATGTTGAACAGCATCGGCGACAGAGGGGATCCTTGAGGGACTCCGCATGATACTGTGCATTTTTCAGAAGTGAAGACAAGATTCTCCTTCATCTGCAGCCTCGAGAACGTCGTCCCATATTTTGAGCAATGCTGTTTCTGTTCTGTGCCTGGGATGGAAACCCGATTGAAATGGATCGAGTAGTTTGTGGGTATCTAGATGCTGTTGCAGCTGTTGTACCACTACTTTCTCCATTACCTTGGAGAGGATGTTTAGGCCTGTTATGGGGCGACGGTGAGTTGGGTCTTTTGGGTCAAGGGTAGGTTTCTTCAAGATGGGTTTAATTATACCCTGTTTCAACTGGGAGAGGACTAAACCCTCCTTGAAGGACTGGTTTATCAGCTGCGTGATAGGAGGTGCTAGAATACCGGCACATTCCTTCAGCAGTTTGGTGGGGATGATATCATTAGGCGCTGTGCTATTTCGCAGCGTACCTATGATATTTTTGGCGGCATCGGTGGAGATGGGTTTATGAATTGTTAGTTGCCTGGATGTCTGACTCCAGCTGATATTTTGGCTCTAGTAACTTTTTAGTTAATGAACCACAACCAGTATGCAATATGACTTATTTCTGACTTCACTGCTTCCATGCTTGTTCCAAATCAGTGACTCAAAACCTACATGGAGCATTTTTGAAATGAGAAATTGAGATTTTCAGGAGTGGGAGGGGAATTGCATCATTAGACATAATGTCCAGGCTCCCTATACACTCCTCCAATCTGATTACAGCTGACGGGGGGATTCAGATGCTGAATGCCTGTGATGCTGCATTTCTATATGTGCAGACTTGCAGCCAGCCTATCCATGGATTGCACACACCTCCCATACCTCCTTCTGACATTTACACCAGGTGATATCTGGGAAGTTTCCAGGTATGCCCACAGGGTATTGTAACCTACTGAATTAGTATGGCACCTAGGCAACTAGAGTGGTGAGAAAATGACAGCTTACTTATGTCTCCCTGCATGGATAGGATTGGTTATGTTGATGTGAACCTTTTCTTTGCACATGACCATTTAGATGAAGAACTTGTCCACCTCAAACCCCCCCCCCCCCCCCATCCACATACATAACAACTTTCCCCCTCTTTCATCCACTGTACTCTGCTTATGAGAGCAGTAAAAGCCACTAAAGTATGTTACAAGTTGCTCAACTCATAGCTTACACATGGCTATGGACTCTCCCTTGACTTACCATGCTCAGATGCAGATGTAGACTTTTTTAAATCCTTTTCCCATAGTAGCTTGGGTTCCCACAATTTCTTGGGTTGCCAAAGCTCCTGAGCTTCTGAACGTATTTAGGGATATATTTTTCCACACTCAGAGAGACTGAACCCGATAAGGCAGAGGTGGCTAGGCTGCAGTCCGGTGTATGATCCTCCACTGCTAGTCCCAGCATGTGGGCAGCCAGGCAGGAGTCCAATAGCACACAGCTTCTCCAGAAGACCCAACCACTGCGGGGATCACAGCACCAATTTGTTGGCAGGTACAGTCTCTTGTCTCGAGAGAAGAAATCAAGAGGAGCCTGGTTCTTCTAT
This sequence comes from Rana kukunoris, assembly GCA_029574335.1. Classification (NCBI taxonomy): domain Eukaryota; kingdom Metazoa; phylum Chordata; class Amphibia; order Anura; family Ranidae; genus Rana; species Rana kukunoris. Next base: position 664,800,979 of record CM056049.1, read on the forward strand.
GGTTTTCCTGGATTTACTGGCGACAGCTACGTATCTGATTGGAAGCTGGTGCCCCATGTGACTTTGGTCACCATCTTGGGTCAGGCAGAGTACACTTAAGACCCTGGTTCCAGAGGCTTGTCATGCATTTTGCACGTGGCCAGACTAGGACAGTGCTTAGCACCAGGGAAAGGTTCCAGAGGAGTAGGCAATATGCTAGGACACCCCATCCTACCTGGAAGCCTCCCCACTTATATCATGCTGCCTTCCTATCAGGCATGTTGTGCATTGCCAAACTTTAATTAAACTATGTTCCTGTTCCTGTGCACCTGCACTCTGTTACTCCGCACCATGCTGCACCTACCCACAAATTACTACCAGAATATTGAGCTTCAAATGGGTGACCCCGCCTCTCCATCCACCCGCCTTCTGTACCAGCACTAGGACTCCTCCAGCCCCCTGCCTGTGGTGCCATCCCAGAGATTCCCCCAGCTTTTCACCTGTGTACCCAACTATACATGATTTAGTGAAATGCACTTTATGCTTTACATCAATGTGAAAGCTCCCTGAGCTACTCATTAATGGTAAAACTAACATGTGTTCCAATTAACTGCTCATGGCCAAGCAATGCAAAAAAATGTATCTAAACCCAAGAACAAAAATGTTATATATATTGCAGCTTATCGGTCCTTAAATGTGTTGGCTTTTTTAGCTAATGTTTCCTTGTTTTTTAACTGTTGATTCTACCAGTTACAGACTTTCGGTCCTAGGATGACAACAGTCATACACTGTATTGTAATACAAAAAAGAGGGGGTGCAATCAGCGCAGAAATATGAGAAATAAATATAAATAAAATAAAAAATCGCAATAAGGTGAAAAGTGAAAAACCTTAAAGATTCAATTCACCAGTAATGCCAGCTGAACACTAAACAGGATATTCACAAAATCCAAAAGTGACAAATATAAAAGAAAAACAGTGCAGCGCAAAACCCATAGGAACAAACAATGTATAGGAAGAATAGTTATACTAAATTGATGAAATAAAGTCCACAGAAATATGTAAGAGAAATCCAGATAGCCAAATCTTAAAAGTCTCCACCACGTGACGATGAGAAGCCAAAAGCTTAAAGTGATCCCTCCACCAGTAAGAATGGGTACTCTCCCCTTCGCATGTAGACCACTATTTTACTAAATGGTCAAATGAGCAGGTATCTCAGCATAGGAGACCAGGAAGCAGGGTAGCAATTTGGATCCTCAAAGGTCAGCGGTGCATACAGACCCAAACATGAAAAAAGGAATCACAGATCTAAGAGCCCTCCGCTAAACTCAAGCATTTATTTAAAAGGTAGTAAAAGCACAGACTACTCACATTTTAGCCAATATAAAACGGCAGTAAACATACAGGATGTGTATGGACAACTAAATGTTCCAAAAGGACGGCAGCAAGCGACGTGTCTTCAGACTCCTGAACCCCTGTACGTGTTACGTTTTGCAACTTCCTCAGTTGTCCATACACATCCTGTATGTTTACTGCCGTTTTATATTGGCTAAAATGTGAGTAGCCTGTGCTTTTACTACCTTTTAAATAAATGCTTGAGTTTAGCGAAGAGCTCTTAGATCTGTGATTCCTTTTTTCATGTTTGGGTCTGTATGCACCGCTGACCTTTGAGGATCCAAATTGCTACCCTGCTTCCTGGTCTCCTATGCTAAGATACCCGCTCATTTGACCATCTAGTAAAATAGTGGTCTACATGCGAAGGTGAGAGTACCCATCCTTACTGGTGGAGGGATCACTTTAAGTTTTTGGCTTCTCATCGTCACGTGGTGGAAAATTTTAAGATTTGGCTATCTGGATTTCTCTTACATATTTCTGTGGACTTTATTTCATCAATTTAGTATAATTATTCTTCCTATACATTGTTTGTTTCACACACACATATATATATATATATATATATATATATATATATATATATATATATATATTCATTTGAATATACACTGTATTGTGTCTATGGAGGAGCAGCATTGCCACTATGGGTTAGCAAGGACTGCAGAACACTTATGTTCTTCTTATCGCCATAATATAGTGGGAAGATGTTATGTAGACCACAGAGGGTATAGGTAAAGGTGGTAGCACGGTTTGAGAGTTCAGTGCAGCATTGTCAGCTCACTAAGGGGTGTTAGACGTTCAGTGAATTTCTGGTAGAATCTACTGGTATTTTACTGCACCTTTTTTGATAGATATAATAAAATGCTGTCAAATTAATAATTAAATCAGGACTCCAGCCTAAAACAACAAGATAAAAAAATAGCCCATTAAAAGTTTAAATAATAAAACCAAACTAATTACCTTTAATCCAGAGATTTTTCTGATCCTAGATGTCCTCAGTCTAAGTGAAAGTATGATTCAACCCACTTCCTCTGAACCCAGGTCAAACTAGACTCATCTCTGCCTGGACTAAACAACAAAGGGAGAAGCATCGCAATGATGGGCTTGTAGGTGGGGTGCAGCGTGGTGTAGCTGCAATAATTCACACAGTCAGGTGCAATGAAAAACTTGTATTGAAATAGCACAGCAACAGTTCAAAACAAACCGGATGGGAAGGCTGCCCAACTGGGTAACGGTTTTCAGTAATGTGAAGAGAGCAGGTATCAGCCAAATTGACAGTACGGGAAAATGTCCAAGGAGTAGCGACCCTATGCATTCTCGCTTCGCCAGGAAACTTTCCCTTAAGGCCCCGTACACACGAGCAAATGAATCTGTTCAAATCGGTCTGACAGACCGATTTGATCGGATTTGTCTGCTGGGCTGTTTTGGTTTGATCGCTGTACACAAGATCAAACCAAAATCCCTTCCGCGCATGGGTCGAATCAATTCGACGCATGTGCGGGCAGATATGTCTGCTGGTTAGCGTACTAACCAGCAGACATATCGGTCCGACGGGTTCCCAGCAGACAGATTTTAAAGCAGGCTTTAAAATCTGTCTGCTGGACAAATCCGTCGGCTCGCCCGTACACACGATCGAATCTGTCTGCTGAGACGGTCTGGCCTTACTGTTCCTAACAGGAGGGTACCTATCCCAGCTCTACCAACTTGCAAAATGCAAACCAAACCTGGGAGCCAGGACCTTAAATAAAGAATGGCTTCTAGAGTAAAATGGGGTGGCAACATCCAATAGGATAGCTTCCCCAGTGACCCAGAAAATCAAAGAGGAACCTTGTTCCTCTTGACTTCCTCTTCAACAACAGTGCTGCTGTTGACAAGTGCCACCTGCAGTGGAGAAAGTAGATTAAGGTGACCAGATTTTTAAAATGAAATCCGGGGACATATTTTTTCTTTACTATTAATGCCGGCAATCAGCGACTCTCTGCCCATTGCCGCCCACCTCACAGTCTATCAAGTCTTACTCTCCGGGCCCCGGCTACTACTGGGTGGGGAGCGGAGGAAGATCACTCCACCAGGGAAGGCAAGGAGATAGGCAGGTGGCTGGCCAGGATATGAGCCAAGGCAGAAGAACATGCGGGTGAAGCTGAATGGACATGCACCCGAAACTGAAGAAATATTCCCTCCGCTCCGACCAGCACATGATCAACAGAAAGGGGCACAGACAATGGGAAAAATACAACCCCCCTATGCTAGTAGGCACGGCGGAGCGGGGGGGTGTAATTCTAATTGTTTTATTTTAATTCTGCACTGACTGTCTTTGAAATTGCCCCTGCCCCCCATTAAATCCAATCTGGGGACAAAACCAGGGACAGACTTGGTCTGGGGACAGTGTCCTCAATCAGGGGACTGTCCCCTGAAACTGGGGATGTCTGGTCACCCTAAAGTAGATTGCATCTGCCTACACACTCATCTCTGTCAATCTGCTTTCACTTCTTATCAGCATGCTTCCTGTCAGTATATGAACTGACTGGATACTTGTGCTGCAATTTTTTATTTTACACTCCAGCCACTGCAAGAGGCTGATTCCAGGTTAAATTCAGGTACTTGCACTGCATGCATTAAAATAATAAATGTATTTAATTAAATGTTATACATTTACAGAGCTGTATTCATTTGAGTCTTTTATATCTGCCTGGAGTTTAGCTTTAGAATATAAAAAGGGAGCAAATAAGAGAAGTTCATTGAGGGTTTAAGTACACTTTAAATTATTTTGTTTGTGTAGTAGCTATTTTCCCATTTTGCTAGACAAAAATCAAGGAAGTAACTTTTTATGTGGCTTCATTCCATCTAGGTCAAGCCATCTTTTTACAGAACATCTGAGCTTTTATCGAGAATGCAAGACATTCAATGAATTGTTAGTGGCTTAGGATGAATTAAGCGGTTGCATTACCGCTAAAAACAAATGCCAAAACATCCATTCTACGTAGATAAATTTTACAGTAAATCCCCCAAATCAGAACTATATGTAGGCAAAAACTGCACTGAAAAGAAGCTGCTGTCATCCTAAACGTCTCCTATGTTATAAAGACTCATTTTATGGTTGGGTACCATAAGAAATAACTACATTCCAACATATGTTTTCATTTTTGCTAAAAAGCAAAAGAAGAAATTCTCAAAGGTTTCCATTATAGAATATGGAAGTGCGGGCGATCCAGAAACCTTTGAGGCTTTGAGAGTGGCATCCATTTACTAATAATAAATCGACCCTTCACAAACCAATCACGCACAAAGGGCCTTGTGTGCGCCGTACTGGAAAAGCGCAGGTAATCTTCTAAAAAGCTTCATTCTGCCCTGCGGTTTTTGAGAAGCCGTTATTTAATTTGTTAACTTTGGCTGTTTATGTCAGAAAAAAAAAAGGAATTCCCTCCAGCCATGCGAAAAAGGCTTCCAGTATTTTGTGTATTTAAAGACTTAACGTGTTGGATTAAATTGGATTACCAGATTCTAAAAGTGTTTATTTAAATAACAGCAAGAAGGAATATCATATACTTGGGTTATGGTTTAGAGGGGAAAGGAGAAAATGCAATTAGTTCATTGTTTAAACCGTTCATAATTCTGGCTAATAGAATATATTTTCAAAAAATAAGATCAAAGAACAGACTTTGATTGGTTCCATTCCATCAGTTTGCTTTCTGTACTTGTATGTCAGCGGGAAAAAAAGTCTTTGAAGAAGGCAAGGCTTCTGATTGTGGGGCTTTATTTCATATAAAATATACTTTTTATGTGACTGTGCTCTTCTTATGATTTGGACTTTCATTACACAGGCAGGTTTCACTTTACTAAACGATTCTCCTGCGCTTGGGTGCTAGGTCTAAAGGTGTGTGGTGCAGTCAACCCTTTATGTTGTATGGAATGTGCCCTCCTCAGAACAATGGGTGTCCTTGGAGCTGAAACCTATAGAAAAGAAGGGGGGGGGGGGCGCACCGACTTTGTACATTACCAATTTTTTTTTTAATAAAGATAGACAGCAATGATTATACTCACATACAAACGTGGTATACAAGCTTATCGGTGCAACAGTAATGCAAGCAGTTTCTCTAGAGCAGGGGTCTCAAAACCGCTGGCCCTCCAACTGTTGTAGAACTACAAGGCCCTCGAGGCATTGCAAGACTGAGAGTTACAAGCATGACTCTCATAAGCAGAGGCATGATGGGACTGTAGTTCCGCAACAGCTGGAGGGCCGCCAGTTTGAGATCCCTGCTCTAGAGCCTGAAACTGGAACCAGAGATGTTTGGAGGACCGCGGGTGGCTTACGCATTTCAAGGGAGGACCCTCTTCCTCAGAGTCAAAGCGATGAATGACTGGCCTCTACTGGTTATCTCTATATACACACATAAATGCTACTATGTATACGTCCCCAAGTTGGTGGTTCTTGCCACACCCATCCACATAGGCCCCACCTTTCATATAAACAGATGGAAAGTGTGTACCACCATCAAGTATTTCATGCCCACCCTTTTCCTAGTGGCAGTTTCTATGTGGGGATACCATGTTGTAACCTCTTACCACATGTGGAAAGCAGTATGGCAATTAGAGATCAAACCACATAGGCAAAGTTTTATAACCATTGAATACATGGCAGTGTAAATGTCATATTCTAACCTATTAGTGCAGGAGCATTTTTGCATCGTCAGATTACTCCTCCTTACACATAGATGGCATGCTCCCATGTGGCAGAGAGGGCTCTCATGTGGCAGGGGAGACTCAGCAGTGTGCCCATCACACATCACCATAACATCACCATCACCCGGCCACCTAGTGGTAGAAGAGAAAAGTGCAACAAGGCCAAACTTAGGGAGGAATCAATAGATCTCTATCAATCAACCAAGATAACTCTTGGCAAGTACATTTGTGAGGAGCTCCCTGACTAAACCCAGGGTGCTACATCGGGTATCCAGGGTAGGTAGGGGGAGGGCAGAGGGACATTTTTTAAGAATGGTTAACATTGGTCTTATCTAACACTCTAAAGCCTTGTACACATGATCAGATATCTGATGGAATCTAGTCCGATGGATTTTTTCGTCGGATATCCGATTAAGCTGACTTTCATTAGTCTTGCCTGCACAACATCAGTCAAAAATCCAACCGAGCCAAAACGGGGTGACGTAACACACTACGAATTTTTTTTTTCAATGTGTAGCACTACCCCCTCAGGAGCCGCTGGTTAAATGTGGGATCGGCATAAGTTAAGTTATCTTTGATGTGTCTAGGGAAATTGATGGTAGCAACTGTGAGAGCAGTAACGGAATGTCCAAGCCAATGGTTGACGTTTTCTAAGTGCTTTGTTTTCGGTCCAACATCGACCATGTGGAATCAGAACTACAGTACCTGGAGCATATCAATGTGCCTGAGATATAAGAGTAGAGTTTCAACTCAACAGAAACTGCATGTAATAGAAACAGCGGCGAAAGTACCAGGGTTCCAAAGGTCACACTTGCGATCGAGCCCTGGCGTTCTGCCACTGCGGGTGGCCCCTCAAGATGACAGGAATGGGTCCACTCCAAAACATGTGAAAGGGTCCGCTGCAGGACCATAACAAAAATCTTTGAGAAAGAAGGAACAACTCCTAAATGCATTACCGCCCCCTGTAAAGACGTAGAACGCTGCCCCAAGGTGGAACAGTGGTGGGTAATTTTGCTTGAGGCGGGCACTGTTTGCTACACTGAGTGGGTCCCCCTATGCTGGTATCGGGATTACCAGCTGTTTCAGCTTTACACAGCCCTGCCTCCCTCTATGCACATCTCAGTCCCTTCAATCCAGGCTGATATAGAGCTGCTTGAATGTAAGTGTGCTATATTTTTTTTGTACCTATAAATTCTATTTGTTTTTAATGGGATCCTGAGCTCCAGTTTTTCTGTGTTTACCTGCTTCAGCTCTGGAAGGTTTCCCCCCCTTCATGACAAGGTCATTTTTTTACGATAAATTACTGTGTTACTTTAACTGACAATTGTGCGGTGGTGCATTGCTGTACACAAATAAAAATTATGTCCTTATTTTCCCACAAATAGAGCTTTCTTTTGGTGGTATTTGATCACCTCTGCAGGGGTGGGGAGTTGCGCTATAAAACATTTCCTATAAAAAAATCCAAAAAATCCAATTTCTTCATAAATTTAGGCCAATATGTATTTTGCTTTTGGTAAAAAAAATCTCAATAAGCATAGATTGATTAGTTTACATAAAAGTTATAGCATCTACAAATTATGGGATATTATTATGGATTTAAAAAAAAAAATTACTAGTAATGTCTGCAATCAGCGACTTATTGAGGGACTGCGACATTGCCGTGGACAAATCGGACACTTTTGATACTTTTTTTGGGGAACAGTGACACTAATACAGTGATTAGTGTTAAAAAAGATGTACTGTCACTGTACTAATGACACTGGCAGGGAAGGGGTTAACGTCAGGGGCAATCAAAGGGTTAAAGGTTTTCCTAGGGCGTGCTTGCTAACTGTGGGGGAGGTGCTTTAGCTGTGGGAAGACAGAAATATGTGTTCCTGTCTAGCAGAAACACAGGATCTCTGTCTCCCCTACTAACAGAACAGCGTTCTGCCTTGTTTATATAGACACACTACTGTTCTGCCTCTGTCAGGAATGATCGGCGGGACCCGCTGATTGGCTCACGCTGTGTCCAATCACAGCAGGACCGAGTAGCCGGGGGTGGGCGTAAGCTCTGCAGATCCCGAAGTGCAATATCACGTACCTGTGCGTTATTTTGTACAGAGCAGTAAATGTACGTTGGGCAAGAAGTTAATATAGGACCCCCCACGATGAGAGTAAAGGTCTCTGGAACCGATAGAAAGGAGGGGGTCCTTCATGGTTTCTTGCACTGGAGCCCCGAAGGGTTTTAGTTACGCCTCTGAATGGAAATGTAATTTATGGGTGGATATGAATTCCTATCAGAAGAAAGGGTTTGAAGCCTAAATTCAGCCATGTTTGTTTAAGTTTTAGAAAGAGTAGGGAAGCTCTTCATTGAATAGATTGATAGCAGCACAGCCATTGGTTCGTGCTGCGGTCAATCAAATCCAATGATGCGGGTGCCAGGGGGAAGGGCCGAGTCCGTCATTCGGGTGGACGCAAATGCTGGACTAGGGAGCGCGCCCGCACGGTAACCCCCTTGGGAAAGCGCTTCCCAGAGGGGGTTTTCTGATGCAGGGAGGAGCCAAGACAGCCGCTGAGGGACCCCAGAAGACGTGGATCAGGGCCATTCTGTGCAAAACGAGCTGCCCAGCAGAGGTAAGTATGAAAAAAAATAAAAATTGAACCTTTAGTATCATTTTAAATTGACCCTTTTTTTCACCTCTAAAGTGAAAAACCAATGCATCACCTCTGCGCTATAGACACATGTACGCAGTGCAGTTAATCTATGTCTGACTATGTTAGTACAAATGAATTATCTGGGATATCTTGAAATCGTTCTCTCTGTATAATACTAATGAGAATAATATTGGCCACAAATGGATTTCACTTAAGAGCGATTAAATTCCCAATCTGGGTAATAATAAACAAATTGCATATGATATGTGATCGTCATCAGGCATTATCTTGTCAGTAACCACAAGGTAAACACAACACTATATTGACGCTCCAAGTCAATGTTCTCATCTACGGTATTACGTCTGATGGAGTCCCACAGACCGTTCTAATTTCCTACGGATGATCGCTTGCCCATCTGCTATTAATCAGGCGGTGAAATTAAGAAAAGAGAATACTGATTGATACTAAGCATTCCAAAGTTTAAATCTTGGTAGAAAAGCTTTACAGTCTCTTGGCAAATTAAGAGGCGTTCTCTACGGTCTCCGATGTTGTCAGTTGCAGAAGATGAAGCGGTGTTGACAAAGGGCTGCAGTTTCTGGAAGTCTCTATGGGGTAATATTAAAGGAAGATGTCTTCACTGACGGGGATTTCTCTGGTGGGTTGAAGCTGGAGGAGAACAGCCTGGTAAAGGAAAGGCCAAAAGGATGTAATTAAGAAATAAATGGGTCTGTTTTGTTGTCCTTTTGAGGTGAAGAATGCTCATCGTCAATTATAGAGAATCTGGCAAGTAGAGAAGATCTACATCTTGTACACTCCCTAGGTACTATAACATACAATAGGAAAAACTTGTTACAATAAATTAACAAGGTCCATGTGTGTATGTTTATTTTTATTATTCTAAAAGTGGAACTAAAGTTTAAAAAACTGTTAGTCGGTAACGTTTTTGTTTTTTTTGGTGGAAAAGATTTTTTATGTCTTTACTGCCAATAAAACCCCTTGGCCCAGATTCACATACACTTAATATTTCGCTGCGTAATCAAAATACTCTACGCTGCCGTATTTTACCAGGCTCTACACCGAATCCTGGTAGATTTTTGCCCGTACGCTACGGCGTAGTCTATTTCTCGCCGCGTAATCGAAATATGCGATTAGGGGGCGTGAAGCATTTAAATTAAGCGCGTCCCCGCGGCGATCGATCTGCGCATGCTCCGTTCAGAAATTTTGCGTTCAGAAATTTTTGCATTGCGCAAAATCACGCCGTTACGTCATTCGTTGTTTGAGTAGCGGCGTTTACGAACATTCCTATTCCCGGACGACTTACGTTAAAAATAATAAAAGACGTCGGAAAACGTTGAAATTCGACGCGGGAACGACGGCCATACTTAACATGGGCTGTCTAATATTAGAGCACCTTTAGGTGACTAAAGGTGCCGTAAGAGATTGCGGTTGAAGATCGTAATTTCGGGGATCGCCGGCAAAAGCTCATTTGCATACCCCGACGCCGAAAACGACGGGAAGTCCACCCAGTGGCCGCAATTTTATTGCAGCGTAGATCCCAAGGCGTATGAACACGTAATCCAGTCGAATTGAAGCCCGCAGCCGTCTATTCATGGTTTGAGGTTTTCAACTAGCCAGTTAGACAGGCGTAATGGCTCTCTGAATCTGGGCCCTTCCCAGAGCTGTGAGGACAAGCTGCCATATTGTGTATAAAGCTGTTAAAATCATTGAATACAACCAAAAAAATCTGAACCCCCCCCCCCCACCCCCCCCCAGAAAATAGGTGCAGGAACTTCCTCCTTCTGAGTCACCCTTTGTCTCTGCCTCGCTACCCACTTCCGAAAAACAGTCCCTAGGTTCTACCCCCTACCCACCTCCTAGTATGCCCCTGTTTAGAGAATAGAGAACCATGTATCATTTTGTCCTACTAAGTAATTTGTATGGAATTTGATATAGCCCACCCCAGCAACAACAAACCTCCTCCAGCAACAATAGGCCTCCCAACAACAATAGACCCACTACACAACCATAGACCCCCCCAGCAACAATAGACCCCACCTTGCAACAAAATACGACCCCAGCAACAATAGACTCCCAGCAGCAACAACAGATCTCCCAGCAGCCCATACCAACAGCCAGCAACAAACCTCTTCCTCAACAGTAGATCCCAGTAACAATTTACCCCCCAACAACATAAGATCCCCCCTCACCAGCAACTATAGTCATGCCCACACACAAAAATAAATCCCAATCAGCGACAATAGATACCACAGCAGCCAGCATTAAAGTGGTTGTAAAAATTGTAAATAAAAAACCTGCAAGACAAAGGCATAATGAGCTAGTTTGCATAGCATAGTAGCTCATTATGAATTACTTACCTTAGATCGAAGCCCCCACAGCGGTCCTCTTTCCCCCCCCTCCGGGGGCATCATCTCTCCCAGGGGTTACTTCCGGGTATCGTGGCTCCGGCACTGTGATTGGCCGGAGCCACGATGGCGTCACTCCCGCACATGAGCGATGGAGACACCGGTAATTGCACACGGACTGAAGCAACGGCACTTAGGTGCCATTGCTTTAGTTCGCTCTAGTGCGCATGTGCCTATCACATCGGCACATGCAGGGGACAGAAGATATCTCCTAAATCGTGCAGGTTTGGGAGATATCCTGTGTAGCTACAGGTAAGCCTTAATATACAGTGGGGACCGAAAGTTTGGGCACCCCAGGTAAAAATTTGTATTAATGTGCATAACGAAGCCAAGGAAAGATGGAAAAATCTACAAAAGGCATCAAATTACAGATTAGACATTCTTATAATAATATGTCAAAAAAAGTTAGATTTTATTTCCATCATTTACACTTTCAAAATTACAGAAAACAAATAAATGGCATCTACAAAAGTTTGGGCACCCTGCAGAGTTAATATCTTGTACTGCCCCCTTTGGCAAGCATCACAGCTTGTAAACGCTTTTTGTAGCCAGCCAAGAGTCTTTCAATTCTTGTTTGAGGTATCTTTGCCCATTCTTCCATACAAAAGTCTTCCAGTTCTTTGAGATTTCTGGGCTGTCTGTCACGCACTGCTCTTTTAAGGTCTATCCATAGATTTTCAATTATGTTGAGGTCAGGAGATTGTGAAGGCCATGGCAAAACCTTCAGTTTACGCCTCTTGATGTAATCCCCCGTGTATTTTGAGGTCTGTTTAGGATCATCATCCATTTGTAGAAGCCATCCTCTCTTTAACTTCAGCTTTTTCACAGAAGGCATCAAGTTACCATCCAAAATTTGCTGAAATTTTATTGAATCCATTTTTCCTTCTACTCGTGAAATGTTCCCTGTGCCACTGGCTGCAATACAACCCCAAAGCATGATTGATCCACCCCCATGCTTAACAGTTGTACAGAAGTTCTTTTAATTAAATTCTGTGCCCTTTCTTCTCCAAACGTACAGTGCCTGCCGCCGAGAATGTCTTTTTAGCACGACAGCATCGCGCTGATTCTCGGCGACAGGCTGCCGACATCTCGCACTCGCTGGAATAGTAAAAGCACATTCCAGCAAGTGCGTCATAGAAGCGACGGGGATCCGACGCGGATTCCCGCCAATTCTACACGTGGGCGGAGTTTGTTATGAATCCTGAGAAGGAAGTCCCCGCCGGATTTTAAATAAAAATCCGGCATGGGTTCCCCCCTTTAGGAGCATAACGGGCCCTTTCCCGACAACCCTGGCCGTTGGTTGTCGGGGTATGCGGGCGGGAGGCTTATCGGAATCTGGAAGCCCCCTTAAGTGAATGAGTATGGGGTACATTGTACCCCTACCCATTCACCTGCAAGAAAAGTGTAAACACAAATAAACCACACAGTGTATTGAAATATTTTATTAGTTGGCCGCCGGGGGGGGTGTGTATGATCGCTTTTATAAAAGCGCCCCCCTCCGGCGGGCTTCTTCGCCGCCGTCTGGTTCTCTTCCGCCGCCGGGGGGGCGCTTTGATAAAAGCGCCCACCACCCGGCGGGCTTCCTTCGACATCTTCGGCGGCGGGGGGGTCTTCTCCCACTCTCTGGGGTCTTCTCCCACTCTCCGGGGTCTTCTCCGGCTCTCCGGGGGTCTTCTCCGCTCTCCAGGGGTCTTCTTCTTCTTCAGGACTCGCCGCCGATATCTTCGTGTTAGCTCAATTACTAGCGGCGGCGAGTCCCCTCTTCTGTGACGTCGTCTTCTTCTTCTCTTCTCCAGATGTTGACGCGACGCTTCCTTCCGCTGTTATGGCTGGCGCGCAGCTCGCAGCGAGTTATATAGGCCTGTCTTGTGACGTCGCAGTCCCATCATGCTCCGGTAGGTACCACGTGGTACCTACCGGAGCACCCACCCCCCCGCAGAAGCCCGCCGGAGGGGGGCGCTTTTATAAAAGCGATCATACACACCCCCCCCCCGGCGGCCAACTAATAAAATATTTCAATACACTGTGTGGTTTATTTGTGTTTACACTTTTCTTGCAGGTGAATGGGTAGGGGTACAATGTACCCCATACTCATTCACCTAGGTTGGGTGGCCGGTATCTGGGGGCCCCCTTATTAAAGGGGGCTTCCAGATTCCAATAAGCCTCCCGCCCGCATACCCCGACAACTAGGGTTGTCCCGATACCACTTTTTTAGGACCGAGTACAAGTACCGATACTTTTTTTCATGTACTCGCCGATACCGAATACCGATACTTTTTTTAAATGTCATGTGACAGTTTTCAAACCACAATACAGACTAAGGATATTTTCTTTAGAATTATGAAGAACTCTAACTCAAGACATTATAAAAGAATAAAAATGAGTAAAAATGAATAAAAATGTTTTATTTTCTTGTCAAGCAGTAGTAAAAAACTCAAAGAATTTTCACAGAACATGTTGATAAATACAAAAAAAGTATTCTATTTAGGTATCGGGAGGTACTCCCGCAAATACTTGGTATCGGTCCCGATACCGATACTAGTATCGGTATCTGGACAACCAACGGCCAGGGTTGTCGGGAAGGGGCCCTGTCCTCATCAACATGGGGACAGGGTGCTCTGGGGTGGGGGGCCGCAGTGCACCCCCTGCCCCAGAGCACCTGACCCCTCCATGTTGAGGGCATGCTGCCCGGTACGGCTCAGGAGGGGGGGGGGGGGGCGCTCGCTCGCCCCCACTCCCCTCCTGACCGGCCGGCGTGCTTTGGATACGGGTCTGGTATGGATTGTGGGGGGACCCCCACACCGTTTTTTCGGCATAGGGGGGTCTCCTTACAACCCATACCAGACCTAAGGGCCCGTTCTGCTCCTGAGGGGGGAACCCATGCCGGATTTTTATTTAAAATCCGGCGGGGACTTCCTTCTCAGGATTCATAACAAACTCCGCCCACGTGTAGAATTGGCGGGAATCCGTGTCGGATCCCCGTCGCTTCTATGACGGCTTTGTCTCCATTGCGGCAAGCCAGCTCGGCGCTGGCTCCCGCGATGGGGCTTGCAAGTGCTCAATCTCGCCGAGAAAGGGAGCGAGATTGACACAATATCCCGGTCAACCACTGTACCTTTGCTCATTCCGGCCAAAAAGTTCTATTTTAACCTCATCGGTCCACAGAACTTGTTTCCAAAATGCATCAGGCTAGTCTATATGTTCATTTGCAAAGTTCAAACGCTGATTTGTGGTGAGGACATAGAAGAGGTTTTTTTCTGATGACTCTTCCATGAAGACCATATCTGTACAAGTACTGTATCTCTTTATAGTGGAATAGTGTACCACAACTGCACTGTCTGACAGATCTTTCTGGAGGGATCATGCAGTTGGGTGGGTTTTGAATTGCTTTTCTCACAATCCTGCGAGCTGTTCTGTCTGATATTTTTCTTGGTCTTCCAGATCTTGCTTTAACTTCCACTGTTCCTGATGACTGCCATTTCTTAATTACATTCCGAACAGAGGAGTTTGACATCTGAAAACGCTTTGCTATTTTCTTATAGCCTTCTCCAGCTTTGTGAGCTTCAACTATTTTCAGTTTCAGTTTTCTAGACAACTGCTTAGAAGAGCCCATGGTGCTGATTGTTTGGGCAAGGTCAGATGAGTCTGGGCATTTAAAACTTTTGAGATTGACATCACCTGGTCTTCCCAGACGATGATTGAGAACAATCCATGACACTGGCAGGTCTCAGCTTTGCAAATGGGCAGTGCATGCTATAAAATCTGCAGGGTGCCCAAACTTTTGCAGACGCCATTTTCAGCCGACGCGTTTCGCACTGGATCAGTGCTTATGAATAAGCACTGATCCAGTGCGAAACGCGTCGGCTGTTCCTTGTTTCTACTGCTGTGACCCTATTTTTGTACATGCTGTCTATTGAATAAAAGACCACCCATCAGGTTTTGGAGTGCGGCTATCCATTTTTCTTTGTCTTCATTTTGCTTAGTGCACCGCCAGCACCCTCGGTATCCTGCACCACCTGTAACCATTTAGTGATCCCACCTGGAGTGGTGACTCCTTTCTCTCTTGAAAGTGTAAATGATGGAAATAAAATCTAACTTTATTTGACATATTAGAAGAATGTCTAATCTGTAATTTGATGCCTTTTGGAGATTTTTCCATCTTTTCTTGGCTTTGTTATACACATTAATACAAATTTTTACCTGGGGTGCCCAAACTTTCGATCCCCACTGTAGGCTTACCTGTAGCATAAAGTGGTTGTAAAGGGTTTACAACCACTTTAATAGACCTTCCACTCCTTGCCATAAAATACATCTAGTGCTGGGGTGCTGGAACTGCGTTCCCATGTGTTCCTGCTGAAAAAAAAGGTATACAACAATATAAATATCTGCATTGGGCTTGAAATCCTTCTTACTCTATGCAAGGGAGGGTCAGTATTCTGAGCCAATCAGGCTCTGCTGCATGCACATGTGATGTCAAGGACCTTGCTGACAAGTAGAGAGAGATGGGCTCATTCTTTTGCCCCGTTTGCAGGTATAGCTATGTAAAACATTAAACATAAATGTCTATACTGTTTAAAATCCAGTGATACACTGGCTCACCCTGCTCTACTCATGTTCAGTTGCTCTCCATTTTAGGCATTGTGCCAAAAATGTAGAGGCCGATCTGCTGACAGCCCAAAGATTTACTGTTGCTCAGGGGCTCTGGGCTTCAGAAAAATGGCAGCCTCCAGCAAGAAGAAACAGGAGAAATGCTGGAGGCAATTTATAGACACACTCATTTTGGTAGCATAATTATTAATGTACAGTAGAATATATTTTCATTGCTTAAAGGAGTTGTAGGGTATAGCGACATAATAGTTAACTGATTCCTTTTAAAAACGATTAAAAATAGATAAAAATCAATCATATAATGTACCTGTAGTTTTTTAGTTTCGTTTTTGCATCTAGTTTTGTTTTTGCATGTTATCCTGTATCTGTGCTATACAGAGCCATAGAGCAGTGATGGTTTGGAAAACTAAACTAGAAGCTCCCAGTACTGTGGTCACAGGGAAACAGACAACCAGGAAGTGTCAAGAACAGAGGAGAATTACAGCAACATCAGAGCAAAAAACGAACAATGAGGACATGCAACCAGGACTGCAGTAAAGTAAAGGAAGCTATTTAGCTAAAAAATAAAATAAAAAAATTCTTTAGTGACCCTTTAAGAACTTCTTTTTATCAAGTTGTTATGGGTAAAGTCCTCTGAGGATATAAATCCACTTTGTATGCACAAAGCCGTCCCTCAGAACAAGCTACTCATGCGCGCCCCCCAGGGGCATGCAGTATGGTGATCAGTGGTGCGATGTGTTGCTCGAACACACTGCATCTCCGATCACCGTAAAGAGCCTATGATGCTCTTTACCATCTGATCAGCTATGACTATGTGACAGTTCATGAGTAGAGGAGAGCCGATAAGTGTCTCTCCTGATGGGGGGGGGGGGGTGTCCGTGCTCATAATCAGTGCATTGATCATCAGTGCAGTCCCATCAGTGATGCCTATCAGTGCTGCCTTTCAGTGCCCATCAGTGCCGCCTATCAGTGCAGTCTATGAAGCCAAATACAACACACTCGGTCTCTTTCTCTTTATTAACCACTTGCCTACTGGGCACTTTTACCCTCTCCAGCCTGGTTCACACCTATGCATTTTCTAGTGCGTTTTCAGTTTTGTAGAAACACACTAGAGACCATTTGATATGGTTTCCTATGGATGTAGTTCTGCCCATCAGTGTCCATCAATGCCGCCCATTAGTGCCACCCATTAGTGCCCATCAGTGGAGCCCCATCAGAACACATCAGTGAAGAAGAAAGCTTTTTTTCACAATTTTAAGTATTTTTTCTATTGTTTAGCAAAAAAAAAAAAACTCATTGGTGATTATATATCACCAAAAGAAAGCTCGGTCTCGAAAAAATTATAAACATTTTGTTTGGGTACAAAGTTGCATGACCGCGCTATTGTCATTCAAAGTGCAACAATGCTGGAAGCTTGAAAATTGTCATGGGCAGGAAGGCTTGGTTCACACCTATGCGGGTATAAGTTTGCATATTCCAGGTAAAGTTTCCATTTTTCAATACACGTTTTTGATCCATTGAAGTCTAATGCCACGTACACATGATAATTTTTCGGGTTGTAAAAAAATGAAATTTTTTTATGTCATTAAAAACGATTGTGTGTGGGCTTCAGAGCATTTTTCGTGTTATGAAAAACGGGCACATTTTTTTCGAACATGCTCTATTTTTTCACGACGTTTTAAACGTTGTCGTTTTTCGGGTTGTAAAAAATGGTTGTATGTGGGCTTTAACGACGTGAAAAATCTGCGCATTGCTCAGAAGCAAGTTATGAGACGGGAGCGCTCGTTTTGGTAAAACTACCATTCGTAATGGAGAAAGCACATTCATCACGCTGTAACAGACAGAAAAGCACACATCGTCTTTTACTAACAAAAAATCAGCTAAAGCAGCCCAAAGGGTGGCGCCATCGGAATGGAACTTCCCCTTTATAGTGCCGTCGTACGTGTTGTACGTCACCGCGCTTTGCTAGAGCATTTTTTTTTTCACGATCGTGTGTAGGCAAGGCTGTTTTAATGATCGGGTTGAAAAAAACATCGTTTTTTCTAGAGCCTGAAAAATTTTGTTTTTTACAACCTGAAAAATGGTCGTGTGTACACAGCATTAGGGAACAAAAACCAGAAAAAAGTCCATGACCCTTTCCATACAATGCACAGATGTGAACTACATCCATAGGAAACCATGTTAAATGGACTGTAGTGTGTTTCTGCAAAACTGAAAACGCACAAAAAAATGCATAGGTGTCAACCAGGCCGAAAGGAGAACAAGTGCCCAGTAAGCTCCAGGGAAGTGGTTAAAGGGGTTGTAAAGGTAAAACATTGTTTTCCTAAATAGCTTCCTTTACCTTAGTGCAGTCCTCCTTCACTTACCTCATCCTTCGATTTTGCTTTTAAATGTCCTTATTTCTTCTGAGAAATCCTCACTTCCTGTTCTTCTGTCTGTAACTCCACACAGTAATGCAAGGCTTTCTCCCTGGTGTGGAGTGTCGTGCTCACCCCCTCCCTTGACTACAGGAGAGTCAGGATGCCCACTAACACATAGCTCCTTTCTCTATCTGCAAAGTAGAGAGCGTCCTGACTCTCCTGTAGTCCAAGGGAGGGGGCGAGCACGACACTCCACACCAGGGGGAAAGACTTACATTACTGTGTAGAGTTACAGACAGAAGAACAGGAAGTGAGGATTTCTCAGAACAAATAAGGACATTTAAAAACAAAATGGAAGGATGAGGTAAGTGAAGGAGGACTGCACTAAGGTAAAGGAAGAATTTTCTTACCTTTACAACCCCTTTAATAAGGAGAAAAAGACAGAGTGAGTTGTATTTGGTTTGTGCAGGATCATATTGGTGCTCCTCTAAATGCGCCATTCCTCCCCACATCCTTTACTGCAGAGGATTTAATCCTTGCCAGAAAAGGACCGGCCATGCCAAGAGTGACCAGTGACTTTATCACACATCCGTGCCGCTGACATGTTTTGGTTACCTCTGACAGAAACCCTTACCTCCAGCGCTAATGATATTTCCATAAACGAACGCCTCTCTTTTTACCCTAAGAGTAAACATATGTTAATAGCACATTACAGTGACTTCTTTATAAAATATTTTAACATCAATAAAACTTTTATCCTGCTCATTCCAGTAAACTGAATGACCGCATTCTCTGTTGGGTAATCAGAGAGAGAGGACGAAAATAAAATACTTCAAAAGCAGCAACTATTTAAGTGGCGGGGGAACGCAAGATTCAAAGAGGACTGACTCCAATTTCTAAAACATACCTTGGTAAAAGAGCTGGTAAGAAACATGTGCCGTATCCAGGATAGAAAACAAGCCGCTGCGCCGCGTTCCCGCTCGGCGCTCTCCAGAGGGAGCCTGGCGCTCCTCCAGCTCCTGACAATTTAACATGAATGAACATATTTCTGTCATGAACTCATAAAATCAAATCTTCAAATCCACTCCAGTGGTACAGAACGTTCCAGGCATTACTAGAAGGCATTATCTAATAGAGAGTCACTGGGCAAGAACATTGGACCTTATGTAAGAAAAGAGAGTGCCCATGCTGCCGCAGTGAACAGATTCTTATTGCCACTTCCCCAGCTTTTAAAATGGTTACAAAGGCTCCAAAGTAAAAGTCTTTGAACTTTTCGCAAACTCTAAATCTATTTCTCAGCATTTTAGACATTATGCTTCATTGTACGCAGTTTTCATACACAAAATTCCTTGGCTGGAGATCCTGCCGGTAACAGCATTTCCTGTTGCAGGTTTAAAAATGCTTTGAAATTATTAGCAGTGTTGCCAGCCTGCCCTGTGCACTCCTCCTTTTGGTCATTGTACATGTAGGCAGGTGCAGTCTATTACCTCCACTGCAGGTTGTTCTCAACTATAGTGACATTGCAAAGGGAAAGGAGGTCAAATGTGATTCCTCCATGATTTACTGGGTCACTGGGGAAGCTATCTAGTTGGATTCTGTTACCCCATGTGAGTCTGGTGGACATCTTGGGTCAGGCAGAGTCAATGTAAGACCCTGGTTCCCAGGCGTGGCACGCTTTTAGTATGTGGGTAGTGCAGGGACAGGTCAACCATCTGTCAGGGACAGTGAACAGCGGGGTAGGGAGAGGTTCCAGATGAGTAGGGAAAGGATAGGAACATGTCATTATTCCCGGAAGCCTCCCCATTTGGATACAGACCGGCCAGGCTGCATTTCGCCCCACAAAACAGAAGCTTTCAGCACCTCCGAGACCTCCTCTGCTGCACGTTGCTGTTATAGCATGTGGGTGTTGCAATAGACTTGCTGGCCCGGCTCACTGGATCGCCAGAAGAAAGAAAGCCTAAAAAAAGACATACAACCATCACATCTAAGAATTGGTAAGCTGCAATATATTAAACGTTTGCTTTGTAGGTTTAATACCTTAACCACCTAAGGACCAGCCACCACAGTTATACTGCGGGAATGTGGCTCGATCCCAC